>CM063185.1:1072500-1657500 GCA_031835075.1 Saguinus oedipus | reverse complement strand
GGAAAATCCTACCAAATACAGCTTTTTAACTCAACATCAATTTTTCACAATCTTCTCCAGAATAATAGAAGGGGAAGGAAAACTTGCCACTTCACTTTATGAGACTGGATTGATTACCCTGCTAAAAAACCACTCAGCAAGCCGGGCACAGGGGCTCACGTCTATAATGCCAACGCTTTGGGAGGCCGAGGCAGGTGGATCACATGAGGCGGAAAATTTGAGACCAGCCTGTCCAACCCCATCTCTGCTAAAAATATCAGAATTAGCCTGGCGTAATGGTGCATATTTGTAATCCCAGCCACTGGCACATCTGTAATCCCAGCTGAGGCACGAGAATTACTTGAACCCAGGAGGCAAAGACTGCAGTGAGCTGAAATCTTGCCACTGCACTCCAGCCTGGGCAACAGATTGAGACTCTGTTTCAAAAACAAAAACAAAAACAAAACAGACATCCACATTACAAGAAAAGAAAACTACAAACCAGCATCTCTCATGAACTTAGACACCAAAATCCTCAACAAAATTTTAGGAAACCGAATCCAGCAATGTATAAAAATAATTACACACCATGACCAAGTGTGACTTATTTCAAGTATACGAGACTGGTATTTAAAGAACAATCAATGTAAGTCACCACATAAACAGGCTAAAGAAAAGTAAAATCATATGATCATAACAACTGACACCAAAAAAAGCATCTAAAAAATCTAACACCCATTCTCAGAAAACTGGGAATAAAGGAGAACTTTCTCATCTTGTTAAAGAACATCTGTAAAAAGCCTGTAGGGTAAGATCATACTTAACAGGGAAGACTGAATGCTTTCACTGTAAGACCAGGAACAAGGTAAGAACTTCAGAGGCTGGGTGCAGTGGCTCACACCTGAAATCCTAGCACTTTGGGAGGCCAAGGCAGGCAGATCACTTGAGATCAGGAGTTTGAAACCAGCCTGGCCAACATGGTGAAATCCTGACTATACTAAAAATACAAAAAATTAGCCAGGCGTGGTGGTGCATGCCTGTAATCCCAGCTACTCGGGAGGCTGAGGCAGGAGAATCACTTGAGTCCAGGAGGTGGAGGTTGCAGTGAGCCAAGATTGCACCACTGCATTCCAGCCTGGGTGACAGAGCAAGACTGTCTCAAAAAATTTATATATGCATATATATATATTTTTTATATATGTAGATAGAGCTAGTACTATATATATACTATATATATAGCACTAGAATACTTAGTACTAGAATATATATAGTGTGTGCATTTGTGTGTGTGTGTGTGTATATATATATATATATATATATATATAACTAGAATTTCTAGCTACTGCAATTAAAGAATAAAAATAAATAAAAGCAAATAGATTGAGAAGGAAAATAATCAAACTGTTCCTACTAGAAATGATACGACTGTCTCTATGTAGAAAATCACAAGCAATCTATTTTTAAAATCCTCTGAATAAAAAGTGAGTCTAGCAAGGTAGCAAAACACGAGATAAACTAACAAGAATCCACTACATTTTTATATACTAACAATGAACATGTGGAAAATGAAGTTAAAACACAATACCATTTATAATAGTTCCACAGAAAATAAAATACTTAGGGATAGTTCTGGCAAATCGTGTTCAGGATATATCTCGAAATATTTAAAATGCTAACGGAAGAAAGCAACGAAGATCTAAATAAATGAAAAGACATGCTATCAACATAGTAAATACAGTTCGATGTAACTCCTGTCAAAATTCCGGCACGTGTTTTGTAGACATATACAAGCTTATTCTAAAATTTTATGAAAAGGCACAGGAGCTAGAACAGCTAAACAATTTTGAAAATGAAGAATGAAGTAAAGGGATCACTCTACCCACTGTCAAGGATTGCAACAGTAACCAAGACAGTGCGGAATCAGAGACAGAGAGACACATCAATCAAAGAACGGAATAGAGAATCCAGATGCAGACCCCCACCGATGCATGTGCCCAGCTGGGTTTTGACAAAGGTGCAAAATCAACTCAATGCAGAAAGGAACGAATGAATCCTGTCAACAAAAGATGCTGAAGTAATTGAACATCTATAGCCAAGAAAAAGTGACAAATAAAAAACAGTGCCACCACCAAATGCAGAGAAACTGGTCTGCTCATACACTGCTGGCGGGAAATGTCCAATGGTACAGCCATATTGAAAACCAGTTTGTCAGTTTCTTATAATATGAAACACGCAAGACCTAGCAATTTTACTATTGGGTATTTATCCCAGATAAATGTAATTTTGTGTTCATGCAAGAGCACGTACATGAATGTTCGTCACAGCATGTTAAGTGGGAAAAGCAAGCCTAAGAGGCCACATACTATATTATTCCATTTATATAACATGCTTGAAATGACAAAATCATAGATATGGAGACGAGATGAGTGGTTGCCGTGAATCGGGGATGAGGGGTAAGTGAGGGGGGTGTGGCCACCCACAGCCAGCAGGAGGGATTCTGTTCAATTACCGGAGGTGCCGCATCTTGACTGTGTCCATGGCAATATCCGGATTATGAATTGCGCCGTAGTATGGCAGGTTGTTACCACTGGGGAAAGCCGTGCAAAGCCTACATTGGATCCTTTTGTATTTTTCTTAAAACTGCATGTGGATTGCCGGGCGCGGTGGCTCACGCCTATAATCCCAGCACTTTGGGGGGCCGAGGCGGGTGGATCACGAGGTCAAGAGATCGAGACCATCCTGGTCAACATGGTGAAACCCCGTCTCTACTAAAAATACAAAAATTAGCTGGGCATGGTGGCGCGTGCCTGTAGTCCCAGCTACTCAGGAGGCTGAGACAGGAGAATTGCTTGAACCCAGGAAGCAGAGGTTGCAGAGAGCGGAGATCGCGCCATTGCACTCCAGCCTGGGTAACAAGAGCGAAACTCCGTCTCAAAGAAAAAACAAAAACAAAACTGCATGTGGATCCATAGTTATCTCAAAATGAAATATTCATTTTAAATGTCTTTCAAATAAAAAATGATTGCTGCATACACGCATCTTAATTCGCTCCAACTCACGATTTAAAAAAAAAAAAGTCAGTTTATGCTGTGTTTCTTAGCTTTTTTCCAAAGTTTATGTTCACAAAAGCAGTCTTAACAAACAGGTCCTTACTTTTTAGAAGAATTTCAGAGACGGAGCTTGTTTTCTCTAATGCGCTTTGATTCATCTTACTTTGTCACAAGTAGGTAGAGTTGAAGAGAAAATGTGTTTCTGAGCGCCTTTGTTCAGCTCGTGTCTAGTCGTTCTGAAGAGCAATAAGTTACTTTCAGGAAGAACATCTACTTCTGAACTGCTTTACTCTAATATTAATTGCTTCTTTCCACAATTGCTGCTTTTTAGACTCATCTTTGTCTATAAAATTGCCCATAACTGTCCTTTAGAGCAATTTATTCCCACCTCTAGCATTTAATTCAGGATCATAGCTTGCATTTACCCGGCTGCCAGGTCTATTGAGTTTTCTTTAGTTTGGAACAGTCCTCACCCTTTGTTTTTCATGCTATCGACTTTTTGAAGAGTATTTTGGGATTTGGGGCCTCTGTTTTGCAGAATATTCCTCGGTTTGGGTTTGTCTGATTGTTTCCTTATGATTCAGAGAGTGCATTTATTGGCAAGAATACTATGGAAATCGTGTGTCTCCAGGCTCAGGAGGCAAACCATAGTTTGTCCCATAACTAGTGATACTAACTTTGCTCACTTGGCTAAGTTACTGTCTCCCAGGGTTTTTCACTTTAAAAGTAGGTTTCTTCCCTTTGTTATTTGTGGGGTCTTTTTGGTTTGTTTTGTTTGTTTTTTCAAGAGTGGGTCTCTCTCTGTTGCCCAGGCTGGAGAGCAGCAGGGCAGTCCCAGCTCACTGCAGCCTTGAGCCCCTGAGCACAAGCGGTCCTCCCACCTCAGCCCCCCAAGGGGCTGGGACTTCAGGCACGCGCCACCACGCCCAACTAATTTTTGCATTTTTTTGTGGAGATGGGGTTTCACCATGTTGCCCAGGCTGGTCTCAAACTCCTAAGCTCAAGCAGTCTGCCCACCTCGGCCTCCCAAAGTGCTGGGATTACAGGCACGAGCCAACATGCCTGGCCTGCTTATGCTATTTTTAATGTTCAAATAATCCATATAATGATTTTTATCTTACTGTACATGGATATGTTATTATTATGAATTAGGAAACTTTTTTTTGACAGGATCTTGCTCTGCTGCCTAGGCTAGAGTGCACTGTGCAATCATAGCTGACTGCAGCCTCAGCGATCCTCCCACCTCAGCCTCCTAAGTAGCTATGACTATAGTATGTGCCCCTGTGCCTGGCTAATTTAAAAAAAAAATTTTTGCAGAGACAGGATCTTGCCATGTTGCCCAGGCTAGTCTTGAACTCCTGGCCTCAAGCAGTTTCCCCATCTCAGCCCCCCAAACTGCTGGAATTACAGCTGCAAGTTGCTGAACCCAGCCTGAATTCTTAACTGAAAATGTTGCATAGGCCCACCAAAAAAAAAATAGTTTGTTAATTAATATGTAAATATTTTATAATATACATGATTTAAAACATGTCCTTGCACTCTCTTAAAGTGTGTCCATTTGGACACTTGAGGCTGTGGGCCTGAGAATTCACTGCAAAATTGCCCTTGAGGTTGTGGAAGTCAGATTCTCAGGCAGAGATGACAGGGTTGGCTCCAGGTCAGCCTTCAGCCCTGTTTTCAGTCCTGCCCCACCACCGCCTCCTTCCCCCACATGCTCAACTCAACAGATACACGCCATTAATGAGCAAGGGCATGCCCTCCCACCTCGAACTGCCAACAAACATCTGGAGGGATTTGGGTTCTTCTGAACAGACTCATCACCACCTCCCTTCTCTCTGCCCCTGTCCGTCCTCTCTCCTCTTTGCCTTAAACACCTTCATTCCACAGGTGAGAATGCTGAGGTCCAGAAGGGGCAAAGGCTGAACCATCGCCATAGTCAAGATCACCACAGAGCCAGGACTCAACCCATCCTTCTGATTTCAGGAGAGCCCTGCTCTGGGGTAGGAGGCGGGGATCTCGGCTCAGGATTCACCTGCTCTGGCTTTCAACAGGCCGCTCACTCCAGCCTGGAGGAAGCCACTGTGCCCATCAGGACCCAGCCATGCAGCTCCTGCCTCGGCCTCCAGGAAGGGCTGCAGGGCATGGCCTGTGGTTCCCTGCCTCGGCCTCCAGGAAGGGCTGCAGGGCATGGCCTGTGGTTCCCTGCCTCGGCCTCCAGGAAGGGCTGCAGGGCATGGCCTGTGGTTCCCTGCCTGCTGCAACCTGCAGCTCAGCGCCCTGTGCAGGGGTGAAGCGCTCGCAAACAACTGCTGTGGTCACCAATCCCCTCCCAACCCTCAAAGCAAAGCCTCCACCCTCCCTGTTCCTGAACAGTCCATTTCTTCCTGGTTCCTCCTCCAGGAGCCTGGTTAGAGGCATCTGAAAGGCAGCCCATCCCTCCTTGGCAACCTCCCTATCCCACTCTGGAAGACAAAGAGACTGTTGACTCCTCCCTGGCAGTAAGGAGCACCCAACCCTTGGGAAACAGGATCCTGGAAGGTGGGTTTGCTTGTCATCCCTTCCCAGTGGGTCCTTGGTAGAAAGAAGCCACTCCTCCTTCGACACACCTGGATGACTCCTGCTGCTTCCAGCCAGTTCCCTCTGGCTCCATGGAAAAGCTGTTATGCAGCTCCAGGCTTTGTGTGTGGTGACGTGCTGGTGCTGTTCGGGACATCTGCCCTTCAAGATTGAATGTGTGCCCACTGTGCAGTGCAGATAACCCAGACCCCAGCCTGAAGCCGTGAGAGGAAGATGGAAGCTGGCTCCTCTCCAACACAGCACTGCACCGCATGCCTCACCAGGGCAGAGACGGCGGCATCCAGGTGCTGAGGGGCCCCTGACACGGACACAGAGTTCCTCTTCCAGGGAAGCAGGATTTTGTGGGTCTCTAAATCCATCTGTGACTTATGCAATAGTTCTCTGTTAACCAGACCTTGGCTTACCCAGAACATGCTCTGCCCTGGCTTCCGCAGCCAGCAGGGAAAGCCTTCTGTGGGAATCAGGCACCTGGGGCTGCTCCTGGGTCCCCAGACCTCCAGAGAGACCATCAGAAGTGGGAAAAGAAGCTCCAGCTCCAGCCCAGCCCCTCTGTGTTTTGTGTGGCTTGGGGCACTTTGGGCTTCAGCTTCCTCAGAGATGGGCAGATGGTCTCTCAGACTGTCCAGCTCAGGGGCTGCCTCTTGTTTCTAACAGGGTGTCATCTGTTGGCCCCCCCAAGACATCCCCTGCTCTGTCCTCTGCCTCCATAGAAAAAAGGATGGGAGGTTAAACCATCCTCCAAACCATCAGGGGCTTAAGGCTCCCAGCCCTTGCCCCCAAGTGTAGATATCTTGCAATTCCAGAAGGGGACGATGCTCCTCAGTCCTGGGGCCACACGGATCCCCAGCCAAACCTCACTTCCCACACATGGTACAGACGGGCCTAAAGACTGTGATGTCATAGCACAGGAGGGAGATGGGCAGGAGCCGCAGACACAGACCCTCCTGATTCGCTCTGTGAGCTCCCAGGTCCCTTCGCCTCTCCCAGCCTCAACTTCAACAATATAATGGGCACACGCTCACACCCAACGGAGCCCAGGGCATAGCCCAGATGCTCCTTAATACTTACCCAGTTCTGCTCTCTGCCCAGCAGGTCACCGCTCTGCCCACCCTGTGCTTCTTTCCATGCCACAGGGAAACTGGACCAGCACCCCTTCTCACAGGGAACTCCTGCACTCCCACTGTTGGGAGTGATGATGCAGCCCAGGCAGACTTCATCCGCGGAGGCCTGGTCCAGCAGGAACTGTGCACTCCTTCCTCTGAGCCAAAAAGAGGATATGACTGAGTAGCACCTGAATAAACAGCAATTTCTGCCTTTATCCCAGGTAAGCAGGGAGGTTTTGCCCAGTATAAGGAACAAACCCTGGGTCTCCTTGATGCTGTTATCTCCAGCTCCCAGCCAGTCTCATTTCACGAAGAGAACCCAAGGCCTTGATAGCTCTGGGCTCACTGTGTCTCCTGGAAAGGCCTGTGCTTGTTTCTGGAAACCAATTGATTGGTTCTCATTATCAACCTCACAAAAGCCCAGTCCCTTCCTAGCATGTCCCTGGAGCTCTGTTCTCAGGCCTGTCCTGAGGTCACACCCTGGCCCTGAGCCACACGCAGCCCCGATCTTGTAGAGGCAGCAGCTCCTGAAAAGGTCTGACCCGGCTGAGACGGAAGAATCCAGGCAATGGTGTTCCGCTGCTGCTAGAGCTCCTCTCTCCCCACGGGCCCTGAGGAAGCGAGCAGCCAACCACGTCCCGGGACCTCCCCGGGCAAGGGGCTCCGGCAGCCTCTGGCTCACAGCTGCAAGGATCCCCGGCAGCCAGCAAGAAAGCGAGGTCCTCGTCCTACAGCCACAAGAAACAATTCTGTCAACGACCACGTGAGCCTCCCCAGCTGAGCCTCAGGTAGGCCCGCAGCCTCATGAGACTGAATTACAGGACCCAGCTGAACCGCGCTCACGCTCCTGATCACGGAGACTGTGAGCAAATAAATGCTCGTTGTCTTAAGCTGCTAAGTGTGTGGTCATTTGCCACACCGTAGACAGACAACTAACACCGCATCTCCGGGGTCAGAGCTGGATTAAAGTGAGCCTTGCCACTTCCCCACTTCTGCTCAGCAGCTCCTCCTTCCAGGGTGTGGCAGGGCTCCGGGAAGCTGCGCCCCGTCAGGCTCTAACCAGCTGACTGGTATCCTCAAATGCTCTTCCCTCCTTCTCCAAAGGCTCCTGGAAAGTGCACGTGAGGGTGAATGTTATTGTCTGGCACTCAGAGGCCAGGCAGACATAGCTGAAGCCACCATGGAAGTCAGAGCCTGGCTCTCCAGGGCAGAGCACCCACCATGTCTTGAGGCTCAGGTTTGCCCAGGATTCTACTGAGCCCCTCTCTGCAGCTTCCGCAGCCCCCACCAGAAACGAAACAAAACCCGTCATTGACAGGAAGGAGCCAGGCTTAGGGCAAATGCAAACTAATTTTGCAATTTGTTTTTTAATCTGGTGATTTACAAACCTCTAAGACATCCGGAGCTCTGAGGCTCAAAGTAGCTGATCCCACATGAGCTAATGAAGGTGGTGGCTTCTAACTGGAGCGCCTGGCAGCTGGCACTGCTGGGTTGAGCTGCCCTGAAGCCCAGACGACACTGGTGGCTGGACCTGCTCTCCTGGTGGCCTGCACGGGAGGAAGTGCCTGAGGGCTCAGTGGGGCGGAGCTGGGCCCAGCCTGCCCCCTCTTGAAGGTTCCTCTCCTAGTTCTGGCCAGCCTCCATCCTTGCAGTCCTGTCCTCCCTGGACTCTCAAGCAGCAGCTCCCTTGCTTTTGCCGTGCCTCCTGCCAGGATGCCCTCGCTCTCCTCCACCACCCTGCAAATCCCAGGGGACTCTCAGAAGCCAGCATCTCCCTGACCCTTTGCATAACCCCAGCAGGGACGCTGCCCCCTTTCTCTAAGGCTCCCCAGCAGTCTTGCTCCCCTCTGGTGGCCCAGACAGCATTTCGTCTCACATAAAAGGCTTTCTCAGAGCAGTCTTATTTCTTCCTTGTCTGAGTCACGTAGGACTGAGGCTCAGTCCGGTTCATCTTTGCACTGTTCCCCATGCAGCCCGCACCGCTCCATTCAGGGGACCCCCTAAAACGAAGCCAGTGCACAGGAGGGCATTATAACAGCGTAGCAAAGGCTTCCTCTCCTTCCCCTCAAACAACCTGTGGATCTAGATATGTCGCCCAGGGAAGAGAGGGTGGAGCAGATGGTGTCCTGCCTGCATCCCTTCTGTGTTCACCTCCCCTAGCAAAAGACACCTGTAACTTTTTTACCGCAGGTGCCTGCAATTACCTAGCTGAGGGCTTCTCTGGCCACAGGACATGCGAGGACCCACAACCCATGGGAGCTGATGGAGAGATGCCCCAGCTTCCTCAACCTGCAGTGGCTGCCCTCTCCCTTCCGTCCCACGTCCTCACTTCCCTTGGGTGCTTCCTAGGATCAATCACCTGCCCTCTCCCTTCCGTCCCACGTCCTCACTTCCCTTGGGTGCTTCCCAGGATCAATCACCTGCCCTCTCCCTTCCGTCCCACGTCCTCACTTCCCTTGGGTGCTTCCTAGGATCAATCACCTCCCAAATAAATTGCCTGCTCAAATTCTGCTCTTGGGGCCTATTTCTGAAGGAATTCAAAAGGAGGCAAGGAACATCTGTGAGCCCCCGCCCGGTGCAGAGATGATGCCAGAGGTCTCTGAGGAAACTCTCAAAACTAAGCAGGACGTGTTGACTACAGAGAAAGTTCATGAAACTCAAGAGCAAAGACGGCAGGGCCCACCCCACAGATGGAGCCTCAGAAGGGGCAGAAAGAGCCAAAAGAGGAAATGGGCACGTGAGGTGGCCCAGGAAGAGACTCTGTCTGTCTCCTGGAGCTCCGGCTCCCTGGGCAGAGCCAGAAGCCTCCGTTTTCTGATCCCACAACGACAGCAGGAAGACAGCAGAGAACCTCCAGGACTGAACCACTATGGAAACCCCTTAATAGCTGCACTCACACCAACCCCCAGAGCATTGACTCCACGCCCCCCCAAAAAGGCAATAAGCCTAGAAAATTTAGTTTAGGGATTTGGTTTCCTGTCATTGTAGTAGAGCAGGGGCCCAGAATCAGAAACAATGTGGGTTATGAGCATAAAGCGGTTTCTTACACGCCTGAGTTTAAGGATGCAGCAGGAGCTGCTGAACTAGCATCCCTTCCTCCTTTCCTCTTCCTGGTTCAGATCACTTGAGGTCAGGAGTTCAAGACCAGCCTGGCCAACATGATGAAACCCCGTCTCTACAAAAATACAAAAATTGGCAAGGCGTGGTGACGTGCACCTGTAATCCCAGCTACTCAGGGGACTGAGGCAAGAGAATCACTTGAACCTGGGAGGCAGAGGTTGCAGTGGCAAGATTGTGCCACTGCACTCCAGCCTGGGCGACAGAGTGAAACTCCATCCCCCCAAACATGAAAAAAAAAAACCTCTGGAATACAACAAAAGCGGTGCTGAGAGGAAAGTTTATAGCATTAAACGCCTACGACAAAAAGTCAAAAAAAGTGCAAATAGACAATCTAAGGTCACAATTCAAGGAACTAGAGACATAAGAACAAACCAAACCCAAACTCAGCAGAAGAAAAGAAAAAACCGAGATTGAAACAGAACTCAATGAAATTGAAACAACAACAAAAAGATAAACGAAACCCAAAAAGCTGGTTCTTTGAAAAGATAAACGAAATTGATAGACCATTAGTGAGATTAGCCAAGAAAAGGAGAGGTAAGCTCAATTAGACACGAAGCCGGAGATATCCACTGACACCACAGAAATGTGAAAGATCATTCAAGCCTACCATGGACACCTTTATGCACACAAA
This sequence comes from Saguinus oedipus, assembly GCA_031835075.1. NCBI lineage: Eukaryota > Metazoa > Chordata > Mammalia > Primates > Cebidae > Saguinus > Saguinus oedipus. Next base: position 1,647,040 of record CM063185.1, on the reverse strand, counting down.
CTAGAAAATCTAGAGGAGATGGATAAATTCCTGGAAATATACAGCCCTCCTAGATTAAATCAGGAAGAAATAGAAACTCTGAATAGACCAATAACAAGTAACAAGATTGAAACAGTAATTTTAAAAATTGCCGCCAACAACAACAACAATAGGAATCCAGGACCATATGGACTCACAGCTGAATTCTATCAGACATTCAAAGAAGAATTGGTACCACTCTTACTGAAACTACTCCAAAAGATGGAGAAAGAGGGAATCCTCCCTAAATCAGTCTATGAAACCAGTATCACCTAATCCTAAAACCAGGAAAAGACATAGCAAAAAAAAGAAAACTACAGACCAATATCCCTGATTAACATAGATGCAAAAATTCTGAACAAAATACTAACTAACTGAATCCAACAGTGTATGAAAAAACATAATCTACCATGATCAAGTGGGCTTCACACCACAGATGCAGAGTTGATTTAACATACGCAAGTCAATAAATGGGATACATCACAAAAACAGAATTCAAAACAAAAATCATATTCTCTCAACAGATGCAGAAAAGCATTTGACAAAATTCAGCATCCCTTTATGATTAAAACTCTCAGCAAAATTGGCATAGAAAGGACATCCCTCAAGGTAATAAAAGCCATCTTTGAAAAACCCACAGTCAACATTATACTAAACAGGGAAAAGTTCAAAGCATTCCCCCTGAGAACTGCAACAAGGCAAGGATGTCCACTTTCACCACTTCTATTCAAAACGGCACTGGAAGTCCCAGCCAGAGCTAGGAAATCAGACAAGAGAAAGAAGTAAAAGGCATTCGAAGCAGTAAAGAGGAAGTCAAACTGTCGCTGTTCACCAATGATAATGCTCGTATTCCTAGAAAACCCTAAAAACTCATTCAGAAAGCTCCTAGATCTGATAAATGAATTCAGAAAAGTTTCGGGATACAAAATTGATGTACACAGATCAATAGCACTGCTCTACCCCAACAACAATCAAGCTGAGGAGCAAATCAAGAACTCAATCCCTTTTACGACAGCTACAAAAATAAAAATAAAATACCTAGAAATATACCCAACCAGGGAACTTAAATATCTCTACAAGGAAAAGCACAAAACGCTGCTGAAGGAAATCATCAATGATGCAAACAAATGAAAATACAGCTAATATTTATGGATGGAGAGAATCAATACTGTGAAAATGACCACACTGCCAAAAGCAATTTACTGATTCAGCACAATTCCCATCAAAGTACCATCATTATTCTTTACTGAACTAGAAGAAAATCCTAAAATCCATATGGAACCAAGAAAGACTGCACATAGCCGAAGCAAAACTCAGCAGAAAGACCAAATCTGAAGACTTCATATTACCCAACTTCAAACTATACTACAAGGCTATAGTTATCAAAACAGCATTTAATATTGGTATAAATATAGGCAAGTAGACCAATGAAACAGAATAGATAACCCAGAAATAAAGCCAAATACTGACAGCCAAACTGATCTTCAACAAAGCAAATGAAACATAAAGTGGAGAAAGGACACTCTATTCAACACACGATGCTGGGACAATGGACAAGCCACATGTAGAGAATGAAACTGGATTCTCATCTCTCACATTATATGAAAATTAACTCAAGATGCATCAAAGTCTTAAATCTTACACCTGAAACCTAAAAATTCTGGAAGATAACATCTTAAAAACTCTTTGAACGTTGGCTTAGGCAAAGTGTTCATGACCAAGAACCCAAAAGCAAATGCACCAAAAACAAATAGATGGAACCTAATTAAATCAAAAAAGCTTCTGCACAGCAAAAGAAACAATCAGCCAGGCAAACAGACAACCCACAGAGTGGGAGAAAATATTCACAAAGTGAGCATCCGGCAAAGAACTAATATCCAGAATCTACAAGAAACCCAAACAAATCAGCAAGAAATAAACAAATAATCCCATCAAAAAATGGGCAAAGGACATGTATAGACAATTCTCAAAAGAAGATATTCAAATGGCCAATAAACATATGGAAAAAATCCTCCACATCACTAATTATCAGGGAAATGCAAATCAAAACCACAATGAGATACCACCTTATTCCTATAAAAATAACCATAATCTTAAAATTTTTAAAAAAATAGGTCTGGGTGTGGTGGTCAATAGGTCTGGGTGTGATGGCTCACGCCTGTAATCCCAGCACTTTGGGAGGCCGAGGTGGGTGGATCACCTGAGGTCAGGAGTTCAAGACCAGCTTGGCCAACATGGTGAAACCCGGTCTCTAAAAATTACAAAAAAATTAGCTGGGTGTGGTGGCAGGTGCCTGTAACCTCAGCTACTCGGGGGACTGAGGCAGGAGAATCACTTGAACCCAGGAGGAGGAGGCTGTGATGAGTCGAGATCACACCACTGCACTCCAGCCTGGGCAACAAGAGTGAAACTTTGTCTCAAAAAAAAAAAAAAGTTGGAGTGGATGTGGTGAAAAGGGAACACTTTTATGCTGTTGGTGGGAATGTAAAGTAGTACAACCACTGTGGAAAACAGTATGAAGATTCCTTAAAGAACTAAAAGGAGAATTACCGTTTGATCCAACAATCCCACCACTGGGTATCTACCCAGAGGAAAAGAAGCCATTAGATGAAAAAGACACTTGTTAAGGTGACACTTTGCCTAAGCCAACATTCAGAAGAGTTTTTATGATGTTATCTTCCAGAATTTTTAGGTTTCAGGTGTAAGATTTAAGACTTTGATGCATCTTGAGTTGATTTTCATATAATGTGAGAGATGAGAATCCAGTTTCATTCTCTACATGTGGCTTATCCATTGTCCCAGCATCGTCTGTTGAATAGTGTCCTTTCTCCACTTTATGTTTCATTTGCTTTGTTGAAGATCAGTTTGACTGTCAGTATTTGGCTAGCACCAAAATCTCAGAAATTACTACTAAAAAATTTATCCTTGTAGCAAAAAAACAACCTATTCCCCAAAACTATTGAAAAAATAAGTAACTAAAACATGGCCCTAATGAGGGGCCACAGGCTTCAAAGGAAGGTCATGGCAGTAAGAAGCTTCAAACGCCTGCTGTGGACAGACCCCAGTGAAAGAGGGAAGCAGTGGCCTCCAGGCAGGAGGTCCTCATTCAATCCTTGCTGAGGTGAGAGAGGAACTCTTCGAAGCCAATGTTCTAGGGCAGGGGCTCACAGCCAGACTGCCCAGAAAAGGACTTTATTCCATCTCGTCATCTTTCTACTTACTGTTTTAACTTGTATATATGGATTCAACCTCTGAACTTTTCCACTGTGCCCAGTAAGCAGGAGAGGGTTCCTGGCAGGGTGGAGTAGAAACAAGAGCCTGATGGACACCAGACTTAACCCCTGGAATTGGGATGTTGGGTGGTGGCCAAGGACCCACAGAGCAACCCTCGATTTCCCAGTAGGGGTCTGGGAGTGACAGAGTCCGCATTCTAGGGCTTCCCTGGAGATGACCAGGTGGGGCTGCCGCTGAAAACTGGTAAGGCAGGGCCATTAAGTGAACTCAGCACCTGCCCTGGGAGTCAGTGGCTGACAGGAGGTCTTCAAGCTTCACAACCCGGACCCCCGTCCTCAGGAACTTGGGGTAGGGGGCAGGACAGACAAAATTGGCAAACTCTATGAGAGATGCTAGGATGGTTCCCAGTCTGACCTCTCCTTCTTCCAGAATGTATCAGACATCTGGGGCCCTCCTCCGATTACAGCGGCCGCTGCAGGGGCAGCTCAACACGGGCCCTCGGCATCCCACCTCGAGAATCACAGGTCTCTCCCTTTGGCTTCCCAGGGCTATGTTTAAAGCCACAGAGTCAGCTGGGGGATGGTGGGGGCTGCAGTCAGGAAGTGCAGGGGAGTTAATTCCCCAGAGTGGGACCCACAGATAAATGCCCCAGGTTCCCTCTCACTCTGGGAGGCTTCAAAGGTTCTTGCTGAGTCGGGCCCCCATCTTCTGAAGCAAAGACCTTGATGGCACATTCCCTGCTCCCTTGTCCAGCCGACGAGGGTCACTTCCAAATAAACTACCTGGAAAGTCGTTTGCCCCTGGTTTGGCTTCGAGGGAGACCCAAACTGAGACACGTAGTAATAGAATTTTTAAGCTGGGCACACGACTGCCTCTTACCAAGGCTCTGTCGCCCAGGTGTGTACTTCAGCCGTGGGTGGCTATGATTAAGTTTCGGCCAATGGGGTGTGAAAAGAGGTGACTTTGCAACCTCCAGATCACTCAGTTGCTGGGAAGGAGAACTCCGTCTTCCCCTTTGCCTCTTCCCACTGCCTGCAGAGCAGCAGCAGCGGAACCCGGGCCGTGAGGCAAAGGCCTTCACCTCCTGATATTCACACCCTGTGCAGCCTCCTCCCACATTCAACCAAGGGTGGCCTCTGTGATCAATAGAAGGAGGCAGAAGTGACAATGTGTGACTCCCACAGACAGCCATAAAAGGGACTCTATCTTCCATCTCAGTGCATTGGGTCCTTCACTCTGGACACCCAGCCACCGTGACATAAGGACACTCAAGTAGCACTGCGGAAACGTCTGGGTGAGCAGGAACCAAGGCCTCCTGCCAATAGCCATGTGAGAGAAAATGGCTGGAAATGGATCTTACCACAAATAAAGCTTTGGATGACTGCAGCCCTAGCTGACACCTGACTGCAAACTCATGGCAGGTCTCAAGCCGAAACCATCCAGCCAAGTTTCCTACAAATTCCTGATAGACAGAAACGTCAGACATAATAAATAATCTATTTAAGCCAGTAGGATTTAGGTTAATTTGTCATCTAACACTAAATAACTGCTGTGGATTGAATTGTGGCTCTTCCACCAAAAATTTACATGTTGGAGTCCTAACTCCTAGTCCCTCAAAATGCAGCATCATTTGAAGTAAACGTCTTTACAGAGGTAATCCAGTTAAAATAAACGTCTTTACAAAAAATTCATTAATAAAATAAATTTGAAGTAAACGTCTTTACAGAGGTAATCCAGTTAAAATAAACGTCTTTACAAAAATTCATTAATAAAATAAATTTGAAGTAAACGTCTTTACAGAGGTAATCCAGCTAAAATAAACTTGCCAGGGTGGGCCCTGAACCTGTATGACGGGTGTCGTCGTAGAACGGGGAATCTGGAGACAGCAGCCGTAGAGGGAGAGATGCCACGTGAGGATGAAACCAGAGCGCCAACACCAGAAACGACCAGAACCGGATGAGAGGCGGGGATTCTCGCGTCCTTAGAAACCAACTTACTGACACCCTGTCCTTGGCCTTCTGGCCCCAGAACTGCCAGCAGTTGAGTTCCTGCTGTTGTTTCAGCCACCAAGCTCACGGACTTGGCTGTGGTAGGCCGGGCAAACCAGCACAATAACTGATACCAACAACGCCCAGGGGACAGTGGAGCAGAAAGACCCGAGAACGCTGGGCCTTTCCGGTCACAGCAGGGGCTCCACACCAACGCTGGCTTCTCTGTGCAAAAGAAACACATCTCTGTCTTATTTCAGCCACTGTTCTTCCCATCTCTAGCTCACAGCGCTGAAGCTCTATCCTCACAAACACAGCCTAAGACTTCCTCTCGACATGTGCTCTCCTGACAGATTTCACATGGAAATGAGTCCCCAGAATAAAGGAGTGAATGGGGATCGAGGCTGCCATCAAGACTGTAGAGACTGTCTTCCTCTCGCACAGACACCCAGCATTTCTTCCAGCTGGAAAGCAGGTGGGCGGGGTGGAAGAGGATGCAGGAAGCCCTCTCTGTGAAGGAGCAGCACATCCTGGCAAGGCTGAGGGGGCCTGGGGGCCACGCTGGCTCTACCCACTCTATGGAGACAGAGCAGAACATCTCTCTAAAGAAAAAGAAAGGGCACCAGGTCCAGGAGAGACTGCCCAGGCAGGAGCACAGGCCCACACGAAGATTCAGAAGAAGTGCCTCTTTCTGTCCTAGGGCACAACAAGTCACAGGTGCACTCCCACTCCTCCCCAAGGCGGACTCTTCCACTTCGCTGTCCCTGAACAGCTTGAGGACTGGGGAGCTGGAGTAGGGCCTTGCAGCATTGGAATTATTTCTGTTTCACTTGACGTAAAGCCAGCATGTATTGTCCTAAGCAAAGAGGAGATTTAGATATCAGGAACGGGAAAGTTCACGGGGCTTCAGGTGCAACTGGATTCAGGAACTCAAAGAGTGTCATCGGAAATCTGTCTCTTTAGCGAGGATCTGATTTCCTTGCGTTTGCTCAAATCTCAGGCAGGTAAATATGTCACAGCAGCAGCAAGCTTGCATCTTCCCAGCTGCCTAGCAGAAAAGCAACCTTCCTTCCCAAACTTTCAGCAAAAGCCCCAGGACCGAGGCTCAGTGGCCCAGCTCGGGCGCGGGACCATCGCCCAGGGCTGCATCAGGTGCTCGCCGCTGGAGCCAGAGCAGAGGAGGAGCCTTACCCAGCCACGGAACCATGTGGGTCAAGAGCAAGGGAGCTGTGGCTTCCACCCCATCAGAAGGGCCCTGAATGATGGATGAGCCCTGTGTGGTGTGTCTTCACACCGACGTCAAGAAGGTAAGGTAGGGACTCCCTCCGCTGAGGGGCCATAGCAAAACATCCCGCCTCACTGTGTGGAGGGGAGGATAAGACCCAGCCCTAGCCTGGCCCCACATTAAGGGCTCCGCAGCCCCAGGCTTCCCCATGCATTTGGCACTCCCTCAGACCAGGAGTAAGATATTTCTTGTTTGTCTGTTTTGAGATGGAGTCTCGCTCTGTCACCATGCCAGAGTGCAATGGTATGATCTCGGCTGACTGCAACCTCCGCCGCCCGGGTTCAAGTGATTCTCCTGTCTCAGCCTCCCAAGTAGCCGGGACTACAGGTATGTGCCACCACGCCTGGCTAATTTTTGTACTTTTACTTGCGATGGGGTTTCGGCATGTTGGCCAGGATGGTCTCGATCTCTTGACCTCATGATCTGCCTGGCCAGACGATGCTTTATTATGCACAGTTCTGTACTTTCTTACTCCTCCATACAGCACTCGGCTGCTGCCCAGTTACCCTCAAATGTGGCCTTAGCTCCAGCAAGCCTTCTGCCTTCCACCTTCTCCACTCTCCCACTATAGGTGTCTCTCACACACACACACACACACACACACACACATATTCTTCCACCACCAGTCCAAGACCCTTCCCCATCCTCCATTCCCTTCAGAGCACAGTTCCCACCAAGCACCACCCGGAGAGGCCAAGCTCTGCCTGCAGCTGCCACTCACACCCTAACTCACTCCTGCAGGAGATTCTGCTCTCCCCATTTAGCCTGGGAGCTCCCAGGGCAGAAGTTCAGCCTCCTCCTTGCTCCACCCCCACTGCAAATCCTCCCCATGCAAGACGGAGGACAGACAGGCCTACCCCTAAAGAAGTGGGTATGTGATCTGAAAGCAAGGGTCACCACAAAGCAAAGGAAGCCAACGGTCCATTCAGGGTGGCTTCCCAGAGTGGCAGCAGGCGTCAGGGTTCACATGGGCTGCAACAGAGCTGCTAACACTGTCAGGATCCCTGTCCTCGTCCCTCTGGGTCCTGACCCATCTCAGGCAAGAAGAGGCCTAGGGACAGGCACAGCTGGCAAGTGACAGGCCTGGGCAGCATCCAGAATAGGAGGAAGTGAGAGGCGCGTGCGTAGCTGAGTCTATTTTTACCCAGACCTGTGCAAACAGAGGCATGAACTGGTCTGGCCAGTTCCTCCCCTTCCTCTCCCCTGGCACCCGGCCTGGAAGTCCCTTGCCAAGTAGCCAGTGTACACTGGGTTGGGAGCCAGAGGAGAGGGATGGGTGGGTAGAGAAGCGGCACATGTAAGAACTACCTCCAGGTACCCTAGAGACACAACGCCTCGGAAGGGGACAAGTGCTCTGGAAAAGAGTGGGCAGAGGAAAAACGTTTACGTTGGAAAGGAAGCACTCGCAGTATGAGGCAGGACGGGCACTGAGAAGAGAGGTGGGGGCAGCAGGGAGGAGCCTTCCAAGCGAGGGAGCCACCGCTACAGACCCAAAAGCAAGAAGGGTCTAAAAATAAATTTTCAAAATAGCAGGGAGGCTGGTCTGGTATGGCATCAGAGAGAGCAGAAGACAAGAAGAGAGGCGAAGGGACGTGACGGAGGTGCCGCTCAGGGCATGGGAAGCAGTCAGAACTAAGGAGCTGCAGGGACCCGCTGATGTGTTAGAATGTGTTCCCTGATGGTCAGTCTGAGGATGTGCAGTAAACAACCCCACAGGGACACAGGTGGCACACTGACAGCAGGATGCCCGTGAGCAGAACCCACAGCCACAGGGACACAGGCGGACACTGACAGCAGGATGCCCGTGAGCAGAACCCACAACCCCACAGGGACACAGGCGGACACTGACAGCAGGATGCCCGTGAGCGGAACCCACAATCACAGGGACACAGGTGGCACACTGACAGCAGGATGCCCATGAGCAGAACCCACAACCACAGGGACACAGGCGGACACTGACAGCAGGATGCCCGTGAGCAGAACCCACAACCCCACAGGGACACAGGTGGCACACTGACAGCAGGATGCCCGTGAGCAGAACCCACTGCCACAGGGACACAGGTGGCACACTGACAGCAGGATGCCCGTGAGCAGAACCCACAACCACAGGGACACAGGCGGCACACTGACAGCAGGATGCCCGTGAGCAGAACCCACAACCCCACAGGGACACAGGCGGCACACTGACAGCAGGATGCCCGTGAGCAGAACCCACAATCACAGGGACACAGGTGGCACACTGACAGCAGGATGCCCATGAGCAGAACCCACAACCCCACAGGGACACAGGCGGACACTGACAGCAGGATGCCCGTGAGCAGAACCCACAGCCCAAGGGACACAGGCGGACACTGACAGCAGGATGCCCATGAGCAGAACCCACAACCCCACAGGGACACAGGCGGACACTGACAGCAGGATGCCCGTGAGCGGAACCCACAATCACAGGGACACGGGTGGCACACTAACAGCAGGATGCCCGTGAGCAGAACCCACAGCCACAGGGACACAGGCGGCACACTGACAGCAGGATGCCCGTGAGCAGAACCCACAACCCCACAGGGACACAGGCAGCACACTGACAGCAGGATGCCCGTGAGCAGAACCCACAACCCCACAGGGACACAGGCGGCACACTGACAGCAGGATGCCCGTGAGCAGAACCCACAGCCCCAGGGACACAGGCGGACACTGACAGCAGGATGCCCGTGAGCAGAACCCACAACCCCACAGGGACACAGGCGGACACTGACAGCAGGATGCCCGTGAGCAGAACCCACAGCCCCAGGGACACAGGCGGACACTGACAGCAGGATGCCCGTGAGCAGAACCCACAACCCCACAGGGAAACAGGCGGCACACTGACAGCAGGATGCCCGTGAGCGGAACCCACAATCACAGGGACACAGGTGGCACACTGACAGCAGGATGCCCGTGAGCAGAACCCACAACCCAGTTCTTCCAAAGACAGCCTGCAAGGAGAAGAGGCACAGGCAGAGTTTAGGGGCGTCTCCGAATGAAATTTCAATGTGTGAATTTTATTGGATTTCAGCCAATAACTGGTAAAAATAAATAATCAGTCAATCAATCAAAGCACTTACAAGGCAAGGAATGAAACTTAAATAGTGATTGAATAGTTAATGCTATTAAGGAATTCTGGTCTTTCTCAGGTGTGAAATGGTGTTGTGTGTAATGGTCTGTGGTTATTTTTAGAGGTACGCACTGAAATATTTACAGGTAACGCAATAGATTTGTGGTTGGGTTGAAAGTGATCGTGGTTGAGGTAGAGGCACAGAGGAAACAGGTTAAGTGGTGGTACGTGGAAGATCTTATATTACTTTATCCACTTCACGTATTTTGAAGCTTTCTATCCTTCTTTCTTTTTTTTGGACATGGAGTCTTGCTCTGTCCCCCAGGTGCCAGGTTGGAGTGCAGTGGCACAATCTCAGCTCACTGAAACCTCCACCTCCTGAGTTTAAGTGATTCTCCTGCCTCAGCATCCCAAGTAGCTGGGACTACAGGCATGCACCACCATGCCCGGATAATTTTTATATTTTTTATAGAGATGGGGGTTCACCATGTGGGCCAGGCTGGTCTCGAACCCCTGATCTCAAGCGATCCTCTGGCCTTGGCTTCCCAAAGTGCTGGGATTACAAATGTGAGCCCCCTGCCCAGCCTGAAGTTCTTAACAAACAATGGTAGTACTCAATGCAGATGCTGAGATTGGAGAGTGGGGTGCCAGAGGTCCTGAGGGAGCAGTTGTGGTTAGCAGGTGAGGAGTGAGTTCAAGATGAGACTGGGAAGCAAAGGGTGAGAGAGAGGGGCCAGGGATAGGCTTGCAAGAAAAGACTTCCGCTTCCTCCTCTGGCTCCAGCATATGGTTCCCTCTTCCCTCCCCTTCTACCTCCTCCCCTCATTTTTTTCTCCTCTCCCAACTTTCCCTCCTCTGCCCACCCTCCTCCCCCTCCCTTCCTTCCTCACCCCTCCTCCCCCATCTCTCCTTCCCGGTCTCTCTTCCTCCCACCTCTCTATCTTCAGCAAGCATCTTCCTGGCCTCCTTCCCAGCCCTGCGCAGGTGGTCCTGCCCAGCCGGTTTTCCTCTGCAGCTGGGTTGCCAGGCAGCTCCAGTTTGATTCCCCGGGTCACCACCCCACCCTCCCCAGCTTCCAGGCCTACTTCCCTTGCTGAGTGCTACCTTCTGCAAGTTTCCTCAAAAGGAGAAAAGAGGGTGCTGGTGGGGCGTCCCCTTCCTCCAGAGCAAGCATTACCCCCACTTGGAAGGGAACGGAGGTGAGGACCTGGGGAAAGCGTGAGGGACCCAACTTGGCAAGGAGAGCATGAGGCGGTCTTTGCTGGTCTCCTCCTGGAAATGATTCCTCTCACTGCAGAGGCGGGTGGAGGCTGGGAGAAAAGCAGAAGTGACCATAAGACACTCCCTGTCCAGGCATTTGTTTTCAAGTGGCAAGCCTGGGACCCAGGAGGAGAAGAGGCGCTTCCCTGGGACTCCTCCAAGCTGCCTCCTTTGAGCAGCGCCAGACTCGCTACCCGCTCCCCACCTGTTCTTCGCCTGCTCCCACCTCGGGAAGGGGACTGCAGGACACACAGGAGGCTGGGCCCCGGACACCAGGCCCCAGCCCCTGCATTGCCAGGACCCTGCAGGCTGGGCTGCTGTGCAGGGCGAGAAGGAAGGAGATCGCTAACATATTCCCAGAACAAACCACACAGGAACCCAAGAAAGGCTGAAGTTCTATTTTTTGCCAATCCGGTGTAATGAGAGTATAAAGTCAAAATTAACTTGAATTCTAGAAAATAAAGACAAGACATATTTCCTGAACCTGAGTCAATGGACTGAGGTTCCACCCAAATGAAGGGAAGGCGAGGAGGGAGACTGGGGGCTTCTGGTGAGACCCGAGGCTGCCTGCTTCACACCCCAGACTGCAGCCCACAGCCCCTGTCCTGTAGCAGGGCGCCAGCCCCCCTTGCCACTCTCCAGAGGGCCCTGGCACCCCCAAAATAGCCTTGTCTTTCCAGGGAGACTAGACACACACTCCCAGGGCAGAGCATGGGGCTGGCACTCTGGTAATCACCCGAGTAATAAAGACGGTAAGAAGCATTTAGTGAGCCTGGCTGCTTGCCCATGGGCACAGTTGGGCCTACGGTCCCTAGAGACCTTTTCCATAGACATCTGTGACTGGAACAGGGGACAGAGGAGGGATTCGAGCTGGGCTTTCCCAAGCTAACCCAGATCTCTTGCCCTCTCTCCCTGTTCCTCAAGTCACAAGCTTGGCCCTAGTCCTGGAGGCCGTCCTTCCATCGGGGGATGACACAGTGGCCATTGCAAAGGCCCCAGGTCAGAATCCAGGTCTGGCTGACGGATCAAAGGGAAGTTGAATAGATACTCCAACCCCTGCCCTGCGAGGATCAGGATAATGGCCACACCTGGATTTCTCTGGGCCTGTCTTCGGGGTCCTGAGGTCCTCGTCAACGTGGTAAAGACCTGGACTGTGCTCTGCCTTCTCAGCCCATGGGAGCCCAGACTCTGGGCCCATCCTTTTCTGGAAACAAAGATTTATTGAGGGCAGCCACCCTATGACCAGCCAGGGGCCTCTCCTCCAGTCTCAACTCCCACCTGGCAGGTGGGGCTGCCTCTGCCCACACCCAGGTCCCCCCACCTCACCAGGCAGCAGCCAGCACCACCCTGTCTCAGGCGCAGCAGCTGACAGCGGGCCCGCCTCAAACCTTCCCCAGTGGGACCTCGGGGGTTTGTCCCCCTTGTCTTAGCTCAGGAAATAAGACAACTTTGGACTTTATCGACCCTGTTGTTTAATTTTTGCTTCTATGTTTATGTGTGAACATGAATTAAACATTAGACATTAAATATGAACTAAATTAATTCATAGATTTATGTGTTTACTGATGTCCATGAAATTGTACAATGGAAATAGTTTTCTTACCATATCTTTGTTTTAGTGTCAGAGTTACAATGACTTGTAGAATATGCTGGAAGACATCTTATCTTTTTCACTGCTTTCCCACAGTTTGATTACATAGGAATTATCTGTGCCTTAAAGGTTTACAGAATTCTCTTATAAAACTATCTGAGCTTGAGGTGTTTTTTTAGGGGTAAAAGATTATATTTCTCTAGAAAAGCTCCCATCTCACCTAGATGTTCAAATATATTGGCATGAAGATTCCCTCATAGCTTTCAACTCTACTCTATTCATGGAGCTATGTCCTTTGCTTGTAAATTTCGACTTTCATTTATGATCAGGCTTGCTAAACCTTTGTCTATTTACTGGTCTATTCAAGAGCAAAGTTTATTTTATTAATCGAGTCAATGTTTTGTTTTAATTTCATTGTTTTCTGTTTGTATAGTTACTAATTCCTTCTTTCTCTGGATTTAATTTTTTTCTAGTGTGTTTAGCTGTTAACTTATTTCACTAATTTTATCTTTGTTGCTTATTATCAATGTAATTAAGGCTACAAATTTTCCTCCAATTACTAGAATGTTTATATTTCTTATTTTAATATTCATTGTCATTCATTTCTAAATAATTTGTAATTCTAATTTTTACTTTGTTACCATAATAATTACTTAGAAGGGTGATTTCTGATGTTTTAAAATTTATTAATTGTATATGTGTGAAATATTTCTAAACATACAGGAGAAACGAATAAGAAAATCAAACCCAAAGTACCCATCACCCAGTTTTATCAGAACTTAATATAATGTATTTGCTGTAGACGTTTTTTTTTTTTTGAAATGGCTTCTCACTCTGTCGCCCAGGCTGGAGTGCAGTGGGGCGATCTCAGCTCACTGCAACCTCCACCTCCCAGGTTCAAGCTATTCTCCTGCTTCAGCCTCCCTAATAGCTGGGACTACAGGTGCACGCCACGACTCCTGGCTAATTTTTGGTATCTTCAGTAGAGACAGGGTCTCACCGTGTTGACCAGCATAGTCTCCATCTCCTGAACTCATGATCTGCCCGCCTTGGCCTCCCAAAGTGCTGGGATTTCAGGTGTGAGCCACCGTGCCCGGCCTGCTGCACACATTTTTTAAAGAAATAAAATATTCAGTGCAGTTGAGAATCCCCTGTGTATCCCTCCTGTGGTTGGCAGAGTTCTAAGATGGTGCCCCAGATTCCTGCCTCCTGCTGTGCACACCTATATAATCCCCTCCCTGTGAATGCAGGTGGACCTGACTTCATCAGGTGAGCCCTTTAAAAGGAGGCTCTGGAGCTCAGAGACAGAAATCAGACAGCTTCAAAGCTGCAGCAGACACTGTCTTGCTGGCCTGTCAGAGAAAGCAAACCTCTAGATTGTGAACTGCCTACAGAGAGGGTCACAAGCCTAGGACCTGAGGTCAGCCTCTAGGAGCGGAGAATGACATCCAAGTCAATGGCCAGCAAAAAAAGTCTTATAGCCTCAAAAAATTGAACAACCTGAAAGAACTTGGAATAACAATGAAAACTGAACAAGCTGAATGAACTTGGAGGAAGACCCTAAGCTTATATGAAAGCACAGCCCTGGCTGACACTCTGACTTCAAGCAGAGGACCCAGCTAACCCCGATCTGGACTTCTGACTCTAGAAAACGTGAGCTAATAATGAGTGCTGTTTCAAGCAGCTGTGTTTGTGGTAGGAGTTTGAGACCTGCCTGGCCAACATGACGAAACCCCATCTCTACTAAAAATACAAAAATTACACAGGTGTGGTGGCGGGCGCCTGTAATCCCAGCTACTCAGGAGGCTGAGGCAGGAGAATCACTTGATTCTCCTCGAGGTGGAGGTAGCAGTGTGACCCGAGATTGCCCACTGGACTCCAGCCTGGGCCAAGACTCCGTCTCAAAAAAAAAAACAATGTATCTTCCTTATTCCATTCCCCTCCCTCTCTCTGCAGAAATAACTAATAACATGCCCTTTATGTTTATCATTCCAGGACATGATTTACACTTTTACTGCATGCTTAGTATCCATAAAAGTGACGTAGTATTGTTTGCAGATAGTGCTGTTAACTCTATAAAAGTAACAACGTACCATACATGTCATTCTGCAGCTTGCTGGACATCATATTTTTAGCTACATACGCACCTACAGGGAGATGTGGCCGTCCTTATTCTGAGAGCTGAAAAGAGCTCCAGAGGGAAGGCTGTTTAAAGTTTTTCCTCTATGACTGTACATTTCACGGTCCCTCCCTTTTTACATAACTTGAGGCTACATCATTAGATGCACAGCGCTTGGCCTTCTGTATCTACTCCATAGAGTGAATGGTCTAACATGAACTCTCCTCCTTCTGCCTTTTGCAAATTCTCACTCATTCCCACTGACCATATGATTAATGTTTGTAATTATTTCTGATACATTATTTGATGCCTCTATTTATCACATATTTTTATTTTTTATCTTTAATTCTCTCATATGAACAATCTTTATTTTTAATCTCCCCAAACAATCTTTATTTTTAATCCTCCCAAACAATCTTTTATTGGATACAGAGAGTTTTCTTAGTTTCATTTTTCCTTCTCCTGGTTATTTGATAGTTACATAGAGATTTTCTTCTTTTCCCCAGTGGATACCCTTACATTTTTAACACACTAATCTCTGGTGGCATCAAGTATGTTACTTAAACTCCATGTCTGTTTTGTCCTGCCAACATTATCTGCCTTTTCCAGAATCTCTGCCCAAGGTCAGCTACACGGAGGACTGGGGTGGGGAGGGGAGCGTGAGAACTTCGAGATCCCCTGTGGAGTTAGTCTGAGTTCCCCCTGGGCTGAGAAGTGGCCCCACCCGCTCAGGAATTCACTGCCTCAGAAACCAGCGCTAAGAGATGAGCGGTGCTGTCCGCGGTCCTGGGCACCCCCTGAACTCAGCCCCTCTCTGCCCTACCTACCTTGAACCTTCCCCTAACTCTACTTCCTCCCTGCACGCACTGGCCAAGCCCTGCTCTCAGACCCCTGGCTGGAATTAGATGTGCCTGTATGAACTCACGCTGTCACACAAGGGCACACGCCACACGCTCGCACACACCGACTCACACACGCTCTCACCCAAGGGCACGCGCCACACGCTCGCACACACCGACTCCGACTCACACACGCTCTCACCCAAGGGCACGCGCAACACGCTCGCACACACCGACTTGCACATGCCACACGCTCGCACACACCGACTCACACACGCTCTCACCCAAGGGCACGCGCCACACGCTCGCACACCGACTCACACACGCTCTCCACCCAAGGGCACACGCCACACGCTCGCACACACCAACTCGCACATGCCACACGCTCGCACACACCGACTCACACACGCTCTCACCCAAGGGCACACGCCACATGCTCGCACACACCGACTCACACACGCTCTCACCCAAGGGCACACGCCACACGCTCACGCACACCGACTCGCACACGCCACACACTCACACACACCAACTCGCACATGCCACACGCTCACACACACCGACTCACACACGCTCTCACCCAAGGGCACGTGCTCACACGCTCACACACACTGACTCACGCTCTCACCCAAGGGCACGTGCTCACACGCTCACACACACTGACTCACGCTCACCCAAGGGCACGTGCTCACACGCTCACACACACCGACTCGCACACTGTCACACAAGGGCACATGCCACACGCATGTGCCCTTGTGTGACAGTGTGCGAGTCAGTGTGTGCGAGCGTGAGTCGGTGTGTGCGAGCGTGTGAGCACGTGCCCTTGGGTGAGAGCGTGAGTCCGTGTGTGCGAGCGTGTGAGCACGTGCCCTTGGGTGAGAGCGTGTGTGAGTTGGTGTGTGCGAGCGTGTGGCGCATGCCCTTGGTTGAGAGCGTGAGTCAGTGTGTGTGAGCGTGTGAGCACGTGCCCTTGGGTGAGAGCGTGTGTGAGTCGGTGTGTGCGAGCCACACGCTCGCACACACCGACTCGCACACGCTCTCACCCAAGGGCACACGCCACACGCTCGCACACACCGACTCACGCTCTCACCCAAGAGCACGTGCTCACACGCTCGCACACACCGACTCACGCTCGCACACACCGACTTGCACACTGTCACACAAGGGCACATGCCACACGCTCGCACACACCGACTCGCACACGCTCTCACCCAAGGGCACACGCCACACGCTCGCACACACCGACACACGCTCTCTCACACCAAGACACATGCACACACACGTAGATGCTGCAGGAAGCATTTGACCAGAAAGTTTGGCTGCTTTTGAAAACAGGGTGGAGCAGTCCTCCCCTCTAGAGCCTCCCACACTCCCAACACCGTCACTGCTAATGTGGTGTGGCCGTGCCCCACCCAAACGTCATCTTGAATTGTAGCTCCTGTAATTCCCATGTTTTGTGGGAGGGACCTGGTGGGAGATAAGTGAATTGCGGGGCAGTTCCCCCAGACTGTTCTTGTGGCAGTAAATACGTCTCATGAGATCTGATAGTTTTATAAATGGGAGTTCCTCCGCACAAGCCCTTTCTGCCTGCCTTCTGCCATAACTGTGAGGCCTCTCCAGCCACTTGGAACTGTGAGTCCATTAAACCTCTTTTTCTTTATAAATTACCCAGTATCCAGTATGTTTTTATCATCAGTGTGAAACAGACTAATACAGCCCCCTTGCTAAGCTGTCTGGCAACAGACCGCTGACCCCACAGACCAAAGTGAGCCCTGAGCCTGTGGGAAGGAGTTGTCAGGCTTTTCCCTCTGTGCCCAGACCGGGAGATCTAAGGCCGGGGCGCAGGTCTCCTCTCCCTCTGTCCTGGAGCAGGAGCTCCCTCACACCCTCCTTCTCCGTGACTTACTTTCCCCTCTGCAGCAGGGGTAAAGGTGCATCACTTGGACGCCCCTCTAGGAAGAGCTTGCCACTTGGCTGGGCGCGGGGGCTCACACCTGTAATCACAACACTCTGGGAGGCTGAGGCGGGCAGATCACTTGAGGTCAGGAGTTCGAGACTAGCCTGACCAACATGGAGAAACCCCATGTCTACTAAAAATACAAAATGAGCCGGGTGTAGTGGCACATGCCTGTAATCCCAGCTACTCGGGAGGCTGAGGCAATAGAATCGCTTGGACCTGGGAGACAGATGTTGCGGTGAGCTGAGATCATGCCATTGCATTCCAGCCTGGGCAACAAGGAAGGAAGGAAGGAAGGAAGGAAGGAAGGAAGGAGGGAGGGAGGGAGGGAGGGAGGGAGGGAAAGAAGGAAGGAAGGAGGGAGGGAGGGACAAAGGGAGGGAGGGAGGGAAAGATAGAAGGAAGGAAGGAAGGAGAGAGGGAGGGAGGGAGGAAGGGAGGGAGGGAGGAAGGGAGGGAAAGAAGGAAGGAGGGAGGGAGGGAAAGAAGGAAGGAAGGAGGGAGGGAGGGAGAAAGGGAGGGAGGGAGGGAAAGATAGAAGGAAGGAAGGAAGGAAGGAAGAAAAAGAAAGAAAGAAAGAAAGAAAGAAAGATGGAGAGAAGGAAAAGAAAATAAAGAGCTTGCCACTCAGCTGTGAGGAGGGAAGTGAGCCGGAGCCTCTAGCCATGCTGGCTTCAGGCTCCGGTCATTTGGTCACTGGCTGAGCCTGTCACTGCTCTTCCCAGGCAGCCCCAGATTTTGAACGAGCACAGTGGGTTTACTAAGGCTTCTAGGTGCAGCCTTTGCCCTGAAACTCACTATGACATTGGCGGAGACTTTTTCAAACCTGCATCGACATCTGAGCTTCTCTCTGCCCAATCCCACTCTCTCCTCTTTTGCTTCTCCCAGGCCCCTGCCATCCAGTAAGCATTCACAGCCCTCACCCCACCTCAGCATTTGCTCACTGGAGGACTGAGCTGACACATCTAAAGATAGCACCTTCCTCCACCGACACACGCAGAGCTCTAAGCCCAGCCTCCAGGATAAGGTTTAGCCCCCGACACACGCAGAGCTCTATGCCCCAGCCTCCAGGACAAGGTACGGTCCCCGACAGACGCAGAGCTCTAAGCCCCATCCTCTGGGACAAGGTAGGGTCCCGACACCCACAGAGCTCTAAGCCCCATCCTCTGAGACAAGGTACGGTCCCCAGCACACGCAGAGCTCTAAGCCCCAGCCTCTGGGACAAGGTACGGTCCCCAGCACACGCAGAGCTCTAAGCCCCATCCTCTGAGACAAGGTACGGTCCCCAGCACACGCAGAGCTCTAAGCCCCATCCTCTGACACAAGGTACGGTCCCCAGCACACGCAGAGCTCTAAGCCCCATCCTCTGACACAAGGTACGGTCCCCAGCACACGCAGAGCTCTAAGCCCCAGCCTCTGGGACAAGGTACGGTCCCCAGCACACGCAGAGCTCTAAGCCCCAGCCTCTGGGACAAGGTAGGGTCCTGACACCCACAGAGCTCTAAGCCCCATCCTCTGAGACAAGGTACGGTCCCCAGCACACGCAGAGCTCTAAGCCCCAGCCTCTGGGACAAGGTACGGTCCCCAGCACACGCAGAGCTCTAAGCCCCATCCTCTGACACAAGGTACGGTCCCCAGCACACGCAGAGCTCTAAGCCCCATCCTCTGAGACAAGGTACGGTCCCCAGCACACGCAGAGCTCTAAGCCCCAGCCTCTGAGACAAGGTACGGTCCCCAGCACACGCAGAGCTCTAAGCCCCAGCCTCTGGGACAAGGTATGACCACCTCAGAGCTTGTCCCTGGGCCTCATTTCCAAATCCGTGAAGTCGGGACAGTTCCTCAGCACCTGCTCTCCTGTGAACTTGGTTTTCTTCCCAGATGCAGTTGTGACACCTTGTGGCACCACCAGAACATCCCCACAATCCCACACCCAAGCACATCACTGGCCCCCAGACGAGTGGAGGTGGTGAGACGTGAGGGATGAGTGAATGATATTCATTCATCATTGAATGAATGATGCGTGCTGTTACAGGAAGGACGAAGGGGACATTTCTGCTTCAAATGCCTGCCCAGGCCTCTCCTGCCCTCCATCAAACCACAGCTTGTGTTAAGCTGCATCTCCTCACAGGAAGAACTGGCCCCAAGAGAAGGCGCAGCCTGGGGAGGTGGTGAGCGCTTTGTATTATCGGAGCAGCCAGACCCATTTTGGTCTTTTTTGGATGGAGACCAAAAGCGTAGGTCCCTTCAACTCAGAAGCCCCTGCATCCAGACAGCAATGTGGGGGGCTCTGGCAGGGGAATCCCGGAGCAGTGACTCCCCCAGCCAGGTGGGTTCCCCACCGTGTCCTGGCCTGACCTCCCCCATACAGGCCAAGCCCACTCTGTGGCCCCAGCCCCCATTCCACTCCACTGCAGAACCTCACCACCATGGAGCCCTGAGCTGGGAGCCCTGAAGGCAGTGAGTGCACGATTCTGAGAGGGGCTGGAGGACTGGAGGAGGCGAGGGCGGCACACGCTGCAGGGATGAGACAGGCAGGAAGCCAGGCAGGCTCCGAATGAGTAACTGCAGATTCTCTCTGTGCCGTGCCGGTTGTCACAGGGGATGGCGAGTGACTCCACTTCTCTCTCTTTCCCGCCACCTCCCACATCCTTGGCACCCATGATTCTGACATCCAGAAGGGATATGAGAGCTTGGGGCTAGACACTAGGGACAGGTTTTAGGGATCCCGGAGGGGAGAGTTCAGAAAAGACCACCCCAGGGAGAATCCATGCAAGAAGAGCATGGGGGAACAGAGAGTAGGAGGTGACTGCGGCCCTCCCCATTAAGCCTAGACTGGGAAGGCAAGGCAGAATCCAGAGGGGCTCAGGCTTTGGACAGGGTGGGGCGATGGGGTGAACAGGCTTCCCACTCTCTCAGGTAGTCCGTCAGCCCCACCTCTGTTCTGACATCTCTCTTCCTCCAAGAAGCCCTCCCAGACCACCTGGGTGCACAAAAGGATGGCTCCCTCAGAAGATTCCATAGGACTCCCCAAGAGTGGGACACTGTTGACGCCCCTCCCCCCAGTGCCTCAGAACACAGGATAGGACATTCGGGAGCATTTAGTTGAAACGTGGTCACATTTAATGTTGGTTGAATTTTTTAGGCTTTCGTTTGGTTTCACTATTTTCTTTCCACTCTTTTCACTTCTGAATACGCTTTGTGCCCTTTGATAGGTAAGGAACGGTGGATCCCCCAGGGGAACAATTCTGAAAGAACAAAGAAGTGATTTTTATTGCAAAGAATCTGCAAGGAAACAATTATTTCTGATTCACCTTCTCCCTTCTGGGGAGTGGGGCCTGCAAAGGCAGCAGGAGGCCTTCCCAGCCACTCACTGCCTCTAGCCTGGCCATCCACTCCTCCAACAGAGGAGAGGTAGTGTGGGCCCCTCCAGAGCCAGGAGAAGGCAGCCCATCCCCAGTGGCAGCCAGTCCTCTCCCTCTCTCCTCATCCTGCCCACCAGCCACCTATTGGGGGGGTCACGTGGCAAAGTGAGCTCTGCCTCTCCAATCCTCACCCCCATTATACACCCTCAAGCATCCAAAAACCTTGTCCTCCCGGAGAGCAGGAGAATTTCAACAACCATAGGAGGATAGCACATTAATGGTGGGGTTTCAGCACCCTGCAGTTAGCTAGCCGCTCTGTGTGTGTGTGTGTGTGTGTGTGTGTGTGTGTGTGTATGTGTGTGTGTTTTGAGGGGTGGGTGCTGAGGATTCATGGGAGCCCAAATCCACAGATTTGCTCTTCATATCTAGGGCTTCTAGGACACCATGCCAGCAGAAGTAACTCCCCAGAAAAAAGACACAATTCCACTGTCCTGCCAGGGAACTGAGGACTGAGACAGGGTACACAGGGTCATAAGAGACATAAAGACCCCTGGTTTCTGAGCTAGCAGCAGCCCTCAGGGGTGTGGACAGCTGAGGGTCTGGCTGAGGACCATTCAAACACTGCCACCACTGGGAGAATGGTACAAACCCAAGAAAGGCAAGGACAGAGCCACCTCCACGTTCCCAAACCTAAGGAAGGGCTGTGTCCAGGCTCACTGATTATATCGGGAAGGAGGTAGAAACTGCAGGGAGTACAGTAGCTCCCAATTTCCCCTCTGGCAAGGGGATGGCCCCTCCACCTCTGTGCACGCACAGGGCCTGGCACACAGAAAGCGATTAATAAATGTGCAAGGAGGAAAGGAGGGAGGCATGGGGGAGAGGAGGGAGGCATGGGGGGGAGGAGGGAGGCATGGGGGAGAGGAGGGAGGCATGGGGGGAGGAGGGAGGCATGGGGGAGATGAGGGAGGCATGGGGGAGAGGAGGGAGGCATGGGGGAGAGGAGGGAGGCATGGGGGAGAGAGGAGAGCGAGGGAAGGAAAAAAGAGCACGTGTGGGGGATGGAACGATGGAAGGAAGGGGAGGAATACGAGAGTAGACGAAAGTGTAGTCACACCCGCCGAGGGCCCGGGCGCCCATCCCCTCCCGGCTTTCCCCCACTCCCCTCAGGCCCACCCCAGCGCAGCAGCTGCAGGGAGGGAAGCCCTGGTGGGTCCTCAGGGAGAGCCCGCACGCCTGCTGTTCAGCCAGAGCCTGGCGCTTGACCCCCTTCAAGGTGCCGCCCTCCTGCTCGGGCGCTGGGACCCGCCGCCGTCCCCGCCTCTCCACGGAACGCCGCCCCTCCTCCCGACGCCCTGCTCCGACACCCCCTATCCTGCCGCCGCGACCGCCACGTCCAGCCTCGACCGTGCAGGCTCGAGCCCGCAGAAAGATGGCCAGCAGCCACCTGCGCTAGGTCCGCAAGAAGACGCGCCCCCAGGACCCAGAGCTGGGGACCCCGCTCCCCCATTCCAGGGACGAATAAACGAGGAGAGGGGCTGTCCCCGTGGAAGCCCAGCGCCAGGCGCAGCGGCCCGGGTCCCGGCCCCTCTCGGACCCCAGCGTCCCCAGCAGTGAAACGGGGAATGTCGGAGGAGGTCGGGGTCTGTGGTTCTTTCTGGGTTCGCTGCGGAGCTGGCCGCGGGCTGGAGCAGGCCTGGCCCCCACGCGAGGGCGCCGGAACCTCAGCCCGGCCTCCCCGGGGAGGTGCCCGCCCAGCCCCGCGGGTGTGGACACGCCTCCTCCCCGGAGCAGGTGCCCGGGGCTCGAAGGGCGCCCCGCAGGTCGGCGGGAGCGGAGATCGGGGGACCCAGGGTCGGGCCTCCGTCGCGCCCCGACTTCCCTCGCCGGCCGCCTCTGCGCCCCGGAGGAGTCGGGGCTGCTGGAAACGGACCGCACCACCCGACCTCGGTCCGCCCCGGCCAAGCGCTCGCCCCGGGCGCGCCGGGAAAGCAGCGGCGCTTCCGTCTGGCGATCGGGCCGCGCGAGGCGCACGGGTGGGAAAGGGGAGGCCGGCGGCGGCTCCGCGGGGCGCGGCTCCGGGCGGGCGGGCCGAGGGCAAGCGCGGACGCCGTGGGGCGGAGGCTCCCGGGTGCTCAGCCCGCGCTGCGGGGTCGGCTCTTGGCGCGCGGAGCTCCCTCGCTCGCGGGTCCCCGGCCCCGCCCACACCTGCGCGGCGGCCCCGCCTCCGCCCACCCATTGGCTACACCCGCCGCCCGTCAGACGAGCCCCCGGGGCCCGCCCCCAGCCGAGAGGCGCCTCTTAGCGCCCGGCCCGCGCGGAGCCGCTCACTCCCCGGGCGCCGCCACCGCACGCCGCGGGCTCGGGGCCCACCATGCGCCCGCCACGTCCGCTGCCGGCCCGCTGGCTGTGCGTGCTGGCAGGTGCCCTCGCCTGCGCCCTCGGCCCGGCGGTGAGTGCGCGCCCCGCCGCCCAGATCCCAGAGCCCCGGGGCTGAGGGGGGGGGGCTGAGGGGGGGGTGAGGGTGGGGAGTGAGGGTGGGGGCTGAGGGTGGGGGCTGAGGGTGTGGGCACTAAGGGGGGGCTGAGGGGGGGTGAGGGTGTGGGCGCTGAGGGTGGGGGCGCTGAGGGGAGGGGGCTGAGGCTGGGCGCTGAGGGTTGGGGGGCTGAGGGTGGGGGCTGAGGTTGGGGTCGCTGAGGTTGGGGGCGCTGAGGGTGGGCGCTGAGGGTGGGGGGCTGAGGGCGGGGGCACTGAGGGTGGGCGCTGAGGGTGGGGGGCCGGGGAGGGGGTAAGGGGGTGGCGGGAGCCCGGCCGTCTGCGCGTGTCTGTGTGAGAGGAATAGGGGACACCAAGCACCTCGTCTCGCCTCCTCCCACAGCCCCAGACCGAATCTAGACTTGAAGGTTGGGATATTGGTGGTGCCCAGCCCCTCCCAGCGCAGCCCGGGACAGGCTCGGCTCAGTGAGGGACAGCGGGGAACAGCGGGCCCCAGACTTGCCTTCCCTGTAGTGGTTGCAGGTGTGCAGTGGGGGGGCAGCCAGTGGTTGCAGGGTCAGGTACTGTGGCCGATTGAGATAGAAGGTCTGGTACACCCCAGGTGGAAGGGAGGATGTGAGGGTCATCCTCATGTGCAATGCCCGTCTGGAGGTGTCTGTGGAGTGTCAGCAGCAGAACCAGTGCTGGGGGCCCCAGGACGCGAGAAGAGGTTCTTGGGATCAGATGAGTGACAGGCACACCCCTCCCTGTGCCCTCCCACCGAGCAGAGCAAAAAGGTACCAGAGTCCAAGGTGGAAGCCAGTGGGCAGTGAGGGGCTGCGGTGGTATGTGACGGGAGGAGCCGGGCCTGTGCGCGGAGAGAGCTGAGCAGGAGCCACTGCCCCTTCCTCCCACCTCTGCCTCCTCTCAACATGGGTACCTGTACGCCCCTGATACGTGTGTACCTATGTGCCCCATGTGTGGGTGTGCTGTGTGTGTTTTTGGATGGCCCACCTAGGCCATGAGACAGATGCTGATTGAGGCAAGAGAGGCATGGGTCATCTCACTCTAGAACAGGGAGGACCCCAGCACCCATTGAGTCCACAGAAGCCCATTTCACAGATGGGCAAAGCGAGGTCCAGAGACACAAGAGCCACGTCTGTCTCCCACCAGTCAGACCTAGGCAGAGGCCGATTTTCTCCCCACCCTAGAACTTGAG
Organism: Saguinus oedipus; assembly: GCA_031835075.1. Lineage (NCBI taxonomy): Eukaryota > Metazoa > Chordata > Mammalia > Primates > Cebidae > Saguinus > Saguinus oedipus. The sequence goes on along the minus strand of CM063185.1, from coordinate 1,622,605 downwards.
TAATCTAGACTTGCTGCCTAGGCAGGGCCTTAAATGCCCACTCCAAGTTGGCTGGGAGAGGGTGAGGAATCTTGATTCTAGTTCATTCTAGCCCATGGTCACTTCCCTTACTGTCACCCCCACCAGAGCAGGGATTTCTGTTTCCATCTAGCAGATGTCTTGAGCACCCTGGGGAGAGCGGCTCATTGCCCGTCCTAGGAGCAGACTTCTGACAATTGGCAGACCCTCACTCTGCCCATGAGAGCCATGAGACCCACCACCTGAGCACTCAAAGCCTTACCAAGCTCTGTTCCCGAGGCCTCAGCTCTGGCACAGCTTGCATGAAGCCTCCAGGCCTTGCCAGCAGCTCTGGCTCTCTCAACCCAGGTTTCAAGCTGCTCAAACTGTTCTTGGGATCCTAGGACCACTGCTGACACCCCATTCCTCCATCCCAGGAGGCTTCTGAGCCCAGGGGCAGAGTGGATTCAGAGAGGCCTCCTTTCACACCAGGCCACTTCTGCTTCGGACTTCCTGAGACAGCCCAATTCTGGCTCCTCCCTCCAATGGCTACCCTCCCCCGTCTTTCCACAACTTACTCCTTTAGTGCCCGACTCTATCTCCTCCAGAAAGTCTTCCCTGATTGCTCTAGCAACTCAACCCCACCCTTCAGCCCTACCCTACCTCCCAGGCTGGGCTATTCTGGCCATCCTAGGAGGTCAGGGGCTGGGGTCTCTTACATCCCCATGTTCCTTACAGCCCAGTGCATGGGCTGGGCCCACAGAGAAAGGAGAAGGAACTCAACCAGGACTGGGTGAGGGCAGGCTGGAGTGAGGGGTCCCTATTTCCCTCCCTGCTTCTCCCTCCTCTCCACCAGCTACCAGTTGCTTCCTCATGGAATGGACACCAGGCAGTCTTGCTGTAGCTGGACTCGGTGTGCCGGGGGAGGGAGGGTACCAGGAGTTATCAGAGTCATAAAATGGCAGCTGCAAAGTTCAGGTTGAAGCCCAAAGCCTTATCACTCCTGTTTATGGTGCCCTGACTTCAGCCTGGGAAGGGGAAGTCTCTGAACAGAGAGGCAAAAAAAAAAAAAAGGAAAGAAAACCTCCAGTGTCTCAGAGGAGGAAGTCTGCCCCAAGGCCACCTGTCAAGCTTCCACTGCCCCTGCCCCTGCCCCCTGAACAGCAGGCACAGGGACTCCTCATCCAGCAGCAGGGCTGCTCAGGGCAATGCCCAGCACGAGGCTAGTCCCAGCTCCTCAGAGGCTGAGGCAGGAGAATCGCTTGAACCCAGGAGGCGGAGGTTGCAGTGAACCAAGATTGCACCACTGCACCCCCAGCTTGGCAACAGAGCGAGATTCTGTCTCAAGAAAAAAAAAAAACAACTATTTCCAAAGAAGAAAAAAAACAGTTTACTCTCTCCACCACGTGTATAGTGTTTCAAATTTGTACTTTTATCGTGAATAAGCAGAGAGAATATTAGAATGAACGTCTAAATACCCAATTCCTAGGTTTGACAGTTGTTAACATCTAACAATTAATATATGCTTCATTTACTTTTTGGCTGAAGTATTTTAGGTTATAGACTGCCTGACCTTTTACCCCAAATAATTTCAGAATGCATATCTAAAACCAAAGGACATTCTTTTATATAACGATGAGACTGCCATTACGCCTAACAAAACTGACAGGAAGTGCTTAATCCTCAAATATCCCCAGCCGGAAGGTGATGTGGCACCACGGGACGGGCACTGACACTACCCAGGGCCTGGCTTCTTGTGGAGTTTCGTGTCTGTGTCTGGTGGGACCGTCCTGCAAGCTGGCAGGGAGAAAGCAGGGTGCCTCAGCAGTGAGCATCAGGCTGGGCCCCTGGGCAGGACCCAGTCTTTCCGTGCAGCCCGTCTCATGCCAGGCCGGACCCAGTCCTTCCGTGCAGCCCGTCTCAGGTGGCCCATATCTCTCAGGAAGTACCTCCTGCTACCAAACTTCAGAACAAGTTCTTCCTGCACAGCAGGTCACCAGAAGAGGGGAAAGAGGCCACCAAGCAACCTCCATGTACTAAGGACTCAGCCTTGTGGCTGCCTGTGCGGGAGCCCAGCCCTCGCAGGAGGCTCCAACATCACCCAAGGGACTGTTTATAAGCTGAGTCCTGCAAACTCCAGTTCCCTAGGTGTGGCCAGGGTCACCATCAAGCAGCAGAGGGTTTAAGTTAAATGCTTAGTCTGTGTCTGCTACACCTGTTTCTTTAGCTGTCATCGCAGAGATCCTCTGCAAATAAAGGAAGCTGCCCCAAAGGAAACCTCCCTAGAAGAGCCCTTAGATGGGAGCAGGCTAAATGTCTCTGCCTGGGTTCTGCTAGTTAGGAGAGCCCTTGTCCTGATGCCGCTGAGAGGCGGGAAGTTCTGCTCACCCCAAGCCTGATCCTGTACCCCTGCATCTCCCCACGTCCCCATCTCCCTCAGCACTCACACAGCAGTTCTCTGTCCACTCTTCTACCAGAGCTCAGCCTTCCCCAAGAGGAGGTGTGGCTGGCAAAAAAATGGATTTGCAGTGGGGAGGCTTTGGGCTGTTGGCAAAGGGGTATAGAAATGCAAGGAAGAGAAGAGAAATCAGTAGGGGTGAAGGTAACTGGCAGACTCGAGGCTTGTGGTGGGTGAGGCTGGCACTTGTGAGTGGGTAGGACCTTCAGCCTGCCGGGGTTGTGCAAGGCACCATGGCTGTGGCTAGGCTTGGGTGTGGACAGCAGGGGCAGCCTGGCACGAAGGTGGACGAGAGCTTTGGCAATCACAGCTAAGCCGCTGGCCAGCCCTGGTGCCTGGCTGGTGTCTTTTACATGTGACCCTCAACCTCAATTCTAGAAGTAGGTGTTACTGTTCCTGTCCCCATTTTATAGATGAGGTTGAGTAAACTGCCCGAGTCATCCAGCCAGGAAGTGGCAGACAATCTCATTCTGGAACCTGGGGTCTGAACTAGGCTCTGTCACCTCATGAAGTGGGGCTACAGCTTCCATGGAGGGGTATGGCATGTCACATGCCACCCTGGGACTTTAGATACTTTTAAAATTAGTAAAATGTACACATCTGAATCGACAGCACAGGGAATTGTCACATATGTGTACACCTGTGTCACCACCGCCCTGGTCAAACTGTCACACATTCCCATCACCCTAGCAGGCTCCCTCGTGCCGCTGACTTCCTTTCTTGCTCTCTGCAGAGCTGGGAGCATGCTCCTCCTCTCTTTTGTGACTCCTGGATCTGTGAGCCACCTTACCTTCGTATGTCCTTCACCCGCTCCCTTCCTGCCCTTCCCTCCTCCTGCCTTTTCTCTCCTCTCTCCCGCATTGCCTCCCAATTACAAGATCTGCACATCCTCGCCTGCTCACATGCAAAAGCCAGCAAGGGCGAGTCACTGGGCTGCTGTCCTGTGTGCCGTAATCACTGTTTTCTCTCTGGCTCCTCCATTCCCCCTGTGTCACTTTTTCACCCTGTGATTTCAGCGGGGGGCTGGCGGGAGAGTAGATAAGTCGTGAGGTGTGAGATGGTTTCTGTAAAGGGCTAGAGTAATGGGAGAGAAGGCCAATGGAACCACTCCTGAGTCCCCTGTCCTCTGCTCCCCATTCCTCTGCCTCCTCTAACAGTCACAGGCAGGGAAGGAATTAAAAAGCCCTCTTTACAAACCTCACAATCACAGACCATCCATGGAGGCTCCCCAGGCTTGGCAGTTTGCAGACAGTTCCTTCTCCTGCCTCACCTTATCCAGCCTGCTGCATTCCGTGCTCCTCGCAGAGAGCAGCTGCTCCTCAGAGGGACTCGCCTCCTGCCGTGCTGCCTGGCTCCTCCTGCCCCAGTTCTCTGGCCCCAGATGATGAGGCTGGGGCTTCTGATTAGAGGCAGTAGCTGCAGTCTCGGCTTCCCTTGAGGGGACTGAACATGACCTATAAACCTGAGCTGGGCCCACCCTGTCCTTCAGAGCCCCTCGCATCTAACAACTACAGCGTCAGCATCCTCACCCCTCCCCCACCACCACACCGAGCCTTTGCTCCAGGTCTCAGGTGACCCCACACGGAGAGGAAAAGCAGGGCTTTCTCTGCAGCCCCTCACCAGATCCTGTGCTGGACTGAACTCCAAAAAGTCTGCTTACAGGGAGCCTGCCCCTGCAGCTGAGCTGAGGCTGGAGAGTTTGGGGCCAGGCTGGGCTCTCAGCACCTTCTTTAGGACAGGAGTTCCTAAGTCCAGAAGAGACCCAAGCAAGACCCAAGAAGTCCAGAGCATCTCCTCCATCCTGTCCCACGCCATGGTGTTCGCTGGACACGGGAGGTGAATGACAGGGAGTTGGCCGGAGAATCCCGGGTCTAGTTGGAGACAGGAACTAATCAAGTGCTCATCCTACCTGCCCCCTCCTCTCTGTGCCCCCTCCTCTCTGTGCCCCTCCTCTCTGTGCCCCCCCTCTGTGCCCCCTCCTCTCTGTGGCCCTCCTCTCTGTGGCCCTCCTCTCTGTGCCCCCTCCTCTCTGTGCCCCTCCTCTCTGTGCCCCTCCTCTCTGTGCCCCCTCCTCTCTGTGCCCCTCCTCTCTGTGCCCCTCCTCTCTGTGCCCCCTCCTCTCTGTGCCCCTCCTCTCTGTGCCCCTCCTCTCTGTGGCCCTCCTCTCTGTGGCCCTCCTCTCTGTGCCCCCTCCTCTCTGTGCCCCTCCTCTCTGTGCCCCTCCTCTCTGTGCCCCCTCCTCTCTGTGCCCCCTCCTCTCTGTGCCCCTCCTCTCTGTGCCCCTCCTCTCTGTGCCCACTGTCCTGCCAGGCTTCATCAGTTCCCGCCTGGACTGGTGCAGTAGCTTTCAGCCCCACCCCTGCAACCTGAGGGATCTTTGTAAAATGTGTATCCCCCATCCTCAGCCTCCTGCTTCAAATCTCTATTGGCCCCCGTGGCCTAAGAGTGAAAGCTCACACTTGAAAACTGGCATTCCAAGTCCTTCCCAATCCTACCCCAGTCTACACCTCCCAACGTGCCTCCCGACGCCCCCGGAACTCTTCATGCCTCCGTGCCCGCGTACACGCTGCTCTGCCTGCCGGGTGCTCTTCCTCCACTTCTAATTCACACACCCTCCATGATGTACGTCTACAGAATGAGTTCAGCATCCCATTCTGCAGGAATCCCAGACTCCAGCTACATCCCACCCCGGAACACTTCCCTGGCATGGGTAGACTTGGCTACATTCAGCCAGGGAATTTTCCGACTCTCTGTGTGCCTGGAGTCCAGAGGGATAATGAGGATGTTTAGAATCGGGAAATAAATAAGTGGGAGAGGAAGTCCAAAGTCTGCCTGAATTCCTCGGTGATAAGGACCAGAGGGAGCTGCCCTGGCCCGGCCCATCAAAGGGCAATGGTTGGCCAGAGGGCCCAAGGCCAGGCTGCGGAGAGGGACTGATGCCGTCCAGAGCAGCGGTCAGAGACCGAGGCCCCATCTGGGAATGTGTGTTTGCTGGGTGACGTCCGGTCCCTCTTTGGGTCTCCATTCCTCTACCCTTCTCCAGATAGGGCTCAGCACTAAAGACAGAGCTCATCTTCCAGATCACACCCACTTTTTCATAAGCACCACAGGCTCCTGCACCCACCCCTCCTTTCTCTCCAAACTGCCGCTCAGGAAGGGCGCTGTGGCTGTGCTGCTGGGGAGCAGAGTTGGCTGGAGAAGTTGGCCCAACACTCTTCTATCCTCAGAGAGTCGCAGGCACATGCTGGCAGAAAACCCTGGCACCCATGGTGATCAGGAAACAAATATTTATTGGCAAACTACGTGGCCGTAGTCCTGGCTTAAGAGGGCCCAGAACGTGAGGGTGCCCATTGTCCTGTCCTCAGAAAGCAAAGCTGAACGCCTTTATTTACAGCAACTGGCAGAAAATGCAGCTGACCCAAGCCGTAAAGAAAAGGTATCGGCTCACGTTGCCAGCCGTAGGGCAGGTTTCAGGCATGGTTGCATTCGCAGCCCCTGACAATGTTCACAGGACCTGATTTTTCTCCATCTCTTCTGCCTCAGCTGTGTGGCTTTCATCTCTGTGTTTCCCTTTCAACAAGAGGTCAGCAGAAGCCCAAGCCCTTGCTTCCTTTAAGGCTTCCAGTCCACTGGGAAAAAAAAAAATTCGCTTGCTTAATCACTTAATCCAAAGTCCCAGGAGGGAGCCTCCTGGCTCTGAATAGCCTGACTTGGGCGGTGGGTCAGACATTGTGGCCGGGAGTGCCCTGGGCGACTTAAGTCTCGGTCACATGTGAGTCCCCTGGAAGAGGGTCCGTCAGAACTCCCTGAACTAGAGGTAGGGAGGGAGGTGGCTTCCCAGACACAGGCAAGGACACGGCACAAGGAAAGAGTGAAGGGTGGTGGACGGCAGAAACAGCAGGTGTCTGCTACCTCTGTGCTGCTTTCACATGACAGGGTAATGAGAGGTGAGACTGGACAGAAGAATCAGGAGAGGCTGGGCAGGGGCCAGAAAGTAGAAAGAATCCTGTTGCTGGTGGGAAATGGGGTTGGGATGGTGCCCTGGTGAGATGGTACCTGGTGCCCCAAGACACAGCGATGGTGGGACACGAGGCAGAGTGGCCAGTACCCAGGTTCCTCTTCCAGAGGCCACCTCTGAGATCTGCCTGGCCACTCCTTTCCCTAGACTTGAGGATGAAGCAGTCACAAATCCCTGGGGACATAATGTCTTGAGCATTTCAGCCTGAGTAACGCTTATGGGAAAGAGAGGAAGCCAATGACCCCAAAGAGGAACCGCAGACACAGTTTCCTTGAAGTCTCCTATCTTTTAACAGTTACACGAATGACTGTATCAAGCTCCATCACACAACTGTGTTACTTCAGTAAGTTCTCAGTGACTTGCCAGCTAGTATCCTTACCCCCGTTGGCTAGTAAAGGTGCAGAACGGATCTCATGTTGACGTGCGGCTTCCGGGGAAATGGCGCGCAGGCAGGTGGGGTCTGGACGCTGGGGGATCTAAAGGAGTCCTGGAGACGGAGGCCTCCCTGGACCTGGGCAAGCTCGACCCTGGTGCTGCTTCTGGGAGAGCTGGTCTCCAGGTGGCCTGTGAGACAGAGGCTCCACCACAGAGCCCTCGACAGGAACGAGAGCTGTTGGGGTGGCGGGGAGTGGCGCGCACCCTCTTGGGCACTGAGCTGTGCCACTTCAGCCTGGGCCTCTCTGCATCCGCAGCGGTGGATTGCTGGCTGCCAGCAGGGATGTACATCCCAGTAAATGGAGCCGATTTACTTAGAACAGTGGCCGAAGTACTAAGCACTTTGGTGCCTGCAGGCCAGGAGGGACCCCCCCCCTTAAAGGAAGGTCCCCCTACCTATGTTCTTCCCACAGATCCACTTCAAGAAACCTCTAAGTCAGCAGGGGAGGTGGTTGAGGCCCATATAGCTTACAGAGAAACTGAGGCCCAGGGAGGCAAGGACTCTGTCGCAGGGTGGGAGGGACAAGTTGGAGGAGACTCTGAGAATGTCCGATTCTGGAGTGGTCTCGCTGGACTCTTTCCTATGGCCCTGGTGGAAACTGACATTCTCCTCCCCAGGCAGAGATGGGAACTGGTGTGGGGTTGCTGGGCCAGCAGCCGCTCTTCTAAAGCCACAGACGCAGAAGCTGCTTCCAGCCCAATGCTGTCTCCACGGAGGCCTTCACCCACCCTAACCCACCTAAGAGCTCCCATGACCTGTTTTTTTCTGGCTGTTCCTAGACATCCAACACCCCACCCACATGTCTTCCCCAAGGTCAGCGTCCCCTGTCACACTGGTCTGACCCTGATCCCAGGCCAGATTAGGGAGGGAAGAGGAGAAGCTTGGGCTTTTCCATCCCTTCTCTCCATCTTCCAGAGGCAGAGGAAGCCTGCTGGGGTCTTCGAGGGGCTCTCTTACTTCCTTAAACCTCCCTACCCTCAGCAGATCTGGTAGAGCTTGAATTATTTAGAGACCGAAAAGGAGGCAGGTGAGGTCTGGGCAAGGAAGGCCACAGTCCCCTTCCCAGCCTGGTGACCCGGGGACTGAGCACAGGACGCTGGAATGACAGGGCTGGAAAATCAGCTAGACTCCTGGATTCTTCCCAGGCCTGGCCCTGAGAACCAGAGGCCAGCCAGGATCCAGCTCCACATAACAGAGTAGTAGCATGAGCTGGCCCCTCACCAGGGATACGGAGAGAGGGACAGAGGACGCTCAAGCCAAGCTGGAGAGTGGCCAAGGCCAGAAGCAGCTCAGGCCTCTGAGGGGACACCCTCTTACCGCTGTCTGGGGTCGTGCCACCTGCAAAGAGACGAAGCTGTCACAGCTGCAGCACTGTTGGGGGAGCCAGCAAGAAGCCGTGGCAGGGTCCTCAGGGCCCATCCAGGCTAGGGCAATGAAAGCAGATTGGGGTAGATTCAGGTCAGGCCCTGGTTCCGGTCTGGGGTTGGGATTGGGCTCCACTGGAACTGGGACCTCCTCCAGGCAGGGCAGGTGCAGCCCAGGGATGGGCCTGGTGCTCCTGAGTCTGGATGAGGCTATTGGCCCTTCCTGTGTCTGTCCCCAGGGCGGCCGCGCGGCCAGGCTGCAGCAGGAGTGCGACTATCTGCAGATGATCGAGGTGCAGCAGAAGCAGTGCCTGGAGGAGGCCGAGCTGGAGAACGAGACGGCAGGTGAGGCCCCCACGAGCAGAGAGGGGCTGCGCGCCCCCAAAAGCCCGCGTTTCCTCATGTCGCAACCGGGATCCAAATCACGTCCATTCCATATTTGTTGGATGATGGTGATGAGAGGTTGGGGAGCCAGATGGAAGAAAAAGGGGGCTAACAGGCCTGCACTTTCCCATCACCCCACCCTAGGTCTGGGGAACTCCCAGCCAGGCTGAGGAGGCCATACTAAACTGGGGTTCTGAAAAGTACATGGAGCCAACCCTGCCTTTGGGGGTCCTTTAGCCCTCGACTCCAGGAAAAGTGAAGATGTCCATGGCTGCCACCCACCCAGGACATGAGGTCATGGTGCTGCGTCGGGGGCACCTGCGTGAGCAGGTGCAGGGAAGGCAGGTTCCAGGAACCTCTGGAGCTGGCATGGAGATAACTAGCCCCAAAATACCACACTCCAGGATTAGAACATTGTAGTACATCTCCGGGGAAGAAGAGGGACGTTCAGTCACAATATGTGACCTCCACAGGGATTGCATGGAGGCTCAAAGCCATCTTGGTGACCGAAAGCAAGAAGGGGCAGGAGTTTTGTCTGACAGGCATGAAACAGTCACCACAGGCAGTCCTCAGTCTGGAAACTGAGGCCCACTACTCCCGCTCAACCCCAGGCTCAGGCTCTGCCACACCCAGAGGACTGACAGTGACCACACACACACACACACACACACACACAGATACACAGGCGTGCATGCACACACACAGATACACACACAGGCACACACAAATGCACACAGATACACACGCACGCACATACACACACAGATATACACACACATACACACACATGCACACACAAGCGCACAGAGATACACACGCACACACATACACAGATATACACACACAGGCACACACAAATGCACAGAGATACACACGCATGCACATACACAGATACACATGCACACACACAAATGCACACAGATACACAGGTGTGCACGCACACACACACAGATACACACATGCACGCACAAATGCACACAGAGACACACGCATGCACGCACACACAGATATACACACATGCACACACAAACGCACACAGACACACACACGCACATACACACACAGATACACACACAAGATACACAAACACACACAGCTACACACTGATACACACAAACGCACACAGAGATACACACGCACACACAAACACACACACAGATACAGACACACAGACACACACACATAGGCCCAGCCCCTAAGCATACATATACAGGCACACACACTGGGCTTCCCATCCCAACCCACCCTGAGTGGCCAGTGAACCACCTGTTTGACTGATGAGACAAGCACAGGTCAGCCCCAGCGGCTGAGCACACGAGGGCCCAGCCACTCCTCAGGCGGCGGCGAGGGCTCCACCTGGCAGTGTGAAGAGTGGTGCCCGGCTAGTTAGACTGGGCGGTGGGGCTCTCAGTGCGATGACAGTGCCCTCCTTTCAGCCCAGGACAAAGGAATTCCTTGGTAGCAGTTGAACTAGACCTGGAGGGGTGAACAGCTTTGGGGAAGCAGAGAGGCTGGAAAAGTGGGAGGCACCGAGGCAGACTTCTCATAAGGAGTGGGGCACGATTGCCAGGTTCGAGGCTTACTGCCAGGGAGGGCAGCCTGGCGCGTCTGGGCTGGAAGCAGTGGGGTGGCTGCACCTGCTCTGGGCCTCCATCCCAGGCCGTCTCCTCTCCCCGAGGCTGAGCCTCCAGCTACGTAACAGCCTTGCTCAGGAGCAGGGGGCATCTTTATGTCTTCCTGGCTCCCTAGCTCCCCTTCCACCTCCCTGAAGCTGACAGTTAAATAACCCTTCCAGCTCCCTCTTCTTGGCCCTGCTGCCCAGGCTGCCTGCCTTCTGCGCTGCGAGTGAATATGTAGAGCCTCACAGACGGGCCTTGCCAACTCTGGTCTCAAAGCAGGACAACGCTTTGACTCTAGGGCCCAGAGACCGAGGCATGGGTCACGGGGTGGCGGGACCTGCCCACTACCTCAGGCCCCGCCAACCCTACCAGTGCAGGGAGCCAGGCCCAGGTGCAGACAGGCACACCTGCCAGGCCTGGGGCAGGCCACCCTCGTGATTCCGATGAGGTCACTGCTGGCACAGTATGCCCACCGAGTGCCAGCACCCTGTCACCAGCAGCCAGGCTGGGACGCAGAGAAGGGCCGGTGTGGGTTGCGGCCGTGGGTCTGCCCGTGGCCTTGCGTGGGGCGCTGCGCCTGTGCCTCTGGGGTCTATAGCTCTGTGTCTGACTCTGAGTTTCTTTGTGAGTCAGAAGCGTGTGTCTGTTTAAGCCTGGACACTTGCCATCTCTGGACATGCCTGGATGTGTCTGCCTGGTAGCCGCGGCTCAGCGTGTCGGCTTGCATGTCTATCAGTGTGATGTCGGCGGCACACCCAGGCCTGTCTGTCTCCACAGGTCCGTCTCTGTGAGCTGTGTGTCTCTCTGCCCATTTGCACAGACAGTGGCTTTCTATGGTCTTTCTGTCATTTCCTTTCTGTGTTCAGCATGTAAGTGTACTTGTGTGCATGTTTGCATGTGCACCTGGCGTTCTGTGAACCGGCGTGGACATGTCGGTGTGTGTATCTCTGTGTGCACACAAATCTACGACATGGCGCAGCAGAGGCCCCGCCTCACCTTGCCTCACCATCCCTGACCCAGGCTCTGGGTGCGGTTTTCCTGTGGGGTCACAGTCCACCCGTGAGCACACATAGCCAGCCTGGGCCCTGAATTTCTGTAGGCCTAGTGACTTGTGCGATGGGACCTGCAGGGCCTCATTAGGGCATGCACAGAGGAAATACTCCCAGTGCCGAGCCCAGGACGACAGGCCATTCCAGGCACCAAGTATAGTCGTGGCTGTTCCCTGTCCCTGCGTCCCCAGCCACGGCCCTCATATTGGCCTCCCATCCTGCTCTCCTGCCCTGCCAGCTGCCCCACACCCCAGCACCGGTTCCCAGCCCAGCCTTGGTTGTGCTGAGATTCCTTGAGGCCAAGGGTGGCCTCCCCAAGGACAGGGCCTGGTTTCCTCTCTTCCGTCCCACCGCAGTGAAGCAGAGCCCAGGGCCAGAGGCCCAGCCCCAGATTTGCTCCCTGGCCTGTACTGGTAGCCGGAGGTTTACAGAGCCCAAAGTCTGGCAGGGACCCAGACACAATAGCCAGCCTACAAAACGGTGTGCCCAGTGCTGTCAGAGAAAGTCCCACAGCAGCCCAGTTCCCAGAGAAATGACAGCAGCCCTTCCAACCAAGAGAGGGAATGTGTGAACAACTGAGCCTCTCGCCGCAGCGTGGCCTGGAGCGAGCTGTCTGATCACTCTGCGCCTCCACTTCCTCATCTGTGAAATGGAAGCTTGACATAAGTTTTTCATCTAAAGCCATCAGAACAGAGCCTGGCACATGCGAAGGTTATGTAAGTGTTTGCTGATGTTCATAACAGGGTTTGACGGACCCCAAGTGTCCCTACTCGGGCTTCGGAGAGGCTGGCCCAGAACGGAAGAGGGGCTGGCGGCCAACTTGAGGCCACAAGAGCCTTCAAGCCAGGTTGGGGGAAGCACTCAGGGTCCACGAGAAAGGGAGGCTACAGTCTCCCAGCAAGCCCTGGGGGCCCAGGTGTCCTCCTCAGCCTTCGGCCGTAGGTGCAGCCAGACTGCTGCCCCCCCAGAAGGGGCCCCTCACTGCTGCCACCCTGCTCCAATGCACGGAGTCCCCAGGATCTTCCCCAAGTAAAGACATCCCTCCACCTCCTCTGCCCAGACCCCCTTCTTGGGACCTCAGGAACTTTCGGACCTGAGCTGGGCTGGGCTGGACTTGGCCCAGCTGGCGTTGACTTTGGCCCAGGGGTTGGGTTTTCTGAGCAAATCTATGGGACTGTCAGGATTGCAGAGACAATTAAGCCTCCTGCATGGGAGGGTCCAGAGCAGTCCTAGTCCCTCAGGGGTGCACAGCTCCTGAGCAGAATAAGCGATGGCATTTGCATGTGCCTACTAAAGCAGAGCCCTGGAGACCCCACTGTGGACCTTGCACTGGCCAGGCTCTGAGGGCTGTGGCAGAGAAGGCAGCCACTGTGCAGTTTTCCCTGATCCTGCTCCCTGCCTGTTCTCCATCACAATTCACCGTCTGACCAAGCTGGAGGAGTCTGTGTTGTTCAAAAACTAGGTGGGGCCGGGCGTGTGGCACACACCTGTGATCCCAGCAATCTGGGAGGCTGAGGCAGGCAGATCACTGGAGGTCAGGAGTTTGAGACCAGCCTGGCCAATGTGGTGAAACCCTGTCTCTACTAAAAATACAAAAATTAGCTGGATGTGGTGGCGGGCACCTGTAATCCCAGCTACTCAGGAGGCTGAGGCAGGAGAATCAGTCGAAGCTGGGAGGCAGAGGCTGCAGTGAGCCGAGATCGTGCCACTGCACTCCAGCCTGGGTGACAGAGCCAGACTCTGTCTCAAAACGAAAAAGAACTATGTGGACCCCAATATACCCATCACCCATCAAAAACACCCCTTTCGTAACAAACATTTTCCAATGCCTCCTTTACTATCATAATACAAAATTCAGGAGACTGGGATTCAGGACTGAAAACAGAAAAAAGAGAGCTGCACTGTCAGATAAATATTAAAAGGAAAGTAATGTATAAGAAAATGCCATGTACATCTTCGAGCATAATCACACCAAAAGAAGATGTAGTCTGAATGTGAGAGCCACAAATGCAGACTGATGCACAGTGACTCGAGCGTCCAAAACGTTGAACAGCCCACAGTGAACTTCAGAACGAAACAAAATGCAATCTTCCCTCCCTTTTTCTCTGTGCAATAAATAGCTTGTGCTGGCCGGACGAGGTGGCTCATGCCTGCAATCCCAGCACTTTGGGAGCCAGGCACATCACTTGAGGTCAAAAGTTTGAGACCAGCCTGGCCAACATGGTGAAACCCCGTCTCTACTAAAAATGCAAAAATTAGCCCGGTGTGGTGGTGTGGGCCTGTAGTCCCAGCGACTGAGGAGGCTGACGCAGGAGAATTACTTGACCCAGGAAGGCGGAAGTTGCAGTGAGCCGAAATTGCACCACTGCACTCCAGTCTGGGCAACAGAGCAAGACTCCATCTCAATAAAGAAATAGTAACCTAAATGGCTTGTGTTTATATGTAAAATGGTGTAAGAGTCCAGGTTCTGTTCCTTACAAAAGGTTTTCACCTATACAAACCCCCGGTGGCTCATCAGGAAGCCATGCAGAATGTGAGAAAATTCATCATTGTGCAGAGTGCAGGAGCTGTCTGTCTGGCATCCCTGGTGGCTGCGAGTCAGATGCCAGTGAGGCCCCCCAGTTGCTGCAACAATCAAAACCCCGCTGGCATCCCCAGGTGCACTCCATCCCTCGATAAGGATGAAGGAACTGTAGTCAGGCCTCCTTCCTGCCTCCGGCCCCGTGCAGTCTGGGCAAGGCTGTGCCTCCCCTCTCAGAATGGAGGCTCCTTGAGGTGGGAGCCTAGCAGAAGGACAAGAGTGGGTGCCTATGGGCTCAGGCCCCAGCGCTGGGGGCAGCTGCACCTGCTGACCCGTGTGTCCCCTGCCTTCCCCCACAGGCTGCGGCAAGATGTGGGACAACCTCACCTGCTGGCCAGCCACCCCTCGGGGCCGGGTCGTTGTCTTGGCCTGTCCCCTCATCTTCAAGCTCTTCTCCCCCATTCAAGGTAAGAGCGCTGGGTGGAAGAGGTGATGTGAGTGGGCCGGCTGCAGTGGGGACTCACCTCTCAGGAAGTGGAAAGGCAGAGGAAAGGGGGCAGAGGGGCTGGAGCAATCCGAGGGACCCCCTGGCAGAGGGGCGACGGTGCTGGGTCTCTAAGGAACTCGTGGGATTGGATTAGCGCTTCACATAAAGACAAGCGTGCGGGCGAGGCTCACTAAATATTTGCTCAACAATTGATAACTGATTGACTGACAGCTACTTGACTACATTATGGCTCCCACAGTCCTGTTATCCTGGGCTGGTCGTGATTCATGATGCCTGGAGCCGATGACCTCTCGGGCCCCGTGAAGTCACCCCACGACTTTGCTTACACACCTCGTCATGTTCCACTCCAATGAATGTCCACATATGAGGCAGAAGAGAAAAGGGGAGCCTCTCGAGCATGTGGGCTTTCTTGCTAGTGAGTCATTAAAGAGGTTTGCAATATAGATTCAGTCATTCTGTGCAGTGAATGGAACGCCCCCCAGTGTGCCAGGCACTGGGCTGGACGGACAGTCGGGAGAGCATCAAACAGCCCCGGGGCTGCTGTAATTGGAGAGAAATGTAGGAAACAGACAGATGTATCATCAATAATAAAAAGTGCCGGACGAGAGAGCGAGGAGCGTGGGACCCGCTTAAGGCAGGGGTTCACCAGCAGCCCCTCTCTGAGGAGCTGGCTCTTCAGCGGCAATCTGAAGACCTGAGGTGAGCAAGTGCCACCAGGCAGAGATCCCAGATCGCAGGTAATTAAGAGAGAGAATCAACAGCCTGTGGAATAAGCCTCCAAGGGAGCTCCGTGAAGGCCAGAGTGGCCGGAGCAGAGAGAACGCCGGGAGGGAGGGCAGGAGGCCGGGAAGGGAGGCACAGGCGGGCCAAGGCCAGACCACGCAGGGCCTCGAGGACAGAGGCAAAGATTTGAGTTTTCTCCTAAGTCTGGAAAGAAGTGGGGAGTTTTAAGCAGGGGGCTGACCAAGTCCAAGTTAGGCTTGTAACTTCTAACAAGTTTCTAGGCGTGAAAGGCAGGCAGGAAATGCTGATGGTTTGAATTCAGGTAGTGAGCTCCGTGGGAGTGATGGGAGTGAGGGCGGCCAGGGAGGAATCCAGCAGGCCCCACCTAGGCTTCGGCTAATGAGCCCTGGGGAAGAGAGAGCAGGACTTGGTGGGGAACACGGAGGGAGGAGCAGGCCTGGGGTGGGGAGGACTCATGAGGAGCAGAACCCAGATAATTATTCAGAGAGCCAGCAGAAAACTCAGGCGTCCCTCACTCCAGGTGGCCTTTTCCTCCCTGGACCCGTTTCCCTGTTTGTGAAGTGGGGGTGGCAGTAGACCCCAGGGTCTCTTTGGAGTGGCCAGTTTGCCCCCCAGTGCCTGGTGTTGTGACCTCAGTGGTGAAAGACAGACCTTGAAGCCCTCCTGAGGAGTCCGGGAGGGTCACAGCCATGCCATATTCCAGGCAGCACCCACCTGGCCCCAGCTGCCGCCTCCAGGGACCTCCAGTGCCTGGGCAGATAAGAGGGGAGCTCCTCGGGCCGGCCTCACGGTGCACCCTGTCACTGAGCCTGGAAACCCACCTTCTCTCTGGCCCCTGGGAGCACCAGCTCATTGCCTTTCTCCCCGATGCTGCTAACTGCATTCCAGCCTGTGGTGCTTCCTTCTGTCCCTGCCTTGTGAGACAAGGTAGGTGGGAGGGAACGTGTCAAGGCAGCTCCTTCCCTTGAGAACCCAGACTCCTGCCCACCATCTGACTAACCCTGGGGCTGCTGGCATCGATGGGGCCCTGTGGTGCCTTTGGACTGACGATGAAAAGTCAACCTTTCCTCAGGCAGAGATGACCTCTCACTAGAGCCCACCTAGGGCAAGCAGAGTATTCCTACCAGCCAGATGCCCTTGTGCTGCACTCCGTGGGCCTGGTCCCTAAAAATGGTGGAGAGAAATAGGAGACTGAGATTCAGGACTGAAAACAGAAAAAAGAGAGTGTTCTCCTGGCAAGTAGAGGAAGAAGGTGTGGGCAGCCGACCTCAAATTCCAGATAGCCTGGGGATGAATACCAAGTGTGGGTGAGGGGGAGGAAGGCAGCAAAACACACTGCCATGTGTGTACCTATGCAACTATCTTGCACGTTCTGCACATGTACCCCAAAACCTATAATGCAATAAAAATTTAAAAAAAAAAAAAAAATTCCAGAGAGAAAAGTTTGCGAGGGTCAGGCAGGGGTGATGTTAGCACCAGCTCACACCCTTTTAGATAGCAGGACTGGGAAGAGGTATGCCCCAGAAGGGACCTGGCTCTACAGAGAAAGCCAGAGAAAGCTTACAGAAAGAAGATAAAAATCTCTAAAGCTTACAGAAAGAAGATAAAAATTCTCTGAAGCTTATAGAAAGAAGATAAAAATTCTGTGGGGAGTTAGACAAAGTCGTCTACCTAGGCTGGATGAAATACTGAAGGAGGGAGTTTCGCCAGGCTCACTAAAGCACCAAAATGTGCATGGCGGCTCACTTCTTTATTTTTATTTTTATTGTTTGAGATGGAGTCTCGCTCTTCACCCAGGCTGGAGTATAGTGGCACCGTCTTGGTTCACTGCAACCTCCGTCTCCTGGGTTCAAGCGATTCTCCTGCCTCAGCCTCCCAAGTAGCTGGGATGACAGGTGCCTGCCACCAGGCCCAGGTAATTTTTGTATTTTTAGAAGAGACAGGGTTTCACTGTGTTGGCCAGGCTGTTCTCGAACTCCTGACCACATGATCCTCCCACCTTGGCCTCCCAAAGTGCTGGGATTACAGGCGTGTACTTCCTTAATTTGTAGTCTGCATATCTTTTATCTGTGTTTCTACCTTCAAATATTTGAAGAGACTTCTTTTTAGAATAAAAAAGGGAGAACCATTCTGGCTGAGAAATTCAATGTACGGTCTGTGTTAACCACATTTGTGGGGTCTGTGGGCTACTTCCCCTCCCCCGCCACCTGCTCATGATGCTGTAAATGAGGAAACCTTGCTGCCAGCCTAGGAAGCTCGTCCTTGCTGGCTGGGATGGGGCATTGTGGCAGGGAATCAGCAGGACAGCGCCATGGTCAGGTCTGGGTGTTAGCATGAGCCTTCCATCTGCCTCAGGGTGGGGAGCTGGCAGGAAAGCAGGAGTCCTACCTGATCCAGGGGAGATGAGGAGGTGGCAGTGCTGGGGAAGGGGTGGCAGGGAAAGGACGGGTGACTGATGGGGAAAGGAGAGACGGGAGCAGGGAGAGGGCTACTCCCCAATTCCTGGCTATGGGTACTGAGTGGAGGGCCCTGGGCCATGACTGCTCTGTGAGACAAGGTAGGTGGGAGGAGACTGGGAGACTGTGGAGTGTCCCTCCCAGCACAGGGTTAAAGTCCCTTTCTCCCTCCCTCCTGCCCTTCATGACGCCCTCTGTGGATACAGGGCCTGCTGGCTTCCAGGCCCAGACTGGAAGGAGACTCTTGGCTGCTTCTTGGGGTCCCATGGGGGCTGCCTTTTCGATTTCCTTGAGAGCAGGTTGCTATGAGGTCTTCACCACAGTGCCAAGGCTCTTCAAGGAGGCTGCCTAGCCCCAGAGATGACCCATTCTCCCGTCCCTCCTCTCCCTCACCATCCATAACGGCCAGGGCTCCAAAAACAGGCTGTGCCTTTGGTCACCGCTGGGAGCCCAGAAAGATCTGGAGTCTGTATCCCAGACTTGCTGCTCCCTTGCTGTGTGACCATGGGCAAGTCACTTAACCTCTCTTGGCCTTGGGATCTCCATTTTTTGGTGGTGTAATAAAAACTGCTGAGTCTATTCTAGCCTCAACACATTAATGTTTACCCTACACTACACACACACACACACACACACACATGCACGCACACGCATGCACACATGCACAGGCACACACATGCACACACACACAGCATGTGAAGCTGCTGTGTATGTGCTAGAGTCACCCAGGCTTGCTGGCATAATTCATGACACCGGATGCTTGCTGTGTCACTGGGCCTGGCCTCCTCAAGCCCTGGTCCCTCTGGTGAGTACGGAGCCCAAAGCTTCAGTGTCCTAGCTTCAAAGCTGGGTGACTTTGGCCTTAACTCTCTTTTTTTTCCTGAGACGGAGTCTTGCTCTGTCACCCAGGCTGGAGAGCAACGATGCAATCTCGGCTCACTGCAACCTCCACCTCCTGGGTCCAAGCAATTCTCCTGCCTCAGCCTCCCGAGTAGCTGGGATGTTGGAAATAAACGGTTGGTGCCTCAAAGAAAAATTAACACTGAGACAAAGGATTTTTCAGCAACACAATTTTTACTTCCTGGACTGCAGGAAGGGTACCCTCGCCAGCCATGTGCCATGAGAGTACAATGAACAAAGGAAAAACAGACAAATGTATCCCTTGAGCATTTGGGGTCGTCCTTACTGTGTGTCTGATCTCCATTGGCTGGAGCCAAACCTCAAATCTAAACTAAAACCCGATTGGCTAACAACTTAAAACTTTTCTAAACAGGTAAAAGCAATGAAGAGCTGGGACATGCCTCTGAGCACATCCTGTACGGATATCTTGGTTAAAGTACAAGGACACAGAATGTACTACATGCCTGTAAGCATGGCACGTCTCTCAGCTACATAGGAGAGGGCTTCACAAAGTTATTAGCACACTTACTCTTTAACAAGAAAGGAAACTTAAAAAGGAGCTTTTCTACTTCCCACATGGGATTACAGGCGTGTGCCACCACACCCAGCTGATTTTTATATTTTTAGTAGAGACAGGGTATCACCATATTGGCCAGGCTGGTCTTGAACTCCTAACCTCATGATCCACCCACCTCAGCCTCCCAAAGTGCTGGGATTACAGGCATGAGCCACCGCACCCAGACCGTAACCCTCTTTTCTACCTGCCCAAGCCTGGTAGGGGCAAGTCTTCAAAAGAAACAGATTGTGGGTGGGAGCCAGGACCTCAGGGCCTGCAGTTAGCTCCCTGGAACTGGGGCTGAGGATGGGCCTGCCCTTTGATGAGGGCTGGGCTGAAGGCTCTGGGCCAGGCCTATCTCTGGCTGCAATGATGGGAAGCTGAGCAGGGCACACAGGGGCAGCTGAAGGCTCTTCTACTGTCCTGGCAACCTCTTGCAGCAGTGAGGTTGGGAGCCCTGGGCAGAAAAAGGGATGCAAAGGCAGGAAACTGGCCCAGTGCAATGCCCCTCCTCAGCCAAATCCTTCCTGCCCTCCCTGGGCCATGTGATGGAAAGGGACCCAGCCCATGGCTGCTCTTTCCTGCCTGTCCCATCCCCACCCCAGGCTGTCCCTCCATTCTTCATCCATGAAATAGGATGACAAGACCCCTTTCTAAGGGTTGCCAGGAGGATTTACAGAAATGGTGAATATGGAATCACCTGGTATATTCTGGGCACATGGCAAAGTTTGGAAATAAACACACAGGCCCAGTGACCGTTCCTGAGCTCATGGGACAGACTGACCCTCCTGCTCCTCTGCATCTGGCCACTGAAATAAGGCCTCAGGTCACCTCCATGGAGGTGAGAACCAAGGTCACCTGGCAGACTCTGGAGACCCAACCAGCAGCATCCTGTACTCTCTGTGTGGCCCCGAGCGAGTAACCAACTGCTAGGTGCCTCCACTTCTCATCTGTGAAATGGAGTTACCCTCCTCACTGGATGGTTGAGGAAATTAAACACGACGTGTGGAAAGTGTTCTAACCAGCACTGCATTTGCAAAGTGCTCAAAGCCCATCATCGTGATGAGCCTGACAAGGTGCTGCTGCTGACAGTGGCGACGGTGGCAGTGACGAACGGGCATTGAGATGGGGAAGCAAGATTCTTCTCCGGCTCATCGACTTTCTGTTCAACCCGTCCTCTCCCTCTCAGGCGAGAGGACACCTCCCCAGTGCTGGAGAGTGGGGAGCCTCAGGCGTACCTCTCCCCTCACATCCCCTCAGCAGTCCTGTGCCTGCTGCAGTGCGGAGCCTCCAAGGACAGTGGATGGGCAGCTGCCCGGGAGCCTCCGCCTCTGCTCGTTTCAGCCTCAAGCTTCTGCCTTGCTGTGCTGCCTGATTCCCCCTCACATGGCTTTGTCCACACAGGTTCCCCTGCCAGGGACTCCCTGCTTCTCTATTCGTAAGGATTTAGGATCTGCAGGCTCTCAGGTGTTCCCCAACCCCCACCCTCCTCACTCCCTTCTCCCTCCTTCCTCTTCCCTCCCACCCGCCCCTCAATCCAAGGATGGCTCAACCCCCACCCAACCCCACCTGGCAGCACCTCAAATCACACTCCCCTCCAGCAACAGATGTTGCTCAGCCTTGCTCCCACTTCAGCAGCACATCTGAGCCCTACCAGGTATGAGAAGAAACCCAGCCCCACAGGCCCAGGCAGGCTAAGGAGGACTGGGCAGACCTGGCGCCGCCCCCCCAGCCATGGCCTTGCGACAAGGGTCAGGAAGCATTCTGTAACGAGGATCCAGGCGGGTCTGTGACGACGGTCAGAGTGGGTGCTGTACTTGGGGTCAGGTTCATTTCTGCTGTGATTCTGTCATCCGTGCAGGAGCCCTGAAGAGGTGTCACCTGCCCCAGGTGCCCCCACGGTGCCCTGGGTAGCTGGGTGAGCCAGACAGCACCAGGCTTGGCAGGAGCCGGGCTGAATTCTCTGCCCTGTTCCAAGCACAGAGACGGCCAGGTCCCCACGGCCGGCTCCAGGGCCCCGCCCTGCTCCCTGCCTCAGCCTCAGTCCTCGTCCCTGCCCTCCACCAGGCCGCAACGTGAGCCGCAGCTGCACCGACGAAGGCTGGACACAGCTGGAGCCCGGCCCCTACTCCATTGCCTGTGGTTTGGATGACAAGGCGGCGAGTTTGGATGAGGTGGGCCTCAGTGCACCCCTACCCCACTGCAGAGCGACTTCTCCCACCAAGGGGTGGAGCTGCTGTCTGTGAGGGCAGGAGTCTGGAGTCTGCCCTCCTTCAGCTCCTCCACCTGCCTTTCTGGGGGCCCACCCCCTCGGCTCCCCCCGACAAGGTATGGGAGGACGCCCTCCCAAGGAGGGGTCCCCAGGTCAGCCCAAGCTGAGGCAGCACCCCCAGGCTGGGCCACCCCACTGCCTCACGGGAGCCTGACTCCAGCCCGGGAGTTGGCAGAGCAGGCAGACACCAGCACCCCATCCCATCCAGAGGTGAAAGTGAGGTGCTGCAGGTCCCAGAAGGAACCAGCCCCAGCTACCAAATAGCCAGGCAGGAACAGGGACAGAGCCTGTTGCCCTCAGTCCCAGGACAGGGATCTGCCTGGAGCAGCTAAAACACAGGTGGTCTCTGTAAGGACTGGGGAGCCTGGTGAGGACATTGATGGGGAGGCTGGAGTCCTCAGCTAGGAGACCCTCACTGCTTTAGGGTGCAAATGCATGGTGTGTGTCTGCCTGTGATGACATCTGCCCACCCTCAGGCACCCTGAGACGGGGCTTTCACTCCACCCACCCCCCAAGAGGGCAGCAATTTCCTCAGAGGCCTTTGGAGCCCACTGGAGCTGTGGACCCTGGACCCCCGTAACACTTGCCTCTCCCCGGGCAGGGCATGGGGGGTGGGGCTCATCTAGTGGCTGTCACTCTGCGCTGCACTGTGTCCACGGGGAGGGCTTGGGAGATCGGACCCAACTCTGCCCTCCTGCCCTCGTCCCACCGACTCCAGCTCCTGAGAGCCCAGCGGGTCTCCTTTGACACCTGCCACCTCCACATGCTTCTCTTGTACAGAGACGGGGTCTTGAGGAGGGTCAAAGAGCAAGCAGACCCGGCCCCCAGGGTGCCCAGTCCAGAGCTGGTGCAGAAGGGGAGCCCGGCACATGGCTGGAGACAGGAAATTAGCAAAAGGGACATGCACGGTCTTCATTCCCTCCCTCACCAACTTGTCCCTCGTGAAGACACAAAGAGAGAAAGTACATTCAACCCCCACCCCACCCTAAGACACTGTCCAGCCCCATCTGTGGAAACCAGGGCATTAGGGTCAGGGATTGAAGAGCTCTGCTCAGCTGCTCTTTGGAGCCCCAGGCCTCAGCCCTATTTGCTGAGGCAGGGACGGGCAGGCAGAGTGTGTCGGGCGCCCCACCCCGCCAGTCCCCTGAGATGAGCCTCCCACCCCAGCACCCAAGAGCCCCCCGTCCTCCCGCAGCAGCAGACCATGTTCTTCGCTTCTGTGAAGACTGGCTACACCGTCGGCTACAGCCTGTCCCTCGCCACCCTGCTGGTTGCCACCGCGATCCTGAGCCTGTTCAGGTGAGGCCCAGCCCAAGTGACAGGCCTCAAAGCAGACCTGGCAAGTGTCTCTCCCAGCTGGGAGCCCAGCCTGGCCCAGGCATGCCCCGACCACTCCACTGTCGCCCCTGGCAGCTCACAGGCCCCAGCTCCCCTGGAGAAGGCAGGTGGCCAGGCCACTCCACGTGCTCCAGCCTAGTCTCCCCAGGATGGCCCTGCGGCTGGGGACAGGGCACCAAAGGGTGTGGCCTGCACACAGGAATGAGGCTTCTGGGGCCACACGCGAGGCTGACACTTGGGGGCCCAGCTGCACAGGAGGATGGGGCACCTGGGGACAGGACTTGTAGTTCAGGATGGGACCCCCTTTGAGGCAGGGCCTGCCCTCTGGGGGACACACGCTCTGCTACCCAAGCCTTGCTCAGAGCATAGGACAGCGTGGGCTGGGGTGGGGTCCAAGGCCGCTCGGCCTCCCAGATCTGCCCACCCCACGCAGGAAGCTCCACTGCACGCGGAACTACATCCACACGCACCTCTTCGTCTCCTTCATCCTGAGGGCCGCTGCTGTCTTCATCAAAGACTTGGCCCTCTTCGACAGCGGCGAGTCGGACCAATGCTCCGAGGGCTCGGTGAGGACTGGCCCCACACCCCCCTCAGGCTCGCCTCATCCTTAGCCACTGTAATCTCTTCTTCTCCCCCTGCTTCTCCTTGTCCCCCCTCCTTCTTCCCCCCCACCCCACCCCAAGGATGACCCAACCCCACCTGGCAGCTCCTCAAATCACACTCCCCTCCGGCAACAGGAGATGTTGCTGAGCCATCTGGGAGCTCACAGACCTGCCCCCGCCAGTGAGAAAAGCAGATGGGAAATGAGACACTTCATGGCCACAGCCCAGAGGCCCTGTCCCACCTGTGTTGCTAACTTCCTATGTGGCCTTGGGGAACTTACTGCCTCAGTTTCCCCATCTGTGCAAGGACTTCCAAGATTCCTTCCAACTCTGCCCTCTGCCACCTGCATGGCCAGGGTTCTGCACACCATGCCACTTTTCCTACCCCCTCCCTGTGCCGTCTGGAGTACGCCCAAACATACGGGGTCCTCCTGCGTTCAGATCCTGACGTCAGGCTGGCTCTGGGCTTTCCTAGGGAAGGGAGGTAAAGGGAGAATCTAAGCCAGTCACCAAGGGGACCATCCCCACGGGACTCTGAGGGACACTCTCTGAGGGCCCCAAGCTTTGATAGACAGCCCCAGTCATTCCTCGTGGTCAGTAACTCGCCGGTTCATGCACCATCCCAGAGGCAGTGCATTATATCAGGGGTCGGCAGTACCTTCTCCCCAAAGAGTGAAATAATCATGCTGGAATCGAGAAAACTCAGGGGACCAGCCTTGGCCATTCCCAGAGGTTCTGCCCAGGAGCTGGGAGGCTGAGTCAGACATGAGCAGTGGGAGCCACAGGCCTGTGGAGGAACGTGTTGGCTCCTGTGCATGTGTTACGAATGACTGTGGAGACTGGTTCCAGATTCTTTACCGTGAAGCTTTTCTAAGACATGGAGGAAGCAGATAACCGGTCCCGGTAAAGAGCTGAGTTCTTCTCTAAAAGCAAGTCGAGGGAAGATGGGGAGGCAAGAACTCCTGTCACTGGAGAGACTGAGCAAGACCTGAGGAAGGACTTCCCAACCTAGGGAGGAGGTGGGGGCAGGGAGGGGAGGCTTCTTGCTGAGGAGGTCTCAAGCCAAGGGTACAGGAAGGAAGGGTGGGAGCCGGTATGAGGTGGAAGCCAGGTTTCCAGAAGGAGGGTGGCATTCAGCCTGGCTTGATCTGAAAAGGGGGACTTTCTGAGAGGGGACAAAAGGCCCAGAATACCTTCCAGTCATGTCAAGTGGGACACCCAGAGCCCGTGACTGGCCTGAGGAATCCCTCCTTCCACTAGGTCCCCTGAACCCAGGAGGAATGGCCACCCTCCCCACTTCTTCACTCCTGCTTCCCCTCTCCCACCCTCTTCTGGGCCACAGTCTCCCTCCACACTTCCATTTGGGCCACACCCCACAGTCCACACCCTGCCCCGCACACTCAGCGGACTCATAAACTCAAGCAAGAATTTTCCCTCATACCTTCAATGCAAATTGGCGTTGGGTGAATGAGTGGGTGGGGTGGGGCGTGGATGGGCAGGCTGGTGGCTGGCTGAGTAGGCAAAAGGATAAACTGGTAAGGACGGAAGGTGGCACAGATGGTGGGCAGAGGGGCAGGCAGGTAGCTAGGCAGGTTGGTGGTGGGTGTAGAGACGAATGGATGGGTACTGGCTAAGTGAGCGGGTTGGTAGATGAATGGAGAGATGGGTGGGTGGGTGGATGGACTGATGCTGGGTGGATACGTGGATGAAGTGAGTTGACAGTGAATGTCTAGTGGGTGAGTGGGTAAAGAAATGATACATGAGTAGGTGGGTGGGTGGATGATTGGATGAGTAGATGGACAAATGCATAAATGGGAAAATGAATCGATGAATTGATGGATGGAGAATTAAAATCACCAGTTTATCCCAGAGCATCAGATGACCTCAAATCAGGGAAAATGGGAAAAGCCCTGAGCACATTTTTAAGGGGATGGTGCAGGAGCGGCAGAGATGGAGTTGGATGCACTGGACCCGGCTTCTGCCCCAGACACGGGTGCGGGCAGCCGAGGACGCTTTTCTCCTCCCCTGCAGGTGGGCTGCAAGGCAGCCATGGTCTTCTTCCAGTACTGTGTCATGGCCAACTTCTTCTGGCTGCTGGTGGAGGGGCTCTACCTGTACACCCTGCTCGCCGTGTCCTTCTTCTCCGAGAGGAAGTACTTCTGGGGGTACATACTCATCGGCTGGGGTATGGTACCAGGGAGGGCTTCCAGGCTGGGGACAGAGGGGCAAGGCCTGGAGAACTCCCTGGGGGAGGGGGCAACCCCGCTTGCAGTCCTAGGTCTGGCTAAGCTGCAGGTCCTGCCTACAGGGATGTCAGCTAAGGGTCGAGAAAGTCCTCAGAGTGTGGAGCCCAGGACAGGCCCCTCAGCCCGAAGCTGCTCAGGGCTGACCTGTGGGACAGATTCTGTGAGCACCCTTCCCTCTCCCTTCAGCCCCCGAAATACGCAGGGCCACTGCTCATCTGTAAAGGGCCTCTGTCACAATTAGAAAGAGACTTTCTGTCTAAGTAGACACAGCCCTTGAGGGATACAGCTTCACCCACTGCAGTGAACAGCCTGTGCGACCAAAGACAGCAGCCTGAAAATCTCCCTTTTATCTCGCCCTCCCTCTCTCTGGTTCTCTCTGAAATCTCCCTCATGCCCTCTGCCCCTGCCTCCTGTGCCCTCTTCTCTGTCACTGTCCCCGGGGCTGACAGGGGTGCCCAGCACATTCACCACGGTGTGGGCCATCGTCAGGATCCACTTTGAGGATTACGGGTGAGCTGCCACCCCACCCACTCCCCCGCGGCCATCACCTGGGCAGGCCCCCTGGGTGGGATGATAATGCCACCTGGCCTTGCTGAGTGGACAAAATCCGTGGCACTCGGTCCAGAGGGGAGGCTGGAAGGAGGACCTGGGGAGCAGCAGACTCTGGGCCGGGGGCTGCTAAAGGCTCGGGAGCAGAGCTGGGACAACCTGCGGAGGGTGCTGCTGACTCTCTGGCTGAGGACAGCCCCTCATTCCTCCCCCGCTCTGCTCAGGTGCTGGGACATCATCGACTCCTCCCTATGGTGGATCATAAAGGGCCCTATCCTCACCTCCATCTTGGTAAGACACCCTCCCGCCACCTAGAGATGGGGAAGCCCCTCCAGAGGGCGGACGACTAAGCCCCAGGTCACATGGGAAGTTAGCATCTAGGCCAGAACTGAAACGCAGCTTCCCAGCGCCCAGTGCAGGATCACCCCACCCTTGTCCCCCAAGCTGTTCCTTGAGAGTAGGCGGTTAGGGAGCACAGTCCTCAGGGATGTGAAGGAGGTGGGGTTCCCGGATGCCCTGCCCAAAGCGAGAGGGCAGCAGGACCCTGGGAAAGAGGGCAGGCCGCACCCCAGCCTTCCCGCTCCGGCTGCTGACCTCGGGCCCCCACCCACTAGGTGAACTTCATCCTGTTTATTTGCATCATCCGAATCCTGCTTCAGAAACTGCAGCCCCCAGATATCAGGAAGAGTGGCAGCAGTCCCTACTCGTGAGTGTAGCCCTGGCCTCTGTCCTCAGGCCCTAATCATCCCACAGCTCCTTGTCTTTCCACCCCAAACATCTGCAGTCACCACAGAGCCACGTTGCTCTTGCCCACCTCCACCATGGCCTGGCTCAGCGCACCAGCACCCCCTGCCCCGGCCCCACCCTCACCGGGTTGTGCTCAGAGCCCCACGGATACTTCTGCTGCCCACACTCATCTGGCACCCTTCCCAGGGATGCATCTGCTTCCAAGCCAGGGAGCTGGAGAGGACGCCGATGACCTGCGTCTTGTTCATACCATGTCCCCGGCATGGAAAGGAGGCACTAAGCACACAGCAGATGCATACCCTGAGGGACCCCAGCCCGGCAATGAGACACACATGCTCAGCACTTGGTATTTCTTAGTAATAATGACACCTGCAGTTTACGTGCCAGGCATATGCTAAGGGATTTCCATGCCTCATGTCATTTCATCCACACAGTCCCCTGTAAAATTATCCTCATTTTACAGAAAGGAAACTGACATACACACCCTCGTCCTCAAGGGTTTTGGAGCATGTCACCATGAGCAGGGAGAAGGGGACACGGTGTGGACCAGGGCTTGGAAAGGTGTCAGGACTGTCCCCTGTGCTTGGGAGGAAGAGGCAGGATTTTGTGGGAGCAAGATGGCTGAAAGACAGAGCTAAAGAAATGTGAAACGTGGAAAGGGAGGCTGTGGGAAGGCACACGGGGTCTGCACACTCACGGAGGGGAGCAGGAGAAGGAGCGTCAGCGCTATGCACACAGACAAACCTGGGGCGCCCCGCAAGGCCTTCCAGTCCTGGGACTCTAGAATGGTCTTCTTGGCCTGGTTTCTTTGGAGAGTCTGTGCTATGGGTCTAAGATTCCTGGCGAGAATGTCACATGCTCCTGGATTTAGGATTCTATTCTGGAATCCTGTGATTCTCCCTGATGAGACTAAGACTCACATTCCCGGTGTGACCGCATTCTCTCTTGCCAGGTTTGTAGGCGGACTCCCTTCCTGTCTGAGAAGGAAAGGCTCCTGTGGGGGCCTGCAGGCTGCCGAGGGGCAGCATGTCGGGCCTGTGCACCCTCATCCTCTCTTTTGCCAATGGGACCTTATTTCCCCCAACTTACAGTGATTCCAAAGGGCTTGAATCTGAGGCAAACAGAGCTGGCCATGGTCAGAGCCAGGTCTCTGTGTGTGAGACAGAAAGGAAACAGTTGTCAGCAGGCAGAAGGGGTGGGGGCAGTCAGAGATGGAGCTCCTCAAGGAGAGGCTCTCAGCTCCCACTCTCCACCTCCCCAGGAGCCTTCGCTTTAAAGAAAGCCTCCATCTGTTAGCCTCTGGTGTGTGGGATAGTTTTGCAGCCGAAGAGGGGTGGGCAATGCTCAGGATCTTGGCATAGCTGGGGACCAGGTCCGGGAAGGAGTGGGAGGGCCAAGGCCGACTCCTCTGCCCCCAGCTTGCTGTGGGACCTTAAGCCTTGGGGTAGGCTTTCTTGGACTGACTGCTAAGGCAGGAGAGACAAGAGTCAGAGACCCTCCCTATCCACACCCCACCTCTCCGAGCCAGGGAGCAATGGGTTCACACTGCCTGGACCAGCTGAGTTCAGGTGGCTGGGAAGCCTGAACCAGGAAGAGAGCACCCTGGGCCCTATGAGAGGGACAAACATTTAGAATGAATGCTGACCCTGCTGAGCACACACAGCTGTGAAGGAGGAGCTGGTCCTTCAGAGCACGCTGGGAGTGTATGCAGTGATGTGGGGAGCAGGGAGGAGGGGATGCAATCCCAGAGAAGGCAGCAACTTCTGGAGAAGCAGACACAGCAGAAAAAACAAAGAGGGTGACACTGAGTCATTCTGGGTTGTCCCTGGTGATCAGGCATGGACTTGGGTCCCCATCACCCTCCCAAGTGGCCCTGGGCATATGTGGTCAGCACCCCAGTTACAAGGACTTGCTTCCTAGTACATCTTCCCAGGAAAGAATTGGTCTCTCATGGATGCACTGCGCTTTAACCTACCCCAAACACTTCCACATTCATAGTGGGCCCATTTCTGTGAGCTGACTAATAATGATGACTGCAGTTTACATGCCAGGCACATGCTAAGGGACTTCCATGCATCATGTCATTTAGTAAGCATACACTTACTACATTAGATGAATGGGAAGAACTGAGGCCAGGAGAAAGGGAAGCAGGAGCTCCTGTTGCCTGAGAGATTTTCTACTGCCCTCATGGCTGAGAGTATCCTCTACTACAATTGTGAGGTGAGCCCCTCCCAGACCAGGGGTCCCAGGCAACAGAACACCCCATGGTGGGTTTCAGCAAACATGTCTCTGTTGCATCATTCTCACTGGCCTCTCCTTTACCTCTTACCCTCTCTCTTCCAGAAGGGTGAGAAGAGAGGGGGCTTCTTTCTCTCTCATGCTTCCTTCCAGGCCAGGAGGGCTGGGGGCACGAGGGCAGAGGCACCGCAGCTGTGGAACAGGAACAGACATGGACATAATATTTAGGGGGACCCACACTCCATCTTCACACATCCTGGTCACTGTCCCCATCTTCTGTGCCTCCAGCTCCCCCGTGCCAGGCCCCATCATATCCACATGTGTGGACACATGCCCATCCTGCCCCTCCCCTGTCCCCAGGAGGCTGGCCAGGTCCACACTCCTGCTGATCCCCCTGTTTGGAGTGCACTACATCATGTTCGCCTTCTTTCCTGACAATTTCAAGGTCGAGGTGAAAATGGTCTTTGAGCTCATCGTGGGGTCTTTCCAGGTACGGACTGTTGACTTAAGGATGCATTCTTCTCTGGCTTTTAATGGAATTCACCCTAGAGTCTTGGCCCTTGCCACTGGATTCCAATCTTTTTACTGTAATAAGTATTAGATAAGCACCTACTTTGTGCTTAGCTCTTTCCTTAACCAGGGGAACATAGGGGCTGGAGCCAAGGGTGGGCAGGGTGGGCAGGGTGGAGCAGGGTGGGGGCTTCTGGTGTCTGTCTACCTCACCTCTCCTGTCCCCTTCCTTCCCAGGGTTTCGTGGTGGCTATCCTCTACTGCTTCCTCAATGGTGAGGTAAGCCCCTCCCAGTCCTTGGAGCTCAGACAATGGAACTCCCAGGACCAGGGTCCAGGAACACTGATGGGATATGTGCAGAGCAAGGATGGGTTAACCCTTGCTACTCCAATATGGTC
This sequence comes from Saguinus oedipus, assembly GCA_031835075.1. Taxonomy (NCBI): domain Eukaryota; kingdom Metazoa; phylum Chordata; class Mammalia; order Primates; family Cebidae; genus Saguinus; species Saguinus oedipus. The sequence continues at coordinate 1,592,695 of CM063185.1, read as the reverse complement.
CTCAGACCCGTAGCACTGGTGTCACCTAGACCCTTGATAAATCGCGCATCTTGGTGATCACCCCACACCTGCTGGCTTAGAATCTGCATTTTAATATTATTAAAAAACAAAAACAGGTTTTTACTAACCCCCACGGGGATCCCTGTGCACAGCCGAGTTTGGCCGTGTGCAGTGAGGGAGGCTCCCAGTGAGGGTTGAATTGCTGTGGAGCTCTGGTTATAATGCACAAAAAGGCACTCAAGTGAGCTGGAGGGCCAGGATAGGAAGAATTAGGGTACAGTCACCCCTAGGCAGCATCCCGCTCCCTCCCTGCACTGCATTCTCGGATGCTCTCTGCCTCTCACCTCCTACCATTCTAAGGCCTCCTTTTGAACCTGGCCTCAACCCAGTCCCAAGTTTGCACCCCCCAAGGCGGCATCGGGGTCTCTCCATTTTGTTATCCTGAAGAGGATAAGGCTGGCTAGTTCAGAACCCTAAGTCCAGAGAAGCCCAATCCGCAGTGGAAGAGGCTCCACAGCAGTGGGCCCGACCACCTTACCCTCTCCTAGGTGCAGGCGGAGCTGAGGCGGAAGTGGCGGCGCTGGCACCTGCAGGGCGTCCTGGGCTGGAACCCCAAATACCGGCCCCCGTCGGGAGGCAGCAACGGCGGCACGTGCAGCACGCAGGTCTCCATGCTGACCCGCGTCAGCCCCGGGGCCCGCCGCTCCTCCAGCTTCCAAGCCGAAGTCTCCCTGGTCTGACCGCCAGGATCCCGGGGCCCTTCCCACTCACCCCGGCACACACAGGGGACAGAGGCCTACCTGGGCGCGGCCAGCCCCAGCCCTGGGCTCGGAGGCTGCCCCCAGCCCTCTGGTCTCTGGTCGGGACGCTCCTAGAGAGCACAGCCCTAGTGCCTGCCTGGAGGTTTCTAGCAAGTAAGAGAGGCGGGAGCTCCTCTCCCGGAGGGCTGCAGGTGGGACTCAGCCACCAGACTCCTCTTCTAAAGCCTCTCCACCAATCAGGGGCAAAGTCCTGCACACTTTCATCCTGACTCCGCCCCCTGAAGGTGGGACTCGGCCACCAGACTCCTCCTCCAAAGCCTCTCCACCAATCAGGGGCAAAGTCCTGCACACTTTCATCCTGACTCCACCCCCTGAAGGTGGGACTCGGCCACCAGACTCCTCCTCCAAAGCCTCTCCACCAATCAGGGGCAAAGTCCTGCACACTTTCATCCTGACTCCGCCCCCTGAAGGTGGGACTCGGCCACCAGACTCCTCCTCCAAAGCCTCTCCACCAATCAGGGGCAAAGTCCTACACACTTTCATCCTGACTCCGCCCCCAGACTCCTCCTCCAAAGCCCTCCCCCAATCACGGGCAAAGGCCTGCACACTTTCATCCTGACTCTGCACCCTGCTAGCTCCTCTGCCCAGTCGGAGGAAAGCAACCAGCGATCCTCGGACCACACTGGTGAGATCCGAGGACGAAAGGTTCTGCCTGGGAAGATCACCGGCACCAACACCAGGCAGTGCCTGAAATTTCACCACTGCTGTCACTCAGGCATTTCTCTGAAGATACAGCTCTCTGCCCCGTTGTCGTCTCACGCTTAGCTACCAGCTCCTCAAGGCGCGTTATTCTGGAGTTTTCATTCGGGGAGCACAGCTATCTCAGTGGTCCCCAGCGAAGTGGAGTGGCCCAGGGTCAGTCTGTTGGGGTACGATGCCACCCAAGGCCGAGGGATTCTGAAGCCTCTGGGAAGGGAGGAGGCAGCCACCGGTGAATGCCAGGTCTCAGACAGCTTACCTTCTCTCCAGTCTGTGGCTTCATCTGTCAGCGGGATCTTCGCACCAGCCATACCCATCCCCCTGCGCTGTGGAAGCAACGGGGGAAGGCCCTCCTTGGCCACCCACCTATGTGCCAGCTGTTGTAACTAGGCTCAGATGTGTACCCGTGGGCTCCGACAGAGCAGATGCCTCCCCCTGCTCCACATACAGGATTTGAACTCAGATCTGGCTGACAGGAAACTGAAAGCACAGACTCACTGCTGACTTTTGTATTTTGTAACCAGGGGATCCTCTTGGTGATTTCTTCACTGCCATTATCCCTGCATCCCCCTTCCTGCCCCGCCCCACCCTCCCTGCAGTGTGGCCGAGGAGGCCTTCAGCCCATGTGTCATCTGGGCAGGAGCCTACTGGCCACGGCCTCCTCTGTCTGCCCTTCACCCAGCGGCCACTCAACTTCCTACCCACACCTCCACCAGAGGATCCCTCAGGGCTGCAACAGGCTGTGTAGCAATAAATGTTGGCTTGGATTGGCTTGCTTCCCCTGGTGGTTGATGTTCTCATGTGGCCTGAAATGGGACCAGCTTCTGCTCAAAGGATGAGTGGTCTTAAAGAGTGCCAAGACCAGATGCCACCACCCTTTTGGCTTTTGACAGAAATCCCTATTTTCATATGGGACGTTCACAGTTCTGTGTGAGGCCTTCAACTCCCGTCTTTCTGAATGGTCCCCTGTCCTCTGAGTGACGGAGTCAGACTGGGTGCCCGTTGTGTCTCCCCACTCCTTAAATCCAGCCAAGAAAAGACGATCCTAATCTCGGATTGACACCAAACAGCTGGCAGAGCCGTCCAGGGTCTCAGGAACGGCTGAGTGTGAGTGCTTCACAGGCCGCAGTCACTCCTGCAGACAAGGTTCTGCAAACACCCTGTGCTCAGCCAGAGGAGGTAGGTAGTGCAGATGTCACCAACACAAGCTGTGTGAGCAGAGACACGTACCACTAATGAGAAGGTTTAAACAGGCAGTACAGCAAATAACGGTGGTCAGCAAGAGATGCCTCCAAAGCCGATGCCCATGCTGACCTTCTTGGGTCCCACCTGTGAACTTGCTAGAGGAGCAGAGAGGGATGCCAGGCTGGTGATAGTGTGGTCAGCATGGGCTGGCGAAGGCTCAGATCTGCCTGCAAGGCTTCTTCAAAGCCTTGTCTGACCCAGGACATCCCAGGACCCATCATCGATGACAGTTCCAACCCAGCATCCTCAGAGGCCAGAGTCAGGGGTGTTCAGGCCAGGATAGAAGTGACTGTGAGCCATGAGGCACCGCCAGGGAAATGCCCTTTGCTCAGTGGAGTGGCACGTTTTCCCCATCTGGGGTCACACTGCACACCCTGCCCTGTGCATGGTCAGCCATAGGACCGAGAAGGAGGTATTGTCGCTAACCTTGACCTGAGGCACCCCCAGGCCTGCCAGAGAGACCATTCTCAGTAGCCCCCCTCCCCGCCCCGCCCAGACCATCAGTGGTGACCACCAATGAGGTTACTGAGCTTTTTTTTTTTTTTTTTTTTTGAGATGCAGTCTGGCTCTGTCCCCCAGGCTGGAGTGCAGTGGTGTGATCTCAGCTCACTACAACCTCCACTTCTCGGGTTCAAGTGATTCTCCTGCCTCAGCCTCCTGAGCAGCTGGTACTACAGGCATGTGCCACGACACCTGGCTCAGTTGTTTCACCATGTTGGCCAGGGTGGTCTCAAACTCCTGACCTCAGGTGATATGCCTGCCTCAGCCTCCCAATGTGCTGTGATTACAGGTGTGAGCCACTGCACCCAGCCTACTAACCCTGAGCATCTTGCATTCCCACCACTAGCTTTCCAAGGCATAGGAGTTGAGAGACAAGGGACAGCCCCTCCATGCTCCCCTCCCCCAGCTGGGGCATGTCTCTCTCTCTCTCTCTCTCTTTCTCTCTCTCTCTCTCTCTCTCTCTCTCTCTCTCTCTCTCTCTCTCTCTGGTTTCCCTCCTCCCACTCCCCACTCGGTGCCTCTCTGAACTGCTTCCAGAGACCTTGTCCACCCCGTACTTCTCAGTAAGGTCCAGAATACCCAGCCCCTGTCAACTAATCCCAATTCGGCTTCAGACATTCTCAGGATCATGGCAGGTCCCTCCTTCTGAGTATGAATCTCTCCATCCGCCTGCACAAATAGGGAGGGTTCTAGGGGCTAAGGCCCAGGTGGCTAATGAGGAGGGGCTGCCCACCCACTCTGCCCCCTGAGCTTAAGGGGAGGACTGCAGATGGTTGGGGGAGCCCCAAGCAGTCGGGCGCTTAAATAGAGGATGGAGGCTGTGCAGAGAACAAGGTCTGAGACCTGGCAGGACTCCTTGAGAGATGAGCTCAGGACAGTAGAAGAGAGGAGGAGGGAGAGGGGCATAGAAATGCAGAGGAAAGGACAGCAGCCGGCCTTCCAGGTTAGCGCCCTGCAGGCTGCCTGGGCTATGTGAAGGCCGGGAGGGGCCCCCATCACACTGCACCTGCCCCACCCACCACAGTGCCTCATAGTCCCTCATTTGTGTGTCATGGCTTCAGAGTTAGGCAGGCAGCCTGGGTAGGGGACCAGTTATCAGCCAAGAGCATGGAGAGTGGACGAAGTGGAGAGCCAGGATGCGGGCAACGAAAGGGAGGACAGAGGTGGGCCCTGCTCAGAAAGGTGACTAGGAAGGGCCAAGCTTAGTGATGGGCACCTAACAATGACGAGAAGCCGAAACACAGTCTCCCGGGCTGGGGCAGCCCTGGAATGGGGTTGGCCACAAGCAGAATTGCTCCTGGCCCTGCCTCCTCCCCCAGCTCCCAGGTCCCTTGCCAGGCACCTGTTGGGCCAGGCCAGCTCATCTCTATCGCCCCCTGGCAGATGTTTCAAGGACTTCACTAAGGTTGGCCTTGGGCCCAAACACCTGGGTGGAAGCCAAGTGACCCAGAGGGCCGGCCTCTCTCCTGGGCGCCACGCAGAGTGAGGCACAGGAGAAGGAGGCGGTGAGACCGTGGACTGCTTCTCAGGCCTAGTGTGGAATTAAGGCGACCCAGGGCCTGGGCCTTCAACCCACTGGCCTCTCTGCACACAAAGCCTGCCTCATACCCAGCGGTAACGCCCGGCAGAGCCCACCCTGACTGGCCACAGGCTGGACTCTAGCCACTGACTGAGCCCTCAGCCTAGCCCCTGAGGGCAAAGCCCAGCTGACTCATGTGGGTCCCTCCTGGGAGGAAAGGACCAGGAGTGCCCCCATCCCCGTGCACAGAGCCACCATCCCTCCACACAGAGGCCACCATGTGGGCAATTCCTGCCACTCCAGGGCACAGGCTGCCCACGGATGGTGGCCAGTTTGCCAGCAGAACGCATAGGGGACAGTGTCTCAGGAAGGCAACATTGAGGTGATCTCTGAGGGCTACTTAGGGGTCTCTGGGTCCCAAGGGAGCAGGATGGGTGCCAGGGACACCTGAATCCAAGTGGGCAGGCATCAGGGGTCCCTTCCCGCAGAAGCACAGTGCAGGCTTCCTAAGTGAGGCCGAGGGGTGAGGGCGGGTTTGGGGCAGGCCACTCTGGCTACTAGAAGTGCCCAAGGGGCAGCCCGGGAGAAGCCACCAGTGCCCCTCCAGGTGGGGAGGAGGAGGGCCAGGGGGATGATGGCCTGGTGTGGGACGTGCTCGATGTCACGTCTGCGAGACTCTGGGGAGAATCTCCAGGGCTACTGGAATCAGGACCTACAGTGACAGGGCTCAGGCAGGTGGGGACACCAGGACAGCCCCCGTGGGGAGGGTGTGTGGAAAGTGTATATCCCCAGGCACTCCTATCTGCTGTGCTGGTAGGGTGGGGGGAAGAGTCAGAGTCAACCCATTCCCAGCACTCACGCAGGGCCTGTTTTAATGAACCCATCCTCCCACAATGTGGGAACAGGAACTGCTCTTATCTCTCCAGGGGGAGGGGGCTGGAGCCACAGCTGGCAGTCATTAAACACCCTGACCAGGCCAGGGATGGCCAACATATTAATAGCTAGGAGCCAATGACCCTGGAGACACAGCCTCTTAGGAAGAGGGACAGTAACCCCAGCAGGCTATGGGGACAAGGAAGACAGGTCAGAAGGCCCCCGGCAATGCCCCAGCCTCTACACAGGACAGATGGGGTAACCAAAGGCCAGAGAAGGGAAAGGATTTGCTTGAAATCACCAGGGAGGTCACTGATAGAGGCTGACCTTGAACCGGGTTGTGCAAACCCCACAGCCCTGCCTCTTCCATCACACAGATCTTCACAGGTGAGACTATCGGGGTGCCCTATGTGGAAACATATGAAGAGCAGGTCTAATTAGTGACACTGATTCTTTGTTTAAAATCTTGAAATTTTGCTCATTATGTATGTTTTACATTAATTTTGATACTTAAAATACATCAGATTAGGCCAGGGGTGGAGGCCCGTAATCCCAGCACTTTGAGAGACCAAGGCGGGCAGATCATGAGGTCAAGAGATCAAGACCATCCTGGCCAACATGGTGAAACCCCGTCTCTACTAAAAATACAAAAAATGAGCTGGGCATGGTGGCGCACGCCTGTAATCCCAGCTACTCGGGAGGCTGAGGCAGGAGAATTGCCTGAACCCAGGAGGCGGAGGTTGCGGTGAGCCGAGATCGCGCCATTGCACTCCAGCCTGGGCAACAAGAGCGAAACTCCGTCTCAAAAAAAAAGAAAAAGGGAACGATCCAAGATGGCTGACCACTAACATCTCGGGATTGCAGCTCCCAGCGAAAGCGCAGAGAACGAGAGGACACCACACTTTCAAATTTTGGTCGCTCATGGAGTGGAAGATTCCCAGTGGAGGAGCTGCATGGGTCGCCAGCGCGAATTTTGTGGCCGGTGCAGCGGTTTTGCTCTTACCTCGGCGCAGCAGCTCTTGGTGCAGAGTAAACAGGACTGGTTCCCCTTCTGACCGACGTTTGGAGCTCCGGGAAGGCAGAGTTGCCTATTACGGACTCAAGAAGGAAGCCAGACTGGAGATTCCCAGACAGAAAAGCACCATCAGTCTTAACGCCGCTGTTTTGGCCGGTGCAGTGGGTTGCTCAGATTTCGGCCCTGGGAATTAACAACTTGGGCATCCACTCAGAGACCTAATTTGAAAGTTGGTAATTACAAAGACAACAGATGGATAAATTTACAATGATGGGAAGAAACCAGTGTAAAAAGGCTGAGAATACTCAAAATCAGAATGCCTCTCCCTCTAAAGAGGATCACAGTCTCTCATCAACAAGGGAACAAGGCTTGATGGAGAACGAGTGCATCCCAATAACAGAATCAGGCTTCAGAACATGGATAATAAGAAACTTCTGTGAGTTCAAAGAACATGTTGTAGCCCAATGTAAAGAAACTAATAACTTTGAAAAAAGGTTTGACGAAATCCTAATGAGAATAGACAATTTAGAGAAGAATATAAGTGAATTAATGGAACTGAAGAACACAATACGGGAACTCTGAGAAGTATGCACAGGTTTAAACACTCGAATTGTTCAAGCAGAAGAAAAGATATCAGAGGTCAAAGTCCAACTTAATGAAATAAAATGAGAAGACAAGAATAGAGAAAAAAGGATAAAAAGGAATGAGCAAAGTCTCCAAGAAATGTGGGACTATGTGAAAAGACCAAATTTATGTTTGATAGGTGTACCTGAATGCAACAGAGAAAATGAATCCAAGCTGGAAAATACTTTTCAGGATATTATCCAGGAAAATTTTCCTAAACTAGCAAAGCAGGACAATATTCAACCCCAGGTAATACAGAGAACACCACAAAGATATTCCTCAAGAAGAGCAACCCCAAGGCACATAATCGTCAGATTCACCAGGGTTGAAATGAAGGAGAAAATACTAAGGGCAGCCAGAGAGAAAGGTCAGGTTACCCACAAAGGGAAGCTTATCAGACTTACAGCAGATGTCTCAGCAGAAACTCTACAAGCCAGAAGAGAGTGGGGGCCAATATTCAACATCCTTAAAGAAAAGAACTTTCAGCCCAGAATTTCATATCCAGCCAAACTAAGCTCCATAACTGAAGGAAAAATAAAATCTTTTATGAACAAGCAAGTACTCAGAGATTTTATAGATTTTATTACCACCAGGCCTGCTTTACAAGAGCTTCTGAAAGAAGCATTACACATAGAAAGAAACAACCAGTATTAGCCTTTCTAAAAATATGCCAAAAAGTAAAGAGCATCAACATAAAGAAGAATTTAGGTCAATGAACGGATAAAACAGCTAGTTAACATCAAATGGCAGTAATCCTAAATTTAAATCGACTAAATCTCCCAATCAAAAGATATAGCCAAAACCCAATGGTATGCTACATTCAGACCCATTTCACATGCAAGGATACACAAAGACTCAAAACAAAGGGATGGAGAAAGATTTACCAACCAAATGGAGAGCAAAAATAAATAAATAAAAAGCAGGAGTTGCAATTCTCGCATCTGATAAAATAGATTTTAAAGCAACAAAGATATAGTGGTAAAAGGATCAATGCAACAATAAGAGCTACTGATCCTAACATCCAGATACATAGAGACTTAGACTCAACGAGAGAGAAAATTAATAAGGATATCCAGGACTCGAACTCAGATCCGGAACAAGTAAACTGAATAAATATTTATAGAGCTCTCCACTTTAAATACACAAAATATACATTCTTGTCAACACCACATCACACCTACTCATAGGTTTAAATGAAATATTGATCAGCCATTATTAATACCCATTTTTTAGAATAAAGCAACATTTCCGTTCTCTCTCCCTCTTTTTCTTCCTCTTTCTTCCTCTCCTTCACTCCTTTTTTTTTCTTTCCTTCTCTCAAAAAAAAGAAAAAAAGAAATCAACTTGTAGACGTCTAGATCCAGGTCAGCAATGTCTCTCTCATTGCCTGATTTCCTTCCTTCCCTTCTCTCCCTCCCTCCCTCCCTTTCTTTCTCCCTTCCTTCCTTCCTTCCTCCCTCCCTCCCTTCCTCTTTTCCTCCCTTCCTGCCTTCCTCCCAAAAAAAAAAAGAAAAAGAAAAAAAGAGATCAAGACCATCCTGGCCAACATGGTGAAACCCCATCTCTACTAAAAATACAAAAATTAGCTGGGCGTGGTGGCGCACGCCTGTAGTCTTGAGAGGCTGAGGCTGAAGCAGAAGAATCACTTGAACCCGGGAGGCGGAGGTTGCAGTGAGCCCAGACGGCACCACTGCACTCCAGCCTGGGCAACAGAACAAGACTCCGTCTCAAACAAAATTACCTTGATCACCGAGGGCTGTTGTGTTTGTTTATTGCCACGCCTTTCAGTTTTGCCCCGAAACAAGCACCTCGCTTGCCTCACTCTGACCACAGCCTCCCTGGGTCCCAGGATGTCAGCCTGGGAGGAACTCTGGGGAGCTCCGGACTGGTCTCTGTGTGGCTCAGAGGGAAAGGGTCTGCCACGGAGATGCCTCCTAGAGGGAGGCAGCCCCAGGCAAACTCAGTAGCTCAGCAGATGTGAGATTTTCTATCTGTCCACTCCGCCACCTCAGGATGTGGACTCTCCCCTCAGGCTTACCCCTCACGACAGCAGGATGGCTGTCACTGTCCAGGCATCACATTCCCGCAGAACTCCATCCACTGGCAGGAGGAGAATGTCACCTTTGTGTTTCCTTTTATCAGGGACGATCATCTGTCTCAGGAGGTGGCACTCTGTCCTCAGGCCAGGACTAGGTTACATACCCGAACCACAGCTGCAAAGGGAGGCAGGGGTTCTAGGCCGGGCATGGAGGCTCACGCCTGTAATCCCAGCACTTCGGGAGGCCGAGGCAGGCAGATCACCTGAGGTCAGGAGTTTGAGACCAGTCTGGCCAACGTAGTGAAACCTTGTCTCTATTAAAAATACAAATCTTAACCAGGTGTGGTGGCGGGCACCTGTAGTCCCAGCTACTCAGGAGGCTGAGGCAGGAGAATCGCTTGAACCCAGGAGGCAGAGGTTGCAGTGAGCTGAGATCGTGGCACTGCACTGCAGCCTGGGCAACAGAGCCAGACTCTGTCTCTAAGTAAATAAATAAAGGTGAGTTATTACCAGCCCGGGCATCATGGTGAGAACGCTGCAAAAAAATTTAAAAATTAAAAGTTAGCCGGGTGTGGTGGTGCACGCCTGTAGTCCTAGCCACTTGGGAGGCTGAAGTGAGAGGAACACTTGAGCCCAGGAAGTGGAGGCTGTAGGGAGCCATGATTATGCCAGCGCACTGCAGTCTGGTGACAGACCAAGACTGTCTCAGGAAAAAGGGCGGTTATTTCACTGGCCACTATGGGGCAACAGGACTGAATTCACTGGGACCCTCTGCAGGGCTGGCAGAGCACGCCCAAAACTGTCCTCCTGAGGGACAGAGAAGGACAGCAGTCGCCACGGCCTCCAGCCGCTGTCGCTCAGGGTCAGCCCCTCCCTCTCTAGGCTTGGCAGGCATGAACGACAGGCAGGTTCCTGCGGGCATTCCATCACACAGGCAGAGGAACTCCAGGGCAGAGATGAGGTGGAGAGCTGTCAGGTCCTCCCGCAGGAAGCCGGCCACGGTCGGCCGCGTGGGAATGAGGCAGCAGGCCCGGCACCGGTGGCCTCCTGGGGCGGGGAAGAGCCCCACACACAGGTGGTTGTGCACTCGGTCTGCGTGGCGCTCCCTAGCCCTGTGGCTGGGTACTCCTGGCTGTCTCCTGCTGTGGCCCAAGGGTCCACCCCAGCTATTTAGCCCCACGGAGGCTCACTCTGCTCCCTCAGACCCGTCCAGGCTCAGCCATGCCACCAGCCAGCCTTGGCCTCTGTGTCAGACTCGCTTCACCGTCCGCCGTGGCTGCACCATGATGGACCGCCAGCTGCAGCTCTGCACCTTCCCCATGCCCGGGACAGCAAGCAGGAGCTTCTGCGTCCCCTCCGGGCCTCTGGGAGCTGAGGGCAGCGTGGCGGTGTTCTCTACTTGGCATCAAACCTGTAGCTCCACCATTTCATCTAGAAGGAACACCCGTTGCTCAGAGGGCTGACTTCCTAACACAGAGCAGGACACACACCTGTTTTCAGCTTTCAATGTGTCCCCTCAAGATTTAAGTAATGAGACCAGGCCACGCCAGACAGTTTCTTCCCCTTCTCTCCACCCCTCACCAGCTGTGGTGGGGGGCTTTCCTCCCTTCCATCCTCACTTCCCCCTTGCAGAGGTGGCACACCCCTCCTCCACCTTTCCCCAGGTCATAATGGTGGAGGGCCTCAGAGGGGTATAATCTCAGGGGAGAGGTAATGAGAACGAGATCTGTCTGATGTTTTCAAAGTATTGCCATCCTGATTTTCATGAAGCAAATAATTACTGTGTGCACAGTTGTAGACACTGAGAATACAGCGGTGAACATGGCAAATCCCTGCATGGAACTGACCCTCTAACGGTGGAAACAGGTAACCACTGAGAAAAGTCACAGAAAAAGAAGGCGGGATGAGGGTTAGAGTGACAGGTGCTGTCAGCTGGGGTGGTCGGAGAGGCTGACAGTGGGGCAAAAGCAGGTCACTCCCCTCCCTGATGATCAGAGGATTTTAAACCATATGCTTCAGAGCTGGGGCTCAGAGACCTTGCAGTCCAGGTCACAACATTCAGTCCCCTGCCACTGCCTCTGCAGAAGCAGTCTGGACACTAGATGAGAAGAGCCAGGGGGCCTGGGGCCTCAGCAGGGTCTGAAGTCCCTGAGGCAGGGCTCAGGGGCTGGCCAAGCAGTAAGGCGAGGGTGCCTGGCCGGACACGGGTCCCTGGTTGCAGCAGTGACCCAGGCCCACAGACCCATCTGGATGTGGGTAACAAGAAGTCCCCGCCTTATCAGCTCATTGTCCTCGGTGTCAAGTGACAGAGAACAAGCAGCTCTTGAAAAGACTAATATTTACTCTTCAAACGGGAGCTGGCACAGGCTGTTTCCTGCAACTGGCGTCTGACTTGCCCTGTGGGATGGACACCACAGGAGGCCCTCTGGGAGACAGGCAAATGTGCCCCCGACGCCAGCGTTCAGGACGAGAGGATGTCTGCGAGATGGGGACAGCGTGTTCTGAGGCTCCATCAGACATAGCTCATTTCTGCCTGCACACCTCGCAGTGGAGAGCTCACTGCCCCTGCAGCCCTGCTGGCCAGCTCTGTGAGAAAGTTCATCCTAAGGCTGGCCCTGTGTTCCTTGCCCGGCCCTTGCTCTGATCCCTGGGACCTCAGGAAACGCGCCTGGAGTAACCCCCAGGGCAGTGGTGGTCCTGATCACCTTAATCCTCCCACCCCCACCCGCCTCTGGCTTCACTTCCCCGGCTCACACTCTGGGCTCTGTGGGCAGAACCGGCTATTCCTGGGGTGGGAGGAAGAAATCGCCGAGGGCACCTACGTCCCCCTGCAGCTGTGTTCCTTGTCCTCGCAAGAGCCCTTCAGCTCAGTGCCTCATATGGGAAAGTCCTGGCCAGGAAACGGCTGGAACATGGGGAGAGAGTCAGTCCCCAGTGACTTGGCAGTCACAGCCACTCTTCCCCACCCAAGCCCCCCATGGCTTCCAGAGCCCTCGCTGACCAACATGGCCCCAGGCTTCAGTTTCCCTGCACCCTCCCCCCACCACCGCTGCAGCCCTGGAGTCTCCAACACTCTAGCAGCACATGGGGCTTTAGAGCCCCCCGACGGCCAGCCTTCTCAACCGCATCATGTTAACTGCAGGGCTGGGCACGGCCAGAACAAGATCTTGCAGGGAAAAGCAGTCCCACCTCATTCTCCCAGAGATCTCGGAACCGACTGCTGACTTCAGCAACACTCCTTTTTTTTTTTTTTGAGATGGAGTCTCACTCTGTTGCCCAGGCTGCAGTGCAGTGGCACGATCTCGGCTCACTGCAACCTCCACCTGCCGGGTTCAAGCAATTCTTGCTCAGCCTCCTGATTAGCTGGGAATACAGGTGCCCACCACCAAACCCGGCTAATTTTTGCATTTTTAGTAGAGACGGGGTTTCACAATCTTGGCCAGGCTGGTCTTGAACTCCTGACCTCGTGATCTACCCACCTTGGCCTCCCAAAGTGCTGGGATTACAGGCATGAGCCACTGCACCTGGCCCACAACTGTCTTTTTAAAACAATTCCTTATCCCTAGACCTAATTTCCAAGCTCCTGGTCCCCTGTAAGCAGCCATCCAAGTGTATTTAACACATATCTTTCACATATATCCTCAGAAAATATTTTCTCATTTTGTATGCATATATCTCTTATCATATAACAGCCATTTTTCACTCAGCTCTAAGTTTTGAAGATTCATACATGTGACACTACATCTAAATCTGGTACATCTGCCTGCATCGTGACGCTCCATGGTGGATACACAGATTGCTTTCCACTAACGCCAATAATTCTTTTTTTTTTTTTAAAGACGGGGTTTCACCTTGTTGCTCTGGCTGGTCTTGAACTCCCGACCTCAGGTGATCCACTCACCTTGGCCTCCAAAGTGCTTGGATTACAGGCGTGAGCCACCACGCCTGGCCAACACCAATAATTCTTAAATGAAGATGTCCCCTTAAGGATCTGTGTAAGAATTTTCCAGGGACATATAATCAGGGGTCAAATTTCCACTTCCCAAGGTGTGCACTCTTAACTTGGGTAAACAGGCTTTATTCGTTTAAGGCTGCTCTAACGAAGTACCACAGTCTGGCTGGTTTAAGCAGACCTTCATTTTCCCATGGGTGGGGACAGAATTCAGCCCCTCACCACGGCGTGGCTCTGGAGATCGGCTGTGCCTCCCTTCTCACTGCCGGGTCACACGAGGTCCTGCAACCCCATACTCCCCACCGCCCCGCACTTGGTGTCATCCAGCTTCGCAAGATTTGCCGAACTCACAGGTGTAAGGGGATGTCTTACGATTGTCTTAACGTGTATTGCCAATTACTTTAAATCTCCATATGCTTATTATGCTCGTTCGCTTTTTAGGTGTCCCCTCCTGTAAATTGCACGTTTTTCCATTGGGATTGCTGTTCCTTGCGGCTTTACGGGAATTTCCTCTGTGTTATTAATCCCTTATTGGTTTCTGGCACCAAAAACATCTCCTCCCATCCTTTTAACTTTGCCATAAAAAAATCCTTGTGTATCATCAAATTCATCGATCATTTTGCCTTAAGGGCTGTGCCTGTGACATTTTTGTTAAGAAGCCCTTTTCCGCCATGGGCCACGAAGGTAATCTTCGAGTTCTTCAGGGTGCTTCATAGGTTTTGCCGTCCACATCTGACCCCAGCAACGCCTTGGTGCTGACTCAGCAGAGCCGGGTGGGCTGCCTCCCCGAAGAGCATCTCCTCCACTGGCACTGCCCAAAGATGCTTGGCAGCTGTGCGGCAGCACTCTGGTGCCTGGACCCCCTCAAAGGGTAGGGCCCAAGAGAAAATAAGGCAACTCACCAGCCAGAGCTTCCCATCCAGCCCCCTGGCACAGAAGGAACACTTTCCTGGGCCAGAATCTGCTTTCATTCTTTGTGGGTACTGCCGAATGGGAGCGGCCCCTTGTTTCCTGCCCAGGGGAAACAGAGCTCTGAACTTTGCTGTTATTGGCCCCCAGGACAAGCCTCAGCTTCCCCACCTGAGCAAAAAAGTTTCAGATGGCGCCTGAAAACCGTCAGCTCCCAAATCCCAGCCCCCAGTAACTCAGACATTTATTTTGGAAGTCACCGCCTTCCTCCGAAAGATTCTGACTCAGGACAGACGGTGCAGCCTCTTGGAAAGTGAATCCGCGATCTGTGTAGAGGATGGTCAGGAGGGTTAGTGCATCCACTTCCTTCCCGGGAACTTCACCAGCTGCTGCAGGAACGGCCCTTGCAAAAGGCCTGGGTCCCTTGGCTGGAAAACTGATGATGTGGCCAGCAGCTGCGCCCCCTGGTGGCCAAGTGGTCAGGCTGGTCCTGGGAGATGAAACTTCACCTTCATAGCGGACAAGAGCCCAAAAAGAAGGCAGCGAAAGCACAGGCCGCACACGGCAGGGCAGGCCGCCCAGCCCCAGGGCACCGTCGCCACTGCTGTTTTGGTTGGGGATTCGTGCTAAAGACTTTCTGAGCCCTTGCACCTGTCCAGGCCTCTGGACAAGATGACCTGACTTTCACATCTCTCAGCAACCCCCCTCCCGTTATGTCAGGCCCACATCATACTGTCTACAAAAGCCTCCATATTTCCGAATTTTTCACCCAAGTGCAAAGACACATGTTAATAAACACTTTGTATTTATTCTGCCATTTCTGAAGCCACCTCATTTATGTATACATAGGATATAAATGGCTATACATTTTTACATACTTTTATACAAGTTTAGGTTATACTACTATATGAGTCAGTTAAAATGTACCCATTAGTTACTCAAAATAGATATTGTTACAAGAAAACCGTAAGACACTTGCATGAACAGCAGGTATTTAAAATATGTAAAATAAATGGTTTTGCCCTAACTAAATCAGCCTATTTTATGCTCTTAATAGAAAAGCCCGTTAAACAAAATAGAATCCTGGAGGATCAAATCATATGAATGATTCATTAAATAACACTTCTGAAGCAACCCCAGAATCATATAAACGTGAGGGTTAAAGAAGGTCATATGTACCAAGCATGGGTTGGAGGAACAGAATGGGTTTGTTAATTTTACCCTAAATAAAAGGCTCTTGTGGGGAACAGCTCTGCCATCAGTACACATGGGCAGATGTTTCCGTATCCAGCCAGATTTACTGGCTGGCTATTCCCAGATTTACTGACAAGCCCTTTGCCACAGCTTCCCTGCTGATGAGATGTCCCTGGCAACAGAAGTCTGACCTCTCTGCTCCCAGACGGGAGAATCAGAGCTCTCATTTGGATCAGGGATGGCTCATGAGGTTTGGTCCAACCAGCAGAACCAGCTCCCTGGATCCCGGAATAAACCAGACACCAATGGTACCACGGGCTCTGTGCCCAGGGAGAAGTCCAGTCCAGCGTGGAAAGACGAAGGGCTGCTACCTTTTGGAGTGAAAAAATGAGGCCGTTTACACTGTATTGTAACAAAATTTTTGTAAAGCCACAAGAAATGGCTGTGCTGTGCTGCCTGAAGCATGCAGAAAAATCCCTTCCACACACGATGGATTCACTCAGTATTCCCCTCCACTACCCGTTTTGACCCTCATAACAGCAGCGGGGGTGCAGATTGATGTTATCGCCATTTATCAGATGAGGAAACCGAGGTCTGATGGGCAACGATTTGTGCATGGTGACACAGGACTCGGTGAAGAGCCTAGCCAGCTGATAGTCAGCCGGCTGGTGCTCTCTCCCTCACGTTATCTCTCAAGGCACGCTCTTCCTCCACCATTATTAATACTCACAGTGCACAGACAGAGCTTCCCAGACCTGTGCAGTATTCTGTGCAGAAAACATATGGAATGTGAGCAATGGCTGAACAGCAGCTTGCAAGGCACATCTGACCACCAGGAACACTCCCGCTCCTGCCTGTCCTCACTTACACTGCACTGTGCAAGCAGCAGGTTCTCAGAAGGCCACTGTCCTGTATGTTACAATGAGTGGCCAACTTTCATAGAAGAGCAAATGGTGGGCCTGGCTGCAAGGTGCAGCATGCAGCCCCCATATGCCAAGGGGCAGCTGCTATCTTCCCGCAGAGGGAGAAGCCCCAGCCCTGCTCCCTGCCTACACCCTGCTTCCTGTGCTTCACACGGCCCACCCTGTTATCTTTGACTGAGCTGTGCTGACAGAGTGTTCGTCCTCTCCAAGACTTGACTCCCAGGCATGGGTGGAGAGCCAAACCTCAATGCAGTCTTCTCCCACTCTGAAGCCTGTCTACCCACCCAATTCGTTACAGTTAAAGGTGGCTTTCTCATCCCTCCACACATTCCAGTTTCAGCCTCTGTCTCAGAGCCGGAGTGTACAGGTCAGAGGTAGAAAACGGCATGAGAGTCGGAGAACGAAAGCACCTAGAAAAGAACAGAGGAGCTCAAGCTCATTTGATCAAAATGTTTTAATGCTTTAATTTCAGCATTCTCCAGAGTTCACAGAAAAGAGGGGTGCAAGCCCAAAAAGCAAAACCAGGAGCTCACAGTCACATGCCTCCTGCTACAGGCAGTGGGAATGCCATCTGAATATGCCCCTGCTGTCTCCACTCAGGAAAAGGAAAGCCAAGCACAGTCCTCATCACAGTCAGTCTAGCCTAATGGGGGAAAAGAGACGTACACGCTTCCTTCACTAGCACACTAGGGAAGGGGAAACCCTTCCTAAGAGCACTGAGGCATACTCTGGCCCCGGTACAGTGGCTGGGACTTAACACCTTGCAGCATCTGATACCAGAAGGCACCTTCAAAGTTTTGTTTTCAACACTATTTCATCTATTCCCAGACCCAGCCGAGTGAGGTCGGCTGCACAGGAAGCATTTAACCACCGGGAAAACAAAAGTGCTACAGCAGGGAGTCGGTGGTGGAGTGAGGAAACTCCTGGGATTTGGAACCAGCGTGCTGGTAGGGAGGATCACACAGGAGGTTATAAACCTCTGACCCGGAATCCAGTCAAACCTAAGCCTGGGGATTCCCTGGGATGAAATCACCAGGACTTCCTTCCTATTACCAGTCCTCCTTCAGTGAGTGGAGGATTCTTTTAGCCGGCGGGATTTCAGTCAATGTTGTGGTCATTATTTGTACTGTTTTCCTAGTGCCTCTTTTCCCTTTTGTTTGCAAAAGTCAATCTCGCCCCATACAGATGTTAACAGATATCCACACATTGGACCTGGTGTGGATGGCATCTCAGGTAGGCCTCAGAGGTCAGGAAGCATTACCATGAAGGACTCATCTTCAGGGACCGTTTCTTTACTGCCTGCTGAATACGGACCATAGGCTCAGATGCCCAAAGCACCCGGGATACAGGTCTACACAGCAACCCAATGCCACACTGGCTTAAAAAGAAAACCGTCCATTTTCAAGCTGTTCGTATCGACTTTAAAGCTTTTTTGTGCTTCTCCTTTAAAATGATTTTCCTCCCCTCCTTAACTTCCCATTTTATTTCACCATCTCTTCAAAACTGTCTCCCAGAAAGACTGAAAATTCACCTGCTGGGTATGCAGAAAATTATGCAGATGTGCAATCAATGGAGAGACAGCGTTGGAGTTTCTGTCTGAGTACGCCGCCAATATAATCTTCACATCCAGGCTTTTTAGACAGGGTTTCACTCTGTCATGCAGGCCAGGGTGCAGTGGGGTGATTACAGCTCACTGAAGCCTGGACTCCAGGGATCTTCCTGCCTCGGCCTCCCAAAGTGCTGGGATTACAGGCATGTGCCATCACTCCGGCTAATTTTTTTGTTGCTGTTTGTTTGTTTTTGTAGAGACGGGTCTTACTGTGTTTTCCAGGTTGGTCTCAAACAACTGGCCTCAACTGATTGTCCTGCTCTGGCTTTCCAAGGTCCTGGGGGCACAGCCATGAGCCACTGTGCCCGGCCCATATCCAGATAGTCTACGTTTGGCCAAAAATAGAAAATTCTGTTATAAAAAATAAAGTTACTATGGCAACGTTTTCCCAACATAGCTCCCAGTATATAAATTCCTTTTTCTTAAAGTGATAGCAAGGTAGCTCACTAACACACCAGGGGAACCAAACACAACTGAACTTCTAAACCTACGCTCTTACTTTCCCTGTCTACTCAGCTCTTGTAATGGTTTTCCACTTTTAAACACTATCAAAATAGGATTTTTAAAACCTATTAAGACTACATAATTCAACTAAAAGTGTTCCATGCAACTGTGGTTGAACTATTCAGATTGCAGGCTTCTGCCGAGAGCAATCCAAACAGCGGCCTCCCAAAACGGCCTCCTGAGTGGCACTAAACAGGCCAGGCTGAAATTCTGGGAGACCTAAGGGATCTTAACCAGAACCATATTTTGGAAAACTATGATCAATCAATTTTCTGACAATGAAAGAAAGTACCTTTCCGGAGTATGTGTTAATTATATCTCTACAAAGCTTTAAAAAGTTAACAGCTATTTAACTCCTGTTCATCAAAAAGGAGGCCCTCAAGCTAATGAAATGATGGGAAAGATGCAGAGGAGTGATTAATTTTGGAGGCGCTCTGGGAATCCGCACACAGGGTGCAGTAGTCATCGCCATTAGAACAACAGGCACTCAGCTCTACTGAAAAGGCTGAGAGCAGCACCTCCAGCCGGTCTGTAAAGTGCCACGGAACGCATGTTCATCTACTCCAGGCTGTGGCCAACTGTGAAGAATCCTGAAATTCTCATTTCTGCTCATGCCGACAAACTTATCATCTAGTACTGGTTATTCAATTAATTATAAAAGTATTCAGATATATCCCGCAAATAAATATATTACATTCCTGGACCCACACAGTTCCACCACCATAAAAGGATACATATAAATTAAATTAACCCAGATTTCTTAACCATTTCCTCAGCTTAAGTTTGCCCTCACCCTAAATGAAGTCCAAATTATATCCAAAATATACTTAAATATTCCAAAGGTATATCAAACCTAAGATATCGAAAAATGTAAACACAATTTATCTAGCTTTTATTTACGAACCATATTTTTAGGTTTTTAATTCACCCTGTCCTGACCCTCTGGGGAAAAAAAAAACCTAACCAATTTATATTTAGACCGAAGCTGATTTGGACTTTAAAGTGGTTCCTTGGAGACAACTGCCAGTTACTAAAACCAGTGGTTACTGCATCATTCAGTTTAAAAGACCAAGATATTTCCTTTTGGCTCTTCCACTACAGCTCCTTCCGGATGAGGCCCCAGATCCAGCTGTCCTAAGTAAACGTGCTGAACTGGAGACCCTGCAGTCATGCTCGGCACAGAACCAAGGCTGGGTATCAAGCGGCCGCATGACTTCCCTGCAACTGTTTAACATCCCCAATTCCTCGCTGTTCAGTCCAGTTGGCTGAAAAGGATGGAGTGTAAAGTAGAGAAGCAGAAAGAGAAAGAGAAAATGATTCTCAAAAGAAAATCCAAGAATCCATTCACCAGTGTCATCCTCACACTCCACAGTCAGACTGCTTCTCCTGAAGCTGCCTTGTTAGTATCTGATACGAAGACAGAACAGCCACTCCTATGTGGAAAAGGATTTGCCAAAGGTTCCTCAGCCCGTGCAGGTACATGTTGCCCAGGCAAATAAAGAGCAGCAGCAGCACCACCTTCACAGTCCTGGCTGGACTGTAGAACAGGTACAAATAACACTGAAACGAGAGCAGAAGAGGAATTCCAATCAGAGAAAACGGCCACTAGACAACATGCAAAATTCACCTCCCACAGCTTCCATGGGGACGGTCATTTCTCTCACACCAGCTGATTAAATGAAGCGTGGACCCACTGGTTGGGCTGTTGCTAATCACTGGAGGAAAGCGAAGATTTGGAAGATTAAAGGAAAGTGAAAGAGGTGTCACAGGAAGAAGCTGTGCATGGCACATCTGAGAGAAGTTCCAGAAACAGAAATGCCCAGGCTGCTGCAGAGAAGGAAGCGCTGCAGGTAAGCCACAGACAGCCAAGCCAGGGGACCCTAACGGGACTGCCTGGCCTCCCGGGGAAGTCTCCCTTCAAGGAGCCATGACAGGCAGGCAGGCTGGTGAGAGGAAGCCCTGCCTTTACTGTGTTGGTTTCTCCCAAGCCATGACTGCACCGAGCCCCACTCTTCCCTCGGGCAGCCCCTTATCATGTCTCCCACAGCATCTCCGAGTCAGGGAAAGGTCTCACAGCAGGGAGGTCGACTGGTATTTTCTACATTGACCATCACACATAAAAGGGGCCATTCTTGTTCTGCAGAAGGTGGAAACAGCATTTGGGTTCAATGTTGTTTGTTTTTCTTTTTTTAAAAAAGGGCATTCGCTGAACATGGATCAATCCAACAAAGGTTCAGTCTACAGAGGGAGGGAGGGAGCCCTCCACGGAAGGAGCTCTCCACCTAGGAGCACACCTGAAGGAGTCAGGTAGAACTGTGCAATCCTGCAGTCCTCAAACACTGCTCCAGGAAACTACCACTGGCTATGCCCATGGTCTTGGAGACTTGTTTTCTGAAAAATGAGTGCATTTTCATGGGTTGAAAATTTCTTTTTGTACAATCAGGTAATGCTTTTCCTCTTCCTTTTAGACAATGTCTTGCTCTGTTGCCCAGGCTGGAATGCAGTGGCGTTGATCTCAGCTCACTGCAACCTCTGACTCCCTGGTTCAAGCAATTCTCATGCCTCAGCCTCCTGAGTAGCTGGGACAACAGGTATGCACCACCACACTCGGCTAACTTTTGTATTTTTACTATAATAGAGATAGGGTTTCACCAAGTTGCCCAGGCTGGTCTTGAACTCCCAGCCTCAAGTGATCTGCAGGCCTTGGCCTCCCAAAGTGCTAGGATTACAGCATGAGCCACCCTTGGCCTTGAACAAGGGGCTTTCCCTTTCTGAGCACTAATTTCTTCCTCTGTAAAATGAGAGGACTGGGCAGGATGCGCCTAAGGTCCTCCACTAAGGGCTTGGTATTGCCCTTGATTTGAACCATGACTTTGGTGGAACAAAAATCACAGGTAGAAACTTGCTGATAGATGAACAGAAGAACAAAATAAGGTCGGGGATTTAATCTACTCATCAAAATATCGTTTCACCCACCTGGAAAATGCAGGCTCCAAAAGGGATAAGAAAAGCCAGAATGTTTCCCAGCTCCTCATGCGCAACCTAAAACAAATACAAGGAACACAAGGAAAAGGATATTCAGATGGAGGAAAACACTAAGACATAAAGCACGTTACTCCGCCTTCCTTCTGGTATGGTTGACAGTACACAATCCCCGGCTGGGGGAGACACAAGTTCCTGTTTATCCACCAGGTCAGCGCTAGCATACAACCGTTTTCAACAGCCTGGTCACAGCACGTGCCTCCTGTCTTCAACCTGGAATGAGCCGCCCATCCCTCCACCTCTCAGAACCCTAAGCATCTGTCAGACCAAGCTTTTTCTAATTCCTCCCATTTCCAGACACTGCCACCTCCTTAATGTTGCCACCACACACTGTTTGGGCCACAAGAGTCCCAAGGCAGGGAGGGACTACGTCTTAACTATCTTGCTGGCCAGGTACCTATTCTAATTATACAAACAAACAGACGGTTGGTAAGCAGCTGGTTAAGAGCAATCATAATCAACAAGAGTAGAAATCACATCACACATTGATCAAAAACAGGATGTGATAAGAGGCAACGACCACTCCTAACACAGGCCTGCCGCCATTCTCCACCAGGCCAGGCTCCATCAGTCTCCTGAGGTTCAGTACCAGCTATGCTTCAGACCTTACCCACCATGCGCACGAGTGTGAACATGGTGGTTCTATCTTTAAAAGTAATATCTATCCGCTGATACTAATAATGGTTCTATACCTTTTTTTTTTGAGACAAAGTTTCTCTCTTATTGCCCAGGCTGGAGTGCAATGGCGCGATCTCGGCTCACTGCAACCTCTGCCTCCTGGTTTCAAGCAACTCTCCCGCCTCAGCCTCCTGAGTAGCTGGGATTATAGGCATGCGCCTCCATGCAAGGCTAATTTTGTATTTTTAGTAGAGATTAGGGTTTCAGCATGTTGGCCAGGCTGGTCTCAAACTACTGACCTCGGGTGATCTACCCGCCTCAACCTCCCAAAGTGCTGGGATTACAGATATGAGCCACCACACTCAGCCTATACCTTCTTAAAGTATTTTAAATACTTCAAAATTTTAAAACTATTTTTAAAAAGCACTGAAACAGTAAGTTCCTTTGAGATGAGCAGACCAGCGAAGGAACTTCCTAGTGATATATAATTCATTGACAAGACACAAGGAAGGTGGCATCTGCATTATATAAATCAGATTACATGACAATATTTTCTCAGGTGAAAAAGAGCCTGAACCCTTAAAATGAGAGCATGAAACTTCCATCCTGGGTAAATAATCCAGTCCCTTGAGTGACTCCTGGGGTCCCAAGAGCCACAGGATGGTCTAATGTCCTTGCTGCAAATTCTCCATTTGTTACCAATATCTTGGCACACCCCTCTGGCCTCTTAGGACAATAGACATAAAAAAGCAAGTTTCATAGTCGTTCAACTTACTACAAAGAATAAATTTAGAATAAAATTCATATTAGAGGCTGGGCATGGTGGCTCACACCTGTAATCCTAGCAGTTTGGGAGGCCGAGGTGGGTGGATCACCTGAGGTCAAGAGTTCAAGACCAGCCTGGCCATCATGGTGAAACCCCATCTTAAAAAAAAAAAAAAGAAAGAAAGAAAATAAAATTCATATTAGATTTGAAAAATTGTAATCTCAGTGTATAATAACGTTATAGATAAAATCTATCTCTATCGCTTTCTTCTGTCATATGTCCTTCAATTTAAACTATTAAAAAAAAAAAAAGGTTACCTGTAAAGAATGTTCTGCAAGGTGAACTCCACGAATGAGATTCAGGGCGGCACACATGATGTTGAGAATGAGGGAGAGGATGCCCAGGGCTGTCACTGGTTCCATTCGGAAATTAGGAGCTTCACAATGAAAAAAAAACAAGTGTCTAGTGAAAATAATTTCTATATGAAAGAAAAATAAAGACATGAACTAGACTTACACTAATGACAGGTTCACTCTGTCAAACACAGAATTATAAACATATTAATTGTAAAAGCAGCAGAAGTTAAAGGGAAAAAAGGCAAGAAATGATGGACAGAATGGATGTGGGTACCTGAGGAAAGTTTCTTCCAGAAAAAGGCTCTTTTCCAGGCAAGCTCAGGTTTTTCCAAGTGCTGAATTTCCTTTCTACCTAAAGTACTGGTTTTCAACCAGGGGCAGTCTGCCCCCCAGTGGATGTCTGGCAATGTCTGAAGAATTTCTGGTTGTCACAACTAGAGACAGGCTGCTACTGGCATCTAGCGGGTAGAGGCCAGGAATGCTTCTAAACATCCTACAATTAATGCACAGGACAGCCTCCATAATAAAGAATTATCTGATGCAAAAATGTCAATAGGGATTAGGCTGAAAAACCCTAAAACAATTCCTGGGCCAGGCGAGGTGGTGCACACCTATAATGCCAGCACTCTGGAAGGCTAAGGCAAGCAATAGATCACTTGAGCCCAGGAGTTCAAAACCAGCCTGGGCAACATAGTGAGACCCTGTCTCTACAAAAAAAAAAAAAAAAAAAAATACAAAAAATTATCCAGGCATGGTGACACATACCTGTAGTTCCAGCTACCTGGGAGGCTGAGGTGGGAGGATCACCTGAGCCTGGGAGGTTGAGGCTGCAGTGAGCCATGATTACACCACTGCACTCAAGCCTGGGCAACAGAGCAAGACCTTGTCTCAAAAAAACAAAAAAAGAAATTTCAGATGCGGTGGCTCATGCCTGTAATCTCGGCAGTTTGGGAGGCTAAGGTGAGAGAATCACTTGAACTAAGGAGTTCAAGACCAGCTGGGCAACATGGTGAAACCCCATCTTTATCAAAAAGAAATATATATATATATACACACACACACACACCCCAAAATTAGCCAGGTGTCGTCCCAGCTACTCAGGAAGCTAAGGTGGGAGGATAGCTTGAGCCGTGGAGGTGGAGGTTGCAGTAAGCAGAGATCCCACCACTCTACTTTAGCCTGGACAACAGAGCAAGACCCTGTCTCAAAAATAATTAAATAAATAAAACAATGTCTTATACTACCAGAGAGGACCAAGGCTTTATTTGTAATTGGTTGTTAAATGTTTAAAGCATTTCTATCATATGCCTCAACATTCAGCTTGTCCTCTTTCTGACAATGACAATATGCGATGTCACATGCACTTCTAGAGCAATTTACAGCAAATGCAGTTTTTAAAATTCTAAACTAATAGGAAGGAAGGAAACACTGATTATTTAGGTTACAAGCTGTTTCTAGAACTATAATTAGAACAAATTTTCATTTTCTCTGTAAAGACAACCACTGAAATTGATTTTGGTTCACACAATTACCTGGTGTCCCTCCCATTCTCTCGCCATCCTCCTTTCTTGCCCTTATATTTCACACACACAGAAATACTAGCCACAGTCCAGCTATGCCTATTGTTAGTGTGTTAGAGTTTCTACTGAGCAATTCAAAGTTACTGCTGAAGCAGAATATGCTACCTGTAAAGAGTCTAACCTCAGGACAATAGGGTAAATCAATCACAGTAAAATGTCCTAGAAAGACGGGCAAGGTGACACTTTCTGGGTTTGTTCCTCTTGTCTAAGTGTTTAAAAACAAAATACAGATTACAAAGATATGCCTGCACTCGTATATGATAAGGGAGAAGCTTGGAGCTCGATTACCCAGTCTTCCTTTTGCAAAAATTAAGTTTATTCTCAACATAAACTGGAACCAGTTATTGACTGGCATAAGAGCCAATCCAAGTACTGGTTGAAACACATTAAACTAAAACACAAAGTTAAGTCAGAACCATGAACATTTTTAATACATCACTTTTAAAATTCAAGCAATGAGTTTAGCATAAAACAGTTAAAAACAAAATAATTT
Organism: Saguinus oedipus; assembly: GCA_031835075.1. NCBI lineage: Eukaryota > Metazoa > Chordata > Mammalia > Primates > Cebidae > Saguinus > Saguinus oedipus. The sequence continues at coordinate 1,567,414 of CM063185.1, read as the reverse complement.
TTGGGAGGCCAAGGTGGGTGGATCACGAGGTCAAGAGATCGAGACCATCCTGGTCAACATGGTGAAACGCCATCTCTACTAAAAATACAAAAATTAGCTGGGCATGGTGGTGCATGCCTGTAATCCCAGCTACTCAGGAGGCTGAGGCAGGAGAATTGCCTGAACCCAGGAGGCGGAGACTGCGGTGAGCCAAGATCGTGCCATTGCACTCCAGCCTGGGTAACAAGAGCGAAACTCTGTCTCAAATAAATAAATAAATAAATAAATAAAAATAATTAGACTACTATAGTGAGACAGTTCTTTTAGCAAAGGATTCAGGTCTTATGCCATTACAGAATTCTTAGAACGTAAACATCCACTATAATTAAATATTAATTTAATTGTATGTAACTGTGAACAGGAATGCAAAACATCAGGCTTTGTTATGTGCTAAGCATTGAGTGGCTAATGATGTTAATGACAAAGTCGTGGAATGTCAGGGCACTGTGATCACATTCATTAAGACCTCCTTCTTCAGATGAGGACTCTGAAATCCACAGGGACACAGGGAGATCCCAGTTCTCAGGGAGAGCCAGACAGTGAGAACATTAGAAGCCCAGGCTCTGGCCCCCTGCCAGCACTCTATCCCCATTGCCCTCCCTCCAACAAGAAGAGCAGGGGTTTCAGATCTACAACATTTCACTAAATAATATGACGAGATAAGGATTCTCTCTCTGTCTCTGTCTCTCTCTCTCTCTCTCTCTCTATATATATATATACGTATATATATGTATACACATATATATACGTATATATATATATGTATACATATATACGTATATATATGTGTATACATATATACGTATATATATAATATATGTATACATATATATACGTATATATATGTATATGAATATATATTATATATATACATATACACGTGTATATGTGTGTATGTATACAATATATATGTGTATATATTTTATATATATGTATATATGTAATACAAATCTATACAGTTCAATAAGTAACTTACAGAAAAGAGAATGAATCATCTTTATAACATTTAAACTTGTAGTTCTGTCAGAACAACTTGGACTTAATAAATAAATAAATAAATAAAATTTAAAAATAATAAACTTGCCAAGCACAGTGGCTCACGCCTGTAATCTCAGCACTTTGGGAGGCCGAAGCAGGCGGATCATGAGGTCAGGAGTTCAAGACCAGCCTGTCCAATATGGTGAAACCCCATTTCTACTAAAAAATACAAAATTTAGCTGGACATGGTGGCACATGCCTACAGTCCCAGCTACTCGAAAGGCTGAGGCAGGAGAATCACTTGAACCCAGGAGGCAGAGGTTGCAGTGAGCCAAGATTGTTCCACTGCACTCCAGCCTGGGTGACAGAGTGAGACTCTGCCTCAAAAATTAATAACAATAATAATAATAATAAACTTGTAGATTTCATCCTAATTAAGAAAACCTGCCAGCTGGACATGGTAGTTCACACCTATAATCCCATCATTCTGAGAGGCCGAGGTGGGAGGATGATGGCTTGAGCCCAGGAGTTCGAGGCCAGCCTGGGAGGTAACATAGGAAACCTTGCCTCTATTTAAAAAAAAGAAGAAGAAGAAGAAGAAGAAGTAGAAGAAGAAGAAAAAGAAAAGAAAAGATCCTGCCAAATCACTCTTCAGCTACTGAATTTCATCACAACAGCGTCCCTCAAACCAATCCACTGTCTTAACAGTCAAGTTTTTTCTTTTTTGAGACAGGTTCTCATTCTGTCACCCAGGCTAAAGTGCAGTGGCTCACAATCAGGGCTCACTGCAGCCTTGACTTTCTGGGCTCAGGTGATTCTCCCACCTCAGTCTCTGGAGTAGCTGGGCCTACAGGCACAAGCCACCACCTCTGGCTACTTTTTTGTATTTTTGACAGAGATGGGGTTTGTCCACATTGCCCAGGCTGGTCTCGAACTCTGGGACTCGAGTCATCTGCCTGCCTTGGCCTCCCAAAGTGCTAGGATTACAGGCGTGAGCCTTCACACTTGGTCTGTAGTCAAATTTTTATAACAGCCACCAAGAAACAGGATTGGTCCATATTTTTCTCAGCATATTTTATGCCATTCCTTCACCCCAAAAAAACATCTTTGTAGCAAAAAAAAAAAAAAAAAAAAATCAACGTCCATTTGAAATACACAGTATCACTTCATAAACATCAGGGAACAGCAAGCTTACCAGGCTCCAAGTGCATCGGTGTGTGACCGTTCATCACCCCATTTGCCACATCTGTGTCCTCCAGAGTGAGAACCACTGGAGGCTGCAACCTGAGCTCCTCATGAATTTTTTCCAGGCTGCTCTCCATCTGAGAGGAACTTACACAGTTAAAATGCCACTTCATTTTCTGAATGATGCTGTCTGCAAAAAGAGAGCAACGCAAGTTCAGCATTTTCATCAGAATGGATATTATAAGACAATATGTACTAAATGAAGTTCACATTTCTTTTTTTGAAGATAGTCTCACTGCTGACCACTATGAGGTCTAATGCAGTGGCATGATCACAACTCACTGCAGCCTTGACCTCCTGGGCTCAAGTGATTCTCCCACCTCAGCCTCCCAAGTAGCTGAGACCACAGATGTGTGCCACCATACCTGGCTAATTTTTTTCATTTTAAAATTATTTTTCTGTAGAGACAAGGTCTCATTATATTGCCCAGGCTGGTCTCGAACTCCTGAGCTTTGAGTAGCAATGCTCTAAGGCAGGGGTCAACAAAATTTTCTTACAGTGCCAGTTAGTAAATATTTTAGGCTGCTGGCTACATGGTCTCTGTCACAACTCAACTCTGCCATCATAGGTCAAAAGCAGCCACAGACAACATGTAAATGAATAAGCATGGCCATGTTCCACTTTTATTTACAAAACAGGTGGCTGGCAGCTGGCCTAAGGGCCAGCATTTGCTGACCCCAGCCTCAGAGAGCTGTGGATTTCACCCTTCCTCCACCCTGGCCCAGGCTCTGTGGAGATGAAAAGCCAGAGTGTTAAACCCTGAAGCTTTCCAGGCCACCTCAATCGCTGTGAAATCCCACGGTACAAGTCTGTCCTTCAGGACATGATTGCATCTCCAGTGGTTTTCCTGATGGTCAAAGGCAAACCTAAACTGCAAATTCTACACATATAACAACATGGGTGAGAACAATAAATGTGAAAGAAGATTACAAACCAAACTCAAGAAAAGCGTATGGCCTGGAGGCTAGGCCAATGCAGGCGGTGTCGTAGGAAGCTGTGAATTCCCACCACAGCGTCTCCAGGAAGCAGAAGGCCATGGCCGCTGGGCACTGGCGGGAGCAGATAGCCATGCAGGCCACGTCTCCGAAAGAAGCAAAACTGAAACAAAAGGGCAACCTCTGCATTACCAGGACAGAGCCACGAACCCCCACCCCACACCGACACAGCCTGACGCCAGTGCTGCACTTGTGTGGCTTCCAACAGTCCTGCAGCTGTTCGCTGCACATGGATTGTCTCTTCAGCCTGACCTATTCCTGAGACTCTTTCTTCCACTTTCTTTAAAATGTCTAGCAGCCTTAGTCAGTGACAGCCGGTGATCACTCTTATTTATTCATGCATGAGGAGTGCATATTCTATGAGGGGAATTAGCCTCAGACTTCTTCACATCTATTGAGAAAATGTTTTTCTTCTTTAATCTACATCAGTAGATTTCCTAATATTAAATCATCCTGGCATCCTAAAATAAGCTCTTGTTGGATGTAAGTTCCTACATATTCATAAACACACAACTGCTGGATTTCGTTTGCTAACATTTTAATTGGGACTTTGGAGTCTATGCAAATAGACCAGCCTATGATTCTCCTTTCTCATGCTGCTCCATCCGGCTGTGGTATTTAGGTTATTCTGCTCTCATGAAATAAATGCAGGGCTTTTCTTCTTTTTCTGCTCCCTTTTGGCTGTCATGCTATACCGCAAGCTCAGGGGCTGCGGACTCTAGGTCACCTATCTGTGTCTACTGACTCCTGCTCACCGTGGGACGTCTCCTCTGGTGTTTTGTCATGCTTTGCTGAGAGCTCGTCCCTGTAGGATTTCTTTCTGTGAGGGTCCCTTGAGGCCTGAGTTGTGGCACACCTCCTCCAGGGTGGCTCTGCATCTGCTCTGGCCGCCAACCACAGCAGTGTCATCACTCTGGGACCAATAGCAATGTTTCAACCTTGGTTAGGAATTCCTAGACTTTGGTGAGTATAAACTGCAACTTCAACCTTTTACAAGGCACAGGAACAATATTTCAATTTCTTAGGTGAAATTGACTTTTCCTTCCCAGCGAAGCCAAGTGGAGGTGAGTCACCCTGCATCCATGGGCAAACTACCTCTCTCACCTATCATCACTTCATTAGGTCGTGGCATGACAAGAACTTTCCTTTATGCAAGGGTCTTTTTTTTCTCACTCTGTCACCCAGGCTAGAGTGCAATGGCACAATCTCAGGTCACTGTAGCCTCCACCTCCCAGGCTCAAGCCAACCTCCTACCTCAACCTCCCAAGTAGCTGGGACTATAGGTGTGCACCACCACACCCAGCTAACTTTTTGTAGAGATGGGGTCTCGCCATGCTGCCCAGGCTGGTCCCAAACCACTAGGCTCAATCTGCCTAACTCAACCTTCCTAAGTGCTGGGCTTACAGACGTGACCCACTACACCCAGCCACAAGGGTCTTGTTCTGACACTCCACCTATGTAAGCCCAAACCAAGCCCCAATTTTGCTGTGACTGAATGCCCAGGAGCCTCAGTGTCCACATACACACTTACTACCCTAATATTCTGCTTTCCTTTTACTGCTAGCATCTTAAGTTTTCTTTCTTTCAAGCTTAAGTACACATTTAAAGTAATTGCTGATACATATTTACCCTCATTTCCAGGTGTTTTCAGCAGGAGGTTTTTGGGTTGTGTTGTTCTACCACCTTTTTGAAACTGTAACTCCCTATATAAAAACTTTTCCAATGTGAAAAAGCAGACGACTCTCCTCCTTATGGAAGAAATCCTTCAGAAGAGTCTAGGCCACTCTATGATGGAGGCATTTCTATATGAAAGAGACCTCTGCTGTGGGCTGAATGAGTCCCCACAAAAAGATTTATTGATGTCCTAACTCAAAGAAATAGTCTTCGGGCCGGGCACAGTGGCTCACGCCTGTAACCCTAGCACTTTGGGAGGCCGAGGTGGGTGGATCACCTGAGGTCAGGAGTTCAAGAGCAGCCTGGCCATCAGGGTGAAACCCCATCTTTAAAAAAAAAAAAAAGAAATAGTCTTCGAAGATGTAACCAAGATAAAATGAAGTCATACTGAATAGGGTGGGCCCTCATGTAATGACTGGTATCCTTACAAGAAAGGAAACTTGGACACAGAGACAGAGGGAAGAAGACCATGCACGAGACAGAGACGGCAGTTCGGCATCTACAGCCCATGACTGGCAGAAAGCAGCAGAGGTTTGGGAAGGATTATTCCTTCCAGTTTGCGGAGGGAACATGGCCCTGCAGTACCTGTGACAGAACACGTTCTGAAGTTCTGAAGCCAGTTTGTAATGGCAGCCTTAGGAAACTAACACAACTCCGTAAGTATTAAAGCTATAGCACTGCGCACCTATAAGAAAAGAAAGTCTGTTTCCTCTGCGAAAATAATGGTAAATATTTAATTCAAAATTACAAATGAGTAAAAAAATTTTATTCCTTTTTCCAAAAAAACTACTGAAGTACCCAGGATTTAATTCTTAAGTCTTAAACTTCTCTTTTCTGTGAAGAATAGCCTTTAACAGAGGAAAGGCTTCCTATTTGCAGTACAGCACAAATCAGTTAATCAGAGCACAGTACAGAAGAGACCTTCAAGAAAGCCATGTTCCGGTACTCAGAGAAAGGGGCTGCATCTGGGGGCAGGTGCAGCTCAGTGTTTGCTCCTAAACAGCCAGAGCCCATATTATCGGGTGACAGATGCATGTGCCTATTATTTTTCACCCTCTTCAGGACGTGGCCCTCGAGAGTGACATTATCACCTGCCTGGTGTCGGGCCTGGACTTTTCCTTTTGTTTTTATAATTCTGAGACTGAATTCCCCTAAAAGGACCTCAGCTTAACAGGTCAACTAAAAATTTACTATTCAAGGAGAATACAAGGGGGCCAGCACAGTGGCTCGTAACTATAATCCCAGGGCTTTGGAAGGCCAAGGCAGGAGAGTCACTTGAGCCCAGGAGTTCAAGAGCAGCCTGGGCAACATGGCAAGACCCTGTCTCTAAAAAATAAATTAGCTAGGTGTAGTGGTGTGTACCTGTAGACTCGGCTACTTGGGAGGCTATCTATCAATCAATCTATCTGCCTAATCTACCTATTTATCTAGAGACAGAGTTCCAACTACTTGGAAGGCTGAGGTGTGAACATGGCTCACTGTAGCCTCGACCTCCTGGGCTTGAGCAATCCTCCCACCTCATCCTCCCAAGTAGCTGGAACTACAGGTGCACCCTACCACATCTGGGTAATTTTTAAAGTTTTTATAGAGATGGGGTCTCATCATATTGCCCAGGCTGGTCTTGAACTCCTGAGCTGAAGCAATCCTCCCACCTCAGCCTCCCAAAGTGCTGGGATTACAGGCATGAACCACTGTGCCCAGCGGAGACCCTGTCTCTAAAAAATAAAATTAAAAAATAAAAACATAGGGAGAGCAAAAGGGACTTGATAAGTGAAGGTCTAAATACAAGAGAAAATAGACATAAAATCTAAGAAGCCATTTTGATATTTGAAAATCTGTCTTGCCCCTGATGCCTCCACAGAATGACTGGCTTCTTGCTCTGAGTCCTAGAACAGGAAATTGCATAGCCCATGAGAAGCAGATTTTGGTGCCTAACTGCCTGCATTCAAATCCTGGGCTGACCAGTTACTAACAGTGTAACCTTAGTTAAGTTTTTTTACCTCAGTCTCCTCCTCTGCAAAACAGGTGTAACACTACTACCTACCTCATAAGCCACATGAAACAGAAGAGTGCCTGCCGCATAGAAACTCAAGAATCTTAGTTACGGTAACCAGAGTTATTGTGATCACTTGATTTCTACTTCCGCTGGAACATTTTCCCACTGTATTATAGTTAGTTATATCTTTCTCTTGTTACCTCGTTAGACTTTTAAGTTCCTTGAGAAGACAGACCTACTACTCTCACTTACTTTTCACTCCCCTGATCCTGTCATGTAATAAAAATTTTGAAATGGCTGGGCACGGTGGCTCACGCCTGTAATCAATCCCAGCACTTTGAGAGGCTGAGGCAGGTGGCTCACCTGAGGTCAGGAATTCGAGACCAGTCTTGGCAACATGGTGAAACCCCGTCTCTACTAAAAATACAAAAATTAGCTGGGCATCATGGTATGTGCCTATAATCCCAACTACTAAGGAGGCTGAGGCACAAGAATCGCTTGAACCCAGGAGGCTGAGGTTGCAGTGAGCCAAGATGGCACCACTGCACTCCAGCCTGGCTGACAGCCTAATTCTGTCTCTTAAAAAAAAAAAAAAAAGACGTGGAGCAGCCATGCTTGAGGCTCTAAGAAAACCCATTTCTTGGGCCGGGCGCGGTGGCTCAAGCCTGTAATCCCAGCACTTTGGGAGGCCGAGGCGGGTGGATCACGAGATCAAGAGATCAAGACCATCCTGGTCAACATGGTGAAACCCCGTCTCTACTAAAGATACAAAAAATTAGCTGGGCACGGTGGCGCGTGCCTGTAATCGCAGCTACTCAGGAGGCTGAGGCAGGAGAATTGCCTGAACCCAGGAGGCGGAGGTTGCGGTGAGCCGAGATCGCGCCATTGCACTCCAGCCTGGGTAACAAGAGCGAAACTCCGTCTCAAAAAAAAAAAAAAAAGAAAACCCATTTCTTTCATGATTCTGTTATAGACACACATGACCTCAGACCACTGATGCTAGATCTGCTTTTAATACACAATGTGATCAGCATAAGTTAAAAGTATGAAGTTAAAATAATCCAAATTTTGCTAAGATTCTGAAAAAGCGTATATGCTCACTTACTGTATACTAAAGTCACGGCCTTCTGCAGAGCCTCGACCTGGATACTGGGCCAGTCGCAAGCCTAAAGTCTTGAGCCGTCTCTTCCATTCCAGAAAATCCTGGGTGTGGTAAAAATCAGTAGAGGCCGAGAGGGGCAGTCCATCCCTTACCCGTACCACGCAGGCAAAAAAGATCATGGACATGGTCCACGAGAGAAGTCATGAGGACACCTGAGGAAAGCAAGGTCACCTTGTTACTGAGGCTCAAATGGCAGTGCCAGAAATACCCCCACCTGTGGAATGTTCACTCTAGGGTTTGTCACCCTCAATCCCACTATAATTGCAAAATTGCTTTTATTGTTATTTCCCTGCCCTCTACTGCTACATCTCTCCCAATTTTCCTCCCTTCATTATCCTCCCTGTCTCTTCTGTACCTGTAATTCTGTTTTTTTCTCTAATGAATCTCTCTCTTTCCAGAATTAAACCAACTGGGATGATGGGGACAGAAGCAGGACCAGAGGGCTCAGGGGCAGCAGTAGCAACAGCAGGTAGGAGGACACAGACAGAGCAAGACAGCCCTAAGGAGACGGGAAGCACCAGACACTGGAGCAGCAAAAAGGCTTGAGGCCCAGTGGCCTGTGCACTTCAGGTCACCCATGGAGGTAGGCACTAAGCAGTTCAGCAGCCACATCCTCACTTGCAAGGAGACAGAAGAAGGTGGAAAGATTCTGAGCATCTAACCTAATGCTGGTGACAAGGAGAGCAGAAGGCAAAAATGAAACATCTAGAGCACATCCTTCTGAATCTCTGCAAATGTTTGATATAGGGCCAGTCTTCAAAGTGATGACTGAGTCCCTACAGATAGCTAAAGGTAATCATTTAGCAAATTATATTACAGTAAGATTATAAATATTTGGACATGATATGTGAGGATCTGAACCCTCGTGGTGTGTTGGGTAAATTAGAAAAGGATGCCTCTCCGGGTGGAAACAGGCCTGCACCAGTTCTGCTGGCAGAGCCTGGCTGTATTTTAGCCCTATCTGTTAACTCTGTAGGGTGCTTATTCAGGGTATAACCTGTACATCTGTGACTGGCAGCCCTGCAATTAGGGATTAGTGAGGCGGTCATGACAGCTCAGATGGGTCATTCCAATAGGATGTGTCCACACATCCTATTTCACAAATCCTGTACTTGACAGGATCCTCTACCATCAGGCCCCTTACTTGATAGGATGATGATAGGTAATACCATGGACCTCTCTTCCAAAGGACTCTAGGGATGCAAGCTTATTTGGCATCTCAGTTCTTCACGTCAGACGCCAGGATGCATGCTACTCTTCATCTCTGCGCCTCTATGCGTTCTTCACTTGGGGCTGCAGCGCCGCCTCTGATCTTCCCGTGTCCAAATCCAAGTCAAAGACGGCCTCAAATTTACCTTCTCAGATCTGTCCAGCTGGAAGCACTTTCTCCCTCTTTTAAATTTTTAGGAAACCTACCTCTTTGGTCTCTATTTTATTGATTCTGCACTTCCACTACCTAATATCAGTTCTGAGAATAAAGACCGTGTCTGGAACGGATAAATGAATGAATCATTATTACTACCATGTACACGTAGAAACTGCAGTGATATGAAAACACAGGAGGTAAAAAGCAAAATCAGGCCACCAGCCAGCAGGTCCTACACAGTCCGTCTGACCCATCCCCACACCTTCCATTGGAGAGGAAAATGTGAACAGCCCCAGGAAAAATACACCCACACACAAAAGCTGCTAAGTTCCCAGCACCAATGGCAGGATGAGGTCAACTGCCAAGACACGGTGGGTCCTACAGCAGGCGCCCAAGCACCACAAAGGGAACGGGGACAAGTGCGCAGAGGTTAACTGTTCTACCTTCTGTACTTTCATATTTGAAATATTCATTTTAAAATATTTTTTTGGGAGGGGGACAGAGTCTCGCTCTGTAGCCCAGGCTGGAGTGCAGTGGCACGATCTCGGCTCACCGCCACCTCTGCCTCCTGCATCCCAGTTCAAGCAATTCTCCTGCCTCAGCCTCCCGAGTAGCTGGGATCACAGGCACGCGCCACCACGCCCAGCTAATTTTTGTGTTTTTAGTAGAGACGGGGTTTCACCATGGTGGCCAGGCTGGTCTTGGACTCCTGAACTCGTGATCTGCCCCACTCAGCCTCCCAAATGCTGGGATTACAGGCTTGAGCCAACATACCTGGCCCATTTTTAAACATTTTTTAAAAAGAATTATAGGGCACAAAGCCCTGACAAAGGTAGGGAAAAGCTACAGGATCGATTTGAGACCAGGTCTTAGGGTCTCAGCAGTAACTGCAACAAGAACCATCAGCCAAGATATGAAGACACTGAGGCCAAAGAAAGCCAGTCAATGAGATAACGAAGACAGTTACAGACAGGACGGAAACACCCCAAGGAAAGTAAGAAGGGTACTAAACTGTAAGCCCTTCCAAAGGAGCAGTGTGCACTGACTCCAACTGTCAGCCCCAGAACACGCTCTGTGGTTCTATCCTTATGGAGCCCCTACCACATACCAGGTACCGTGTGAAGCTAAAGAAAAGAAATGGTGACATTTCCAAGCGACGGTGATCAGAATAACCCGTGTTACCACTCTCTAAAGACCCGAATGTCCCCTCCAGGTTCTCTGCTTCTCCATCCTGCCCTTTGCTGATCAACTTTGCTTTTCCTCAAACATTAATATTCAAGATTTAAAAAACGCTCTTCCTGTTTTTCAGTTGTATCAAGTTACTAGTACTACAAACTAGTGAAACCCACATCTATTTTTTAAAAATAATTGTGATACTTTAGTGAAGGTGACACTGTGATATTAATTTGCGAGTGTACGTGAATGTACGGGATGGCAGCTGCCTGAGGGTCAAAAGATTTTATAAGCTGCCATGGAAGAGTTGAAGAATGCAGACAACACCCGTGACATTATTTACCTTTGTAAAAATACACTTTGTATTCCAAAAAATAAAAAAACCTAATACGAAAAGGAAGAGGCTTAGCTTTATAGGGATTTTATATTTGTGAATTCAGATTGTGATCTATTATAAGACAGCCTGTACTCAAGAGATCTGACCACTGCTCCAAATATAACAAACTTCTGTTTCTGGAAAGAGGAAGTAGAAGTACTTTTCCCTGCTTCTCCCACAAAATACCCCGGACATTATATATGTAATAAACATTTTAAAATTCTGACCAGCCTGGTCAACATGGCGAAACTCCGTCTCTCCAAAAAACACAAAATTAACTGGGTATGTGGTGGCACATACCTGCCATCGCAGCTACTCAGGAGCCTGAGGCACAAGAATCTCTTGAACCCAGGAGGGAGAGGTTGCAGTGAGCCGAGACTGTACCACTGCACTCCAGTCTAGGTGAGAGAGTGAGACCGTGTCTCAAAAATAAAAATAAAAATTCTGAAAGGTGGAGAAGGCAGACTGGCTAGGAACCTTGGGGTCTCAGCTGTGAGTCTGCTGAGTTTGTTTTCCTTGGTTTTTTTTTTTTTTTTGCCTCACATATCACAGACTGGGTGTTAGATAAACCAGCAAGAAATGCCACAAGGTACAGACCAAAAAAAGGCAAAAAAAAAAGTTGCTCTTCGGTCAAAAAAACTAGAATAAAGGTACAGCATAGCAAAACAGAAAACTTTTAGATAAAAAACTGCTCTACTCCAGCCAAACATCACAAAAAAACTGTAGCCACCACACGCCTGCCAACAAAAGCCAAGTGAAGAACCTAGACTTCCACCACTGCCCTGCAGTAATGAGGTGCCCCGTTCTCCACCTCCACTCTGCCAGGGTAGCCTCAGAGAAGGCCAAGCAGTGGCTAGAGGGCAGTAATGAGCCATTCTCTCCCACTGTGCCACTGGGTAGCCAGAATTCCCCTCTCTCCTAGCAAGGATGGGCAGCCCCTTTCCCCCAGGGTGTCAACAGAGGCCACGTGGAGAACCTGGACTTCTATTTCCAGGGGCAATAATGAGATGGTCCCTCACTTCCCCTGCTGGAGTGGTGTCAACAAAGGCCAGCTAAAACAGAAGATTTTAGTAAGATTCAGATCTCATAACATCCAAAATGTCAGCTTCAATAGAAAATCACTGACTATACTGAGAATCAGAAAAATCTCAACTTCAGTGAGAAGATATTAACTGATGTCAACATCAAGATGACAGAGATATTACAATTATCTGACAAAGACTTTAAAACAGCAACCATAAAAATGCTTCAATGAGCAGTTATAAACACACTGTTGCCCAGGCTGGAATACAGCAGCGCCATCACAGCCAACTGCAGCCTCAATCTCCAGGGCTCAAGTAATCCTTCCCCTTAGCATCCTAAATAGCTGGGAATACAGGTACACACCACCACACCTGGCTAATTTTTATCTTTTTATTTTTGTAGACACAGGGTCTTGCGACGTTGCTCAGGTTGGTCTTGAACTCCCAGGCTCATGTGTTCCTCCCACCTGAGCCTCTCAAAGTGATGGGATTATAGGAGTGAGCCACCACACCCAGCCACTTTTAAAAAACGAAAAATAAAAAGTCTCAGCAAAGAAAGAGAAGATACAAAAAACTAAATGGAGATTCTAAAATTAAAAATAAACTGAGGCAGCTGATCATGGTGGCTCGTGCCCGTAATCCTGGCATTTTGGTAGGCCAAGGCAGATGGATCACTTGAGGTCAGGAGTTCGGGACTAGCCCGGCCAACATGGTAAAACCTCGTCTCTACTAAAAATACAAAAATTTGCTGGGTGTGGTGGCACACACTTGTAATCTCAGCCACTTGGGAAGCTGAGGCAAGAGAATCGCTTGAATCTGGGAGGCTGAGATGGCAGTGAGCTGATCACACCACTGCACTCCAGCCTGGGCTATAGATCGAAACTCCATCTAAAAAAAAAAAGAGAAAAATTGAGACCAGGTGCAGTGGCTTACAACTATAAACCTAATGCTTTGGGAGGCCAAGGCAAGAGGTTCACTTGAGATCAGGAGTTTGAGACCAGCCTGGACCAAAAATGAGACTCCATCTGTAGGAAACTTAATTAATTAATTAAAGTAAAAAAAACGCAATGGATGGGCTTGACAGAAATATGGACGGGGGAGAAGAATGAGTAAACGTGAAGACGGAGCACAGACATTACTCAAACTCAACAATATGGGAGGAACTAGATTGAAAAATATTTCACAGAGCCTTGAGGACCGGTAAGAGTATAAAAAAATGACTGAACATTCATGTCACTTGCGTCCTGGAAGACAAAAGGAAGAAGACAGGGCTGAAAAAGTATTCAAATAAATAATTTCTGCCTATTTCCCCAACTGTGCAAAAGACATACACCCAAAGATTAAAGAAACTGAACAAATCTCAGAAAGGACAAACCCAAGAAACCCATGCCAGCACACCAAACAGCCCAACTTATGAACGGAAGACAAGAAGAAATATAGAAAGCAGCAAGAGAAAAACCATACCTTACCTACAGGGGGACACAGTTCAAATGACAGCACATTTCTCACAGACACCATAGAGGCCAAAAGGAAGCAGCATATTTTTCAAGTACTAAAAGAACAGCACAGCCAACCCAGAATCCTGCATTCAGCAAAAATATCCTTCAAGCACCCAGGTGCAGTGGCATGTCCCTGCAGTCCCAGCTACACTGCTTGAGCCCCAGGAGTTCAAGTCCAGCCTAGGCAACATAGCAAAACTTTGTCTCAAAAAAAGAAAAGAAATAAAAGAAAAATCAAAGCACACTTAGATAAAGGAACATTAAAGGAATTTGTCAAGAAGTTCTCTAAACAGAGAGGAAATGATAAAAGAAGAAATCTGGAACATCAGGAAGAAAGAAAGAACAATAGAAAGGGTAAGAAAAACTTTGAAAAATATGACACATTATTCTCCCATGAGTTTTCTAAATTATGATTATGTTTGGTGATTGAAGCAATAATTATAATGTCTCATGTGGTTCTCAACATATGTAAAGCAAATATTTAAGACAATGACAAATGGAAGGATTCAAAGACATAAAAGGAGGTGAAGTTTCTATATTTCATTTGAAATAGCAAAACACTGACATCAGGTGACCATGATAAGTCACACACACACACACACACACACACACACACACACACGCACACTGAAAAAGCTATACAAAGAGATGTACTAAAAAAACTATGATTATAAAATGATTTTTTTGAGACACGGTCTATCACCCACTGGAATGCAGTGGCACAATCATGGCTTGCTGCAGCCTCGACCTCAAGTAATCCTTCTGCCTCAGCCCAAAGGCTCAAGTGATTATTCAGCCCCAGCCTCCCAAGTAGCTGGGACTATAGACATATACCACTACACTCAGTTAATTTTTAAAGATATATTTTGTAGAGACAGAGTCTTGCTATGTTGCCATGCTGGTCTTTAATTCCTGGGCTCAAACAATCCTCCCATCTCAGCCTCCCTAAATAATAGGATTACAGGCATGAGCCACTGGTACCTGGCCTAAAATGGAATTATTTTAAAACATTCAAATTACCCACAAGTAGTCAAGAAAAAGAAAATAAAGAAATAACAATGGCAACAACAAACAGAACAAATACAAAACAGAAAAGGGCAGACTTGTTCCCTATTATATATCAATGACTACATTAAATGTAAATGGTCTAAATATGATAAGACAGAGACTGGCAGTAGATAAAACACATGACCCAATTATATACTATCTACATGAAATTCACTTCCAATATAACAATATAGGTAGGTTGAAAGTAAATGGATGGAAAAAAATATGGCATGCAAACATGAATCAAAACAAAGCAGGAGTTATATTAACATCAGATAGACTTCAGAGCAAAGAAAATTTCCAGGAACAGAGAAGATATTACATAATGATAAAAGAATAAGTCCACCAAGAAGGCATAATAATCCTAAATGTGTTTGCATGAAACTTCAAAGATGCAAATAAGTGAAACAAAATCTAATAAAGTGAAAGGAGGAATAGATAAATCCATGGTTATAGTTGGAGACTTCAACCATCTCTACCTCAAAAATTGATAGGACAAGTAAACAGAAATCAGCAAAGTTTTTTAAAGAATTAAATAACACTATCAACTAAAGGATATAATCATCATTTATAAAATTCCACCCAACAAAACCACAGAATAGGCTGGACACAGTGCCTCACAACTGTAATCCCAGCCCTCTGGAAGGCCAAGGTGGGAGAATTGCTGAGGACAAAAGTTTAAGTCAAGAAACCACAGAATATACACCAATATAGACCATATCCCGGGCTATAAAACCTCAATAAATTTTAAAAAATTCTTACAGAGTGTGTGACCACAATGTAATCAAATTATAGTAACAGAAAGGTAATGAAAACCTCCAAACACTTGAAAATTAAACACACACTTTTAAGTAATCCATAGATTAAAAAGGAAATTATAAAAAATACACTAAATTGGATGAAAATGAAAATATATCAAAATTTGTGGCACACAGCTAAAGCAGTACTGAGAGGAAAATTCATAGCACTAAATGCTTACATTCAAAAAAAAGAAAAGTCTCAAAACAATAATTTAAGCTCACAGGTCAAGAAACTAGAAGAAGAGCAAAATAAACTCAAAGCACAAAGAAGGAAGGTAATAATAGAGAAGAAATCAATAAAATTGAAAATTTTTTAAATAGAGAAAAATCAATGAAACAAAAAGCTGGCCCTTTGCACAAAGTGATACTCTGTCTCAAAAAAAATTTTATTTCTATATACTAACAATGAACATATGGAAACCAAAACTAAAAATACCATTTATAATCACTTCAAAAAATGATCTCAATTAAGCTATAATTTTTAAAATAAAATACTTAGATGTAAATCTAACAAAACATATACAGAACTTGTATGCTGAAAACTACAAAACATTCCTGAAATCGAAGTGCTAAATAAATGGGGAGATATATCATGTTTTATGGATTCAAAGAGTCAACATAGCAAAGGTGTCAATTCTCCCCCAATATGATGTACATGTTTAATGCAACTATTAAAAAAATATAAGCAAGAGTTTGTGGATATAGATAAGATTATTCTAAAATACACATGGAAAGGCAAAGAAACTAAAATAGCGAAAGGAATTCTGAAAAATAATAAAATAGGGAAAACCATGCTATTCTATTTCAAGTCTTATTATATAGTTATAATAATCAAGATTATATAGTATTGTCAGAGGAATAGACATAGATCAATAAAAACAGAATACAGAGCCAAAAATAGACTTACAAAAGTACATCTAACTGACTTTTTACAAAGCACAGAAGTAACTGAAGAGAGGAAAGATAGTCTTTTCTACAAATAGTGCTGGGGTGACCTAAACCTCACATCTTACATAAAACTTAACTCAAGATTTATTGTAGATTTAAATATGAAATACAAAACTGGAAGAAAATGTAGGAGAAAATCTTCAGGACCTATGGTTTGGTGAGGAGCTCATAGATATGACACCAAAAGCGTAATCCATAAAGATAACTCAGTCAACTGGACTTCAACAAAATTGAACACTGCTTCTCTACGAAAGCCCCTGTGAAGAGGTTGAAAAGACAAGCTAGAAATCGGGAGAAAATATTTATAAACCACATATCTGATAAGCAACTAAAACCTAGAATTTATAAAGAACTCTTGAAATTCAAGAGTGAAAAAAAACACAAACAATCCAATTTTAAAATGGGAAAAATACACAAACAGACATTTTACCGAAGAGGATATACTGATGGCAAATTAGAGCATGAAAAGAAAAGATATTGAGCTATTAGGAAAATGCAACTTGAGACCCCAATGAGATAATACTGCATACCCATCAGAATAGCTAAAATGATAAACAGTGACAATATCAAATGCTGGCAAGCATGGAGAGAAACTGGATCTCTCATGCATTACTGGACTGTAAAACGGTATACTCTAGAATAACAGTTTGGGCTGGGCATGGTGGCTCATGTCTATAATCCCAGCACTTTGGGAGGCCGAGGTGGGTTGATCACCTGGGGTCAGGTCAGCAGTTCAAGACCAGCCTTGCCAACATAGTAAAACCCCATTTCTACTAAAAGTACAAAAATTAGCTGGGCTTGGTGGCAGGCACCTGTAATCCCAGCTACTTGGGAGGGTGAGACAGGAGAATCACTTACACCTGGGAGGCGGAGGTTGCAGTGAGCCAAGACTGCAGCATTGCACTCCAGCCTGGGCAACAGAACGAGATTCCATCTCAAAAAAAAAGAAAACAGTTTTGCAGTTTCTTTTAAAACTAAACATGCAATTACTGTACAATCTACCAATCATACTCCTGGCATTTATCCCAAAGAAACAAAAACTTATGTCCACACAAATACCTGTGTACAATTGCTGACTGAAGCTTTATTAATAACAACGAAACCTAGAAACAATCAAAATATCCTACAAATGGTGAATGGATAAACATACCACAGTATATTCATTCGATGGAATACTACTCAGCAAAGAAGAGGTATAAACTATGGCACTGATATACAGAACAACGTGGATGGATCTCAAGTGCATTATGCTGACTGCAAAAAGCCAGTATCAAAAGGTTATATACTGTATGCATCCTTTTATGTAACATTCTTGAAATGATAAAATTATAGAAATGCAGAGCTGATACACAGTTTTCAGAGTTTAGGGATGGCAGAGGGGAGGGAATGGGTGTGACTATGAAGGAGCAGCAAAAGGGAGATCTTTGTGGTGACGGAATAATTCTGTATCTTGATTGCAGTCTACACGTGATAAAGTGACAGTACGACACACACACACGCATACACACACACTTTATACCAATGTCAATTTCCTGGAGTTGCTATTGTACTAGAGTTATGTAACATGTAATCAATGGGGAAAACTGGGTGAAGGGCACATGAGGCTTCTCTTTACTACTTTTGCAATTTCCTGCAACCATAATTATCTTAAAAGCTAGAAAAAAAAGCATTAACTTAAGATCCTCATGTATTGCTTTTTTAAATTATGCTCACATTTTTTGTTTAAATATCATTTTTAAATATCTCCACCAATAGAACAATAATCTTATCTGCTAATTAACTGTAATTCCGATGCTTTATACATGAACACTGAAGGGCATACTTTATAGTGAATAGCTCCTCAACTACATGAAACTTCCAAACTGGAAGGTAGAACAATCTCAGGACTCTAAAATAAAGCTGCTCAAAGATAACTAGTATTCAACTGAAAACAGGAGAGCAGGCTGAGCACGGTGGCTCACACCTGTCATCCCAGCACTTTTGGAGGCTGAGGTAGGAGGACTACTTGAGTTCAAGAATTTAAGAGCAGCCTGGGCAACATAATGACACTCATCTCTACAAGAAATAAAAATGAAGATGCCAGGCATGGTAGTGCACACCTGTGGTCCCAGCTACTCGGGAGTCTGAGGTGGGAGGATCGCTTGAACTCAGAAGGGCTGTGTGAGCTGTGACTGAATCACGGCACTCCAGCCTGGGTAACAAAGTGGGACCCTGTCTCAAAAACCAACAAAAAAACCATTCCACAAGGACGAAGGCAGCTTCAGAATGTTCGCAGAGACACTAGAATGTCTTTCAGACCTTACAGGATCCATCCGCAAGGACGTGGATGTCACTACCTACCCCCTTGCTGGCATGTATTAGGAAACACTCAGTAAACACTGCAAAGCAAATGAATGAATGACCTGAGGGCTGCCTTGCTGTTGCTCACTGAAACAAGAAATGCAGGTTTACAGATCCCTTGCCATAATTCTGATCTATATTTTGAACACTTTTCTGCAATAAATCTGTACTTGGAAAGTAAAAAAGAAAATTTATACAAATGAAATCTGTCTAAAAGTAGAGAGTGAAGTAGTAATCAAATACACAGCATCCGTGTTACTAGGTTTTATAACAACATATTTTAATCTGCCTACGTTATTTCCTAAATCCTCTTCCCAGCATCTGTTTATAAACTGCTCATGTCATAGATTATCCATGTTCTATCAACAAAGACTCTGTGCCTATGCTGGAGGCTACTCTTCCTGTTTCTTCTTCCACCTTCTACCCTTAACCCCTCCTCAAATCCCTACCACATGCACTGAGAGAGGTTGTGAAAGAGAGAGAGAGAAAAAAAAATAGAGAGATGACTGCACCTTGTAAAATAGGAATTTGGACAACGGCTTCATTTGGCACACAAATATTCAAACACAATCATTTACCATAAAGTATATACAGAATACAGAAGACTCAAATGCACAACACAGAAGACAAAACTGAATTGTGTCACCCTTACTGAATTCACCTTCAGCCACAGGATTTGAGAACTGTTTACCAAACGTGTAGATTCTATTAAGGCTCCAAGTTGCTTGGGGATGGAGTGAAGAGGAGGGTGGAGATCAGTTCTGTCATTTGTTAGGAACTGAGAGGGGAGGAAACTGAACTTGACAGTAACTTGTACCCTGATAATGTTATTAAATGCTTGTAACTATAAGGTAGACATAATCTACACTGGAGAAGTAGGAAAACTGCAGCTCTAATGCTCAAGAGCCAGATTCAAACCCAGACTTCCTTAACTTCAGATACTCTAAAGCCTACCATCTGGCCATCACATCCTGCTTCTATAAGTCCACCCTCTGGGATTACAGCTACTCCTTTACTCTAAAATAATTTTTTTTTGTAAAAATAATGTCTTCTTCTTAGAACACTGATAAGGTAATCAGAGACCTGTTGCTAGAGGAAGGAGCCTGAGGTTACAGTTGATACGACTGCCCTTTACCCACTGTATTGCCTTGAAGTCCGGTAGTTCTCTCTCTGACCATGCTACTTTTTGAATGTACTTGACTTCTAAGCTATTCTAAGAAGAAAAAACACTGAGACTGCATGAGGGCTTCTGCTGCAAATACAAACACCTAAATCAGAGCTATTAACAACATCGTCCAAAATGTCCTTTCCAGAGGAAACTATTTAGTTCTATCTAGCAACGTTAAACCATTTCCAATTGCTTCCATTTTTCATTTTACTAAAATTATCTTTAGCCGGATCAACACTTCTCTGCAAAACGTAATCAAATATTACGCTATCTGTTGGTTCTGAGCTGCATTTTTTTCTGACCATGTCACAGATTTCACCAATTACTTTCCACCACTGGCAATAGTCTTTCGTGGCTTTGATTGCTACAAAGCTAATTTCCCCCCGAGTGCTTTATCCTCCTGGCTCTGGAGGTCTACGTGGAAATCTGCAATGAACACACGACCTGCAACGGAACGTCCTGCGCCCAGCGCTCTGAGAGGCTGCTTCCGCGTATTCGGAATTTAAAGTCTTAGATCGCGGCACGCTACGGGAAGTCTGCTATTGAGACGCAAAACGCTCTGGGGAGCTTCGCGGACAGTTAAACACACAGTCGTCCCCTTTCTCACTCCCCATCTCTTCCAACTGGGCGCCCATCTGCCCGCCCAGGGTTCCTGCAGGCGCGCGCCTTGGGTGGCCCCAGGGCCCGGGCAGAGGCTGGCGGGAGAAAGAGGACGGAGGACTCCACGGAGCCCAGCGAAGCCCCGCGGGGAGCCCCATCGACGAGGCCCGGCCTGAAGGCGGGGCGGGCCTTGCGCCGCCTCCACCTCTGGGCCCGCCCTGCGCCACACCCGACCCCGCCTGCTCTCGGCTAACGGGCAGCGGCACCCGCCTCCGCCCGCCAGCCCTCACCTCGCCCCGACGGCGGCCTTCGGAAGTCGGCGCCCGCCCGCTACCCGCCGCCTCCTCAGCAACCTCAGCCAACCGGGCGGACCCGGCCCAGGTCACCGGCGGCCCAAGAGCAGGTAGGCGGCGGTGCGCGTGCGCGAGTCTTGAGTCCCCATTGGCTGCTGCTAAGCGACGCCCGCACCCAAACCGACCAATCCCGGCTCGCCTCCACGGCCCCGTCCTGGCGGAGGCGCGATCGCACTAGTTCTTAAAGAGGGGCGACCCAGACGGAGACGGGGCGTGGCTGCGGCGCGCACCTCCCAACTTTCCTCCGGCCTCCCGGCTCTCACCGCGGCGGTTTGAGGTCCAAGCCGGTAATTCTCACGTCCGGGGATGAGAGGACGTTTCGTGGTCTGAGCTCGATTCCTGCCCGGGTAGTAACCGGACTGACGTCGGGAGGCGGGGAGGTTCCGCGTGACAGAGCGACACGCCCGGGGCGTGGGTTCCGCGGTCCGCGCGGCTGGGCTGGAGGCCCGAGATAGGCAGACCAAAGAGCACGACTGCTGCCAGCCTGGACAGGGCGCCAAAGTCCGACCCAGGGGGGACACACCCCAGGCTGGGGCGGAGGCGCCGGGAGATGGATGAGCGGCTGCAAGGAGATGAGGCGGCAGAGTCCGTCCGCTTCTTCCTTTAGCAAGGATTGAGCACCTGCTGTGTGCCAAGCGTTGTGGAAAAACTGTGTTGGGAGACGAGGGGACGGGGAGAGCACCCTTCCAACAACCAAACCCCTGTGTAAATACAAACTGCTCTTCAGGGAGGAGAAGGGGTTTTGGGGGAATTTGCAGACGCTTCTGGGCCTGTATGGGATTCACAGGAGGCCGACTGGGCAAAGGGGAGAGACCAGCATGTATGTCAGAACCCTGTGGAAGGCAGCAAAGCTCCTTGGAGGGATGAAAAGAAACCCAGAGAGCGGTGAGTGCAGAGTTCGTGCCTAATAGGTACGGAATTTCAGCTGGAAAAGATGAAACATCCTGGAAATGGATAGTGATGATCACACAGCGTGAGTGTACCAAATGCCACAGGTCTACACACTTAAAACGTGGTTGTGTACATTCTACCGCAAAAAAAAAAAGAAACTCAGAGTTTAGAGAGCAAAGGAGTGGAGTGAGATCCACTAGAGCGAACAGAAGGGGCCGGACTATGTAGGGTCTTATGGCCATAGTGGCAAGTTTAGGACCATGCAACACCGATCACAATTGCATTTTATAAACCCACTTTAGCTGCTGAAGTACACATCAAAATGGAGAAGTCTCAACAAAGCTATGGTGGGACTGGCCTGGGAGCCAGTGCAGTCATCTGGGCAAGAGAGAATGGAACTGGAGTGTGGACTGGGGTGACACTAAAGAGAAAGAGGTCTAAGCAGGCTGCAGAGAAATGTAGGAGCAACATCAACAGGACTTGGTGATGAGCTGGATGTGAAGGGGCAGTGAAGTAGCTTCAAGCATGATGCCCCTGGTCAGCCTTGAATGAATGGATGGCTGGTGGAGGAATGCACAGATATGGAGAACACTGGAACAGGAGAGAAGATTGATCATGAGCTCCAGCTTTGCCAAGTTGAATTTGAGGCATCTTTGAGACTTTTGGTCAGGATGTTGCAATGACTAGTTTTAGGTGTCAACATGACTAGATTAAGGGATACTCAGATCTCTGGGGGGACATTATTTCTGGGTAAGTCTATGAGTGTGTTCCCAGAAGATATTGGCATTTGAATCAATGGACTGAGTAAGGAATGTCTCTCCTTATCCCATATGGGCAGATTGAACAAAAAGGCAGAGGAAAGGCAAATTCTCTCTTCTGGAGCTGGTACACCCCTCTTCTGCCCTTGGCATCAGAACTCCAGCTTCCCCGAATCTCTGAACTCCAGGAGATTACGTAGTGGAGTTCATCCATTTATTCATTTAGCAAGTATTGAGCCTTTGGACTCCAAGACTTGTACCAGTGGCTCCCCAGGTCTTCTCAGCGGCTTCTGTCTTCTCAGAATCTGCTTCTTGGCTCTAAGTGCCCCTGGACAAAATCTCACAACCACACAGATCAGTGTTACACACATTGTCAACCTCAACTAGGACCTCAATACCCTATTTGCCAAGGCAGCTCTCCCCCAAAGTCAACTTCCAAATATCCAGCATGCTACCCAGATCTCCTATTCTTCAACCCCCTCCCTGGCCTGCACCCTGCTTTCTCTGGAACCTCCTTTACAGAAGAAACAGCAACCATCTAAGTGATATCCCTCAGCTCCTGACAACTTCTCTACCTCCAGCTACCACCTTCTTCCCCCCTCCCCTTTACAACCAAACCTCATGGAAAAAGTGGTCCATATTTCAACACTCCATTGCTTCACCTTCACCTTTCATCATTTCTCAGTCCCCAGCAGTTCTGCTATCTGCTTCACCACACCACTGAACATGCCCTCATCAAAGGCATCAAAGACCTAGTCTTTATCTTCCTGGTTCTTTTTCTTTTTTTGAGACAGAGTCTTGCTCTGTTACCCAGGCTGGCAATGGTGCCGAGGCTTACTGCAACCTCCACCTCTTGGGTTCAAGTGATTCTCCAGCTTCAGCCTCCTATTCCACCATGCCTAGCTAATTTTTGTATTTTTAGTAAAGACGGGGTTTCATCATGTTAGCCAGGCTGGTCTCCAACTCCTGACCTCAGGTGATCTGCCTCAGCCTCCCAAAGTGCTGGGATTACAGGCATGAGCCACTGCACCTGGCCCTTCCTTGACCTTTCAACAGCATTTGTCATTGCTGTCCTGTCTGTCTTTTCACACTGTTTAAAAAAAATTGGCATAACCCCCACCTCCCGGTTTTCTTCTTATATCTCTAGTCTCTTTCTCTACTCAGTCTCCATTGCAGCTTCTTTTCCTCTGCCATAAGAGAAACTATCACATTCTCCTTAGGCAGTTTTATCCACTACATAGTTCCCGTCAGTTTCTACAAGTGGTTTCTCAAAACTGTATCTCCTACCTAGCCCTGTCCGTGAGTTCACAAACCTGAACATCATTTGACATCACCTCCTCACACTGTACATTTCCACAACTGAATTTATCACCTTCATTTCCAGTCCAGCATCTTCCCACTGTTCCCTGCCTCCATGATGTAAGGAACCAGCCCCCACACCCCACCCGTGGGTACCGAGTTCAGTGGCAACAAAGGAATGAGAAAAAGATTAAGAATGAAAGTGGGACCATGGGACCATCACTTGTAATGGAGGCAGTGAAGGCGCTGAGCTTAGGTTCCCCACAGTATTTCTTGGTTACAGTCACTTTGAGCAGTCAGCAGATGGTGGGGTGAAGGTGAGGTGATGGTGGGGAGGGGGTGGTGCGATGGTGGGGCATTCTTCGGCGAACTGGAACTGGCGGGTCATTCTAAAGACTGCTAGCAGTGGCAGCTTTGTGAGTTTCCTTAGAAGCACGTGGTTATTATCTACAGATTGCATTTTAGGCGCAGCTGGAGGGAGTGAGTCTCACAAGGAACCTACAGGTCTGGGTACTTTGCGATGCTACAAAAGGATTATAAGTCCTTGAGCATGTTATGCACCGTAACAGAGTCAGGGTCACGCTGCAGCTGGAACTCGAAGGCTTAGGGAAGTTTGCCTCCCCAAGGGCCTGACGCAGTGTGCCGCAGTATGGTGTTCCCAGTACCTGAAGCCATTTTATGTGGCACTCTGTAAGCCCTTCCTCCGTTGCCGGTTCCCCCAGCACATAAGTAGTATCACCAGTTTCTCAGTTGCTTAAGCCAGAACCCCAGAAGGCATCCCTAATTTCCCTTTCCTTTCCCTCCCCACTCAGTCACTAATACCTGCGATGTCTACTTCTGATCTCTTTCAAATGCATGCGTTTTTCTCATTGCTCCCACTGTCTGTTGTCACTGTTCTTTTTGTTTCTCTGGCCATCTTCCCTAACTTTCACCATGTTACAGCCAATAAAATTCTAAATGCATCTCAGGCTTCATCATTCTTCTCCCTAAAACCATCCATGCTCCCACTGCTCCTAGCAGAGTCCAGAATCTGGACACCTGTGTCCTGCTTAAACTCCACCTTGTGTTTACATTGCCTTTATAAACCTTTTCTTCTGGAGGGCTTTCCCTGTATGCTGGACAGGTTGGTCCCCTATACCTGCCTCACCCTACACCATCTCATTATTTTTTTACCTGATAGAAACTTCAATGATGTTTTAAAAAAAAAATCAAATCCTTATATAAACTTCACTCAAAGCCTTTGCTTTAGGCCAGCCTTGGTGGCTCACACCAGTAGTCTCAGCACTTTAGGAGCCCAAGGCAGGTGGATCACCTGAGGTCAGGAGTTCAAGACCAGCTTGACCAACATGATGAAACCCCATCTCTACTAAAAATACAAAATTAGCTGGGCGTGGTGGTGCATGCCTGTAATCCCAGCTACTTGGCTGATGCAGAAGAATTGCTTGAACCCAGGAGATGGAGGCTGCAGTGAGCTGAGACTGCACTATTGCACTCCAGCCTGGGCGACAAGAATGGAACTCTATCTCAAAAAAAAAAGCAACAACAACAATACAAAACACTTCACTTTATTCCTCAAACATGTATGTCCCAGTTCCCACCATTTCAGAGCCATAAACACAAAGCCCAGAGATGAGATACTTAAAAACAATACCCAGGACAGATCTTCGTGTGTCTATATACACACCATATGTAGCATTATGTTGTACAGTGTTACCTAAGTTACATGAAATTTTGCATAATATTTGTAAGCAAGTCACTTAAACTTTATGAACAAAACGATGGGCCTGGCATGGTGGCTCATGCCCATAATCCCAGGCAAGCTTTCAGAGGCGGGAGGATTGTCTGGGCCATCGCATGTTACTGTCATTCCTCACTCGTCTAAACAGGAATAGGGCTGAGTGGAACTAAGCAAGACCTGCATCCCATCAAAAAGCTCCTGATGGCTTTTTATCTGCCCACTGTGTTTCTCTGAAAGCTTTGGGGGATTTTCCAGAGGAGGAAGCCTGCTGTGGAGTTAACAGTGCAGGCTTAGTAACCAGCAAGCCCTGAGTCCACCCCAGCTCAGGTGTTACCTCACTTCTCTCACCGGGTTTACCTCTCTGTGAAATGGGATGAAAGCTGCCTTTTCACAGTTTTGAATAAAGGAATTGTGGAGAGAAAGCCCAGCAAAGCAGATGACCCTGATAAGGTTCAGGGCCACTACTCAGGGAAATAAAGCTCTAGGGAGCTCCCCTTTTTAGGAGTGCAGGCTCCCAAGATCTTCCTCCTAAATGAAGTGGCCGCTGTTCACTTCATGGAAAACGAATCTTGTTACCACATCCACCACGCATGGCTAGAGAGCAGAGCGCAGGAGCATTACCGCCGAGCATTCCGCTCTGTCAGATCAGCGGGGGCATTAGATTCTCACAGGAACATGAACCCTCTTGTGCACGCACTTCGCAGAGATCTAGGTTGCCTGCTCCTAATAAGAATTTAATGCCTGCAGATGTGAAGTAAAACAGTTTCGTACCAAAACCATCCCCACCCCCGTGGAATACAATTTGTCTTCCACGAAACCGGCTCCTGGTGCCAAAAAGGCTAGGGACCGCTGGTCTAGAAGACTACAACCGGCTCTGTTGTAGCGGTCGCCAGGAGTAACCGTGTGGCGAGGGTGTGTCCAGCTTCCTCCTTGCATCTTGAAGCAAACCACCTTTGCAGTATGTGCGCGGGTTGTTAAGGGTGGGAGTTCTAAAGCCAGACTGCCAGTATCCAGAGACTGGCTTTGCTAAGGGACCTTGGACAAGTTACTTAAACTGTTTCCTCATCTGTACAATGGAGAAAATCCCTGTGCTTTTTAGGGTTGTCAATCTAATAAGCATTATTACTGCCCCACATACGTCTAGGCTGTGTGGGAAAACGCGAATTTCTCCTTCAGCAAAGAGTAAAGCTAGTAAGAGTTTTCCTGGCCCTGCAGGTTTGGCCTGGCAGGAGACATGCTCCAGACGGAGGCCCGGAGGCACTAGAGTGAGGTCGACAGGGCAGCGGATCTGAAGCCACGCATCTGGGATCCAGACATGCTGTGTGACGCCGAGCAAGCTGCTCCTGCCGATAAATTCAGCATTAACAGCCTAATGCTGGGGGTGCCGACGCCGGGTAGATCAGTACACCCGGCCCCGATCCACGTTTAGCTCTCCGGATTGCGCAAGCGCAAAGGATGGGCAAACGGCCCCGGCGTTCTGGGGGCGGGGCCCGGGGAAGGCGCAGAGTATCGCTCTTGCGAGTCCAATTACAAATGACGTCCCTTCTTCCGCCGCCCTGTAGGCGGCAGCATCCAATCAACGTCGAGAGCATAGGCCTCCCCCCTCCCCACCACCTATCATGGGTCCCCGCGCCGGATGTGTTGTGTCTGAAGCTGCTGATTGGCTCCGGTGGAGAAGCCTGGTGGTCCGTGGTTCCGGAGCTTCCTCGGGATGTCGGTGGCCTTCGTACCCGACTGGCTGAGGGGCAAGGCGGAAGTCAATCAAGAGACTATCCAGCGGGTGAGCATCGACGCGGGCGTTGGGAAGGAGCTGGGAGTCCGAGGGGCTGCGGGGTGCGAGAAGCATCCCGTAGTGAGCGGCCTCAGCGGAGATTTGCAGTCTGAAGGGTGCTGACCAACCGGGGTGCGGAGTGACATGGGCACGACATCGGCTCGGCGCCGGGGCAGGACAGCCCGGCATGGGGTCGGTCCCCCGCGGTCCTGACGTCTCACTGCCCTTCTTTCGCTGGCCTTTCAGCTCCTTGAGGAGAATGACCAGCTGATCCGCTGTATTTTGGAGTATCAGAACAAGGGCCGGGCGAACGAGTGCGTCCAGTAAGTGTCCCCACCTCGGTGCCCCGACCTGTGGGGGAGGGGAAGCCTGTGTGATGCGGCGCTGTCTCGAACTGGGAGCCTTGGGTGACTGATCGCAGTTACGCGCCTCTCTCGCTTGAGGAAAGAGAGGCTCAAAGCGTTTACTAATCTGCCCGGGGCCACGCAAGGAGTACGCCGTGGAGCCTGGAGTCAGACGTGGCTCCTTCGAAAAGAATTATTCTCACTGCAAAGCCTCGTTCACTCAGAGCTGTGCCAGCTGATGACAACAGGGATGGGGCTGGGAGCACACAGAAAGCTAGGCTCAGGGGGTCAGAGGCATGGCCCCTTTCTCATCTTACATCCCTGCCTCGTCCTTTCTTCGTTAAGTGAACGGGTCAGACCATTTGCTAAGCTCCCTCACATTTCTAACTTCCTGTCAGTCAGAATTTCCAAGTTAAGCCAAAGGTATGTTCTGCATAATAATTCAGTGCACTCCATAAGCAGATACCAACATGAAAGAAAATAGTCTGGGTTTCTTTTCCAAATCGATCTGGTCCAGGAATTATGCCCATTTCTTTCTTTCCTTTTTGGGGCAGAGTCTCCTTCTTTGCCCAGGCTGGAGTGATCTCGGCTCAAAGCAACCTCTGTCTCCCAGGTTCAAGCAATTCTCGTGCCTCAGCCTCCCGAGTAGCTGGGACTACAGGTGCCCACCACCACGCCCAGCTAATTTTTGTGTTTTTAGTAGAGACGGGGTTTCGCCGTGTTGGCCAGACTGGTGTCAAACTCCTGACCTCAGATAATCCTCCTGCCTCGGCCTCCCAAAGTGCTGGGATTACAGGCATGAGCCACCATGCGCAGCCTTTTGTCCATTTCTTACAAAAAAATATATTATTTCATTGTTACTAAAGAAACGTTTCACAATCCCTACGCCCTAGAAAAATTACCTTGAGTCCGTCACTGAACAGCTCAATAGAACAGTAGAGATAATTACCTACAGTCCGTCACTGAACAGCTCAATAGAACAGTAGAGATAATCGATTTTTGGGTAAATCTTTACATCTGACTCTTGCATTCGGTAATTTGATTTTTAAAGGTTTACAGTAAACACCTTCTCCTTTTTCTTTACAAAAAATGGTTGCAAAACATTTCATTTGTACAGTCATTCCCAACCCAAGGGTAAAAAAGTTGTCAAAATCTCCTAGTGGGGTTTTTCACATTGCACAGATCATGCTTTCTGACCTCTTGTCTGATTTATCTTTCTGGGTGAAGAACTCTATGCCCTGTAAGCTTACGTTGATCATGAAAATGTTTTGTCCCTTCTTGAAGTTGTCAAACAGACATTTTATAAGTACAGTTGGCCCTCTACATCCATGGGTTCAGCATTGCATTTTAAAAATACTGGGGAACACAAACCAATTAAAAAATAGCACTACAACAATAAAACACAACACAGTATAACATTATTTATATGGCATTTAAATTGTATTAGATATTATAAGTAATCTAGAGATTATTTAAAGTATACGAGCCAGGTACAGTGGCTCATGCCTGTAATCCCATGCCTTTGGGTGGCGGAGGTGGGCAGATCATCTGAAGCCAGGAATTCAAGACCAACCTGGCCAACATGGCCAAACCCCGTCTCTACTAAAAATACAAAAATTAGCCAGGGGTGGTGGCATGTGCCTGTAATCCCAGCTTTTCGGGAGGCCAATGCAGGAGAATGGCTTGAACCTCAGAGGCGGAGGTTGCAGTGAGCCAAGATGACACCACCACACTCTAGCCTGGGAGACAGAGCAAGAATCCCTCTCAATCAATCAATCAATATAAAAATGAAGTATATGATAAGGGAGATGTGTGTAGGTTATATACGAATACTATGCCATTTTACATAAGGGACTTGAGCCTGAGCATCCTTGGATTTCAGTATCTGAGGGGAGCAGGGCAGTGTCCTGGAGCCGATTCCCTGTGGATACCAAGGGACAGCCATACTCCTGGTGCCAGGCGCTGTTTCAGACACCGGGAAATCCATAGGAAAACAGATACCAGCTCTGCACTCATGGAGCTGACATTCTAGACTCTACAATCTATAAGGAAATGTATAATTAGGCACATAATAATGGGTGAATAAGGAGAAAGCAGAGTAAGCTGGGGGGAGGAGTGCTATTTTATGATAAGTCTCATAAGGTGACATTTGCGTGGAGAGCTGAGGTAAGGGAGCCAGCTATGCAGTAGTAAGGCATAGTGAGATAAGTAAGGCAGAGAAAGCATCAGAAGGAAAAGCTCCATAGTAGGAGCATGCTGGATAATTTCAAGTCACAGCAAGGAGGCCACTGTGGCCAGTACTCAGTGAACAAAGGCATAGCCATAAGAGAGGAGATCAGAGGGGAACTGGAGGCCCCAGTCATGTAGGGCCTTGTTAGGACACAAGAATGGCTCATCTTTACTCTGAATCAGAGGGGAGCCTCCGGAAGGTTTTAAATAGAGATACAACATGATCTTGATTTAAATTGTACAATGCTCTCAGGCTGTTGTGTGGAGAATAAAGTAGGTGTGTGAAGGTAGATCAGGGAGACTAGGTGGCTACTGCAATAGTCCAAGCAAGAAATGATGGTGGCTTGGCTTAGAGAGGTAGCTGTGAAAGTGATCACTGAAAATGGGTGAGAATATGACTATATTTTCCTTAAATATGTTAAACCAGAAGGTTGACAACATGGAATCATTTGATCAGTGGATGAGCCATTCCACTAGAGTGGGTAAATTATTTTCCAGTTTTTCGTTCATAGTCAGTAAAAACAAGCTTCTGATTTTTGCCTGCTTTTTGCCCATAGGTACCAGCATGTGTTACATAGAAATCTCATTTATTTGGCTACCATCGCAGATGCCAGCCCAACCAGTACTTCAAAAGCAATGGAATAATCTTTCAAAAGCAATGGAATAATCTTCCAGTTGGCTGTTGTGAGGAGTAATTAAGTATAATCCATCTCTTACAAAATAGAGACAGGATCTTTACCAGCTTAACTGGTTAAAACATGAATGAAACCTCTGTGGCTCTTTCAAAAAATGTGAAAAGGTGAAGAAAGCTACTAACTTAACTGTATTATCAATGTAAATTTTTTTTTCTTTTCATGATGAGCTTTCCGTTCAATTTTTTTTTTAATAATTAAGTGAATCCCTCAATAAGTTGAGCCCAGGTGTCCTGTTTCCTGAACTTGATGCAAGTTTGGATAACAAAGACACTGGGATGTCTGAGTCTGCTTTTTAGTTTCAACCTGAAGAGAAAAGTGAGTAGGTATTGGTCAGGAACTGGTGAGACTCCTGACTTGAGACCTTGCTAAATGGACGTGTAACTGTGTGCTCCTTCCTGCCAGTCTGTAAATGTGGTACGCCGACTGCTGTTTTCAGATCGCTTTGAAATAAAGCTTACTTTTCTATAAAATACTGACATGGAGGTATAGAAGTTTTCATATAGTAAGTTTTCCATTTGGTTTTTCAGAAAAGCTATGAGGACTTAACTGTAAGGTATGTAACAACAGCACTTGATCATTGCCAACAAAATGAACAGTGATTCCTAATTACTACCTAACATCATCTGATAATAGATGGTGCTTAATTTCCTTCAGTTATCAGATCATGTCTTTTTGTTGATTTGTCTGAAACAGAATCCAAACAAGATTCGCACATTGTATTTTGTGGATGTCCCTTTAAGTCACTAAGGAAGCTGTAAGTACTTGCTTTTGCATCACATAAGGAGTGACCTGATATTTTGTCAAGTTCCCAACAGCCTTTCACTTAAATTATGATCCACCCAGTTTTGATCGGGTAATTCATTAGGGATTGCATAATGAGGATTTTCCAGTGTACTGTTCTTTCTGACTTTATTGGCTGTTTTCTATTGAAAACTTATCCTCTTGGAGATTTATCTGAAAGATGAGGCAAAGAGATTCTTGTAAGTATATCCAAAATTAGAAGCCCAGGTCCCTGCTCCTTTTTTTGGAGTCAAGGGTTACAACTAGGGTAACTGTAAAATATATGTAAATAGTGAAGAGGTAACTCTTTTTGAATCCCAGCTCTATCCCTTAACCTCTGAAAGCTCTGTTTCCTCACCTACAAAGTGAGGATAATAAAAGTAGCATTTGCCTCCTGAGGTTGGGAGGTTGAGGTAATGTGGTTGAGAACTGAGCACATGTTTATCTGTTAGTGCTGACGTGTCATCCAAGGTGAGGGCTCTGGCTCTTTTTTTTTTTTTTGAGACGGAGTCTCGCTCTGTAGCCCAGGCTGGAGTGCAGCGGTGTCATCTCGGCTCACTGCAACCTCCACCTCCCAGGTTCAAGTGATTCTCCTGCCTCAGCCTGCCCAGTAGCTGGGACTACAGGCACGTGCCACCATGCCTGGCTAATTCTTGTATTTTTAGTAGAGACGGGGTTTCATCATGTTGGTCAGGCTGGTCTCGAACGTCTGACCTTGTGATCCACCCACCTGGACCTCCCAAAGTGCTGGGATTACAGGCGCGAGGCCGCGCCCAGCTGGGAGCTTGTTTCTTTACTCCCTCACCCAGTCTGCTACCCCACAGCTTTAGCCCGTTTGTCCTCTTCCTCCTCCACTGTTCATGGGATCGATACCGTATTCAACACCAGCTGACACAAGTGGGCTGCTCATGGGCCTGATCTGCTCAGTAGATGTGTTGGGGCTGTGCAGTGTTTTAAATTTTGATTTAGTTGATAACTAAAAATAAGAGGGGCTGGGCATGGTGGCTCATGCCTGCAATCCCAACACTGTGGGAAGCTGAGGTGACAGGATCACTTGAACCCAGGAATTGAGATCAGCCTGGGCAACATAGGGAGACTCCATCTCTAGAAAAATAATAATTTCTTCGGAAGAAGAAGATTTCCTATTAAAGTCTGGATTTCTAGTAATGCTGGACTTGCAGATCTGCAGGGTAGCATCAGCGGGGGTGGCACAGCCGCTGTCCCCTTTATGGGGCAGCTGGAGTTGTTTACCTAGAGCCGGGCACACAGATAC
Organism: Saguinus oedipus; assembly: GCA_031835075.1. Lineage (NCBI taxonomy): Eukaryota > Metazoa > Chordata > Mammalia > Primates > Cebidae > Saguinus > Saguinus oedipus. Next base: position 1,534,855 of record CM063185.1, on the reverse strand, counting down.
AGTTGGCTGAGGCCATCAGACTGCCTCTGGCTAGCACCTGAGCAGGGGTCATGTTTCAGTTTGGGTTTTTTCTAAAGCAGAGCCTGAGACAAGGCCTTGGGGGCAGGTAGTTTATCTGCGAGATGATTTCAGGAAGCAGGAGTAAGGCAGTAGGGAGAGCAAGACCGGGAGGAAAAAATGCTAAAGAGAGTGTTACTGACGTCACTCCGTTAAGCAGTAGAGGCTCAGCTCTGTGGGATCCTCCGAGAAGCATTGAGAATGTTCCAGAACTGTCTGCCTGAGAGACACTGGTTGGGAGTTGCCTCCAGGGAGCTAGCTCCCCTGCATAGCAAGCAGCCTCTGTAGCCGTGTGGGTTCCTAGATGGCAGAGAAGACAAGAAAGCGGAAAGGTGCCAAGGCAGACCCCCCAGGTTGGCTGCTGCCCGCACAAGGTGATGTGACCTTGTAGGAAGCGTTCCTACTGGCTGCAGCACATATCGGAGGCAGGCAGGGCAGGACAGTGGGGCCTGGCAGCTAAGAGCAGCTTCCTGTGTGGGAGCGGGAGCAGCCTTGAAGACAAAGCCCAGCTCTGCTCCAGTGGAAAGGGGGACTGTGACCTGCTGTGTCCCTCCCTTTGCCTTTTGTAATGAGGTTTGAGTCTGCAGGCTCCGGACTGAATCAGGGCAAATCAGAAGCCTCTGAGGACAGCAGAGCGGCTTGAGCCACAGCCTGCCCTTCACTCCAGAAGGGCCCTCCCTGGGGACACCTTGAAAAGCTGGTGCGGGCCAGCTAGCCACCTACATTCCAGCCCATCTCCAGCTGTTTGCTTCAGAGACAGCCTGAAGCACAAGCATTTGCCATCACTCTTGAAGGACCCAGGAATCAATAGCATTGTGAAAGTTGATTTAAAAACAAACAGTGGCTCACGCCTGTCATCCCAGCACTTTGGGAGGCCAAGGTGAGCAGATCACCTGAGGTCAGGAGTTCAAGACCAGCCTGACCAACATGGAGAAACCCCATCTCTAAAAAGGAAGAAATTAAACAAACAAACACTGAACACAAATAGAGTCTGTAACCAGACTCTGTCAACCACTCCCTTCTCAGAGGACCAGACTCTGTCAACCACTCCCTTCTCAGAGGACCAGACTCTGTCAACCACTCCCTTCTCAAGAGGACCTCCTGCTTCAAGAGTTAAGCCTCTACTCAGCCTTCTGAGTTCGTCTCTAACCTGTGGGGTCAAACTGATCTCCCAACAGCCCACACAGGGTCTGAGTCTGTTCTCCTGGGTTTCCAAGCCTATCTCTTAGGAGTTGCAAGAGTGGTGACTTCCTCCATTATCACTCTCGTGGGGTGAGGATATGGCAGCTACAACACAGAGATGAGATAATTTGAGATCAGGTGTGTTCCGCAAAATGTTCAGCCAGTTTTCCACTTCCTCATGAGGCCTCTTGACATCTGATTTAACCTCTGGGGACTCCTAGTAACGATGTGGCTAGCGAGGAAACGATGCTCAGTGCTACCTCCTGTACCCTTGAACCTTTATAATACACCTCCATTACTGAAGGTCATCTGAGTTTATTTCTTTTCTTATCTTTTCTTTGTTTTTTGAGAAGGAGTCTTGCCCTGTCTCCAGGATGGAGTGCAATGATGTGATCTTGGCTCACTGCAACCTCCACCTCCCAGGTTCAAGCAATTCTATCTCAGCCTCCTAAGCAGCTGGGACTACAGGTGCATGCCACCACGCCTGGCTAGTTTTTGTATTTTTGTAGAGACAGGGTTTCACCATGTTGGCCAGGCTGGTCTCAAACTCCTGACCTCAGGTGATCAACCTGCCTTGGTCTCCCAAAGTGCTGGGATTACAGGTGTGAGCCACCATGCCTGGCTGTCTAGGGTATATTTCTTAAGTTGGGTACTTATTCCATTTGAATAAAGTAATTTTAAGAAGTTTGTTAATCTGTCTTCTGTGTTCCCAGTGGAAGTCCCATAGATTCTACTGGAATCTGGATATTCTCTTGAGTCACTAGGACCTTCTCCTTCCTTCTTAAATCCAAGGGGAGGTGGTTTTCATTTCTGCTTGTGTTTAGGTAATTCAACAGCTACTTATTGATTGACTACTATGTGCAGAGAACACCACATTGAGGAAGCTAGACAATGCCCCTTTTCGGGAGGGACACAGAGAGTAAAGTATAAATAAGGACAGCTTCACGTAGTAGTAAGTGCTTTGCAGAGCCCAACACAGTGGCCCATACCTGCAATGCCACCACTTTGGGAGGCTGAGCTGTATGGATTGCTTGACCCAGGAGTTTGAGACCAGCCCGGGCTAACCAGAGAGACTCTATCTCTACAAAGAATTTTAAAAGAAGAATTAGCGGCCGGCATGGTGGCTCACGCCTATGATTCCAGCACTTTGGGAGGCTGAGGCAGGTGGATCACGAGGTCATAAGGTCAAGACTATCCTAGCTAACATGGTGAAACCCCATCTCTACTAAAAATACATGAAATTAGCCAGGCATGGTGGCATGCACCTGTAGTCCCAGCTACGCAGGAAGCTGAGGCAGGAGAATCGCATGAACCCGGGAGGCAGAGGTTGCAGTGAGCCGAGATGGTACCACTGCTCTCCAGCCTGGGCAACAGAGTGAGACTCCGTCTCCAAAAAAAAAACGAGCTTAGTGTAGTGGTGAGCACCGACAGTCCCGCCTAGTTAGAAGGCTGAGGCAGGAGTTCAAGGCTGCAGTGAGCTGTGATTGCACCCCTGCACTCCAGCCTGAGCAACAGAGTGAGACCCTGTCTCCAAAAAATTATTTATTTACTTATTTTTATTTTACTTTATTTTCCTAAGACTGGGTCTCACTGTCGCCCAGGCTGGAGTGCAATGGCATGAGCTCAGCTCACTGCAACCTCTGCCTCCTGGGTTCAAAAGATTCTCCCACCTCAGCCTCCGAAGTAGCTGGGACTACAGGTGCGTGCCATCACGCCTGGCTAATTTTTGTATTTTTAGTAGAGACAGATTTTCACCATATTGGCCAGGCTGGTCTGGAACTCCTGACCTCAAGTGATCCACCTGCCTCGGCCTTCCAAAGTGCTGGGATTACAGGGATAAGCCACCATGCCCAGTCAAAAAATAAAAAGTTTTTTTGGGCCGGGCGCGGTGGCTCAAGCCTGTAATCCCAGCACTTTGGGAGGCCGAGGCGGGTGGATCACGAGGTCAAGAGATCGAGACCATCCTGGTCAACATGGTGAAACCCCGTCTCTACTAAAGATACAAAAAATTAGCTGGGCATTGTGGCGCGTGCCTGTAATCCCAGCTACTCAGGAGGCTGAGGCAGGAGAATTGCCTGAACCCAGGAGGCGGAGGTTGCGGTGAGCCGAGATCGCGCCATTGCACTCCAGCCTGGGTAACAAGAGCGAAACTCCGTCTCAAAAAAAAAAAAAAAAGTTTTTTTGAAACGGAAGTGCTTTAAAGAGAATTGCAACAGGATGACATGCTGAGGAGCGTCTGTGTGACTACTTTGGATTACAGAGTAAGGAATGGCCTGAGGAGGGAACACTGCAGCTGAGATATGAACAACCATCAAGGGACCCAGCCATGCAGGCAGAGGCAAGAGCTAAGCAAGTATCCTTCATTCCAACTGTTTTTAATCTCTTAGTCCATTTATAGAGCAGTGTTCACCTATGTGGTCATCAATTCAATTATAACGTGAGTCCTCATTTGACCAGGGAGGAAAATGAGGAGGGAGGGCACTGGGCCCTACTTTCAGGGAGCTCCTAAGCCCAGCAAGATAAGAAAGGACTCGCCCTGGCACAGACCAGGGCGCCATGAAAGCCCAAGACATGCGTGAGCTATCACTCAGACATGGAGGCTGCAGGGATTCCACGTAGAAATTATCAAGAGCTTCTTGTAGATCAGAAAATGTCTGCGTTTCTCCATTCCTGAGCACTCCCTTGTTTGCAAACAAAACCTGACTTGCCGGTTGTGGAAGAAGCTGTCAGCTTTCTACTCTCATTTCTTGAACTTGAACCTAATCGAACTTTATTCCTCTAACTGTGCTCCAGCTGACTCCCAACTGTCCACATTGTGTCTCTATCCTGAGGACATTTTTCTAAAACCAGAAGTCTGCTTTGCCCAGGTGTAGCAGGCCAGAAGAACGTAAGGATCATCACCCCTGGGAGCAACTCCCAAGCAAGGACTCAAGAGTCATCCTCAGGTGGGGTAACCCTGAGGTCTTCTCTAGGTGTTCCCAGAGTTCTCCAGCAGGATTCAGCTCCAGTCAGCAGCTGCAGCAGCTGGCTAATATCACAGCTTGCGCTGGTTACCACCCTTTTTCCCTCCTCACTCCCTGAATGTAGTTTCTTGAGATCACTACCTGTCTTAGTCCCTTTGCGCTGCTGTAATAAAATACGGTAAGCCGAGTGGCTTATAAACAACAGAACTTTATTTCTCACAGCTCTGAAGGCTGGGAAGTCCACGATCAGGGCCCCAGAAAATTTGGTGTCCTTGAGAGACAATTTCCTGGCTGCCAGCCAGCCATCTTTTCATTGTAACCTCATGTGGCAGAGACGCGAGGGAGGCTCTTCTAGGTGTCTTATTTGTTGTTTTTGAGACAGAGCCTCCCTCTGTCACCCAGGCTGGAGCACAGTGGTGCGATCCTAGCTCACTGTAACCTCAAACTCCTGGGCTGAAATGATCCTCCCCTCTTAGCCTCCCAGGTAGCTGGGACTACAGGCATATGCCACCATACCTGGCTAATTTTTTGTAGAGATGAGGTCTCACTTTGCTGCCCAGGCTGGTTTTGAACTTCAAGTGATCCTCGATCCTTGAGGCCCCACAAAGTGCTGGGTTAAAGATGTGAACTGCCAGGGTTAGGCCCTGGGTCTTTTTTATAAGAGCACTAATCTCATTCAGATGGACTGGCTCAGCCAATATGGCTTCCATCAGCATCATGGCATTTGAAAAATGTTTACCCAAACCCAATCTGCTTGGCAAAGGCTATCTCCAGAAAAAGTATAAGAGCCAAGGATTCAAAGCAGAATTTAAGGGATGAAATCAGTAAACCAGTAGGGTCAACATTAGATGAGTAATGACCCTAATTGACAGGGAGTGTTTGTTGCAGTGGTTTTTTTCATATGAATTAGATGAGATCCAAGCTCTCTCATAAAGAGGATGTAGTGGGAAACATTTGTGAAAATACAGCCATGTTTTAAAACAAGTTAGTAGCAGAGGGCCGCTAACCTAAAAGGCCAAACGATGGGTCTTGTATTATTCACAGTTGAGGTGGCTTTTTTTTTTTTTTTTTTTTTTTTGAGACGGAGTTTCGCTCTTGTTGCCCAGGCTGGAGTGCAATGGCGCATTCTCGGCTCACCGCAACCTTCACCTCCTGGGTTCAAACGATTCTCCTGTCTCAGCCTCCCGAGTAGCTGGGATTACAGGCACACGACACCATGCCCAGCTAATTTTTTTTGTATTTAGTAGAGGCAGGGTTTCACTGTATTGGCCAGGATGGTCTCGATCTCTTAACCTCGTGATCCACCCGCCTCGGCCTCCCAAAGTGCTGGGATTACAGGCATCAGCCACCGCGCCTGGCCGAGGTGGCTTCTTAAGTTACTGCCACTGCCTCCGTGGCCGTTTCTGTACCGCTACACCTCCATGCCACCTTTCCCCAGCTTACTGGCTCTACCCCAAGCTGATCAATCATAATATCTACCCATTGCCATGGCCACTGAGGCTGATCTATCCAGGCACGTGAACCTTATCAAGCCAAGCAGAATCTTTCCTTAGAATTTTTCTTACTGGTTCTGGCAGGAAAAATACTTTCTCTTCAGACTGCTAGGCCATAAAAGTGCATGATCAGCTGTAATCCCAGCACTTTGGGAGGCCAAGGCGGGTGGATCACAAGGTCAAGAGTCAAGACCATCCTGGTCAACATGGTGAAACCCCGTCTCTACTAAAGATACAAAAAATTAGCTGAGCATGGTGGCGCGTGCCTGTAATCCCAGGTACTCAGGAGGCTGAGGCAGGAGAATTGCCTGAACCCAGGAGGCGGAGGTTGCGGTGAGCCGAGATCCCGCCATTGCACTCCAGCCTGGGTAACAAGAGCGAAACTCCGTCTCAAAAAAGAAGTGCATGACGGGAAGCTGCTATGGCCATATCCCATTGCTCTCTACAGAGAAAGTCCACCTGATCTTGACATACCATGAGGATGTCATTTTGTTAAAATATAAACTTTGTGTCTTGGGTGAACTGTGGGGTGAGAAACCTCCTCCTCACTTGCAATCTCAGCTATCTGCATACAGCCTGGTGTTGTGGGCTAGCTGTTGATGAGGGGCAGAGGTGGGTAAATTTTTCTGTACCTCATGAAATATTATACTCCTTATTTTCTACAAAAAAGAAATCTAGGATTTCAAAAAACATATTCAAATTATGTGTGTGTGTGTGTATTTGTTTCAACCAAATTCTGATAACTGTCTCTGTGTTGTGGGTCCCCGAGATCACCCTCAGGTTTGATGATTCACTGTGGGACTCACATAACTCAGTATATGATTTACTACAAGAAGATGTGAAGTAAAACCAGCAAGGGAAAAGGCACATGGGATAAAGCCCAGAGGAAATCAGATGCAGGCTTCGAGGAGTCCTCTCCCGGCAGGACATGGTTCAGTGACAAATTGTGACAACACGTGTGAAATGTCTACCAGGGAAGTTCGTTAGAGACTTAGTACCAAGGTTTTACTAGCGGCTGGTCACATCTGCTGCTTAGCATGAACCAAAATTCTGGCCTCCTAGAAAGTAGGTGTTCAGCATAAATCATATTGTTTGTACAAATAGTTTAGGCATAGGGAGCCGCTCTTATAAATTAGAGAAAGTTATGTGCATGTAGGGAATTATTTTCCATTCAAGTTCCTTGATTCCAGTCAAGGGCCAACCTGTAATCAGACCTCTCTAAAGATATCAGTCTTGGGCTAAGCATATTAATAGGTCTTTTCTGCAAAATTTCCTATTTAAGATCTAGGATATTTTTTAATTTTTAAAATGGCACAAACAAATAAAGTAGTATTATATATGTATCTTCTCATTGTACTCCTTTTCTCTTCCTGCATTCATCTCTTTTCTCCCTCAGCAAGTTGTTAAAATGTAAAAGTTATTTGGAAGGTAGGGTTGGAACAGGGATCCCTGCTTGAGGCTGAATTGTGTATTACAGAGGATATATTGAAGGGTGCACTGGGAACCGAGAGGCAATATGCGGACAACTGATACACCCAACCTATATCGGGATAATCATATACATTTTCTTTTCTTTTTGAGGCGGAGTTTTGCTCTCATTACCCAGGTTGGAGTGCAATGGCGCGATCTGGTCTCACTGCAACCTCTGCCTCCTGGGTTCAGGCAATTCTCCTGCCTCAGCCTCCTGAGTAGCTGGGATTACAGACACGTGCCACTGTGCCCAGCTAATTTTTTGTATTTTTAGTAGAGACGGGGTTTCACCATGTTGACCAGGATGGTCTTGATCTCTTGACCTCGTGATCCACCCGCCTTGGCCTCCCAAAGTGCTGGGATTACAGGCGTGAGCCACCGCGCCCAGCCCACATTTTCTTAATATGCTGATCTGGTGTATTATAGGAATAAATGTTCTGATGTTGAACCATCTTTGCATTCCTGAGTTAAAGCCAATTAGGTCGTGAACATTTTGCAGTTTAAACACTGCTAAACTCCATTTTCTAATATTTTATTTGAATTTTAAATCCATGTTTATAATGAGATTGGTCTCTTTCTTTTTTTGTAATAACAGTGTGTTTAGAACTTTGTCTTTATTAGACAGTCATAAGCCAAAAGTTTCCAACTTCCTGTACATGTTGAGAACTTTAAATAAAGATCCATGGCTCAAAATTAACTCTGTGACATAATATTACTCTGAAGTCATACTGTGAAACCCTAAAGATGTTTTCAATGGCCATAAAATACCACCAGCTAGACATTTTAATTGTTGAGATATACAAATAAAATTACTACAGCAGCCCACACATTCTATGATTTCTAAACACTGAAACATCATTGTTTGGGGGAAGATGCTCTTGTCCTCCACAGTTCATTAAACGTTCAGATGCTTTTTGTGAAAGCCCAGCTTTTCTTCTACCTGCTAAACTATCTTTTCAGAAGTCTTGCCGGATGTTTTCTTTGTTTGCCTCTCCATGTTGCTGCTCAATTGGATAGATTTAATTTTCTAGCTGAACAATCATCCATTCAATGTCATAATCTTACTGGCCAGGGATACCCAATTTGACTCCATTTCTCTCAATTAAGATCCAGCTGTGAGTTGCATGTTCTTTCCCTGCCAGTTTAAATCTTGAGTATGTCTTCTTAACTTCTGAAGTTTGTTCTATACGTGTTCAATTACATGAACTAGATTTTCATTGCACACTTTCCAGGCATTACTTCCTGCAATAATGTCACATTAATCTGTGTCATTAGTTCCAGATTCTCAATTCTAACTGCTTGATGCTCTAACTGGGCCATAAAATTGTTTACACATTCTTACCATGCAGTAATGTCATTTCTTTCTAACCAGAGGAAGGGGCTGTAAGCTCATATCGTTTCATACTGAGCAATTCAACTGATTGTCAAGCAGCCAGTCTTTCAAATTCATTTCTCATTATGTCAGTTTCAAAGGCAGAATAATCCCAGCTGTCAGGTAGCTCAGGTAGTTCTTAGCAGGTCGGTATCTGCGGGTTTCCTCCTCCGCCAGTGCTGCAGCCGCTTCCTGCACACCAGTGGCTTCATAACCTTCATCAAAATTAAGGCAGCACATCCAGCACAAGCTCTGCAGCCACCGAACCCATGCCCGCCACTCTGGGACCTCAGGCTTGCCCATGTTTTCTGCATCTGTGTAAACTCAAATCTCTGGCCTCTAACTTTCTTGAGCTGTCTTGATATTCACAAAGTAAGTTAGATAACCTTCTCTGCTTTTTAGTTTTCCAAAACATTTGAGAAAGGGATTATTGTTCCTTTAGGGTCTGAAAATTTTGCCTACGAAACAATCTGGAACTTGTGTCTTGTGGAAAGGAGACTATGTTTGTTCTCAGTAGTTTCATTGTGAAAAATTTCAAAGATATATAAAAGTAGAGAACATAGCTCAATAAATCCCATCTATCATTTAGAGGCAACAATTAACAAGATTTTTGCCAATTTCACTCAATATCAATTTTAAAATTTATTTTCTGGCTAGGCGTGGTGGCTCAGGCCTGTAATCCCAGCATTTTGGGAGGCCAAGGCAGGAAGATGGCTTGAACCCAGGAGTTTGAGATCAGCCTGGGCAACACGGCAGGACACCCATCTCCACAAAACATTTAAGAATTAGTGGGGCATGCTGGCTTGTGCTTGTGGTCCAAGCTACTGGGAAGGCTGAGGTGGGAGGATCACTTGAGCCCAGAAGGTCAAGCCTGTAGTGAGCCATGTTTGTGCCACTGCACTTCAGCCTAGCAGACAGAGGAAGACCCAGTCTCCAAAAAAAAGAAAGAAAAAAGAAAATTTATTTTCTTTATTTTTGTTTTACAAAGTATTTTAAAGCAAATCCCAGATGTCATGTGTTTTCATTCCTACTTACATCAGTATGCATCCTCTAAAAAACTAAGGACGGGAAGACAAAGAGATTTTTTCTTTTTTAGAGATAGGGTCTAAATCTGTCATCCAGACTGGAGTGCAGTGGCACAGTTACAGCTCACTGCAGGCTTCAGCTCCTGGCTTAAGCAATTCTCTCATTTCAGCCTCCCGAGGAGCTGAGACTGTAGGTGTGTGTCACCGTGCCCAGCTACTGTTTAAACTTTTTGTGGAGACAGGGCCTCGCGATGTCGCCAGGGCTGGTCTCTAACTCCTGGGCTCAAGTGATCCTCTGCCTTGGCCTCCCAAATTGCTGGGATTACTGCTGTGAGCCACCACACCACATATTCTTACATAATCAAAATTTCATGGTCACATCTAACAAAATTAAACATATTTCCTTGGTATCATGTAACATCTAGGCCGTGATCAAACTTCCCAGTTGTCTCAAAACGTCTTCCGCGGTTGTCTGGAGATTTGGGATTACTAATTCAATGTCTTCAATATGTATTGGTTTACTCAAGACTTCTGTTTCTTTTGAGTCAATTTTGATCACTTCTATTTTCTAGAGAGTTATTTTGTTTGTTTCCCCACTAGGATTCCTGATTGTTTTCCAGAGTAGTATCCCCTAAGTTCCAATCGCTGGTGTAATCACCTTTAAAAGGCTAAATACCCAGAATCGTTACCTGAAAATTCCCACTCCAGTGGTTCTTCTTCATGGTAAATCATGGACAAACTAAGCCTGAGTCTGTAAACTCTTTGGATACCACCTTTCTACCTCTCGGAAGACAGGGAGGAGGTGTCAGTCCTTTTGGTTGATACTAGGCCCAGGCCTGCCTCGTCCCAGTAGTTTCTTCACCTTAACCACAGATCAAATCGCATACTTCATCTTCAAATCATCTAAAGGATAATTTCAAATCACAGGACAGAATAAAATAATCTTTGAGAGAGGCAGGACCTGAGGAAAGAGGCAAGTTACCTCATTTACTTTACAGATGAAGAAAGTAAACTTGGGAGAGGTCAAAGTGATTTGTCTCAGGTCACATAACCAGTGGCGGAAAGAAGAGAATCACTGGAGTGTCAAGATAAGAACGAATTCCAGGAGGTTTAAAAAGTTCTTCAAGTACATCCCAAATGAAGTATTTCATTCCTGAGCTCTAAAACCTATTTATATTGAAGCCTGCTGGCCCACACACAGTAATTACAAAGCGGGGCAATGCTCTCCATCTTTTCCTTTCATGAATCCATTATGAAAGTTAGCTTTATGAAACCACTTCGTCTCCAGAAAGACATGTACATTTCATACTGTCCGAATCTGTAACTGTCAGCAAAATCAGATCCAGGACCACCCGTTTCTCAGTCCAGCCCAGAGACTGCTCCTCTAATAGACACACGGGACTCGCAGGGAGGTAGAATGGGCAAGCTCTGACAAAGGACAGCAGTTCTCCGATGGTGTGGAAGTACCAAAGGTTTGACTGCACTTTAAAAAGGTGGTAACAGGTGGCCAGGCACGGTGGCTCATGCCTGTAATCCCAGCACTTTGGGAGGCTGACATGGGGAGATCACAAGGTCATGAATTCCAGACCAGTGTGGCCAACAGGGAGAAATCCCATCTCTACTAAAACTACAGAAAAATCAGCCAGGTGTGGTGACACACACCTGTAGTCCCAGCTACTCTGGAGGCTGAGGTAGGAGAATTGCTTGAATCCGGGAGGCAGAGGTTATAGTGAGCCAAGATCGTGCTACTGCACTGCAGCCTAGGTGACAGAGCAAGACTCCATCTCCCCCCCCCCCGCACCCCAAAAAAGTGACATAGGTGCAGAAAACAAGTTGAAAATGATCTAAGTCAAGCTTGGTTTTTTTGCGACATTTTTAAAGCTCATTAGCTATCACTAGTGTTAGTATATTTTATATGTGGCTGAAGACAAGTCTTCCAACGTGGTCCAGGGAAACCAAAAGATTGGACACCCAATCTAGGTGAGCCCGATTTCCAAATTTACTATAAAACTACAGTGTGCCACTTCACATCCATTAGGATGGCAATAAACAAAACCAGAAAATAACAAGTGCTGGTGAGGATGTGGGAAAATCGGAACCCTTGTGTATTGCTGATGGAAGTGTAAAACAGTGCAGCTATGGAATTAAGTGTAAAACAGTGCAGTATGGTAATTCCCGGAAAAATTGTAAATGGAATTAACTTATGATCCAGTGATTCCATTTCTGGGCATTTACCCAAAATAATTGAAAGCAGGTTTCAAAGAGTATTTGTACACCCATGTTCATAACAGCACTATTCCCAACAGCCAAAAGGTAGAAGCAATCTAACTATCCACTGACATATGAATGGATAGACAAAACATGGTATATACATACAATGGAATATTATCCAGCCTTAAAAAAGGAAACTCTGACATGCTACAACATGGATGAAATGGAAGCCATGCTAAGTGAAATCACCCAGTTACAAAAGAACAACTTTTTTTTTTTTTTGACATGGAGTTTGGCTCTTGTCGCCTAGACTAGAGTGCAGTGGTACGATCTCGGCTCACTGCAATCTCTGCCTCCTGGGTTCCAGTCATTCTCCTGCCTCAGCCTCCTGAGTAGCTGGCATCACAGGTGTCTGCCACCACACCCGGCTAATTTTCTGTAGTTTTAGCAGAGATGGGGTTTCATCACGATGGCTACGTTGGTCTTGAACTCCTGACCTCAGGTGACACACCCATCTCGGCCTCCCAAAGTGCAGGGATTACAGGCGTGAGCCACCGCGCCCAGCCTAAAAGAACAAATATTTTATGAGTCTACTCATGTGAGTAGACACATTTACAGAGGCAGAAAGTCGAAGGGTGGTCTCCGGAACTTGGAATTAGGGGGAAATGGGGAGTTACTGTTTAATGGATACAAAGTTTCAGTTCTGCATGATGAAAAACGTTCCGCGGGTGGATGGTGGTGAGGGTTGCACAACAATGTGAATATAGTTAATGCCAGTGAACTGTACACTTAAAAATAGTTAAAATAACTTGCATGTAACATACATTTTATAGTTTAAAAAAACTTTAAAAACAGTGTGGTACTGATACACAGATCATTGGAACAAAAATCCAGAAACAGACTCACACATATACAGTCACAAGACGAAGGTAATTCAACGGATGAGTCTTTTCAACAAATGGTAATGGAATGACTGTGTATCCCTATAGGAAAATGTGACACTTACCAACCAGACAAAATAAGCAAAAATTAAAGCTATTAGACAACAGACTTATACGTCAAAGACTATATATGAGAACACAAAGACATGTATGAAAACACAGAAGACCTTCATGGACTTGAGGTAGGCAGAGATTTCCTAGCACAGAAAAAGTGCAAACCATAAATGATAAAACTGACCAACTTGCCGGGCGCGGTAGCTCACGCCTGATCCCAGCACTTTGGGAGGCCGAGGCGGGCAGATCACCTGAGGTCTGGAGTTCAAGACCAGCCTGACCAACATGGGGAAATCCCGTCTCTACTAAATATAAAATTAGCCAGGTGTGGTGGTGCACACCTGTAATCCCGAATACTCGGGAGGCTGACGCAGGAGAATTGCTTGAACCCGGGAGGCGGAGGCTGCAGTGAGCCAAGACTGCGCCATTGCGCTCCAGCTTGGGCAACAAGAGCGAAACTCTGTTTCCAAAAAAAAAAAAAAAAAAACTGACCAACTGACTTCACCAGAATTAACAACTTCTTTTACCGAAAACATGGTCAAAACGATGAAAAGACATGGCCCAGATTGAAAGACTTCGCAATAATATATGTAACAAAAGATCTGTATTCTGAACATACATGTATCTATCTAACAAAACATGTGCGTTCACAACTGTTAAACTCGAAAGACCAGCTTTAAAAATGGGCCGAAGACTGGAACTGAAACTTCACGAAAGATGCAGAATGCGGCCCGGCGCGGTGGCTCACGCCTGTAAACCCTAGCACTTTGGGAGGCCGAGGTGGGTGGATCACCTGAAGTCGGGAGTTCAAGACCAGCCTGGCCATCATGGTGAAACCCCATCCCAGAAAAAAAAAAAAAAAATGCAGAATGGCCAGTGACGCTGGCGCCAAAGCGGGAAGGAACGCATTCCTCAGCCTAAAAGGCCCAACAGAAGGACACGGCCGTAACCACCCCAGGCCAAAAAGAGCACAGAACACGCCACCTCCGCTAAGGAAAACTCAACACGCCGATTCACTCAGTTCCTTCACAGCGCTGGAAAACGGAATTCTCGCGGTACCGAAAGCTGCGCGGACGCTCGCAGCCACACAGGACGAGATGGAGGGCGCAGGCGCATCCACGGCTCTCGGATTGGGCGACTGACTGCAAAAGGCGGGGCAAACAGGACACGCGCGCAGGTGTGGGAGCGCTGGCTCGAATCTCCGCGGGAGCTCACCAGACACGCCCCCGTGCGCGCGCCCCCGCCGCCCCACCTTCGGGTGACCACCCCCGTCTAGACTGTACTCTCGCGGTATTTGTGCCGACTCTCGCGGGGTTTAGCGTGGCACTGGGAGGCCGGGCGCAGGAGCTGACGTTCCGTTAGTGGCGTTGGGGTCTGGCTGCGGTGGCGGTGCTTTCTCCTCTGCCCGCCGGGACCCTCTCCGGCTGGACGCCAGCCAGGTGAAGAGCTGGCCCGCATACGTGCGCGCTGCGTGGGAGCCGCGAGGCCCGGGGCGGGAGGGCGCCGCGTCTTGGCCTCCTGCGCTGTCGCCAAGGCCGGCGTGAGGCACCGTGGCGCGGACTCGGTCCCGGCCCCGCCTCGCCCCTGCCCTGACCGCTTTCCTCCCCCTCTCTCCCAGCTCTTGCCGCCACCTCGGTCGCGATGGGGGCTCAGGACCGGCCGCAGTGCCACTTCGACATCGAGATCAACCGGGAGCCGGGTGAGCTGGAGCCTGGGGAGCGCCGTGGGCCGCGGCCTGCCTCGGCGCAGGGGAGGGTCCGCCCTCAGCTGCCTCCCGGCCCTGCGGGTGCGGGTCGGAGGTGCTGTCCGCTTTCCGTCTCTCCGGACGGAAAACAGCGGGAGCGGACGGTGGCCTGGGCGCGCCCCCAGCTCGCATCCCGGCCTCGTCCTCCCGAGCCCCACACGCCCCCCGCGTCTGCAGACCGAGTGCTCGCGCCAGCCTGGCGCCGGGAAAAGGAGGTGCGGTTCTTTGAGCGCTTTCTCTCCCGGGGTCTCCGTGGGGGAACGCTCCCGATCCGGTTTCCGGTGTCTTGCTAAGTGCTATGGAGTTTCAACTAGTGGGAAATAGTTTGTGTTTCCCAATCACTATATGTCACTAAGATGTTATCGCTGCCTCCGTTCGCCCTTGATCTTTAGCTGGAATTTCGCCTTCCTGGGAATGTCTTTTGTGATAAAGCAGAGCGCTCTGTACCAGCAGAAGGGCAGCATGCGTACGTTTAGCACTAATGTTTTGTCTTCCAGCCATTTGTTAGTGTATTTTTTTGAAAATAAAGCATGTCCTTCTAAAGCATAGCTGTTTCATTCTAAGTAGCAGAGCGTGCAGGGTTTCAAACTGTTTTCTTAGCTTTTCTGGGTATCTGTGACGAAAGTTTTAATTGGAGGCACATACATATTTACTGTCTTTGTGCAGCATCTTGTTCTGCAGATTCTTAGGAGAATCTCTACTGTTGCAGGCTCTGGAGATAGAGCAGTGCATAAAACAAAGGCCTCCCTTCCTTTTACAGTTTATATTCTTTTTTTTTTTTTTTTTTTTTTTTGCCAATCAATGAGAGCTTGTAAGGTTGCTGAGGTTGGTTGGCCTTGAACTCTTGGCCTCGCCTTCGCAAGCGCCACGACATCAGGCCGGAGCCACTTTGGGCCCCTATAGTTTATATTCTACTGGGGGAAAGAGAGAGGCGACTAGGAAGAAAGTAGCAGTGACTTTTAGTTGGGCTACCATTTTAGTAAGTTGGTCAAACAAGGCCATTTTGAGAAGACGACGTTCAAGCAGGTTTCTGAAGGAGGTGAAGTGAGGCGTATTTAAGAAGAGCGCTCGTGTAAACAGTATAGCCCCGAGTAGTGTGGTACAGTCGTGCGCCGAATGACACGTCTAACAGTGGTCTTATGTATTAAATACCTTATTTTTTCTGTCGCTTTTTAATGTTTAGGTATGTTTAGATACACAGATACTTACACTGTGTTAAAGTTGCCTGTCGTATTCAGTGTGGTAACATCCTGTACAGCCCTGTAGCCTAGGTGTGTAGTAGGCCGTATCATCTAGGGTTAAGTACACTCCGTGATGTTCACGCAGTGACGAAATTGCCGAATTACACGTTTCGCAGAATGCGTCCTGGTTATTAAACAACAGAGGACTGTACTTGCATGTTTGAGGGACAGTAAGGTGCCCAGTGCAGCTGGAGAAGAGGAAAGAAAATACTGACTCAGGTAGGAAGATATTAAAGGGTTTTGAGCAAAGGAATGAGATAGTCCTAGAAATTTGGTTGCCTTCTCTCTCTTTAATGTTTTTAGCCTTGATTTATTTTTTTAAGTATCACTAGAAAGCCTTGATGGACCTTAATCCTTGTTCTGTAGTGAATCCATGCTTTAGATAACAGGGTTCTTTTGTTTGTTTGTTTGTTTGTTTTTTGTTTTGTTTTAGAATTGAAAATAGGCCAGGCTTGGTGGCTCACACCTGTAATCCCAGCACTTTGGAAGGCAGAGCCGGATGGATCATTTTTAGCTCAGAAGTTCGAGACCAGCCTGGCCAACATGGTGAAACCCTTTCTCTACTAAAAATACAAAAATTAGCTGGGTGTGGTGGCTCTCTTTTTGCCTGTAGTCCCAGCTACTTGGGAGGCTGAGACTGGGGGATTGCTTGAGCCTGGGAAGCAGAGGTTGCGGTGAGCAGAAATTACATCACTGCATGTCAGCCTGGGTAACGGAGCCAGACCCTGTCTCAAAAAAACAAAAAAAAAGAAAAAAGAATACAGTGCTGAAAAGCAGAAGTGTGACCAAGCATGGTAGTTCATTACCTGTAGTCGCAGTACTTAGGGAGGCCCAAGCAGGAGGATTGCTTGAAGCCAGGAGTTTGAGACCAGCCTGGGCAACATAGCAAGACCTTGTCTCTACACACAAAAAAATGTTTTTTAATTAGATGGCTTGCGCTCATGGGTTTAAGGCTGCCGCCTTGAGCTATGCTTGCACCACTGCACTCCAGTTTGATCAACAGAGCAAGATGCTATTTCTAAAAAAAATTTTTTTGTAATTTTAAAAACTTAATAAAAGTACAAGTAAAAAGTTCTGTAGTCATGTTAAGTACTCCTTTCCTAGTGAAACTTAAGATCCTAGATTTGCACGTAACCTGTTGTGAAAAGTCTCCAGAATATGTTTGGCATATGTTCAGTGGACCTCAGTCCTTCACATCTAAGGTAATTGATTCTGATAGATGTGTGTGGATGTGATTAGCACTCTTGAGAATGACAAGTCATAAAACAAGGAATGCAATGTTTACATCCTTCTAGGTTTAATCATTTGATAATTGGCAATTTCATATGGTTCAGTCTCATAAAATACTAGCACTTTTTGAGTATATTAACTAGATAGTGGATTTTACACAACTTTTTTTTTTTTTTTGAGATGGAGTCTCACTTCTTTGCCCAGGCTGGAGTGCAATGGCGCAATCTTGGCTGGCTGGAGCTTCAACCTCCGCCTTCCAGGTTCAAGCGATTTTTCTACCTCAACCTCCCCAGTAGCTGGGATTACAGGTACGTGCCACCACGCTCAGCTAATTTTTGTATTTTTAGTAGAGATGGGTTTCACCATGTTGGCCAGGCTGGTCTTGAACTCCTGACCTCAAGTGATCCGCCCTCCTTGGCCTCCCGAAGTGCTGGGATTACAGTCGTGAGCCACTGTACCCAGCTGATTTTACACAACTTTGAAGGGTCACTTCACTTGTATAAGGTGTCCTGTTCTGTAGGATTTAACCATTAGTACATATGTCAGGATGTACTTACTCAAGTAATACTCTTGACTACTTGTATAGGTAGTAATTCACTTGCTATTACAAAACAGTGTCTTTGATTTACTTTGATAAGATCATTTTAAGAATGGCCACACTGTCCACATTTATGAGACATGAAGAAGTATTGATAAAAATTCAGTTGAATACAGCACATTATGTCTTTTGCATTACTATCCATAGAAATGTGCCCATTTTATAGCAGACAAGTTAACTATTATAAAGCCACTGAATGAATGCAGGTATATCTTTTAAAAGACTTTAAATTGTATTTGAGTTTTTATCTGAATCTAATAAGATGGTTTTTGGAATAATTCCAGGATAGTTTTTTAAAATTTTCTTTTCAGTCATGTAAGATTTTGTTTTGTTTATTAGATGTAAGAATATTTACATTGTCTATTTTGTTTTTTTGTCTATTCTTAAGTTTTGGTAGTTTGTGGTGTTTTGTTTTGTTTTGTTTTGTTTTGTTTGAGACAGAGTCTCACTCTGTCACCCAGGCTAGAGTGCAGTGGAACAATCTCTGCCTGCTGCAGTCTCTGCCTCCTGGGTTCAAGTGATTCTCATGCCTCAGCCTCCCTAGTAGTGGGATTATAGGCACCCACCATTACACCTCGTGAATTTTTGTATTTTTTAGTAGAGATAGGGTTTCTCCACGTTGGCTAGGCTGGTCTTGAATCCCTGAACTCAGGTGATCTACTTGCCTCGGCCTCCCAAAGTGCTAGAATTACAGGCATGAGCCACCATGTCCAACCTGTGGTTTTTATTAATAAGATACTGGTGTATTTCATCTAAGTTGTCAAGTTTATATGCTTAGAGTTGTTTGCCATAGCCTCTTATTTTAATATCTGTGGGCTCTGTAGTGATGGCTCTTTTCAGTCCTGATACTGATAATTTGTGCCTTTTGTCTTTTTCCTTTGTCAGTCTGACTAGAGGTTTATCCACTTTATATTTTCAAAGAACCAGATTTTGGTCTGATGGAATTTTGTGATTTCTTGTAAATAGCAAATAGATGAGTCTTGTCCCACTCTGACAATGTCTTTTAGTCAGTATGTTTAATTATATTCATTTAATATAATTATTTTTATGTTTGGATTTGCTTTACTGCTTAAGATTCATAAAAACAGACTTGAAAACATGTTTTTAGTAAACATCATAAAGTATTTGGAAGTGATACCAAGAAATTAGTCCTAAGAGGTTATAAAGGGGTCAGGCAAATGTTTGAGTACTACTTATGTCCTTGGTCAAGCCGTTGAACCTCTGTGAAATGGAAGTACTATACAGTTTTGTTCTTAATTTGGTTCCAAAGCTAGCAGGACAGGAATATTTGCTTATATTCAAAACTAAAGTAAACTTTAGACTCACATTCAAAATAGCTTATACTTTGAGAGAGGCATGTGGGATTTGATTTTTACTGAGGGAAAAGGAGAAATGCTTCTCCCATCTCAAGGTCACCCTGGGTCATAAGCTCATAGAGTGACTAGATGCAGTGGCCTGAAATTTAAATGAGTTGCACCATATATGCTCATAGGTTAACAATAGGACTCCGGTGTAATGGTGCCTACATAATACGGTTGTTGAGAAGAGAAATTAAACAATGCCATCACCTGTCTTACAGACTGTGTTCTGTAACATGAACTTAATAGGGTGGATTAATTAGGGAGCAGAGTTTTAATGCGGCACACTACTGTTCGGTAGAACAATCAGATAAGCAGGTGGGAAGAGTGGCGTGGGAGAGAAGAGCAGTTGGATAGCACAGCTGCTCTGAGTCATTCTCCTTTGTCCTAGCTGATTTGAAGGCCACTATGCTAATGACAGTGCTGGAATGGAGGGAGAAGTGAGGTGTGCTCAGTTGTGGGGTTTCCTCAGCGATGTTTAGGTTTGATAACATCCTCTTACAGCTAAAATTTGTTATTGATACACCTAAAGAAAGCAATATTTTTACTGCAACTGGAAACGCCTTTGCCCTCCCACTTCCTGTTTTCCTATGGAAACAGTTGTTTTTATACGATTTTTGATAATGCAATGTTTTGTGAAATTCTGTCACTGCTCTTGCAGAGCAGTTCGTAAAGTATATATAGCACAGTATCTGACTTTTTTTAAAAAGTTGCTTTAAGTATTGCATGTGCAGGAGTGCGGACACTAAGTCAAGTAAGGGGCTTTCACATTTGGGTATTGTGCAGACAGACCTTTGATTTTGGTCCCTTTTGTTCCCAGAGACTGTTTCTTAAAGTCCAGTAGTCTTACTACTGTAGAGTGAGATCCTGAATTTCTTCTTTGGCTCCTTAACTGTGTATGTATACTTGCACAAAGCATTGGAGCCTGATTCTTAATTCGGCAATGTTTATTAAACACCATTTAAACTTTATGTGGTCACTTTTTAAACATTTTTAATATTTTGTCTTTATTTTTATTTTAAATTTTATTTTTTTCTTGACTGGGCACAGTGGCTCACGCCTGTAATTTCAGCACTTTGGGAGGCCAAGGCAGGAGGATTGCTTGAGCCCAGGAGTTAGAAATCGAACAGCCTGGGCAACATAGCAACACACTATCCCTAAAAAAAATTTTTTCTTTTACCTTTTCTTTAGAGACAGGGTATCACTATGTTGCTCATGCTGGAGTACAGTGGCTGTTCATAGGCATGATTATAGTGTGCTATAGTCTCAAATTCCTGGCCTCAAATGAACCTCCCACCTCAGCCTCCTGATATATAATCAGTTTTAGTGACTATATAGTTTACCCTCATATGAAAACACCTTGTATTAGGTAGGCTAAATGATAAGATTGGTTGCTAACATAAAGGCTAAATAACAGTACTTGAGACAATATAAAACTTTTGCTTTTCTGTCACACATCATACCTTTAGCTGGATGTTTATCGACATGTCATGGAAAAAGCTTCATGTGGCTAAATAATTACAGAGCTGTTTTGGCCTTAAGTGTTAAATTTTTTTTTTCTATTTCCTTTGTTTTACATCTTTTACAAGGTTGCTGCCCCTCCCACCAAAGAAGCTTGAAAGATTTAAAATATTTTTAGTTCTACAGGTGAATACCCGCTTAAGTATGCCTTAACCCTTACTTCCTTTCTGTCTGCTTCAGAAGAGCCTACCTGTTGATTCGCACTGTGAAGTATGAGGACGTGTATTTTCTTTCGCCAGCCCAGACCCTTCGTGTTGCTTTTTATTCATTCCCTACTACCTGCCTCCAACCAAAGTTGTTTTTACCCTGGGCAACATAGTGAGGCCCTGTCTCAACAGAAAATATAAAAATTAGCCAGGCATGATGACATGCCCCTATGTTCCCACCTATTCAGGAGCCTGAGGCAGGAGGACAGCTTGAGTCCAAGAGGTTGAGGCTGCGGTGAGCAGAGGTTGTGCCACTGCACTACAGCCTGTGGGCAGAGTGAGACCCTGTCTCTTGAAAAATAAAATAACATAAATTACTTTTACATCACAGGCGTGAGAAAAGTTCTAGTATGTTAGTAAGTAAAAAAGGCAAGGTGCAGCACAGTGTGCATAGATGCTCCTTTTTTTTTTTTTTTTTAAAAGATGGAGTTTTGGTCTTGTTGTCCAGGCTGGAGTACAATGATGTGATCTCAGCTCACTGCAACTTCCTCCTCCTGGGTTCAAGCGATTCCCCTGCCTTGGCCTTCCAAGTAGCTGGGATTACAGGCATATGCCACCAAGCCCAGCTAATTTTGTATTTTTGGTAGAGACCAGGTTTCTCCATAATGGTCAGGCTGATCTCGAACTCCTGATTTCAGATAATCCACCCGCCTTGGCCTCCCAGAGTTCTGGGATTTCAGGCGTGAGCCACCATGTCAGACCTATGCTACCATTTTTTAAAGGAAGAAAAATGAGAATATATTAGTGTTTGCTCGTGTATGAAAATAAACTGGAAAAATACAGAGAAAATTAATGAAAGTGCATACCTGTTGATAGGGGTGGGAACAAGGCTTCTTATCCTGCACCTTTTTCCACTGATTTTTGAATCATGGAACATTACCTATTCAAAAGAAAGAACATTTTTAGATGGTGCATTAAAAAAATTTTTGCCATTACATGACTTTGTTTTCTAATACTGATAACATTTAAAACCATAATTAACACTTTTTGCATTGTCAGACCTGGCAGATGTAACATCTGGCCTCATCTCCTTTCATGTTAAAATCATGATTAGAGTGATTTATTTAGGTTTAATTTTGTGATGTAATAGACTCAGTGTTCAATGCCACTCTTTTCCTACTAGTTGGTTCTCATTCATTAATTCTTCAACTTACATCTTAGGGATATGTATTCAAATAGATATTTCAGGATAAAATGTAATTATTGTATTTCCTCTGCTAGGTGTAGAATTTTTGTTTCACAGCATATTATTCCTTAAAAATGGTAGACTGTGCTCAGTTGTCTCCAGTTTGTAATGTAAGGTGTCTAAAGCTGGTCTTCTTTCTTTTTTCTTTGTGAGCGATATGATGCTACTACCTGGATACCAGGAGGCTTTTTTTTCCCTTTATATCTCCAAAAATAAATAGCTTTATTAATTGACATATTGGTGGTGTTCCACTTACATAACTTATTCTGGCACATACTGAATAATTTTGATCTGTATATTTGGGTATTCGTTTATGAAAGCGTATTTTGTAAATCTGTCTTTGAATATTGAGTAGTATTATTAAATATTTATTGAGCACCTAACTGTGTACCAGGCACTACACAAGTCTCTGGGGATATAGTGGTAAGTAAAATAGTCATGGGCCCTACCTCTCTGTGTTCACACACATCAGTCAGACCTAGTTTATATATAAGTGTCCTTACCAATGGCTCCTCATACTGTATAGCAACTGCGTTTCCATGTATCATTCCCAGCCAAGATGTGAGCTTCTTGAAACTCAGGCACAACAGTATCTAGTACTGTTGGATTCTCTGACATACGGGTAAGATCGCAGTAAATAATATTTGAGTAAATGCTCCGATTTTATTGAAATGCTGCTCCTTTTTCTCAATCTTCTCCCTAGATTTTGCTCTCTGCCTACCTAATGTGATCTGTCCTTAACCTTTGCTCTTTTCCTCACCCCTTGCTGGTAATTAATTTTTCTGTGGGCTGTTCTTTGCCTTCTGTGGTATGTCAACTCCTGCAACATTTTTCTAATTGATACTCACTTTTCCAACTACCATATCTTCTTTGTACATAATGCATGTCTCCTTTTTAAACCATTGTATCTGCAGTTCCATTGTAACTATTTCTGAGAACAAGGAACAGTATTCAAAGATGATGTTTGATTTTATTCCCTCTGTGTACTTGCTGATTTTATTCCTTTCACCTAGTGGGCAAATCAAGATCTGCAGCATGACTTAGGCATGTCTTGGCTTCTCCTGTCTGTAGCCAAAGCTTGACATGTGTCGATATTGCCTGATTAATCTTAATGTTGTTCCCTTATCTTATTTTTAAGGATGTACATGTTGGTATTTTCAGATAAATTTAGAAACTTGTCCTACTTTGTGTAATTTTTGCCCTTAGTTGTGTATAAAAGCAACATACTAATGTTTACACTTAAAAGATTTTAGTCTTACCATTACAGAGCTGTGTTTTTATTGGCATAACGTTAATTCTGTGGAGGAAAACTATATATAAGAATATTATCAATAGTATTGACTGATTCTTGAGCTCCTGGCTTCAAGAGATTCTCTGGCCTCTGCCTCGCAAGGCACTGGTAGGCGTGCCCAGCCAGTATCGACTGATTCTAAAAGATTACTAAATTTCACCAGATTATAAGTAGTATTTGCTGAGTAACAAAGTTTTCTTAGATCTTACTCATTCATTCAGCAGCAGCAATTAGTTTCCAAAGAGTCATCATCAGCAAGGGTTCTTAACTCTTTACAGAGATGGGGTTACTGTCACACGCATTTTTCTCATCAGTTTGGGAGCCAGAGAGTCTTCTGCAAACTCATTCCAAGTCTTTTATTTATTGTAACTACAGCTTCATTTTTTTATTTTCAATATGTTTTATACTCATAGTTTATGCTTGCCATCACTGAAAATATTTAATAACTAGACTAGTGAACCACATTGGCTTTTTTTCTTTAAAGACTGTATCTTTAGAATATTGTCTGAGTTTCAAAATAAAAGAATATCACATGGTAGCCCGTTTTCTATAAAATAATACAATTCAATTTAAAACATTAGTTGAAAACTTGTTAATCTTGCTAATGAGCTTCAGTTCAAGTTAATACTTGTGGATCGGTATCCTGTGGTGTTCAGTCTCAGGCTTTCAGTTTGAAGGGAATACAAGGTTACCTCTTACAGGTAGAAATCATCATTCCGGTTTGTTTGTTTGTTTTGACCTTGCTTTTTGTTTTTAAACCCTTCAAATTGCATACATACAAACATTTTCACTTAGGAAAGTAGATTCAACTAATGTCTGAATATCCATAGTTTAGCCTTTGTCATGCCTTGCAAACCTGATTGGGTCAGTGTGTTCTTTTCAGGATTTTAAGATTATTTTTCTGATGTGCCAGTGTTTAACCTTGTACTGTGTTATTGAGGCCAAAACAATTCAGTTTTGTTCTATTTTTTTCTTTTGCTCTTAACATAATGTCATAGTGGAGATAAAACCTCTGCTCTGTCCCTTGTCCCATGAGGTTGAGAGGGCAAAAGAAATTTTTTCTTTTCTGCACCAAGCTAGAAGAGGGTAAGATATTAGAGGCGAGTTTTTTTTTTGTTTTTTATTTTGTTTTGTTTTTGAGATGGAGTCTTGCTCTGTCACCTCCGCTGGAGTGCAGTGGCGTGATCTCGGCTCACTGCAACCTCGGTCTCCTGGGTTCAAGCAATTCTCCTGCCTCAGCCTTCTGAATAGCTGGGATCACAGGTGCCTGCCACTGTGCCCGGCTAATTTTTGTATTTTTGGTAAAGACTGTGTTTCAACATGTTGGCCAGGCTGGTCTCGAATTCATGACCTCAGGTGATTGGCCCACCTGAGCTTCCCAAAGTGTTGGGATTACAGGTGTGAGCCACCGTGCCCAGCCAAGATTTTTTTTTTCTAAAGCCACTTTAGTTTGCTGTTCTCCTCCAAATATTGGATAGTAATGTAATCACATTTCTACCGTTTTCAAGTGTATTGTACTACTGGAGGATACACAATTTCTAATCATCTGTTAAGGAGAAACTAAAAGCATTTGAAACTTTGACCAGCTTTTATTTTGAGGCATTACGAGTTTTTAAAAACAACAGCAATAGCAGCATAGTAACTTCAGCAACAGGTTGAGTTGAAGTTACTGTGATCCTAAAGAAAAGGCCTACGTCTTAATTATTTTGGTTATGTCTTTTTTCCTGGAAAGTAGCCATCTTACAGGGATTCCAAAGATCTAAGTCTGTTCTGGTATGCAAAGCTGGTTGATTTTGAACTTGACACCACCTAAGCCATTTCCAAGGGATTTTTGAGGACTGATGAAAATATATTTATTCTACTGGTAAAATGTTTCCATGTAAATACAAACAGTGATAGTTACTGTTACTAATATTATACGTATCTAATTCTGAAATGAACTTAGATACATTGCTCCCTACTTGAAAGTCTTGAGTCCTCCTTTTTGCTTTCTTTCCGCATTTTCTTCATTCCTTTAGGTTTTAATGTCACCTGCAAAGTTTTGAAATTGCTTTACAGTTTGGCTCTTTTAAAGCTATAGGCTAAGAGCGTTGACACAGGAAGTTCTTCTCACATGATACTGCTTTACCCATTAACGATGTCTATAATGCAGTGTCATTGTTTCCTCCTCAGAGGAACTGACTGATATGGCCAGGAATAAATTAAAATCTTAGTGATACGTAAAATCATGTTGTATCTGTTCTGAGCATGATTTATGCATGGTCCACAGTTTGTTTATTCTGTAAGTCCTTTTGAATAAATAAAAATGTTTCTAATGGAAAAGAGCTTGTAGAATATAGGCAAAAGGAACTCAAGAGAGTAATTAATTGCAAATCAGAACTACATTTCTTATTTTATTAATGTGCTTTCAACAGATCCATCAAGTCAAAACTATTTTTATAATAATACTAAGATTTTGATTTGACTTTTGTGCTCTCATTCTCTCATGAATATACGGTCAGGTTTTCCAGAGATTATATATTAATATGTAATGATATCACTTCTCTCACAGCTGATGGAACGTCTGCTTATATAATCTTGTGTTTTAAACATTTCTGAGTTTTGACATTTAATAGTATATAGCAGTAGATATGAACCATATAAACAAAAGTCCAGTAACGAGTTTAAAAGAGTCCTGAGACCACAGTTTGAGAACCATTTCTCTCTGGCATAGTTAAATTGAAGTTGCAGACTTGTTCCTTTTAATTTCATGTATGTTGTAGGGAACCATAACCTCTTCTCTTTCTCCTCTCTCAGAGAATAGAATACGAGGTGGTGTTTTAAGAGTCTTGATCTGTCACCTAGGCTAGAGTCCAGTGGCACAGTCAAAGCTCACTGCATGATCATGGCTCATTGCAGCCTTGAAGTCGTAGACTCAAGTGAACCCCCTGCCTCAGCCTCCCCAATAGCTGGGACTACAGGCATGTGCCACCATGCTCAGCTAATTTTTAAAATTTTTTGTAGAGACGGGTCTTTCTGTGTTGCCCAGGCTGGTCTCGAACTCCTGACCTTGGTTAATACTCCTGGCCTTAGCCTCCCAAAGTGCTGGGATTATAGGTGTGAGCCACCATGCCCAGCATAAAATGTGAGTTTTAAGTGTAATTGGTGCAATTCAGAAAGGTGGCTCTTAACAGTTTGTGCTTGAAGGAAGAAACCTTTCTTTTTAACAATACTCACCAGAATGACTATCTTTTGATATACTCTCATCACTGAAAGGGCTCAAGCATATCTCAGACAACTATTGAGAGAATTTTTAAAGAAGATTCATAGTTCTGATAGGGGACAGTACTGCAAGGAATCTAATAATATAAAGTTCCTTTAAAACACACTTAAAATCATATAAATTTGGGTCTGGAAACGCTTTGGCTGCATGTAAATTTTAACAATAACAAAGTGGTGGTCTTGTTCATAGGTATCACCCAATTAAATGCTTTCCCATTATATCTTTTAAAAGATTAAAATGAATTACAAAATAGACTTTCTAATTTGTTCACCCTATTTTTCTCTCTCATTTAAATGCGATATTTTTAAATTACTTACTATTTTTTTCCCTTTGTATTTTATTTCAGTTGGTCGCATTATGTTTCAGCTCTTCTCAGACATATGTCCAAAAACATGCAAAAACTTCCTTTGCCTATGCTCAGGTAAGTGAATTATTAAATTATTTCTAATGAGGAGCTGTGGCTTACAGTTTTACCTTGCTGAACAGAGTATTTTCCTGGAATAATGGACTATGAAATGAATTTTGTGAATTAAAAAAAAGTTACTGTATACTGACTTATATGAAATCAGGGAAGCATTTCTTAAGGGAAAGAGATTAGAAAGCAACGATCTCAAAAATGAAAGAGTAAGAATCTGTGTAATGGAATCTTCCCTATACATTTTAATTTATAAAATAATAGCGCACATTTGAAACTGATTGGTCTTGGTAGAATTTTATGAATTTCACTACTTTGAAAAATTACAGCATTCCAAATTTTACAATAAATTTTAAATAAATAGAAAACATGGGGCAGGCAACATCTATAATGTTGCTTTAAAATTAGAACACACTAAAATTTTTAAATCCATACCTGGATACACATATGCAATTTTTGCACTACTTGATTTTGGTTGTTTTTTTTTTTTTTTTGAGACGGAGTCTGGCTCTGTCTCAAAAACAGGCTGGAGTGCAGTGGTGTGATCGAGGCTCACTACAACCTCCACTTCCCAGATTCAAGTGATTCTCCTGCCTCAGCCTCCATAATAGCTGGGAATACAGGTGTGTGTCACTACACCTAGCTAATTTTTTTTAAGAGGCTGGGTTTCACCATGTTGGCCGAGCTGGTCTCAACTTCTGACCTGAAGTGATTACCTCAGCCTCCCAAAATGTGGGGATTACAGGCATGAGTCACTGTGCCTGGCCTCATTCTTTAACTAGAGTAATAAGTGTGTCTAATATTTCTTATGTTCTATGGCATGTAGAGTCTGTACCACATAATTTCACATTTGTATGCTGCTTTGTAGTATTTATTTTGGTTCGCATGCATGTGTATATGTTAAATTGTCATGTCATCTATTTCTTATATGTCTTTCAGTGCCCAGCACACAGGAACACTTTGACAAAGGATTAATTGGTTTGTTCTTTCCATGGAAGTATGTATGTATAATTGAAATTCATCTCTTTTTTTTTTCCAGGAGAGAAAGGCCTTGGGAAAACAACCGGGAAGAAGTTATGTTACAAAGGCTCCACGTTCCATCGTGTGGTTAAAAACTTTATGATTCAGGGTGGGGACTTCAGTGAAGGTAGAGCTAAAAGTTGTGTTCCTAATAACTCCATCTATCAGTTTTTAAATGATCTCACTATTACTTTTAGTTGTACATACTGTGTCAATTACAGTATGATATAAAATGTGGTCCCTGAATAGTTGTTGGATGAGTGAATGTTATAGATCCAAAATGTATGAAAAAGCAAGTACCACATAAGACATTTTTTCTTGTTTTTATGCAGTTTATTTTAGTAATACTGTAGTTACTTAGTGAATTCCTTTACAATGAATGCCAAAGTGCTGTCTGATTGCTTTTGTTCTAGAATGTTTTGGTGTTACTACTGTTTGAAATAAGTGGGTTGTGAAGATCACTTTTTTGATGGTATTTATTGTAATAGGATTTGACACGTTTTAAAGATGAAGTTAATTGAGGATTCTGCGAATTTCGATTACTGCAGCAATTATAACGTTCCAAGGTTTCCTTGAGAAAATTGAAGCCATCAAAAATGATTTATGTGTTAGTATATTTTTAATGTTCATTATGGCTTAATGTAGCTCATTATTTGCAGGTAATGGAAAAGGTGGAGAATCAATTTATGGTGGATATTTTAAAGGTAAGGCCTGATATTTTATGGTCTTTCGTTTCAGTTCTGATATTAAAGCAAGTTTGATCATATACTTTTAATGAGAAGAGGTTTACTTATAGTTCACTTTTTGCATGAAACTAATGCTGCATGAAAATACTTTATTTGCATGAATTTGGGGATAAACATATTGGAATATATAATTTTTAATTGACAAGATTAATTAAGGCTAACTTTATGGTTAAACATGACTTTCAGCATGGAGGTTAGGCAACTATATACATGAAAACTCCTATCTTCCTGCCTAAAACTGTCAACATATTCTTTTGTTTATAGAGAATGTGGTCTTTTGCAAAATGAAAAGGTAAGAGAACAAAGCTCAGTAACACAAACTCCAATTCTGTTCCTTTGCACCCTTCCTAATAAATTTATGGACAGTCTGGGTCAGGTTGTGGCTGGATTTCTGTATTGCTTGAAGACTTGGAAAATTCTGTGTATTATTTCATACATGCATCTGTATCTTTTTTCTTTTCTCAATGGGTTACTGATTTCACATCAGGGAAAAGAATCTAGTAGTGGGTTTTTTTCCCCCAAAACAAGCAGTTTCTTTGAATAAAAGTTGGTGTTTCCTCCTTTTTCAAAGGTTTGTATGTTTTCTTTTGTGTATATTAGAACGACTGTGTTTATTCTTACAATAGTAGCATCTGCATAAATCTTAACTATTGCACTTGCCCCAAAAAGCCTTAGAAAAGTCAGTTGAAGAGATTTATGATGAGATCTAGTATTACTAGGTTTTAACGCTATAATAGCTTCAGTGTTATAATAGTCTTTTATATTTCCTTTGGGGGAAAATGGATTACTACTCTTTTTCAGAAGCCTGTTCCCAAGGTAATCACTTTTTAAAGTCTTCTATGTTTCTGTTTGTTCTGAAGAAGATATGTTTGTATGAATGTTAAAAGGAAATTTAAATTGGTTTTCAAGGATATTTCTGCTGGATTTAAAATAACTAAGTGATCTTTATCACAGATTTTCTTTTCCTTTGAACTAGTAGGAAACAGCTGTTTAGCTGATTCTATTATGTAGCAATTCAAAACTAATGCTCTAGGCCACTTTGTGGTTGTTCCTTGTGGCAGATACTTTTTTATCTTAAAATTGTATTTTGCTATTTAAATTTTTGTTTTCACAGGACTTTCTTCCTTAGATAACTTTGTGATACAATTGAGTATGATCATACTTAATTTAGATATGTTTTTGTAACTTACTATAACATAATTATTTTTGGTCTCATAGTCTAGCTTAATTCAGTTGAATAATAAATTTACCTTATAAAAATTAAGCACCTAAGAAGATTATTAAACTTCTTCCATGTATAGTACATTAGGCAAGCTAATTGGAAATTTGGAGGAAGTGAGCTAGAAATTTTTCTAAAATTTTATTAGTTTTCCCTGAAAGTTAATAACTTAAGTATCATTTAGCCAAAGTATGTTACTACTAAAAGTGACTGTTCTAAGGCTGTTTGTATAAAGTATTAAATATATGTTCTTTTCCTCAAGGCTTTAATTAGTATCTTTTGGCCTTTTTATGCTTTCGTTATTTCATTAGCTTAAATTTTTTTTCTGAGTATTCAGTCAAGTATCTGTACTGACCAGAAGAGGAATTTCATCCTTTGCTTTCTATTTATTACTTGAACATTACTTTAAAGTGACTTATAATTGGAGACTGACAAATTTGTGTTTTCTTCAAACAGATGAAAACTTTATTCTCAAACATGACAGAGCGTTCCTTTTGTCAATGGCTAATCGAGGGAAACATACCAATGGTTCCCAGTTTTTCATGTGAGTAGGCATAATTCAGAGATGAGCTTTTCTTAAACAGAGAAGCGCTGTTCATGAGAAAGATGGTATAGTTAAATCAAGTTAAATCCTAAAATTCTGTCAGTTTGATTTTTACTATTAATTTCTAACGTCTTAGTAACTTGTAAGGTCTATAGCTGCCTCAGCATTCAGCATATATCTTGGATTAGGAGAATGGGACTTAAAAAACTTAAAACTTAAACATTGTTTTAAAAATATGCCGTCATCTTCAGAAAAGATGACGGCATATTTAAGCCCCTGTTAAATTTGAGTGCTTACTTTACCGACACTAGATTGGAACATAAACTATTGAACATGTGCAAATTGTTCGTAGTAGAGGATTCGGTTCGTGCACCCTCAGCAGCAGAGCAAGTGGAGTAAGCCATTGCTTGGTTGTTTTTCTCTTACCGTCGCTCTTTGAGGCCATTTTGAGAGACATACTATTATTTTTCTCATGTTATATAGAGATAGGTGACCTGTTGAGCCAGCGTTTTTTGACTCAGATTTTATGAAGTCTCCATGCATAATTGAATTAATCCAATGTTGCTGTCATTTCCACCAAAATTTATGAGATTGTCATTCAGGAAACTTAAGAACACTGAATTTGCTTTTGAAAAAGCAAATATCTTTACATGTATGTGCATTGCACAATCAAAAACTTACCTTTTTCTCATCTGAAAATTCTGAATAAATCCTTTGGCATACTTTTAATTTATATTCTTTTTTTTTTTTTTTTTTTTTTAAAGATGAGGTTTCATCATGTTGGTCAGGCTGGTCTTGAACTCCAGACCTCAGATGATCTGCCCGTGTTGGCCTCCAAAGTGCTTGGATTACAGGCGTGAGCCACCATGCCCGGCCTACTTTTAGTTATATTCTTATCTAAAGCTGCTTCAAAACCTATTTTTATCATAATTCTATTATATAAAATATGAAAGATAACTTTCCAGCAGGAGGATCATTGCTTTTGATTGGAAGTGAATCTCAGTTGTGCTGTGTATGTTGGAGAAATTTTTTATTGATGATTTATTGATAAAATTTTCTTTGTCATCTTTCTGAATGAATGAGTATGAATGGCGCTTCCCTGTTTTTAAAGGAGTGTATTACTCACATACAAAACTCAAATGTTAAATTTGTCTGAAAAATATATTTCTACATGATCTGGTAAAGTTCAGATAAGGGGCATTCTGTTCCTAAGAATGTCCTAAAAATGGAAAGCTTATAAAAGATGATTATGCTTAGAATTATGCAGGTAAAAGACCTACAACAGTTGTTCTCTTATCTTGTTTTGATCCCATAGATGATAGTTATTACTGTTTTTTAATAGTGTGATTTTCTATTCTTAACCTTCTTAAGAGCCAATACAAAGTGGAAAGAAATATTTTCAGAAACCTTTTAATAGTAACTTCACGTAAAAATTGTTAATTCTTTGGTTGAGGTTTTCCATTTCCATTTTTAAGCTTATCTGAACTGTGAACATGAAAAACAAAATGATTCATTGGTCAAGAGGCTACCATTTGAGGGCTCTAAAGTTTCTTTTAGATTTCCTTTTTTATATCAGCACAGTTAAAATTTGATTTATCAAGTAGCAGCAGCTTCTTGATACTGTCACATACATTTCTTTATTCATAAAATGTTAGTGTTAAAACTGATTTAGAATGCTATCGTTAAACATCCACTAATTAAAATTCAGTATATGAGATTCTCCCTTCAAAAACATCTTAATGCTATTTAGTACTTGCTTAAGTATTTTCTAGGAATATCTGGTAAAGGCCTTTACTGTTTTCTGCATGGGCCTAATTTTATATTTGACTACTGTTTTTGAAGAGGGATGCCAAATAAAAAATTTTAAATCAATAAATTACAATTAGAATTTTTACACTTATTTTCAAAATTAACTTACTTTAGATAGCACTAAAATCATTGTGAACTTCTGTTGGGAAGTTGAAATTTCCTTCTGGAAAGAGATTTGCAGTCTCTTTGGAAAGGAGTAAGCAGTCTTGGAAGTAATTGAGTGTTTAATCCTCGTATTTTTTTTCCAAGTAGTTTTTTGTGCCTATATACTTTATTTATGCTAACTAGAAAGATCCGTTCTCATGAGTTGCAGGATAAAATCAAGTTAACTTTCATGTTTCAGAACAAAACATATCCTTGCATTTATTGGAGGGATAGGTAAAAATGGAGATGGTGGCTGATAAAAGAAAAATCTTTGAAACTATGTTTTCCAAGCCCAAATCCTTTTGTAGTTGAAGGTAGTAAAAAAGTATAATATACTATCTTCAGGTTATGTATATGGTCACAGATAATAGCTCTGATGGTCACAGAGCTTGCTGATGGCTTCTGAAGGATGGCTCCTGCCTTTTACTGTTATCACAGCTCCTCATATGGCACCTTGAGTGGCAGTTCTGGAATCTGAAAAAGAAAGGATAGTGTAAGAATGGTGGTAAAATAAAAAAAAAAAAAACTGTCTTTGTAGTTCCTGCTTTATAGGCTCAATAAGGATTTCTAATACATACATCCTTGCAAAATTGTTTTTGTAGTTTTGTTATGAATCTGTTACTCTGCAATTCCTAAGGAGTAGATTTGGTGCTGTTAGTGTGGCTATTTGCAAAACATCCCTCGAGGATTCTTGTGTTTTGTGCATTAACTTCTGTCTTCATTACTTACACATTTAAAAACTCACCCTTCCTTAGGCATATGTCATTTTTGTTCAACATAATTTTGCATACATTACTTTCTTTGGCTGGAACAATTATATACATGATGAAAATCAGATTTTCTTCTATACATCTATTTGTAATTTTTACAGTAACTATTTCTACTACTGTATTTGTCATAGTGATTTTGCTCTTGGGGGCCTATATAGAAGAAAACTTGATTCTTTTTGGAACAGTACTGCTCAGAAAACGGGGAAGAAGGGACATGGCACTATCCCCAGGAATCACTAAGGAAACAGTGGTTTTATTGTGAACATTTTTGAAGGAATTTAAAGACTTGGGACTAAAGTTACCAAGTTAATTTGGTGTTTATTTTGTCCTTTGTATTCTTATTTATTTTTTAGGTTAAAGAATAGGAAGAAACCCCAATAAAAGCTAGAATTATAAGGTCATAGATTAGAAAGGGATTTAGAGATTATCTAATCCAACCTTTTCATTCTGTAGGTTATGCTAAATTCTTGAAAAACCATGTAAAGTCCAGATTATAGTAATTTTACTTAGAATCTGGAAGAAAGTGATAGCTCGAAAAAGAATGCTGCACACTTATTCATATTATTAATGCCTTTACTATAAACTTAAGCCAATAGTTTATTAACCACTCCGCTCTGAATTTATTTTAGTCAAGTATTAAAGGTATCAAGCATTTTGCTGGAAAACAAAATGACGTTGGGGAAACATTCTTTCCCCTTTTGCTGTTAGTGATAGCTTATTCATTCTGGCTGTAATTTTCATTGTCTTTATATACATTAATCAAAAAGATAAAGATGCATAAAATAGTTGTGAAAAAGATTAAGTAATTTATAGCTTTGTAGTAAATAACTTCTGGGATAGGACATTAATATAGCTGTCAGGAAACCTTGATTTTAGTCTCCCATGTACCTTGAGTTAGTTTTTCTTTACTTAAACATTGGTATGAAAATTTGGATATAAAAGGAAGAAAGTGTTTTGTAGGGTAGTCCTAAGTTTCTGAATGTGTAGACTGATTTATGTGCAAACATTGTCTTGCCTAATGGAAACAGTCATAATTGCCTGGTTTTCATTAATCCGAAAGTTGTCTTAAAGAAGTATTGAGCTTATTTGCCTGAATCAAGAGCAACACAAGTCCCTTCATCAGCTGCTGTTAGAACATCTTAGTCTGTGCAGCCATAGAGTAGAAATCTGCAGAGCTTGCAACAGTTCCTGTCACTGGCCACTCAGTGCTCATTAATAATCATAACAATGTAAGAAAACAAGAGAATAGAGAAGAGTCCAATGTGAACTCTAAACAGAACAGGTTTGCTACATTTTAACAGTCATAAATAGGGCAATGAGGGTGAGGGACAAAAGAAGTTTTAGAACATACTTGATGCCATTTAAGAATCCGCCTTGCAAGTAACCTAAATGGGAGAGGAGTGCTGATCACTGCAAAGTAGTGGAGCCAGGAGAGTTGAGGAGTGGTTGGTTCTGAGGGGTTTGTAAAACTGTATTGACATTTTGTGTAGTAAAACTAGATTTGGGGTAGAAATGCTAGTAAGTGTTAACTTGAGAAGTTTTAGCTTTTTCCTTCCTTTCTGGGGGGGTAATACCTTCATATATTAACCTCAGAATGTTCATGAACAAAGATGTTCATGAAACTTAGCCATAAACCAAATTCTCTGAATATTAAGTGTCAGGCTTAATAACTTACCGTTTATGTGGCATTATACTAGTAATGTAGAAGACATTTTGTGTTTGGTAATGTTTGGTGTGTATTGTCTTCACACTAGTGCGGAATTTTAGAAGGCACTTCTACTTTGGTGACTTCTGGAACACACGGGTAGAGCATTGTCAAGTGGCTTGGTTAGTTTCCATGTCCGTATACAAGTGTTAGCATTCTGTACAGTTTGGTGCTTCTTCCACGACAGCGTGATAGTTACAGGAGTTGAAGGGAAAGCACTGCGTGTTAACAGCTAAATTGGGCAGAAGCTTTCTTTATTTCCCTCTTCCATACTACTTTACACCTACAGTCACTTATTTTTTTTTGCAACATTCATTGAAAACTCCACATTATTTCAAACGTTATGTTCTTTTTTGACACTCATGTTGTCAATGCCTTTACGATAAATTTAAGCTTATTGTTAAATGTTTCAAGATTTATTATGTTCAGAACCCTTATAAAGCATTTTGTCCATGGTATAATAGTATTTTGATCTGAGTAGTAATAGATGTATTTAAGTTTAAATACAGATAAATATTGGTCAGTGTGTGTTCTCTGAAAAAAAATTCTTTATAATGGGGAAAACCAGATTAGACAGGAAAAGAAGATACTGTGGCTAAGATTTGACTGCAATTACATTTCCATCTCTCTTGCCTTTTTATCCTCTGAGAAGGTCGTTAAAATTGTAGTTATGCTGTGTTATTATTATGTTCAGTGACTAACCCAATGTGTATGTGATGTCACTGAACAGTAACTACAGTTCAGACATTTTCATTAGCTCCTGAAAGTAGTCTGTGTGATATGTCACCAAACAAAGATTTCAAATGTAGAAGCATGAAAGGTTCTTTAACTATTTGACATGAATTAGTTAAAAGTTCCTTGAAATTTTGTTTTGGATGATCTTAACTCAGTTTTTTTAATGACAGTCTTGCTTTTAACTGGTAGTAACTGCTCCTGGGTATTGAGATTTTTATGTTTATATGTGTATTCAAGATACACTATTCTCTTGAGAAAATGTTATCTTACGGGATTTGTGAAAGGAAATGTAGTATGTTAACAGCTATTATTGGCACTCCAGTGTTAATACTAAGGATCTGAAGCCACAATACAATGCTTTTCTTAAGCATAATTCATCTCTATATAAATATCCCATATGAAAGAAAATTTAGAGCCCTCCATTTAAAAAAGCTTTCTTGCTTTGCATAAAACTTGAAAATTTTTAATTTCAAAGTTATATTGATATTAAAACATAGATTCAGTCTTGTCTTAAAAGTGTATTACAATTTATTTCTTGCCATTTTTGTGTAAAATTTACAGAAAGAGTGTTACATCGTGCGCTCCAAAGGTAATGTCTCATTACTCTAAGGCTCTCTCTCTTTCTTTCTTTGCCTTTATCTCTTTAATTCTATTGTTATGTGCATTGAAACATTTTAATAAAAAAAAACTTTCTGCTTTATCTGTATAGCAGCAGTACATGTAAAACAAATGCCTTTTATTTTTCATGGTTAATCCTGGGAACTATATTTTAACTCCAGTGGCTTGTTTCCACCGCGTTCCTGCACATCTTCTGGTGGGGAGTGGGGTTATAATTTATAGAATGGTTTTAGTTCTCATTTCAGTGTGGAATTAGTCATTTCTGTATAAGGGCAAAAGCCTCTCTGATAATGGTATCAAACTGTAGATGGTTTTTGGAGTAGCAGTGACACTTGTCAATTTCTAGGATTTATAAGGCTTAAATACCTTGGACACATGTTTTTTTAAAGTAGATTCAGGGGTCGGGGAAACTGAGAAATCACTGTCTCTAAGTACAAGAGAAAATGGAAATGCATACATATTGAAAGGTTTTATAATCTGAAATGTTCTTTGTGTTTTTTTTTCTCTTTTTTTAGGTATGTTTTCATAAGCATATATACATTTAAACATTTGTGATAGCCTCTGGCCTTCACTTACTGAGCATGGGCCAGCATTGCATAGCTCTTTAAATAGCTGCTTTGAAGATCAATGCAATTTTTTTTAAATTGAAAGTTTTGAAAGAGTGAGAGTTCGTGGGATGAGCTCTCTGCCTCTTTGAATAGAATTGAATAGTCTAGACGGTGCATATTATTTCTCCCCACCCTTTTGTAAACCTCTTTGGCTAATGTCCTCTGTTCATCCATGGATTAGCCCAGTGCCAGTAAACCTGCTTTACATTGGGATTTCTACTCCTAGAATGTAGGTAGAGGACTCCAGAGGGCTTCTTTTTGTTAAATATTTAGTATTCTTCATATGTAATCTAATCTAATTAGAGTACGTGCAGACTGATATTTCTGTATCTTGAGCTGCAGATCCAAGTAATGGACTTACATCATGCACGTCACGGTTAGGCGCTGTGGGCAGACTGAGTTGTCCTTGAAAGAAAGAGTCACTTCTGTCTTTGTTTTCTGCACTACTGCAATAAAAGACCAAGTTTGCCTATTCTTGGCAGTTTTCATTCTAATTAAAAACTAAACTTTAATGTCATAACGATAGCTATTCCATCCTTAAATCGAGCCTCAGGTAGTATGTTGCTGCATCACTGTAGTACTCTGGATGTTTTATTTCAACATGTGCTCCAGAGGTTTGCCATCAGTAGTTTTTACAGCCTTTCTACTAGCCAAGGTGGCACATTGAATTGGGCTCTTCATGTTTTAGAAAAATGTGTAGGCTTGCCCCAATGCTACAAGATCTGTGAGCTATGGAAAAAGGGTCAGGGAAGGAGAAGGGATACATCTCATCAGGAAACCATACATTGTTTTTACTTCTACATATTTGGGCTGATCCCTACATTGAAGAAAAATTTTACTTTTTTAAAAGCATTCTTGGCTGGGCGTGGTGGCTCACGCCTGTAATCCTAGCACTTTGGGAGGCTGAGGCAGGCGGATCCAGCCTGGCCAACATGGTGAAACCCCATCTCTACTAAAAATATAAAAATTAGCCAGGCATGGCGGCGCATGCCTGTAATCCCAGCTACTCGGGGGGCTGACACAGGAGAAACACTTGAACCTGGGAGGTAGAGGTTGCAGTGAGCCAAGATCGTGCCATCACACTCCAGCCTGGGCAACAGAGCAAGACTCCATCTCTAAATAAATAAATAAATAAATAAATAAGTACTCTACGCCTTTCATATAATGGAATCACTGTCTAGCTTCTGTACTAATTTCTTGTCTTCAGTGTACTTTGGTAAAGCTTTATAATTAAAGCACATTTCTGTCTTAAAGTTACCATCCATAGTGGTTTCTAGATGCTGGTGTAATCGTTTAAACACTAGTGGCTCACTAATTTCATTAGTTTTTGTTTTCTTTTTTTTTTTTGCTGCCTGTTTTTATTTTTATAATTACATTGGCCTGAATTTCCACTTTTCACTCTTCTAAGGAATATTTGTTATTTGTGGTTTTAAAACTTCGTATTTCTTTTAAAATTCTTGGACTTCTTAAGTTGACATTTTACTTTTTAAAAATTAAATTATGTAGTGCTCTAACAGAACTGAATATTCTTAATGTAAGTATAAGCATTACAAATCCTTGTACAATAAAGATTTTTAGCATTGTTATGGTTAAAAACTGGCTTTTGTTCACTTACATGTCTTAAAATTGCTTTAAAATGATTGTAAAAATTTATGTGGGAGCTTCTAGTACAGTTGACTGCTTTAACATGGCCTGACATCTAGTAATATTTTTTTCTCTCTCAAATTTGTTTTCTATCTCTTAAATATCTATTTCTCATTCTTATAAATCAAGATGCTTGTGGTGTATAATTCTGAGTCTTAATTATCTGCTTTTGAATTTTTTCCACTGCAATTCATATAATGTGAAGATCTGTGAAAATGCTATGGGAAAACTAGCTTGGGTTCGAAATATCTTAACCAAATATACCCTGTAGATTGTCTTAACAGTTGGTAACTGTGGAAGAAGCCGGTTGGGTGTTTTCTGGGCCATGGAAATTTAAAATGCCTGTAATGTTAGCCATCATTACTTTGCTATCAGAAGGGTTGGCAGATTGTAGCTTTTCTCCCTATCACATTTTCAGTTGCTGTGTCAGAGCTTCACCTTGGGTGAAGGAAGAGGGGCAGGAAGTTCTGGAAACAGAGCTCCAAGGCCTTCCTCTGTCTGCTTGCCTAAAAATGCAGACTGACTCAATATGAGACATCACAAATAGGAAAATATTTACATGCGTGGGGCAAATGTTATTCACACTTTCTTCCCATAGGGCAAATAAGAGGTGCTTTTCTTATTTAATTATGCTGATAACATTTTGAGGGTTTTTTAAAAGTGTTTTGTTTTGTTTTGGATTTGAGAGTAACTTTAATTTTTATGTGTATTCATGCTATATATTTATGGGTATAAGGCAAACCTATTTCATAGGTATTATGTACATATAGTCTAATAGAGATGATTGTGAGGTTTTTTTAATTAGTAAAATGGCTGCTATTGCTGTTTTGGGGTCTTTAAGGTCAGATGTTTATCATGTTTAACTTTTTCCCTTATCTTTTTATCTTTACTTCTCTGTTCTCTACATGCTGTGTTTAAACCTTTCTGCTCTCTTCACCTGAACACACCGTGTTTGATATCATCTTTGTGTTGATGTTTATTACATAGTACCACAAAGCCTGCTCCACACCTGGATGGGTAAGTTATATTCTTACTACCCTGGGGAAGCGTTTGGGTGGCCAGCCATAAAGACAGATTGGACTGTGGTTGAGCCCTCAAGGGAGTGCTGTTGATGTTGCGTTAATCTCACAGCCAGCCTCTTCCTTAGGATCACAAAATGGAGTCGTTTTGAGACCCCATGGCTCTCATGTCACTGAAGGAGTCATTAATCTGTCCTCATGGATGGGCTTCTTAGCAATACAGCTTTTTTTTCAAAGTTTTCAAAATGGGCCAGTTAGTAAGCAGCACAATTTCAAGTGTCCCTGTAAGGAGGGTTTCCGAGGAACAAGTGAAGTCTGAATGTTACGAAACTCTTTATCTAAAATGGTTAAGAACCATTGTTTTAAAGGCAGAAAACCGAGCCCCAGTTTGCATAATTGTTTACTTTTATGAAGCAGATTTCAAGTTCTCATTCTTTCTAGTTGCTTCTTACAACAAACAGTTTGGTTTTATTTTCCGGTCTGTGGACATGTCATTGATTACAGTTAATTGTCTTGATGATTGTTCATAGCTTAATTATCAAACCAGTTGTTTCTTGAATTTGTATTTTGACAGGGTGCATGTCGTCTTTGGACTGGTTATTTCTGGTTTTGAAGTAATCGAACAAATTGAAAATCTGAAAACTGATGCTGCAAGCAGACCATATGCAGATGTGCGAGTTATTGACTGTGGAGTACTTGCCACAAAATCAGTGAAAGATGGTAAGAACTTTTTTGACAGTAGACGAAGCTAAGACACAGACTAACTAGATTCGAGTAGTGGAACTAGTGGTGTAACCATAGCCGTTGGTGCCTCTGAATCATACCCTACACACTTAATCTTTTAGCATATCTCGTCAAATCTTACCTCCTCATCCTTTTCCTTGCCACCAGCCTGATCCACACCAGCAGTATTTGTGTCTGGATTACTACAGTAGCCTCACAGCTGTTTACCTTGCCTCTGTCCCATAATCTTTTGTCAGCAGCGGCAGCGGTAGCTTCCTAACTGGTCTTATTGCTTATGTCCTAGGACCGCTATGGTCTGTC
Organism: Saguinus oedipus; assembly: GCA_031835075.1. Taxonomy (NCBI): domain Eukaryota; kingdom Metazoa; phylum Chordata; class Mammalia; order Primates; family Cebidae; genus Saguinus; species Saguinus oedipus. The sequence goes on along the minus strand of CM063185.1, from coordinate 1,494,410 downwards.
TTTAACAGCAACCAGAGTGATCCTTTGAACTGTAATGTGCGTTCATGTCGTGCCTGCTCAGAACCCTCGAAGGGCTCCCTTCTCAATCTTCCAAAGCCTGAGTCTTTACAGTAGTCTCTTAGGCACTGGCTGGTCTGACTCTGCTGTCTCTGTGAATTCTTTTCCCTTACTCATTGCCTTCCAGGCACATTGACCTTTATTCAGACATGCCAACACTTAGGGACTTTGTGCTGCCTATTCTCTTTGACTGGAACACCCTCCATTAAGATACCTGCATGACATCCTCCCTTGCTTCTGTGGGTCTCTGTTCAAATGTTATGTTAAACTATCCCCAATCTTACTTTCCCTTTACACTGCTTTGTTTTTCTGTCTTAACACTTATCATTTGTCATATTATGCAGTTATTTCTTTCTTTTTATTTATTTTGAGACAGACTCTTGCTCTGTTGCCCAGGCTGGAGTGCAGTGGCACAGTCTCAGCTAACTGCAACCTCCACCTCCTGGGTTCGAGTGATTCTCCTGCCTCGGCCTATGGAGTACCTGTGATTCCTGTGATTATAGGCATGCACTACCTTGCCTGTCTAATTTTTATTATTTTTAGTAGAGACAGGGTTTCACCTTGTTGGCCAGGCTGGTCTCAAACTCCTGACCTCAAGTGATCCAGCTGTCTTGGCCTCCCACAGTGCAGGGGTTACAGGTGTGAGCCACTGCCTTTATTATGGGTGTGGCCTAATTCTTGTTATTTAACCTAGCTAGAATTAGGCTTCATATGGACAGGGGACTTGTTACCTTAGAATCTTGCCAGTAATTTTATTATAAACTTGAAAAAAACTACATTCCATTTTTTGTTTGCTGTATATAAAGCATATTTTGATAATCAGTAATCATAGTTTTACTCCTAAGCGTAGGCACTGAAATTTAATACTAATGTTTTTATTGATGTTTCTTAAAAGTTTTTGACAAAAAAAGGAAGAAACCAGCTCATTCAGAAGACTTGGATTCCTCTTCCAATTCCTCTTCCTCTTCAGAATCATCTTCAGAAAGTGAAATTGAACATGAGAGAAGCAGAAGGAGGAAACATAAGAGGAGGCCAAAAGTTAAACGTTCTAAAAAGAGGAGAAAGGAAGCAAGCAGTTCAGAAGAGCCAAGGAATAAACATGTCATGAGCCCAAAAGGGTACGTGTTAAACACCAATGTGCTCTTACCTAAAAACACACACTCTGGAAAGGGAAGAGTATGTATAATTCTGTAAACTCCATTTTATTAGCTGTTACTGAAAAAGGATGGTATTTTTTAAACTTTATCTAAATCGAAATTTGCCAAATCTGGGAGTTGGTAGTGTAGGCAATTCATTTCAAAGATTGTGTGTGTTTTCAGTTCTCGGTGAAAATAGTCCTAAGAACTGTTTTTTTTGTTTTGTTTTTTTTTAAGAAACAGGGTCTTGCCCTATTACCCAGGCTGGATGGAGTACAGTGGCACAATCATAGCTCACTGCATTCTCAACCTCCTGGGCTCAAGAGATCCTTCTGCCTCAGCCTCCTGAGTAGCTAGGACTACAGGAGTGTACCACTATGCCTGGCTAATTTTTAAAGTTTTTGTAGAGACAGGGTCTTTCACTGTGTTGACCAGGCTGGTCTCTGACTCCTGGCCTCAAGCAATCCTCCCATGTAAGACCCCTAAAGTACTGGATTACAGGTGTTAGCCACAATACCGAGCTTCCTGGAACTCTTAACATAAAAATGTTAGGATCATTTGACAATTTTCCTATCAAAATTTTAGCCTCTGGGTTTTTCACTGGGTTGGTAGTATGTTCTCTTTGTGAAAATTATATAACTCTTTTGAGTGAGACTTGCATGCTATCGTTAATTATGCTGTTGTTTTAATATCTAATTTTTTGTGCTTTTATTATGAAATGCAAACACTATACATTTTAATCAGTGACTTGACTTCTCTCTAAGTCACTCGGAGAGGAGTGATACCCATGAAAACAGGTCAGTCGATGCCAGTGCTAAAAGGGAAAAGCCTGTGGTCCGCCCAGAAGAGATCCCTCCAGTGCCCGAGAACCGGTTTTTACTGAGAAGAGACATGCCTGTTGTGACTGCGGATCCTGAACCGTAAGTAGGATGACTAAACTGAGTGTTTTTATTTCTCAGAGAGACCATTTTGTCAGCTCACTGCAGTTCTACACTCATGTGGAACGACTCGTGTTTGAAGCACATTGAAAGATACTGTAGGAGGATCAGATTAATGAATGATAACTAGGAAATATGGGAGATACCAGATTAATGACCACTATGTGCACTACCTTTCAGAATTCACACTCTCTCAGGGAGAGGAGGTTGGGCAGGTTGGGCAGGGAAGCTCTTGGTGGTGGTCTGGAAAGATTTCATTCCTGGTCTTCTTCTGCCTTTGCCTTTCATTAGAGGGGTGAGATTTTAGTTATCAGAATAACGAGTTAGATGAATTCTTTACATCCATTTGAGTGATGAAGCATACATTCCAATTTGAATAGTGCATAATTAATTGCACGATGATTGGAAATATAATTTAGTATCATAAATAAGTTACTTTTGTTAACTTGTTCCACGATTACTTCTCTGCATTGGAAAAGTGAATGTGTAGTTATAGATTTGGCCTGAGAAAATAGTAATGTATTTTGTGTATTAGATTTCAGTTTAGAATTATTACAAGAAAATGTTTCATGAAAAGAAATGGAAATACCATAATGGCTGGTATAATTGATAAGTTCCCTATGAAGAGTTATTTTGAAAGCTGAAAAGTTTTGAGTCCTTTTTTATAATTAGGTCTGTGCATAAAGTTATTTAGTTTATTAAAATTTTTTAAAGCCTGATACTGTCTTGTTTTAAAAAGCTGTTGCAAAATGGCATGTATCTTTGAATTAATAACTTAACATATTATGTTTTCATTATTAAAAATTCTAGCTTGTGAACAGATTTTATAGTAGAACTTTTCTTCTTTATAAGACACCAAGTTCAGTGATCAAATCCATTTGGCTTTCAGAAGGTAGGAAACTTGAAAGATCAACTTCATTGTTATATGATAGGTGTCAGCAGTCTATGATTCATGGACTAAATTTGGCCTACTGGTTGTTTTTGTACAATCCATGAGTTAAATGTGTTTTTATGTGTTTAAATGTTTTTTAGGGGAAGTCAAAAAAGGAATATTTTGTGACATGAAAATTATGTGAACTTCTATCTAAAAGTAAAGTTGCACTGAATCACGACCTTCTTCATTTGCTTACATTTGTTCTGCTGCAACAGCAGAACTAAGGAGTTGCATCAGAGTTTGTATGTAGTGCTCCCACGCCTTTACTTACCAAGAGGTGCACTACAAATCACAGTGAAAAAGCCGTAACTCACCAGAATTTCAACTGCTACACATACCAGCCATCTGTGTGAAGAGATCTTTTTAAAGATGAAATACATAAAATCTCATTACAGATGAGCATCGAGGAAGAGCATTAACCTTATATGGGAGTTTTTTGTATTTTCTTGTTTTTTTGAGACAGGGACTTGCTCTGTTGCTCTGTTGCCCAGGCTAGAGTGCAGTGGCAAGATCATGGCTCACTGCAGCCTCAACTTCCTGGGCCCGAGTGATCCTCCTGCCTCATCCTCCGGAGTAGCTACTACTACAGCCGCCTCACCACCCCTCCAGCCAGTTTTCAACATTTGTTTTAATAGAGAATACTGACTCTGGGTCCTAGTTAAGCAAAGTTACTCCACCTCCCAAAAATGAATTGCCTTCTTCCCATTAGTAGACCTTTATTACAAAAAATGATGCTCAGTTGTTGTTACAGTATTTTGAGTTTTGCCAGCAGAACATTTGTGGAAATTTGTTTTCTTTCTTGAAATTAGCCAGTCACGAAAAAGACAAATACCCAAAGTGTTGAATATTCCTCATGTAAATGGAACCATATGATACTTGATTCCTAGAATAGTCCAATTCATAGAAATGGAAAGCAGAGTAGAGGTTTTCAGGGGCTGCTGGGCAGAGCAGGGAATGGGGAGTTAGTGTTTAATGGGTAGAGTTTCTGTTTGGGGTGATGAAACAGTTTTGAAAGAACAGTGGTGATGCTTGCACAGTGTTGCAAATATGACTAATGCCACTGAGCTGTACATTTAGAATGCTAAAAATGACAAACTTTATGTTACATATGTGTATCTGTGTGTGTGTGTGTGTGTGTGTGTGTGTAGATATCTCTTAAAAAGCATTTTTCAAATGCTTATTAATACAATGCCTGACACAGTAATTGCCCAATAGAAACTAGCCATTATGTTAATAGTAACAGACACAAAATAAACTGAGGTGTGGAAAGACCTCGTGCATGGAAGGCTGTAGGTGTCGCAGAAACTGTACTTTTATATGTGATGTGGTAAGGCAGCAGATTCAAAGCATATAAGATGAAGGGCAGCGAAGAGTAGAGTAGGAGAGACAGACTATTAAAAATGACCAAAGCACAATTAAGCATCAGAGTTAGCAATACCTCATCAGTGTTCCCTTAAGAACATCACTGGTTTGACAGGAGAAAAATAAAAAAGGATTTTTTTTAAAGATTATACTGGACGTGGTGGCTTATGCCTGTAATCCCAGCACTTGGGGAGGCCAACAAGGGCGGATCACGAGGTCAGGAGATTGAGACCATCCTGGCCAACATGGTAAAACCCCATCTCTACTAAAATACGAAAATTAGCTGGGCGTGGTGGCACGTACCTGTAATCCCAGCTACTTGGGAGGCTGAGGCAGGAGAATCGCTCAAACCAGGAAGTCGGAAGTTGCAGTGAGCAGAGATTGCACCACTGCCCTCCAGCCTGGAAACAGAGCAAGGCTCCGTCTTAAAAAAAAAAAAAAAGTAAGTACTGTGCTTAAAAGGAGAGCGACTAGTGTCAGTATCATGTATTTTTACCCAATTTATTTTGTTTTTCTTTTCTTTAAGTTTTGTCATTTAAATGGTTTGCTTACAAAATAAGGTTATGTGGAATGTCTCATTCTACAAAAGTGTTGGATAAATGAACTGTTTTAGTATTATAGGGACATAAATTTTGTATTTAAACGTTGAGAAAAATGCTTCTCCTTTGCTTATTTTTAATTTTCATCACCGTCTTCTTTTCCTAGGAAGATTCCTGATGTTCCACCCATTGTAAGTGATCAGAAACCATCTGTATCGAAGTCTGGACGGAAGATTAAAGGAAGGGGCACAATTGTATGTGTGATAAGACTTTTTTGGAAATTATGTATCTAAATAGGAAAAAATGTTTACCTATCATCAAAATCCTAGCTTTAATTTTAGATGTAATACAAAATCTATTCAAGGAACTAATTTTATTTTCCATAGCTATGGGAAGGTATTGCTGTGAGATCAAAGTATACTGCTGTGTTTGAATGGGTTTAATTGAGTGTGAAAAGAGGAACATGTAAAACCATCAGTGAGTATGCTGAGAAATCTGGCATGTTGAATAATCTAGGCTAATGAATGTACTCATTAAGACTTTGATGAGGAAAGGTTTATGTGCATTACAGGTGAATCTCAGCCTTGCCCATCTTTTTTTAATGCTTTGTTTGAAATAACTTCACCCGAACCTAAAATAAAAGTTAAAAAGAAAAAGAAATAACTTTAGACCAACCTTTTGGTAACCTAAATCATTGCCTTTGATGAGATAATCTGAGATTGGGTCTTTTACTTAACTCTGTCCTATAGCAGACTGTCAAGATGCCTTTTTAAAAATAGTATTCTCTTTGTTTTTAAAGCGTTATCACACACCTCCAAGGTCAAGATCCTGTTCTGAGTCAGATGATGATGACAGCAGTGAAACACCTCCTCACTGGAAAGAGGAAATGCAGAGATTACGAGCATACAGACCACCTAGTGGAGAAAAGTGGAGTAAAGGAGATAAGTAAGAACTTTGAGTATAAGCACAACCCTGGGTCTGTTGTATTTTAAGTGTTAGAAGGGATTAGATAAAATTCTGGACATTTTATTAAAGATTCACAGTCAAAATTAGACTCTGACCAAAGGAAATACATTTGGGACTTCTTGGTGAAAGTAGTACTCTTAACTAGTTGGGCTTTTAAATCAAAATCCTGTTTTCCTTAACAAAAACTGTAAGCCCGTAGCTTTTAATGACCTCTTAGTCAATTTTAGAAATGATTAGGACTTAGAAATTATGTAGCAGATTCTTTTCTAGCCAGCCAGGTCACTGATGAGTTCATTGGTAGATAGGAACACCTGCACTCAGTGTGCACATTGACTTTTGATCTCAGGGACTGTTGCTTCTTTAGAAGTATACGTATGTGTTACCTTCAGTTTTGTCCCACAGGGGAATATTTATTTTAGGAAGGGGACAGACCCCAGAATAGCTAGTGAAAAATATACTGATGGGACCCTGTTTAATTCTTCATGGTAGAAATCTCTCTCTCTCTCTCTCTCTCTCTCTCTCTCTCTCTCTCTCTCTCTCTCTCTCTCTCTCTCTCTCTCGACATCCTGCAGAGTGGTTTGGAATTGGGAAAAGGAGGAAAAGGAATGCATCCACTGTGTAAAAGTGGCTCAGACACAGTGGTACCGTGGACTTTCAATGCTGAGCCTTGACGTTACCACTGAGATTGTAAAGCCTGTATCTGTTTTTGTGTACTTTTTCCTCAGTTTCTGTTTTAAGTACTTTACAGTCTTAGTGGAAATCTGGATTACTTCTGTGAGGTGGAGAAAAAACAAGATTCATGCTAGTTTCAAGCAGCTGTCCTGCATCTTTTAGAAAATCAACAAAATTGTTTGGGACCTTGTTTTGACAGCCCTCAAAAATTGTTCCTAGAGGCAGAGGATTGTTAGCAGGTAACAGCCAGGAACTCTTGTGATTGAGTTCAGTAATGTTCTTGTGGTTACTTGATTTTCAAAAACGTTTTCCCAACAAATGTCAGATACTTTGCTTAGCTTAAAAAAAAATCCTTTCGTAAGTGAATCCGTTAGTAGTTCTCAGTGTGTGTCTCTGAAAGTATAACAAGACCAGGCCTTTAACTCTTTGATTCACGCTTCCTGTGTCTGCTTAACAAAGCTGTATTTTAAGGCATAGGAAACATGCTTATAAATCACTGCATGAATATTATGTCCTTTCTGTAGGTTAAGTGACCCCTGTTCAAGCCGATGGGATGAAAGAAGCTTGTCCCAGAGGTCAAGGTCATGGTCCTATAATGGATATTATTCAGACCTTAGTACAGCAAGACACTCTGACGGCCACCATAGGAAACGCAGAAAAGAGAAAAAAGTTAAGCATAAAAAGAAAGGGAAAAAGCAGAAACATTGCAGAAGACACAAGCAAACTAAGAAGAGAAGGATTCTTATGCCGTCTGACATAGACTCCTCAAAATCTTCCACTCGAAGAATGAAATCCTCTTGTGATAGAGAAGGGAGTTTTCGTTCTTCCTCAGTATCGTCTCATCACTCATCAAAGAGAGACTGGTCTAAGTCTGATAAGGATGTTCAGAGCTCTTTAACCCATTCCAGCAGAGACTCATACAGATCGAAATCTCACTCGCGGTCTTATTCTAGAGGAAGTTCACGATCAAAGACGGCATCAAAGTCCTCACGTTCTCGAAGCAGATCCAAGTCCAGATCCAGTTCCAAGTCTGGGCACCAAAAGAGGGCATCACAGTCACCAAGGAGAACAGCTTCCCAGTTAGGTGAGAACAGACCAGTTAAAACAGAACCATTAAGAGCAACCGTGGCCCAAAATGAAAATGTAGTAGTACAACCCGTTGTCGCAGAAAATATTCCTGTCATACCACTGAGTGACAGTCCCCCCCCTTCAAGATGGAAGCCTGGACAGAAACCTTGGAAGCCCTCTTATGAGCGAATTCAGGAAATGAAAGCTAAAACAACCCACTTGCTGCCCATCCAAAGCACTTACAGTTTAGCAAATATTAAAGAGACTGGTAGCTCATCATCCTACCGTAAAAGAGAAAAAAATTCAGAGAGTGATCAGAGCACTTATTCAAAATACAGTGATAGAAGTTCAGAAAGCTCAGCAAGGTCAAGGAGCAGATCTTCTAGGAGTAGATCTTATTCCAGATCATATACAAGATCACGCAGTCCAGCTAGTTCACATTTAAGGTCTAGGTCTCCATCATCTAGGTCTCATTCCCGAAATAAATACAGTGATCATTCCCAGTGTAGTAGATCATCTTCATATACTTCAGTTAGCAGTGATGACGGAAGACGAGCTAAGAGGAAACTTAGATCCAGTAGGAAAAAAAACAGCGTTTCACATAAAAGGCACAGCAGCAGCTCTGAAAAGACACTTCACAGTAAATACGTGAAAGGTAGAGACAGGTCTTCATGTCAGAGAAGGTATCGCGAGAGCAGGTCGTCTTTGGATTATTCTTCAGACAGTGAGCAGTCAAGTGTTCGGGCTACACAGTCAGCCCAAGAAAGAGAGAAGCAGGGCCAAACGGAAAGAACACATAATAAACAAGAGAAAAACAGAGGTGGAGAGAAATCCAAGCCTGAACAGGAACGTCCTCATTCAAAGAAAAGAACCTTGAAAGAGAATCTTTCTGATCGCTTTAGAAATGGCAGTAAGCCCAGAAGGAAGAATTATGCTGGGAGTAAATGGGACTCTGAGTCAAATTCCGAACGAGATGTAGCTAAAAACAGTAGAAATGACTCGCAGCCATCGTCTGACAAGGAGGAAGGTGAGGCCACATCCGATTCCGAATCAGAGGGTAGTGAAATTCACATCAAAGTTAAACCCACAACAAAGGCGTCCACACATTCTTCACTGCCTGGTGACAAGGGCGCTTGGAAATCAAGCAAACAGCGTACATCCACCTCCGATTCTGAGGGCTCTTGTTCCGATTCTGAAAACAGTAGAGCAAAGCCACAGAAGCACAAACATGGGTCAAAGGAAAATCTTAGAAGAGAACACACCAAAAAAGTGAAAGAGAAATTGAAAGGAAAAAAAGACAAGAAGCACAAGGCTCCAAAGCGAAAGCAAGCATTTCACTGGCAGCCTCCACTAGAGTTTGGGGAAGAGGAGGAGGAGGAGATTGATGACAAGCAGGTTACTCAGGAGTCAGAAGAGAAAAAGCTTTCTGAAAACAGTGAAACCGTAAAAGATAATATTCCAGAAACAGAGAAGTCATGTGAAGAGGGCAGCCTTTCAGGTAAACATAATACAGTGACTGTTTCATCAGGTCTTGAGCAGTTTACTAAAGATGATAATAAACTCAGCCTTTCTCCCACAGCTTTAAATACTGAGGAAAACGTGGCCTGTTCGCAGAGCATTCAGCATGTCGAAGAGCGTGTTCCCAAGGGAGTGGAAGATGTACTTCAAACAGATGACAACATGGAGATCTGTACTCCTGATAGGAGTTCCCCAGCAAAGGTAGAGGAGGCTTCCCCTCTGGGAAATGCACGCCTTGATACCCCAGATATAAACGTCGTTCTGAAGCAGGATATGGCAGCAGAACATTCTGAAGCAGCGATAGTAAAACAGGAACAGGAAAGCAGCATGTCTGAAAGGAAAGCGTTGGATGAAGTGGGGAAACAGGACAGTGGCTCTGCTAGCTTGGCTAGTGCTGGAGAAAGTTCTGGGAAGAAGGAGATGGCTGAGAAGAGCCAGGTCAACCTCATTGATAAGAAATGGAAGCCCCTGCAAGGTGTGGGGAACCTGGCAGCACCCACGGCTGCCACATCCGGTGCTGTGGGAGTTAAGGCGTTGACCACTGTGGCCGAAGTGAAACCACAAGGCTTGAGAATAGAAATTAAAAGCAAAAATAAAGTCCGGCCTGGGTCTCTCTTCGATGAAGTAAGAAAGACCGCGCGCTTAAACCGTAGACCAAGAAATCAGGAAAGCTCAAGTGATGAGCAGACGCCTAGCCGGGACGGTGAGAGCCAGTCCAGGAGTCCCAGTAGATCCCGAAGCAAATCCGAAACCAAATCAAGACACAGAGCAAGGTCTGCCTCCTATAGTCACTCAAGAAGTCGGTCGAGAAGTTCCACATCTTCTTATCGGTGAGCAGTATTCTCTTTCTTTTCTCCCAGAGAGAGTCTGTTACTGTTTAGCTTGGAAGAATATCAGAATTAGGGACAGAAACAGTATTTCCAAATATCTTGAAAGGAATAAGAAGTCTTGTATGATTCAGAATTGAGGACATAGGGAGAGGGAATTTCAGGAGGAGAAATTTGGGCTCGGTTTACAAAACTCTGTTGTTGTCACTTTAAAGCTCTGTCAGTAGAAATGAGTTCCCGTGATAGGTGGTAAGTTCTCCACCTTTAAAGATGTCAGGCTGCTCTCCTGCCAGTGAGCAGTGCCTAAGAATAGAATCCTAAATGGACAGAATATATAGAATTTGCAGATCATTACCCTCACCTTTCAGTTTAGACATGTGGAATGCGAGGGCCGGAGAGGCGGCTGCCTGCCCAAGACATGCATCTTAGTTTAGATAGGGGCGGGATAGGGGTAAAACTGATAAAAACAATCATCTTTAGATTTTTTTTTTTTTTTTTGAGACGGAGTTTCGCTCTTGTCACCCAGGCTGGAGTGCAATGGCGCCATCTCGGCTCACCGCAACCTCCGCCTCCTGGGTTCAGGCAATTCTCCTGCCTCAGCCTCCTGAGTAGCTGGGATTACAGGCGCACACCGCCACGCCCAGCTAATTTTTGTATTTTTAGTAGAGACGGGATTTCACCATGTTGGCCAGGCTGGTCTCGAACTCCTGATCAGGTGATCCGCCCGCCTCGGCCTCCCAAAGTGCTGGGATTATAGGCGTGAGCCACTGCACCCAGCCATCTTTAGATTTTAATTGTTGTTTGAAAGGCAACAAAAGAATTTAAAACAGCTGTATCTCATCTTTGTCACTCTGTACCTTCATGAAAAGGTTCTTGTCATTGTTATGAATTACGTCGTAACTTTTATTGTCAGCATAGAGCGGATAACACAGATGAGAATTAAAAACGGAAAAATACTGTGATGGTAAGAAGTTAACAAGCAGTCGTGTTCATTGTTTTCTTTTCCTTGTAAATATTTTGTGGTTTTACCTGTCTCTTAATTACTCATATTCCTCATTATATTGTGCTTGATGTTCATCATGTGAGCTGGAAATAGCATACAGATCTGTGACTTTTTCTTCCTTTCTGATTATTCATCAGTCTTTCTTCCCTCGCCTGCCCAGACTTCTTCCTAAACACGGAGCCGCCACAGGCATCTGTGCTCACGCCCTTTTGCCCTCGGTTGTGCGCCTGCTGCCTTCCATGCCTTCCCCTGCCCGTGTCTCTTAGTTTACTGGTGAAGCTTTCAGGTGTTCTGATGGCCAGTGCCATGGCATGTTTTCAGCCTCATTTTTGGAGCCCTCTGCTAGCTCTCCTTCTCCCACTCAGCCAGTTCATCCTGCTGGTGGAGGCTTCTCTGCCTCCTCACGGCCTTTTCTCTCTTAGTGCCTGTTGAGTGACGCCAGCTTCCTGTCTGCCTGTGGTCTGCCTTACCATTTACACAGAGACAGCTCCTTGCTGTTGGTGATGCTGGCCGCTCTCCTCATTTACCTTCCCACCTCTGCCTTGGAGTTGGCAGTATTTCATTTTGTAATGAAGGCAGCAAGGCATAGACAGGCTCAGGGACTTATTCTAGGCTATGCAGCTAACAGGTAGTGGACTGAGGTGGATAAGCCTGGGTGCTGCCCTGCCTCCCTGTTTTGGATACCTGCCTTGCCTGACTTCCCCACTAGGGTATGAACTCCGTGAAGTCAGGAGCTGTGTCTTATTCATTGTTCAGTCACCTCACAGGGTGTGGCTTTATAATTTTTGGTTAAATAAATGACTACAATCTTATTAGAACATGATGTACTTTGGGAGGCCAAGGCGGGCAGATCACGAGGTCAAGAGATTGAGACCATCCTGGCCATGGTGAAACCCCATCTCTACTAAAAATACAAAAATTAGCCGGGCGTGGTGGCACACGCCTGTGGTCCCAGCTACTCGGGAGGCTGAGGCAGAAGAATCGCTTGAACCCAGGCGGAGGTTACAGTGAGCTGAGATTGCGCCACTGCACTCCAGCCTGGTGACAGAGTAAGACTCCGTCTCAAAAAAAAAAGAACATGATGTATTCATTTTCTTGCAGATAAACTGGAAGCAGGTCATGTCTTCCAAAACATAATTGCATACTGCATAAAACCTATGGTGATATTACATAACGTCACCTAGACACAGAGGCATTGTTCTGTTCTTGAATGACAGGCTTACAGTAGGGGAGAAGGGTGGGGGCCAAGTGAATGCAGAGGGGCAGAATGGTTTCTGCTTGTTTTACTGGGTATTAGAGATGTAAAGAATAAAAAAATGATTGAAGGATAAAAAGCCATATGACACATATTCACGTACCTGCCATCTAGCTTACAGAATAGAGCTTTGACGCACCAGAGCCATCCTAGGTGCGCTCCTGTCCCAAAGTTAACCGTTATTCTAAACTCTGGTTATAATATTGTCTTTCTTTATAGTTTCTATCTTTATACAATGTTATGTTTGTACCTTTTATATATGTAGATGTTGTACATTTGCTTTTTTCATTCAACCTTGTGTTCTAGAGATATATCCTTGCTGATTACATGTAGCTATAGTTCATTCATTTTCTTACTTCAGAATATTTCATTCTCTGTCTCTACCTGAATTTTTTTTAACCCATTCTACCATTAATGGAGATTTGGCTTATTTTCTTCTCAGTGTTGCTGGTGTTATAAATCAGACTCCTATGAACATACTTGTGCCACCTTTTCTTGTTTTTCTTCATTGTATTCTGTTTGGTTTTAACCATTGTTGTTTTGAGATTGCCTCATTAGCTGTCACTGTCATATCCACTGTGAAGGGTTTATGAGAGGCCTTTCTTCTTGTTGTGTTTTCCCCTTCTTGCCCTACTAGTAATTAATTTTAATACCATGGTGAGTTAACAAAATTATATGTTTTTTCAATTGCTTTGATTGTAGATCAAGAAGCTACTCTAGAAGTCGGAGCAGAGGATGGTACAGCAGAGGCCGAACCAGAAGCCGGAGCAGTTCCTACCGGAGTTACAAAAGTCACAGGTGAGCTTGTGATCTCACCCTGCAGTGTGGTCTCCATCGTGTCCACTTTTTAAGGCTACTTAGGCAGAGGCGGGTAGTTGTTGAGAAGAATCATGTCATTACTGAATATAATACTGGCCTGTTTTCTTCCCATGAAAGAGCTGTGGAATTCTTGACTATTCCTCTGTTGGGATCTTATCAGAGTGAGGCGAGAGAAGCAGTAGAAATATTTATGAAGCCCTGATTCCTGCCTGTGCCTCCCCACATAGATCTTCCCTAACCTAAGTTTACATCTGCATTCACCTCTTGACGTGGTTAGAGATTAGGGCAGGAAGACTGTAGAGAGGGGACCAAGAGGAAGAAATACATGTACTGGGGGAAGGGTGGCCCCAGACTTCCAGTTCCAGCTTCTTTCCCTCTTTGCCTCTGAGATGTTTTCTACTGCTGCTGTGTCACTTTACTCACAGAAGTCCTACCTGTGCAGACCTCTCCCCTTACTGCACCCAGTTTAAGCCTACCTAGTGACGTGATATGCATCTCAGAGAAAAACTGCATAAAACTGCATCTTATGAAATCCACTAGGCTTCTTTAAAAATCCAGTATACTTTTGATGTGAAAACAAAACAAAAATACAGCTGTGGGATTTCACTGTCTTTTCACCTTGATGGGCAAATAAATGTCTAGATGTAAATGTTTGGTATGGCTTGTACTGCCCTGATTTATAAGACGATGGTCCTTCATGTGATTAATATTAGGACGTCCAGCAGGAGCAGATCCAGGAGCAGCTCATATGATCCCCACAGTCGGTCCAGGTACGAACAGAGACTGGGAAACCATCAGTGGGGCAGAACCGAAAGGTTTTGTTTGATAAACTCTTAGTTCAAAGTGGTGTTTTATTGAATAACTGAATGCATGTATTTGTCTCCTAAAACCAGACCTTTTCTAATGAGGTCTTTTTGACAAGTTTTATGTGTTGACCCATTGTACTCCAGTGTCAGAAATGACAATGTCCAACTGTAATGGCAGGTGTTTATTGAATATAGTTGCTTATAAAGAGCCACCAGATTCAAACTAACTTGTTAATGTTGTGATATTTTTCAATGCAGAAAAGAAATTAACATTTTTCTCTTTAATGATGGTAAGTCTCATTTGGGGCGATTGTTAAATGTTTCCAGTACTTGTTTTGGAACTGTGTTCTTAGTTGTCACCTGGTGCCCATGTTCTAAGCTAGAACATTCTTAAGATCCTAAAAAGAAATAGGAACATATGAGTATTTGAGTGGGAAAATTTAGTGTGTGTCGTTGCCGTTAAAGCAGGTCCTACACCTACGACAGTTACTATAGCAGGAGTCGGAGTCGAAGTAGAAGCCAGAGAAGCGACAGTTACCACCGAGGCAGAAGTTACAGTCGGCGATCCAGGTGGGTCTCTCCCTGAGCACTGCAGGCCGTGGGCAGCTGACGTGGGAGGTGGTGGGTTGCTAGTGGAAGAGTTAGTGCTGTAATCTTCCAAGGACAGAAATACTTCCTCTTAAATCTGAGCATCCCGCAAGCAGTCACTACAAGTGGCTTTATATTAGGAGTTGCCAGGTAATGTTCGTTGGTTATTGTTAGTGTTTGAATCTAAGAAGGGTTTTTATGTATCCACATATCTTGGACAAACCTTTCTTTTGGAAAGAAGGTCACCCACACCGTGGCCACTTGCTTACATAGAACTACTTGCTCATTGTTTTTTAATTAAAAAAACAACATAATATCATTTGCTTCAGCATCAGGATTGAGGTTTATATATTGCCAATTACTGAGTAAAACACATTTTTTATATATTGCATACTATGTTTAACGTATTTTGGCTTCTACGAAGGTCTTATTGTTAGTTTTATACTGTCCCTTTCTGGTGGCCTCTGATCTTGCCTTCTCCTATCCATCGTGACCACAGTGATCCTTGTAAATATCAGTATGATCTGGATGCTTCCTTGCTTAACAGGTCCAGCCACCTCAGCATCGACTGCAGCTCAGATTCTTTCTGGCTTCTCTCTTTACAAGTGCCAGGACCTTTCCTTCTTCCTGGAGACACACGTACCCTCTTCACCATCTCCCCTTTAGCCTCTCCCCTTTTGAAATGGCCAGTTCCCCTCTACCCTGCAGGTCTCCACTGTTCCTGGACAGCCCTCCCTGATGCCTAATCCTGGGATATGGTCCCTCCCGTGTGCCTCTAAGACAGCCTTTGTTCCTCCTTCGGCTCTCCTTGTCCCTAAATTATTTATCTTGCCCAATATTTATTCTATCCTTGAACCCCAGAGAACTATACTTGGTTTCGTTCGTGTGTGTGTGTGTGTGTGTGTGTGTGTGTGTGTGTGTGTGTGTGTGTGTGTGTGTGTGTGTGTGTGTATGTATGTTTTCCCCCGCATCTTGCAAAATGCCTGGCTCTCAGTGAATGTTTTTCAGAATAACTGAATGTGTTCATGCCCGGGGCCACTCCCACCCCTCTGTGGTTAGGTTTCCATTTCTTTAATGAAACAATTTGTGCACCTTTTCCCCAGTACTTTCTCAGGTAATCTATTCAAATACTGATACTCATTTTAGGTAACATGGGAAACTATTCTGCTCATTGGTTTCTTTTTTTTTTGGAGGTCCCAGCATTTGCATGAATGAATTTCACACAAATTTCCTAAGATGTGGTGTTTGTTTATTTTATCTTGGTATTACTACAACTTGTCATTTAAAACATCTTTGAAGAGTCCATCATGTTGCCGTAGTCGGTACCTACTGATCCACGTCAGTACGAGCGGCTTGAAAACATCAATAGTGCTTTCAAGCCACTCATATCAAAAAAGCTATAAGAGGAATTCACAGGTTTTATAGTTACAAGGTTTTTGTCTATTTTGTTTTGTTAATACAGGAGTTGTAGATCTTACGGCTCTGACAGTGAAAGTGACCGAAGTTACTCTCATCACCGGAGCCCCAGCGAAAGCAGCAGATATAGTTGAAAGGTCCTTTTTTTTGGATATAAGTTATATCTTATTTGTAAATATCTGGCAACTTAAAAGCTTAAGAAACTTAAAAACAGTCTGTTGTTCTATTTCAATATCAGAGATGAATTTCAAAGATAGATACTTCTTAATTGTTACTCGTTCATTTACATGTGTGCAGAAGAATTTAAAATACAGATAGGTCTCCTAAAAATATTTTTATGCCACATTTTACAGTAGCCAGCTATGGAAATGAACTTCATTTTCTTGAATCAAGAAATTGTGAAATTTATCTAAGTATAATTTACAATATTATTTTAAGACTATTTCTATCTCACGTATTCCTTAGAATACAGATCCTTTTTGCCTCTTTTTCCGGTTTTAGCATATATGCTGCCAAGCATAGAACTGTGAAGGAGAACTGTTAAAGGCGGCCAAATATTTATATACTGATTACGTCGAGTCTTGTACATATGTGCTCTAAAAACAAACCACCCAGAATTGACACTATGGGTAGCCAGGAGGATAAGGCGGTGGCTCTGGGTTCCTAATTCATTCCTAACTTCTTTGATGTTTCGCAGGATGAGGAAAGTGGTCATCATACATCCCACACGGCCTGTATTACTTGAGGCTGGTGGGCAAGGTTAAGAAGGATCAATCAGCCTTAACTATAAATACCTGCACTATCTCTAAGGACTTATTCTTCTACGTTCTTTTTAATCAATACTGATCAGAAGTCTAGGTTATAAAAACAATTCTATTCCACTTCATGCTTTGGTGCTCGGTAACTTTTGGTGCCTCTTTAAGCATCACTCTTATATTAAAACAGCATAAAAGAGAAAAATGAAATTCAAAAAAAATCACTGGCACCAAAAATGGTTTATTCTGAGCTGTCTTCACTTTTGACTATTTGGGGGGCTTCTCTCAAGTACAGATGTGGGTTGGGGTCCCCTAGAGCAGACAAGATTGGCAACAGGAGATGTTGGCCACTCAGGTGTACTGCGTGTGTGTGCCTCTGGAAGAGTGAAGAACGGACTTGAAAAATAACACCAAAATCTGCCCACCACCATCCTGGAGACCTTTGCAAGGCTTTCAGGCCTTTCACGTACAAGATATTACAGCAGCAGCTGACCTGTCGTGACCAGCCGTTTTTCCTGTTTCCACTGTGACCTGCAGCTGACTCGATGAAGCCGTGCCTGACCCGACCCAGGTGCAAGAGAGGGGAAGGGAGATAGAGGGGATGGCCGAAATTACGTATTTTCATGGCTTCGGGTGGTTCCTCCAAAAATAATTTGACCTGTAAAAACTAGTCTGTGGGTTTTTTTTAGACTTTACTTTGAATTTGTTCCCCAAGTGTACTTAATCCCCTTAGTGCCAGTTGAATCCACTTATGCAGAAGAAATTCATATTGGATGCCTGATGTAGAAACTGGCGCCGCCCCACCACAGGCCTTGTCTGCTGTGTTTGGGAAGTGGGAAGGAGCCCTCAGGTGGAGGGAGGGTGCCCTGGATGGAGTAAAATTATCACCCAAAGAAGGTGTGAAAACAGGGTCAAGTGGTCAGTTGTTTGCCAGGTCAGCAGACAGAAGTGCATAAGAAAACCGGACTTAGGCCAAACAGACAATACTAGATACTGAATACAGAACAGTGTGACTTACATGAAAGGTTGCCTGCAAAGGACAGTATTACTGCTACTCAGCAGGAAGAAATGCATTCAGAGCCCAAGCAGAAACTGCCAGATCTAATTAGGTTAAGAAAAGTTACCCTCGTCTGTTGCTGTGTGACACATCACCCCAAATTTAGCAGTTCTGTAGCTTGTGGGTCTGGCGCAGTGTGGCTGATTCTCCGCTCAGGGTCCCACGGGGCTGAAGTCTCGGGTTGGCAGGACAGCGTTCCTTCATGGCGGCTCTGGGGAAGAGTCTGCTTCCGGGCCCGTTTAGGTTGTTGGCAGAATCCAGTTCCTCGCTGGCTCAGCCCTCCAGCTTCCAACCAGCCTTTGCGTCCTGCTCTTTCTCGCGCTTCCTGTCTCTCTCCCATCCTCTGTTTTAGGGGCATATGATTAGCTCAAGCCCATAGATAGTTTTAAGGTCGATTGTGCATAGAACATAATAGCAGGAGTGCTATCTCATCATGTTCAGGGGTTCCAGAGATGAGCTCACTGAAAGGGGGAGGGGCATTTTCGAATTCTGCCTGCCACAGGCAATAACTGCCCCGTCTCAGCGGTGGGTGGAATTTTATCCAGAAAAGATAGTCCCTAGAAGCCTCATTTCTTTTCTCCATGGGAAAGGACAGCCCTCTGCTGCCGTGTTCAACTTGTATGTTTACTGACAGAGTGAACTACAAAAATAGCTCTTCTTCTGAAAGGGGATTGTTGTATATGTTGAGGTTATTTTTAATAAAATTGGATTATGTTGTGTACTGTGCTTCTTAGTGGGAAATGCATTATTGGACTGTTCTGTACCATCCTGTTTGTTGCTAGCATTGCTCAGAGACTCTAAAATGCTTTTGTACCTGCCAGCAGTGTCTAATTTGTATACACTTCAGTTAAATTTCCCTAGAACTGGAGAAGGGGACCTTGTAGAAATTAAAATATACACTTAGTCTGAGTCCAAGTCTGTGCCTGTTTCATCTCTCTGCCGGCCCCACCAGTGAAGACACCTCATCTCCCTTGGCAGCCCCTTTTCTTCTCCTAGCTGAGCATTGGTGGGTGTAGGAGGTGGAGCTAGAGAGGACGCCAGGCAGAGGTGCTGGCCTACACAGGTAGGCATTGATGGTGCTGCTCTTCCTCCCCTGGAAACTCCACATTTCCTCTACACTGTTGTCATCCAGCTAAAGCGCCCTGCAGGAAGATGTCTTTGCTCGGGAGGGATACGTCACATCCCATCTGTGAGACGTCCGTCTCCCCTTCCCTCCCTCACGGCAGGAGTCTCTCCCCTTCCCTCCCTCACGGCAGGAACACACACCACGCCAGTGTTTCCCAGAGAAAACACTGATATTTTTAGCATACACATAAGAATTTGCAAGGGAAGCACAATTAACTTTGTCTCTGAACTGAAAGGAATGTGTATTTTCTTAGTGAGTACAACATAGCTTTTCCTTGTAGGTAACTTCTCACTTGCAGATGCTCAGTTTTTAAACTGAGTTAACAGTGGACTCCTTAGTTGGGCAACTCCTGAAATTTGTCACATCTGGATGCATTCTTTCAAATGTAAAGAAACTTCAGGATCAGGTTCTGTTAGTGGTAAGCTTCATCAGTTGGGCAGTATTGGGGGGAGGTGTGCCAAGGACTTTGGTCTTGACTGTTCTGAATTAGCTGGTTATTAAATAGGTGGGAAGAGAATTCAAGGAAAAGGCCCCTCTTGCAAGAGACTGTGGACACTAACTGGGTATCACTGTTTAGAAGAGACAGGAGGGGGCCGGGCATGGTGGCTCACGCCTGTAATCTCAGCACTTTGGGAGGCCAAGGCAAGTGGATCACTTCAGGTCGGGAGTTTGAGACCAGCCTGTCCAACATGGTGAAGTCCCATCACTACTTAAAACGAGGGGCTCCACTCACTTTCTCAAGGCAAATGCTGAGCCTTGAAGGAGTACTGCAGACTAGTGTGGTCAGGTGAGAGGATGTGGAGCCACGCCTCACCGGGTGGAAGGGACTGGGTTCAGATTTCCAGAGGAATGGTTTTGGGAACAGAATTGACTGCTGCTGCCCACAGTGAGGTGAGAGTCTGCAGGCCCATTTTGGAATGAGCTGGGAAGAGAGCAGGGAGAAGTTCGTTGATGCTGTAAAAGCCTCTCAGGAGTCCAGAGAGGTCAGAGGAGGAGTTGGGTCCTCTGAAAGAACACCTGTTCACCTCAGGACAGACTGGGAAGCTTGTCAGTGCTGGGTAAGTGCAGGCAAGGAGAGCCTGCCCTGGCCACATACACACGGGTAGGAGGCTTGAGTGGTCTTGTTCTCTTTCAGAGTTCAGGACGAGGTAGAGAGTGCTCCCTTGCTGCTGACTCCCTCCTCGCTGCAAATCAGACCTCAGGTGGGCCTGCTGCCTCCTGGAGACCCCAGACTTAGCACTTACTAGCTACAGCCCATCAAGCTCCACCTCCCTAGACAGCTGAGCTTCACAGCCTGCAGAACCAGGCTAGCTTGGAGAGGGTTGCATCTCTTCAGCCAAGAGCCATGAGTACATCAGGGTAAAAGGAGTGGCCACCTGTATTTCTAGTGCTTGGGGAAGCCAAGGCAGGATTATTTAAGGCCAAGAGTTCAAGACCAGTCTGGACAATAGAGCAAAACAACAAAAAAGTAGCCGGGCGTGGTGGCGCACAACTACAGTCCCAGCTACTCAGGGCTGAGGTGGGAGGGTCGCTTGAGCCCAGGATGTGGAGATGGTTCAGCCATGACTGCAGCTGCCCAGCTTGGGCAACAGAGCAAGACACTAAGAACAAAGAGAGTGACCTGAGGTTTCAGGACAAACACCTGCTTTCTGCTTCGTGAGCCCTGCTCCTGGGCCTCCCGTGGCTCCTAAACCCTGAAAGAGGGTGCATATGACTGGCGCACCCAGACATGACACCCAACCAGGGAACTCACCCCTTTGCAGCCTGCAGACAAGTCTGCCTCCCAGTGGACCCAGCCCACGAATTGGGTGTCTAGGCTGGCACTGCCCCAGCCCCTGGTCCCCTAGGACCTCTAGCAACTAAAATCTCATCAGTCCAGGTTCCCAGAGAAAGGCTGAAGAGTCCCCACTGACCTCAATGCCTCCAGCCTAATTTGATTTTATTTTGAAGAAACAGGAGTTTTGTTTTGTTTTTTTTGAGACGGAGTTTCGCTCTTGTTACCCAGGCTGGAGTGCAATGGCGCGATCTCAGCTAACCGCAACCTCCACCTCCTGGGTTCAGGCAATTCTGCCTCAGCCTCCTGAGTAGCTGGGATTACAGGCATGCGCCACCATGCCCAGCTAAAATAAATAGAGACGGGGTTTCACCATGTTGACCAGGGTGGTCTCAATCTCGACCTCGCGATCCACCCACCTTGGGCTCCCAAAGTGCTGGGATTACAGGCTTGAGCCACCGCGCCCGGCTGAAACAGGAGGACTTGTAAGAGCAATGATTCTACGGTACAGTCCTTAAGGACTCTGGGCCAGACCCAGACTGCCTGGGTTCGAGTTCCACTCCGCCACTTCCCAGTTGGGTAGGCGGAAGAGGATAATTTGCTTGATCTCTAAAATTCAGCTTATGTGAAAAATGGATGCTAGGGATTCCTCCCTGCTAGAACTGTGTTGTATTAACTGTTTAGAAAACGAAGCATGTACCAGTGGTTCAGAGGTGGTGGCCCCTGAGGTGGCATCTCTAGAAGTGGAGTCTAGAGGGTTCACGTGTAGGGCCAGGCTCAGTCAGCGAGAGGCCGAGGTCCCCAGAACCAACAGGGCAGGAGAGGATCCCAGAAGCTTTGAGAGAGAAATGAAGTGGCAAAGTCATGATGTTGCTGCGTTGAGAGGGAACCAGGCAACCTGCCAGTTTGCATGAGGCCCCACCCAGGGCAGCTGTGACCTATTAGTGCTGGGCTCAGTGGAGGCAGAATTCAGGTGCGACCTCCACACTTACCCCAGCCCACACCCAGCGGACGCAGGGCCTTGGGTCAGCACCTAGTGGGGAGCTCTGAACTTCCCTGGCACCCCGCTGGCCCCATGCTGCGCGAGTTGAGTTGCATGGCCTGTGTTGTCTGGCATTGCCCACTCTGCTCTTCCTCTTCACCAGGCTCAACTATACACAGCTCCATGCCCTCTGGGCAGACTCAAGCCTGCCTTGCTCCCCCCGACCACGTGCTCACCCACAGCCTGGGTTGCTCCTCCCAGCTTCAGTGGGGTTGAATCTGGTTTCCCCAACCAAGCCTGGGGACATGCAGCATGGGGGGCAGACACTCAGGGAAACAGAGAAAGCGCATGAGCTGTCCTCTAGAGGCAGGGGCATAGCTTTGCTGACCTTGCCAAGACCTAATCCCAAATGTGTGAAGGATCACTAAACTCTGCCCTTGCTGGTCTCCAGACTTCTGACTGGCCCCTGGGGCATGCAGTGGCCTAGGGGTCACCTCCCTCCAGCAAGCCTGCCCTGACCTCCCCTGAAGTGGAGCTCCTGCTGCATGCCCCTCCTCAGGACCAAGAGAAATGCAGCCTCTGTTCACTCCCACCAAACAGACGCTCGGGTCCCACAGGAATCGACTCCACTCACCAAATCCCCTCCAGTTCCTGGCCTTGGAAGGGGCTGTCTGCCTGGAAAGCCCTTCCACTGCCTCATTGCTCTAGCTAATGTTCAAGTTGAAGCCTCAGCTCTGAGCAGGCCTCTGGGTCCACCAGACGGCTCTTGAAACCACTCCTTCCTGCCAGGTCCAGTGTGACCAGGTGCCCACAGCTGCTCACAGAGCTGCTCACGGAGCTCAGGCTCTGCGCTGGGACTCCCCAGCCAATGAACCGCAGCAGTCCCTTCAGGCAGACTGAGTGAGTCCTCACCACCGTCTTCTCCCTTCTCACCCAACCTCCAGGCCCTTCTGCAGCTTTACTGCTGCAGCCATGGCCCCAACAGGACCCCATAGGACCGGCATCGCTGCCTCAGTCGCGCTGGCCACACCCTCTGTCAAGCTTTGGCTTGGCAGTGGGCCTAGTGGTGTCTATGCAGCTCTCTCTGCCAGGCTGCTTCCACCCCGTGGAGGGGTCCCCTCTCCCCACATCCCTTTACCCTGGCTCCTGATGCTGATGTCTAAATGAGCCTCAGAGTCCTTATCCAACCAGTGGCCATGCAGCCCCTCCCTTGCCACCTCCTGGGCCAGTGCTAGGATCCACTGTGAGTCAGATAAGGAAGTGGGCTGGGAGGAAGAGGCAGAAGGTAGCCCTCAGGGGACTGGCTGGTCAGAAGCGCCTCAGTTGCTCTGGCCTGGGCTTAGCCTGAGGTATCGGAGCTGAGCCAGCTGTCTGTGCACCCATGCAGCTGCGAAGGGCGTCCAGATGCCGCAGGTTTGGCCCCTGAGATATCCTCTCCCTGGCTCTGGGATAGCCTTGTCCGGAGGCCCCTGTATTCTGGCGGAGAGTGGGGGTGGGGAGCAGGCCCTTGCAATCTTATGGGCCAGACCGTCAGGCTACTTCACGGCCCCTGCCTAAGACCCTGTGTCTCCTCCATTTCCTCCTCTGGCACCTAGAACCAAGTCGCCCTGAGCCGGCGCCAGAGTTCCTGCCCACTCATGAGTGGGGCAGCACACCCAGGGGACACTGCTGCAGCTGGACGCGGACCCGCATGTAAACACAAGAGCACACGTGTGGGAGGGATGTGGGATATCAGCATGGGGCGACATGGGAGTGACCCGGGATGGGGAGCAGTCAGTTTGGGGTAGGAGTATGGGATGCCCACAGAGGCCTCTCCCCTGCCATGGTGGCCCAGACCTCGCCAGGCCCAGTGCCCCGCGGTCCCCACCCTGCTGCCTGCTCAGCCTGGCGGCGTTCCTTCACAGCCTCCTGCCAACAGAGCCAGCCCCCTGCCCCCACGGGTGTCCGTGCCAGAGCAGCATTCCGCAAGCCTGGCTGCATCTCCCCAGCAGAGGCCGAGCAGGGGGCCACTCTGCAGTGGTCAGGCCACGCGACTAGAGGGGCGCAGTGGGGCCTGGGCCTCTGGTCCCGAGCCAGTCACCTGGGAGGATCTGATCGCTGCCGCTGGAGTCCTGGGTCTTGCTCTGCGGGCCTGGGTGGCCCGATGCAGCATGAGGCCGCCAGGCAAGTTCGGGCCCCCTGGAGGCCCGGAGAACCTGAGCCCTGCGCCGCCCTGGGACAGGGCTGGGGGCTGGGCCGGCTGGGGA
Organism: Saguinus oedipus; assembly: GCA_031835075.1. NCBI lineage: Eukaryota > Metazoa > Chordata > Mammalia > Primates > Cebidae > Saguinus > Saguinus oedipus. The sequence goes on along the minus strand of CM063185.1, from coordinate 1,470,566 downwards.
CCCCACACTCACCCCCAGGTCAGAGCAGCCCAGGCGAGGGGTGCGCGGTGCAGTCCCTCAGCGCGGGGTCGCCCAGGAGGGCGGGTGGAAGCCTGTTCTGGTGGGATCCGGGCCCGGCGCGCTCGGCTTCCCGATTTCACGGCAGCCTCCGGAGGGCACCGATGTCTGAGTCCCGGACGGACGGACTTCCCCGCAGGAGGACGCTCCGCGCGCTCGGGCTGGGGCGGGGGCGGCGCTCACCACGCGTGTCCGCGCCCCCCGCCGGCACGCAGCGCGGCCTGGCCCTTTAAGCGTCCAGACGGCGGCCCCAGCTGACGCGCGGGCTCCAATCGGCGCCCCGCGCCCCCCGCCCGCCGCGCCCGAGGCTCCGGGGCCGCAGCTGCTCGGCGCTGGACTCGCCGCGGCCCTGCGCCTCCGCCCGCCCGGCCGCGCCCCCGGGGGCCATGGTCGCGGGGCCCTGCGCGGGGGCGGCCCCCAGCGCGGCGCTTCATGGAGCGGCCCCGGCCCGGCCGCCGGGGGCAGCGCGATCCCGCGGGGCCCTGTGAGCCCCCCGCGCCGCGGCACCATGGTACGCAGGGCCCTGCCTGTCCCCCCGCTTATCCGCCCACCTGCGGGCCCCGGCCTCCCAGGCTCACGGCCCGCGGCTCGCGGGAGGCGCTGGAAGGACCTTCCCCCACGCCGGGTCTCCCGACTCCATCGCCGGGTCCCGCGGGCCGGGAATGCGGTGGGGAGGGGTTAAATTCCTGGGGTGGGGGCGCCGACGCGAGGCCGAGGTCTCCCCGGGCACCGGCGAAGGGGGCGCTCCCCTGCGCCGGGACGGCGCCGCCCTCGGGCTGGGTCCTGGGGGGAAGAGGGAGTCGGATTCCCGCCTGGGCCTTGGGCCACGTGGGCGCTGGAGCCGCCCTGCCTGGGGATTCGGGGTGAACCCGGCCGAGGGGGTGTCGCAGGACACCTGCAGCCCCCGTGCCAACTGCTGTGTGACCTTGGGCAGGTCCCCTGCCCTCTCCGGGTCTATTTCTAAGGGAAAGAGGGGAGGTGTGAGCACAGAGGAGGCTGATACAGACATTTCCTCCCCAAAAAGGAGGAGCCTCGAGGTCATGAGCCTCTGCCCCCTTGCTCAGTCTGGGCCCACCCACTGCCCAGCGAAGACAGGATTCACATGGGAGGGGGCACAGGTGGACTCCCCAGGTTTCATCACGGGCCCTTCCAGGAAGGCTCTGAGGCAGGGTAGAGAGATGAGGCTTTGCGTCAGTGAGGCGAGGTGCCCCTCAGGTGCAGAAGTCTGTGACTTGGGTGAGCAGCCTGGAGAGATGTCCCTGGCACCTGGCGAATCCCCAGCCTGACTTGGGGCGAGGGTTTGAGGAAAGGAAATGAAACCCCCTGGCAGCCAGAGTGCCTGGCCGCCTCCCTGGTCCCGATCTTAGCTAGGCTGGAGGGGCCTGGACTGTAGCTGGCACAGCCGAGTGGGGAGAATCAGCACCTCTGACTGTGTGGGCCAGCACAGCTGGTGGGCACTGTGGGGGGGAGCTGCACCCTGCTGAGGCTGCCGGTGGTGGACTCGGGCAGCATCTCTGTGCCCAGTCAAGGGAGCCCAATCGGGTAGTGAGGTTCAGGCACCCGAGGACCACGGATGGCGCTGGCTTGGCTGGGGTGCTGCCTTAGCAATGGACTGTTTCGGCAGCGCTCCCCTCCTTTCCTGCTGAGCGGCCAGAGGTCCGAAGTCAGGCCTTATTTGGCCTAAAGGCCAAAGTATACATGGGAAGGTTACCCTTTCACTGTGGCAGGTGGGCACAGGTGGGCAGTGGAAGGGGTTCCGTAAAGGGAGAGCAGAGAGATCTGGGGCTCTGTTGCCTGGGGTGGACTTCCCCCAAAAGGCCTGGCTTTGGCAAGCTATTATCCAAGCCTCTTCTCCTGCCACTGTTTGGCCCCTGGAGGCCCCTAAGGAGCCTATGCTGTAACCCAAGTTGCACCGTGACTACTCACTGACCTGCAGGTGCAGTGGCTCTGGGGAGGAGGAAGCAGGAAGAGGGAGTAGAGGTGGTCTGGGGAAGCACAGCTGGCCTCCAGGTGCAGGGGTGTTCTCACCTTTTAAGTCATGAAAGGCTCAGAAACCCAGCCATGTGGAGTGGTGTCCCGTCTAGCAAGGAAGGGGTGGACTTAGCAGAGCTGGGAGTTCAGGGGCTCTGGAACTCTTTCATTCTGAGCCTCGGTTTCTCCATCTATGTATAGGGGTTAGTCCCAGAAGATGAATCAGAATGAGTCAGAGGGAGATGGGAGGGGCTTGGTGCCATGTCCCAGTTAGACTGGCCAGGCCTGGCCAGCTTGGGACAGAGAGGGGCTTCTTGGCTGGGGTAAGGGGCATGGTGGAGAACTCACGGAAGCTGTGAGAGAGCACATTCTGCCCTGCTGAGTGTAGAGGCAGGGTCCAGGGCAGGCCTGGAGACAGGTGGCCCCTGGTGGCTCAGGGAGGCTCATCCTGAGGCCCAGGGTAGGTCCTCCTTCAGGTGACTGAGGAGGGGAGCTCAACCACCACCACCCCTACCTGGTCCCACCCAACCCACTGCTGTCCTGGAGATGGAGGTCTGGCATGGGGGTCCCATCTGTGGATGGATGGGACCAGGATTTATCCCAGGGCCCCCCAGGGAGGTGCTGGCAGCGATGGAGCTGATGGTTTTGTGGCCATCAAAATATTGTGGCCCGGTACCTCCCAAATGCAGGAGGCTCTGACCTGGCCGGGCATAATCAGGGGGGTGGTCCAGCCAGGCAGGTGGTTGGCGGATGTTAACTAACATCTGCGCATGGCTGTGTGCTGGCCTCGTGCAGGGACTGGGCTGCTGCCTGTCTGTGCTGGGGAGGCTGCTGTGGTAGAACTGGGGGTGACTGAGTCAGTCTCTATTCCAGGCAATCCACAGGTGCTGAATGTGGCCTACAGGGCTGAGAGTCTGATCCAACAAACTTTGAGGGCCTCCCCTAGGGCTCCAGAGACCCCCAGTGGTGTGGCCTCCAAGCCAGGGCTTTCCCAGAGCCTGTGACATGGACCGAACCTGACTTGGGGTCTGGGGGCCTACAGGGCAAGGGTCTGGGGTGGCCTTGGAGGTCTCCTGCCTGCAAGCATGGTAGGCAGTTTCCACAGCTGTCCCCTTCCACCCCTGCAGAGCCCCTGGGTGAGAAAGCTGCTGGGAGCTAGTCCTGAGGCTGAAGGCAGGGGCTGGGGGCAGCCTGGCCCAAGCCCTGGCTGTGAGGAGGGTCTGGCCAGGCCTCACCAGGCAGTGCAGCAGGGGAGAGCAGGGAGAAGGTATTGGTCAAGGGCGTGGATTTCTTCGCAGCTTTCAAATTCTGCAGCAGCCGCAGCGCCGTTGCAATGAGGGGTCCCCTCAGGTGCTGTACCCAGAGGCCGGGCAGTGAGCGTGACTTCTCTTCTTGAAGTGTTTGGGGCTGGTATTGGTCTGTGTGAGTGAATCCGTGGAGAGAATCCACATGGTTCAGGAATCGCTGGAATGTCTGTGGCCCTCCTGGGGTGACCCTAGTCCCCGTGTGCCTGCCGTGGTCCTGGTTCCAGCACTGAAAGCCCTGTACCCTAGAAAAGGCCGAGGTCCCTGGCAAACGTGGATGGTGGGTCACTGTGGTTCCTCTTCTGTCCCCTTTCCTTCTCTTTCCCTTTCTGGAATGATTTTTCCCATTTCACAGACGACCCAGAGGCCCAGAAAAGTGGCAGGAGCTGATCTTCAGCCTCAGAGGGTGGTGGGTGGTCTGAGCTCAGAGGGCAGCTCCCTCGGGCTTGAGTCCCTTCCTCGCTAGAGCTGTGGCTCTGTGGCTGTGAAGCAGAACCACAGGTGATGGGCTGCCTCCCGGATGGTGGGCCACACTGCGGGTGGCGCCGGGGGAAGGGCAGGCAGGGGCCCGCTGGCCTTGACCCACCCCTGTGCCTTCTGTCCCCGCAGTTGCTGGTTGAGAAGACGGCCGACTCTCCGGCGGCTGAGTTCTCGCTGGTGGAGGACGTGGCGCTGCACTTCGCCTGCTTGATGGGCCGCCTCAACGAGCAGCGCCTCTTCCAGCCCGACCTCTGCGACGTGGACTTGGTGCTGGTGCCCCAGCGCAGCGTCTTCCCAGCACACAAGGGCGTGCTGGCCGCCTACAGCCAGTTCTTCCACTCGCTCTTCACCCAGAACAAGCAGCTGCAGCGTGTGGAGCTGTCCCTGGAGGCGCTGGCACCTGGGGGCCTGCAGCAGATCCTCAACTTCATCTACACGTCCAAGCTGCTGGTCAACGCGGCCAACGTCCACGAGGTGCTGAGCGCCGCCTCACTGCTGCAGATGGCTGACATTGCCGCGTCCTGCCAGGAGCTGCTGGATGCCCGCTCTCTAGGCCCACCAGGCCCCGGCACTGTGGCCCTGGCCCAGCCGGCCGCCAGCTGCACCCCAGCGGCACCACCCTACTACTGTGACATCAAGCAGGAGGCCGACACCCCAGGCCTGCCCAAGATCTTCGCCCGAGAGGGCCCCGACCCTTTCTCTGTGCGTGTTGAGGACGGGGCAGGGGCTGCTGGCAGCACAGGGCCTGCCGCCATTGGGCCAGCCCAGCCTTTCTTCAAGGAGGAGAAGGAGGGTGGTGTTGAGGAGGCCGGCGGGCCCCCGGCCAGCCTGTGCAAGCTGGAGGGTGGGGAGGAGTTGGAGGAAGAGCTTGGGGGTTCCGGCACCTACAGCCGCAGGGAGCAGTCCCAGATCATCGTGGAGGTGAACCTCAACAACCAGACACTGCACGTGTCCACGGGGCCAGAGGGGAAGCCAGGTGCCGGGCCAAGCCCAGCCACCATGGTGCTGGGCCGGGAGGACGGGCTGCAGAGACACTCAGACGAGGAGGAGGAGGAGGATGAGGAAGAGGAGGAGGAGGATGAGGAGGAAGAGGAAGGTGGTGGCAGTGGAGGGGAGGAGGAGGAGGATGAGGAAGAGGAGGAGGGTGGCAGTCAGGGAGAGGAGGAAGAAGAGGAGGAGGGGCACAGTGAGCAGGAGGAGGAAGAGGAGGAGGAGGAGGGGCACAGTGAGCAGGATCAAGAGAGCTCTGAGGAGGAGGAGGGGGATGAGGGGGAGGCTGGGGCCAAACAGGGTCCACGGGGAAGCCGAGGCAGCCGGGCAGACCCCCCTCCCCACAGTCACATGGCCACGCGGTCCCGGGAGAATGCCCGGCGCCGGGGCACCCCTGAACCTGAGGAAGCTGGGCGGCGGGGTGGGAAGCGGCCAAAGCCCCCCCCCGGAGTGGCCTCTGCACCGGCCCGGGGGCCGCCAGCCACTGATGGGCTGGGGGCTAAGGTGAAGCTGGAGGAGAAGCAGCACCATCCGTGCCAGAAGTGCCCACGAGTTTTCAACAACCGCTGGTACCTGGAGAAACACATGAACGTGACCCACAGCCGCATGCAGATCTGCGACCAGTGCGGCAAGCGCTTCCTCCTGGAGAGTGAGCTGCTGCTGCACAGGCAGACGGACTGTGAGCGCAACATCCAGGTAGGCCGCGGGGCGGGGCAGGGGCCGTCCAGGTGGGCCGCGGGGCGGGGCGGGGGCCGTCCAGGTGGACCGCGGGGCGGGGCGGGGGCCGTCCAGGTGGGACGCGGGGCGGGGCGGGGGCCGTCCAGGTGGGACGCGGGGCGGGGCGGGGCGGTGGCCGTCCAGGTGGGTCGCGGGGCGGGGCGGGGGCCGTCCAGGTGGGTCGCGGGGCGGGGCGGGGGCCGTCCAGGTGGGCCGCGGGGCGGGGCGGCGGCCCATCCAGGTGGGCCGCGGGGCGGGGCAGGTGGGGCTAGGCCAGACCTGGGCTCCAGGCACCCAGCATCTTGCTGACTGCATTGCCTAGATGATCTGCAACCAGACTTAGCCCCCAGACAGGCCAGCCCAGGCACAGTTAGGGTGGTCACCGCTCAGGGGATAACATCAACCTGAGCTTCCTGGGAGAGGTGGATAGAGTTGGGTGCGTGGAGAGAGTGCAGAGGATCGGAACAAACAGTACCCTTGGCCAGAGGGACAGAGGGGACGTGTGACCTGGGAGGGTGAGAGTGGAGAGTTGCCTGAGGCCAGAGGACGGCCCACTCTGGACGGGATGAGTCAGACGGGTTTTAACAGACACTAGGGCTGCAGGAAGGCCAGCAGGGCCACTGTGTAGTTTCACAGGTTGTGCACTGCAACAAACAAGCACATGATGGGAGGGGGGGGTTGCCCAGGGGGATGCCATTCTCCACCTCCACAGAATGCTGTAGAGAGCAGGAGGCAGCCCCTGCTTTCAGCTCTTTGGAGGCCAGCTCTCGTGGGCCTGGGGAAAATGGACTGGGTGAGAAATCTGGGAAGAGCGGAGGCTGCTGGGGCTAAGCAGGGGAGCTGAGCTGGCTGCTGGGCCTCGAGCCAGCCTGAGTCTGTGCCAGCCTTGCCTCTCAGGGTGCAGTGGCACAGGGCCAGCCAGGCTCCCACGGGTGGTTTTCACCTCTTCTGGCCCAGGATAAGGGGGAAAGGTAGCAGGTAGGCGGGTGCTAATTGCCTGAGCTAATTGCTAATTGCAGTGCCCTGTGGAGAGAGTGTTACCCTGCCCTTCCCTTACATACCTGTGCCTACTTACCCACCTACTGGGCTGCCCTCTGATGCTCCACCTGCTGCACACCTGAGTATCCCTCCTTAAGGAGAAAGAAGCTTCTGCGCCATCCAACCTGGGCACCCTGACCAGTTTCTGCCCAAGCCCTAGCCTAGCCTCCCTGTGGGGTATCCTGCATGGGTGAGCAGTACCAGCGTCCAGAACAAGGGCGGATGTGGTCCCCAACCTCCCCCATGACTCTCTGTGCCTGATGGGACTTGAGCCTCCTGCTGTCCTCCTCAGCCAACGCCTTGGGGACCCATCCTCTTGGGGATCTCCAGTGTCATGGCACAGGTGCCAGCAGGAGGCAGCAGTGGGGATAATGGCTCATGCTGTGGGACCTGTCATCTGTGTGTGGCCTCCATACCAGAGGTGGCCCTTCAGCTAGCTGGTCGTCTCACCTCCATAGACAAAGCATGGTGCCTTCGGGAGCCCTTGTTGAAATGAGCCCAGAGGAGGGAATTTCCTGGAAGAGGTGACCTCTGACCCTGGTTAACTCAGGGTGAAGGAGGACCCCAGGCTGTGCATTTGGGGGTGTTTCAGGAGTTTTCATCTGCAACCTTAGGAGCATCAAGGGCCCCCCAGCACATTTCAAGTGGGAAAACTGAGCCAGAGGGGACAGTCGCTTGCCCAGCCCAAGGCCCCAGGGACTCAGGATCCCGGCCTCACGCCCTCTTACTTTGCAGTGTGTGGCGTGTGGCAAAGCTTTCAAGAAGCTCTGGTCCCTCCACGAGCACAACAAGACTGTGCACGGCTACGCGGAGAAGAAGTTCTCCTGTGAGATCTGCGAGAAGAAGTTCCACACCATGGCACATGTGCGCAAGCACATGGTTGGTGAGTCTGGCCTGGGGGATGGAGCCAGAGGACAGAGCTGGACCAGCTTCTGGCTGCTGGGTGGGAAAGACTTCACATCCAAGGGCAATGTAATGGGGTGAGGAAGCCCCTCTCAGTGGGGAGGCCTGAGGTTGGTTGCAGCAGACAGGCCCTGGGGCCAGGGCTGGCACATACAGTGGGGCAGGCTGCACACTGCACAAGGGTGCCTGGACAAGATGGCAGGTGGGAACCGGAATCAAGCTGGCACACTGCCAACCAGGCTGTGCACCCTGGCATGGGCTCATGTCCACCCAGGAAAAGGAATACCTTCTCCTAATTATACAGAGTGCTGCATGGGCAGCTACAGGCCCTATGTCAGTTTGATGACAGCTGTGCCTCTGATTCTTTCTTACCTTCTGGTCCTCATGGGGCTTCAGGCCTCTCTGAATGCAGCCTCCCCCTAGGGTTCATGCCTGGACACAGTAAGGAGGTCCCCCAAGTATGCTCTGGCCACTCCACTGCACAGGGCAAGGCTGCCCAGCTGCTGTACGTGGGCCTGACAGACTCTCATGTCCCTACAGCCTTTCCTTCCTTGCCTGCTCCACCTGGGCCTTGAGCAGGAGGGGTAGCCAAGGCAGACGGTGAGTCCCTGACCAGGACCTAACCCTTTCTCTGTCAGTGTTGGGGGCCTCCAGCATGGCCTGACTGGAAGCTGGGACCCTGCAGCCTATGTCTCAGCCAGGAGCATGCTGGGTAGACTAGGACTGGTGTGTGTGAGCTTGGAAGGGAGCCCTCTCTGTCTCCAGTGGCTTCCTATCAGATCCTTGAAGAGTTTGTTGGTCCTCACCTGTCCATGGGTGCTGGGGGGAGTGCAGCAACTTCCTTCAGACTGCTGGTGAGGGCCTGGGGCCAGGGCCTTTCTGTATCTGGTCCCCTATAAGGCCCACCACCCTGAAGCTCAGAACCACTATGAGTCCCTTTTTATAGAGGAGGAAGCTGAGGCCCACAGAGACCCAGTGGGAAGCTGGGTTAGTTGTCGGGCTGGGATCTGAGGTGAGGCTAGGTCCACTCAGGGACCGTCCATCCTTCCCTGAAGCTTTGGGGGCAAGGTAGCCTTGGCCACTTCCCCTGGCCAGAGTCTAAAGAACTACAGAGCCCCTGCATGTCTGAGGCTGACCTTCAGAGAAGACAGGAGACCCAGCCATGGAGGCAAGGGCCTTTCCTGGGAGTCAGCCCTGTCCTGGGACAGGGGACAAGGCTGGCCCCAGGGGACGGTGGTGGCACAGGGCTGCCCCAGGAGGCAGGGCTGGGGCCCAGTGTGGTGGTGCCTGGGTGGGCCCATAAGCCATGCCGGCCCTGGTGCCTGCCTTGCAGCCCACACCAAGGATATGCCCTTCACCTGTGAGACCTGCGGGAAGTCCTTCAAACGCAGCATGTCTCTCAAGGTGCACTCGCTGCAGCACTCTGGGGAGAAGCCGTTCAGGTGTGAGGTAAGCTCTGTCTCCCACCTGGCTGCCAGAGGGACCATGGGAAGGGGTAAGAATCAGGGAGAGCAAATGCTGAAAAGCAAGGGGGTAGGAGCAGCATGTGGGGTCCAGAAAGAAAGAGGCCGCCCTCTGAGGTCTGCGGCCCCTGCCTCCCACTCCCACCCAGCCCCTACTCTTCTCTGCCCACCCCCATCCTGCCCTTCCCGCCCACAATCCAGTCCCACACACCCAGGGTGGGAACCGTGCGTGGGGGTGGGCGGACAGGCTTTCTGGGGAGGTGGATTGAGTTTCTCAGGCTGGGGGCTCAGAGATGAGACGGCAGAGCTGCACGCGGAGAGGTGGGGGCAGGTGCTTCTGATCAGGAGGAAGGATGAGGGACCTGGCGCCTCCAGATGGGGCTCCCTCCATTCTCCGGCTTTTTCCCACTTCCTGACCCGCAACCCCCCACACACCTTGGGTGCTTGCGGCCTCTCCTCTGTGCCAATGCGCTGCCCACCCAGAAGCACCTCGGCCCAGGAACCCCTGAGTGGCCACAGGGGAGCTGCTCCCTCTGCAAAGGCTGCTCTTCTGCTCTGCGCCTGGGCCTCACCCCCACACCCCACCCCCAGAACTGCAATGAGCGCTTCCAGTACAAGTACCAGCTGCGGTCACACATGAGCATCCACATCGGCCACAAGCAGTTCATGTGCCAGTGGTGCGGCAAGGACTTCAACATGAAGCAGTACTTCGACGAGCACATGAAGACCCACACAGGTGCGGGGCCGGGGCGGGCTCCAGCTCGGGACGCCCGGCACGGCCGGCCACACCCCTTCTCAAGGCCGGGCCTCAGTCTACCCATCCTTCCCAGGGTGGGTGAGGCTGGCACGCAATGCCCAGGGCGGGAGGAGCTGAGCGCGCTAGGGCCGGGCCCTGCTATGGCTCCATGGGAGACGAGGCTGGCCCAGACTGGGCTGCGGCGGCCCCTCGCTGATCCCTGCTGCCCACCCGGCCCCCAGGAGAGAAGCCCTAGATCTGCGAGATCTGCGGCAAGAGCTTCACCAGCCGGCCCAACATGAAGCGGCACCGGCGCACGCACACGGGCGAGAAGCCATACCCGTGCGACGTGTGCGGCCAGCGCTTCCGGTTCTCCAACATGCTCAAGGCGCACAAGGAGAAGTGCTTCCGGGTCAGCCACCCGCCGCCCGGCGACTGCGCCCCCGCGGCCCCAGCCCTGCCCCCGGCGCAGCCCCCGCCGCACGCGCTGCCCCTGCTCGCGGGGCTGCCCCCGCCCCTGCCGCCGCCGCGCCTGCCGCCGCCGCCCCCGCTCTTCCCCACCGCCGCCAGCCCGGGCGGGAGGATGAGCGCCAACAACTAGCTGCGGAGCGTCACCCCTGCGCGCGCGGGGCCTGGAGCCGGGGCCGGACCGGGAGGGGCGCGCCGCCTTCCCGGGAGCGCAGCAGCGTGGCCGGGCCCTGCCCCGCCCCCAGAGCGGCTGGATGAGTCCTCCGGGCCCGGCCCGGCTTCCAGAGCGGCTGGATGTGTCCTGCCGAGGCCCCGACCGTGGGGGCCGTGCAGGCTGGCGCCCCTGAGCTGCTGGAGGGCACCTCACTCCCAAGGGCCCCCCTTCCTGTGACTCCTTCAAGCCTTGACTGTTTTTCTTTTTTGGGGGGAAGTGAAGGAAGGAAATTGCGGCATCTCCCTCCAGGTGAGGGGGTGCTGGGGGCGTGCAGCAGAAAGAAAGGGGCCTGGGCAGCAGGCGTGGTCAGCCCCTCTGCCAAGGCCTGAGCCAGAGGGGTTGGCCAGGTGGAGCCTGGGTCAGCCTCCGCGACCCCTCCGCATGTCCCCTATGCCCCTAATTTGCTTCCTCTTGGAGGGTTTGGGGAGGAGTTGGTGTACCACCCCCGCAACCCTTGCGGAGTTTCAGACCCAGTCTGAGGGTCGCAAGCACGAGGCAGGGCCTGAGACTGGCCCCGGGCGAGCGTGTGGGGTTCGGGCGGAGAGGTTTGGAGGCTACGGACCGGCGCTGCACTGTGGAGCGGGGCAGGCAGGGGCTGGACCCCAGGGACTTGCCCTCCCCACCCACCCCCTGCCTGCAGGCCCAGGGATTCCTGACTCACACCAGGTGGCACCAAGGGCCCTGAGCCCTGGTGATGTCCCCAGAAGTGGCTGCGCCTCAGCACTGCCAGCCAGGCCTTGGGTGGGCAGACAGGCTGGCTGGCACCGGCTCTGGGGACAGAGTCCTGGGAGGAGGCTTGGACGGTCTTGGTTTCAAGGTGCTATTAGTGAGGCGGGGGCAGGGCGGCTGCTCACAGAGCACCCCAGTTCCTCACCAGCTGCCCTGCCATATATCCCACACCAGGAGGAACTAGTGTGGCTGTGTCCGTCTCTGCTCCCCAAAGGCCGCTCTAGGTCCTGCCGAAGCCTGTCCCTGGCTGGCTCCAGCATCCTCACCCCTCCTGGGCCTCTGCACCGGTGGGTGGGGCGCCCATGACACTGCCGGTAAAGGAGCCTGCATGTTCAGGCCCCTGGGGGGCCGGGGGACTGGGAGGCGCAGCCTAGACCCATTGCTTGCCCCCATGAGGCTAGCAGTAATAGGAACCCCTGTTTTGTTGTCATTTAACGTCTTCATTCCTGCCTTTAATATGGGAGGAAGGTTCCATAAGCTACATGTTCCTGGTTAAGCTCTTTCCTATTGTGTTTCTAAGTTTTGTTTGTAACACTCTTTGCACCTTAATCCCCCACCACTCCCGACACTATTGCCTTCCCAGCATGGCTGGAGTGGGAAGAGGCTTGGGCCCGGGGAATGGTCAGGGGACTGAACTCCTCTGACCTCCTTGTGAGGCCCGTGGCGCTGGGGCAGGGAGCTGGGGACATTTTAATCATCAATAAACGAAGCACTTTATTCTGTACAGATTTGGGCAGGCCCAAGGTGCCCGAGTGATCTGAGGATTTATAATCCAAGCCACAGCACCCTGGTTGTTCTCTGGGCTTGGAGGGGACAGTGCCAGCAGCTTCCCTGCCCAACTGATGGTGTGGCTGTAGACTTCCCCTCTGCTGTCCCTGAGGAGGAAGGTTTCCGGTCCTCTCTGCTGTCCCTGAGGAGGAAGGTTTCCGGTCAGGTCCCCGAGGCTGGGGACGCCGGGCCGCTGCTTGGCTGTAGCTTTTTCTTCCTTGCACTCCTGATCTCTGGGTCTCTGTGATGTCCTCAGGGTCCCCCTCCCTCCCGTTGTTATTTCTAACCTCTGGTCCCAGTGCCTGGCAGCTCTTCGGAGCTGGCTCACATCTTTCCAAAAAAAGTTGATCTCCCAGTGGGCTGTAGGCAGGAACCTCCATGGGTTTCCAGCCCCCCGTCACTGGCACCAAGGTCTCCTATAGGGGCTGGTGGCGTCATCACCTGCTGGCCCCACTACAGCCTGAGCGGGCCTGAGTGTCCCTGGCCAGGCTGAGACCTGTCGGGCCATACTGACAAGCAGAAGTCAGACAGTTGTGGGGATCTGGTAATGAAACCCTGTCCTGGGACTCGGGTTTCCTGTTCTTGTACACTTCCCCTCTGGCAGCAGGTGAGGGGTCCAGACAGCTGGCCAGGGACTGGTCAAGATGGCCACGGGAGCTCCAGGTGGGCACAACCAGCCCCTCTCCTGGGAGACCCCTGTCCCACTGGGGTAGGAGCCTGCATCCCTGGTGCTAAACACTTCACGCGGGCGGTTGCTGCTGGGGGTTCCTTTCTGGCCAGACCACAAGGCTAGAAGCAATAATGGCACCTCGGCAGTGCCGGTACGGGTGGGGGTTCCTGTTCTCCAGCTTTTATATCTCCTTTTTACTTTAAACAGTGTGCCCCCAGACATCAGAATGAGGTGACTGGGCCACCATCCCCACTTCCCAGGGCTGGGAAGGGGGAACACAGGATCATCCCCTCTCCAGGAGACCGGGGGGGTCCCACGGTCCATTTGGACTGCTCAGCCTGTTTGGCCAGAACTCATGTCTGAAGCCTGGGCTTGCCCCTCCCCAGCTCCTTGGGGCTCTCTGGTCTCAGGCCAGTTGGGGATGGGTAGCAAGAGTGGTGAACTCAAGCCCTGTGGCCATAGTTCTGGGAGCCTTCGACCCTGGCTCCTGCTCCCACAGTCTCCCCGGTGCCCTTCACAGAGGGCTTGGTGGTGGCAGAATGGCCATGCCTAGGCATGTGCTGAGACCATTGACATCTGGTCGTGTACAGGCGGCCCACAGCCCCGGAGTGTGGGCATCAAGGCATGCACGTGAGAAGAGCAAAGGGGAATAAAGTCAGTACAACTCCTGTCCCTTGCCCAGGCTGTTATTTGCACTTGGCCTGCCTTGTCTCTCGGACCAGAGCAAGGAATGGGCTTTGGGGACCACGCAGAGTCAGGAGCTGAGGCAAGGGCAGCTGGGGGGGGGCGGGTGGAGGCGTGCAAATAGGTGGGTCTTGGGTCAGATGCAGAGGGGCACGAAAGAAGGGAGGTCCTGGGGCTGCTGCGGGTGAGGCCCTGAGGGCAGTGGCCACAGGGGACCAGAGCCTGTGCAGCTGCGGTTTCCCATGAGCCCCAGGCGTGGAGCCACAGGAGCTCCAGGACAGCAGGGACCAGCGCATCAATTCATGTGCTGAGCCCTTGGGGATGCTGTGATGAGCAGCATGGACTCATCCCTCCCTCAGCAGGCAGGGGAGGTCAGAAGGGGCCAGATAACAGAGATGCTGACTCAGGCACCTGGGAAGACGAAGTGCAGATGGAAGACAGGTGGTGACCTCCAGAGGAGCAGATGGCTCTCCCTGGGGAACTCTGAGAATTATTTTATGGCAGAAGTAGTATATACAAAGAGCACTCACTCCATGCCACATGGAATTCCAGGCCCTGGGGACATGTTCAAAATGAGGCTCCTTGTGGCACTTACCTCTCTGCGTACATAGAGAAGGGTCATACGGGACCTCCCAGGAGTGGGAGGGGCCGGGAGAGAAGTCTCATGGGCAGATTGGTTGACAGGCCAGAAAGAAGGTGTGGGTTCCTAGGATGTTGGCACTGCCTTTCTGCACAGTCTGAGTGTATAACTGGAAGAAGCACGGACTTGCTCGACACACCCTGAAACGGGCTGGCTGATGGGCCAGGGGGCCTGGCTGCTCCCCCAGCTCCTGTGCCGATTCTGCCCTGTTTCACTCCTGCTGTATCGGGTTGCATGACACCCCTTTTTCCTCCAGCCACCCCCCACCTCGGCATTTCCACCTTCACACTCCAGAGTCTTGGGCACCGTCATCCTAGGCCCTGGGGCAGAAGCCTCTGGGTGGCTGTGGGATGATGGGCACCATGACTGGCGTCTCTGGAGCACTCACTTTCCCTGATCCTGCTCTTTGGGACCAAGCAGTCACTAAAATCTCATGTCCTGAAGCACACATAGGTCAGAGGACACCGCCCTGCTGGGGAAAGCCAGACTTTCCTTCCTCCTGAAGGTCAGTGAGAGGAAGTGAGGCCGACTTTCCTTCCTCCTGAAGGTCAGTGAGAGGAAGTGAGGCCGACTTTCCTTCCTCCTGAAGGTCAGTGAGAGGAAGTGAGGCCAACTTTCCTTCCTCCTGAAGGTCAGTGAGAGGGAAAGTGAGGCCAACTTTCCTTCCTCCTGAAGGTCAGTGAGAGGGAAAATGAGGCCGACTTTCCTTCCTCCTGAAGGTCAGTGAGAGGAAGTGAGGCCGACTTTCCTTCCTCCTGAAGGTCAGTGAGAGGAAGTGAGGTCGACTTTCCTTCCTCCTGAAGGTCAGTGAGAGGAAGTGAGGCAGAGTTTCCTTCCTCCTGAAGGTCAGTGAGAGGAAGTGAGGCCGACTTTCCTTCCTCCTGAAGGTCAGTGAGAGGAAGTGAGGCCGACTTTCCTTCCTCCTGAAGGGTCAGTGAGAGGAAGTGAGGCCGACTTTCCTTCCTCCTGAAGGTCAGTGAGAGGAAGTGAGGCAGAGTTTCCTTCCTCCTGGTCAGTGAGAGGAAGTGAGGCCGACTTTCCTTCCTCCTGGTCAGTGAGAGGAAGTGAGGCCGACTTGCCTTCCTCCTGAAGGTCAGTGAGAGGAAGTGAGGCCGACTTTCGTTCCTCCTGAAGGTCAGTGAGAGGGGAAGTGAGGCCGACTCTCCTTACTCCTGAAGGTCATTGAGAGGAAGTGAGGCTGACTTTCCTTCCTCCTGAAGGGTCAGTGAGAGGAAGTGAGGCAGAGTTTCCTTCCTCCTGAAGGTCAGTGAGAGGGGAAGTGAGGCCGACTTTCCTTCCTCCTGAAGGTCAGTGAGAGGAAGTGAGGCACTCTGGCTTAGTGGCACTCTTGGGCCTACCTACCCACTGATGATGTAGCTTTCTAGAACCAGGACTGTGAGTAAGTCAGGGTTGGCTGAGTTCTGCTGCAATAACAAACCACCTCCTGACCTCAGTGACTCAGCATCTGTGTCTCTGGGGGAATGCTTCAGGGCAGTCATTCTCCATGTGGTGGCCTAGAATTCCAGGCTTTGACCTTGGGGCACTTCCACATCCACATGGGCTTCCAGACTGACCACAGGCAGGGAAAGATGGGTGGAGAATTGCGCCTTGGCTCTGCAGGGCTACCACGCAGAAGTGGTGTATCGCTGCTTTCTGTGTCATCATCCAAAGCAAGCTCTGCCATCATGCCTTACTTCCGGGGGGTGTGGACACAGAACCCTCCTGTGTGGCCGGAAGGAGAGGAGAGCAGGAAAGATTGGTGAGTAGCCGCCAGGCACAGTGGCTCATACCTGTAATCCCAGCACTTTGGGAGGCCGAGGCAGGTGGATCAGTTGAGGTCAGGAGTTCAAGACCAGCCTGGCCAACATGGTGAAATCCCATCTATACAAAAAAAAAAAAAAAAAAAAAAAATTAGCCAGGCATGGTGGCATGCACGTGTAATCTCAGCTACTCAGGAGGCTGAGGCAGGAGGATCAGCCTGAGAAGCAGAGGCTGCAGTGAGCCAAGATCATGCCACTGCACTCCAGCCTGGGTGACAGAGCAAGATTCTGTCTCAAAGAAAGAAAAAAAAAAGAGATTGGTGAGTAGCCAGAGCCTCTCCTACACTTAGAGCTTGCGCACTCCAGAGGTCAGGTTGAGAGCTTTCCAGCCTGTAGAGCTGCTTTCTAAAGTCTCTGGAGGGTCAGCAGTAAAATAGAGGAGCAGTGTCTCCCAAGGTTCCACTGGTGGCAGCGGGATGAACCTCCTGTCACTACAGATGGCAGCCTTGGGACCTGTGGAGAGTGGGGAAGAGGATGGAATCCCACACCTCCAGGGAAGGAAAAGCAGCTCAGCAGGACCCTACCTTGAACTTCCGCTCACCCCTGCTTGTCTCCCGCCAGGGCCTCTGGAAGTCCCTGTGGCCACACCTACCCCTGTGCGTCTGTGGAGCTGTGGTCTAACACTGTAACTCATGTGCTGAGGACACTTGGTGGTTGCTCCTCACCCCATAACCCTCTGAGGCTGCTGAATAACAAAGGCGCTCAGAGAGGTAAAGCCACTTGCACACACACAGCCAGGAAGCGGCGGAGCCAGATTCAAACCTAAGTGTGTCCGATCCCAAAGCCACGTTCTCTAAGCACTAATGATGCTGTGTCCCCTCCACTCAGCACAGAACTTGGTGCACAGTGGCATTCAGGAGAGCATGGCAGTGGGTGGTGGACCGGGGCTGCTGGTTGCAAACAACGGTGCCAGTTAAATCTCTAGGAGAACCAGAGACTCAGCCTCTGGGGTTATGCAGCCAAAAACAAACCCAAACCGCGCTGTTCCATGTACCCCAGGGCAGTGTGACTGCCGCCCCACCTGGAGCTCACAGTGCTGAAGGCTGCTCATAAGGAGCTCTGTCTCGACTGCCTCTCCCTCCAAAATTAAGCTGTTGGCCACCCTCAGAGAGCACGTCTGTGCAGTATGTTTTCTGCTTCCCTCTCACCTGAATCAAAGTCTCATGTTGGCGTGTCTTAAGTGGCAGATCTGTCATATCTGTGCCCTAGTGGCGCAGGACAGGTGAGTCCCAGAATTGGGGCTTAGGCAGGTAGGGCTTTGGCTTCACCTAGGAAAGAATTCAAGACTGAGCCAGAGGTGTAAGCGACTTTTATTGCAGTGGCAGTGTACAGCAGCAGCAGAGGTACGCTCCTGGGGAGCAGGGCCACCCCACGGCAGGGCCACCCCACGGCTACCCCACAGCAGAGCCACCCCACAGCAGGGCCACCCCACAGGCAGGGTGCCCAGAATAGCGGCTTGGAGGCAGGGCTGCACGCATACCCACTTTTACTTACATGCAAATTAAGGAGGGGCTTATGCAGAAATTTCTAGGAAGAGGTTGGTACCTTCCATGGAAAGGGGCAGTATCTTTCAGGTGTTGAATGGCAATGGTAAAGTGGCATGGCACACTTGTGGGTGTGTCTTATGGAACACTGCCCCTTGCACCCCATCCCTGTTTTAGCTAGTCCTCATAGGTCTGGTGTCCAAGTCCCGCCTCCAGAGTTGAGCCCCACCTCCTACCTCACTAGCTGCAAGGGAGGCTGGGGAAGCAGGTTGTGTTCTCTGCACTGGGTGGGTGGAACGTACCATTCACTTATTCCCAATCAGGAAAAGGCTTTGCACAAAAAGCATACCCACAATCCGGCCTCTCACGGCCCAGCAGCAGCTATGCCCTCTTCCATACAGCAGGAGCAACAAAATGCTACCCATTCACCCTCCTCCTACAAATGAAAACGGACTCATCCTCTTCCCAGAAGGGGACGCTGTGACTTCTCATCGCTGACTGCCTCTGAAGCCAGGATCTCCAAAGCCAGGACCTGCTGGTGACAGCTGCTCCTCTCCTGCGGTCCCAACCCGTGTTCTAAATGTATGGACTCTATAAACAGGCTCTTTATGAAACAGAAGGGGGCTGAGAGGGGGAAGAAATCAACATATGTACTTACATCTTTCCCAGTGTGATGGTTAGTTTCAGGTGTACTGGTAACTGAGTGCAGGGACACCCAGAGAGCTGGAAAAGCATGACCTCTGGGTGCGTCTACGAGGGTGTTCTGGGAAGAGATGAGCATTTGAGTCAGTCGACTGAGGATGATCCACCCTCATCCTATGTGAGTGGGCACCTTCCAGTCTGTTGATGGCCTGAATGGGACAAACAGGCAGGGGAGAGGTGAGTTCGCTCTTCGGGAGCCAGGACATGCCTCGCCTCCTGCGCCCAGACGTCAGAACTCCAGGTTCCCCCCATTTGGCCTTGGACTGACAGTTACATCATGACGTCCTCTTGATCTCAGGCCTTCAGATTGAAACTGAATGACATCGGCAGCTTTCCTGGGTCTCCACCCTGCAGAGGACAGACTGTGGAACTTCTTGGCCTCCATAATGACGAGCCAATGCCCATGATACGCCCCCTCTTGTGTCTCTCTATTCTATTGATTGTGTCTCTGCAGAATCCTGACGTATTAACATACACATCAAGGAAGGCAAGACAGGAAGATATTCCATCCTGCAAGATGGTGCTGCTGTCTGAATGCTGCTGTGCCCCCACCGACCCCCAGATCCACCTCTTGGAACCTAAAACACAATGCCCCAGTGTTAAGACGTGGGGTTTTCTGGGAAGTGTTAAGTCAGGAAGCTCTGCCTCATGAATGGGATTACTGGCCCTTAGAGAAGAGGTTGAAGGGAGCTACCTTGACCTTTCGCCATGCAAGGACACTGAGTTGGCGCCTTCTGCCATAAGCGGGCAATAGAAGGTGCCATCTGTGAAGAAGACAGAGCTGTCACCAGACCCCAAAGCTCCTGGTGCCTTGACCTTGGACTCTCGGCTTTCAGAACAGTGAGCGATACATCTCTATTGTTTATAAATTACCCAGTTACAGCAGCCTGAACAGACTAAGACAGAAATTGGTACCAAGTGGGAATGTTCCTATAACAAATATTTTAAAATGTGAAAGCAGCAGATGGGCGCGGTGGCTCAGCCTGTAATCCCAGCACTTTGGGAGGCTGAGGCAGGCGGTGCGTGAGGTCCAGAGACCAAGACCATCCTTGTAAACACGGTGAAACCCTGTCTCTACTAAAATACAGAAAATTAGCTGGGCATGGTGGTGTGTGTCTGTCTCAGCTACTCAGGAGGCTGAGGCAGGGGAATCCCTTGAACTGGGAGGCAGAGGTTGCGGGGAGCCAAGATTGCACCACTGCCCTCCAGTCTGACAACAGAGCAAGACTCCGTCTAAAAAACAA
This sequence comes from Saguinus oedipus, assembly GCA_031835075.1. Lineage (NCBI taxonomy): Eukaryota > Metazoa > Chordata > Mammalia > Primates > Cebidae > Saguinus > Saguinus oedipus. The sequence goes on along the minus strand of CM063185.1, from coordinate 1,451,484 downwards.
AAAAGTGAAAGCAGCTTTTGGGAGCGGAGTTTGGAGGAACGGGCTAGGAAAAGATCCCTATATTGTCATGAACTGACTGTGAACGCTGTTCTGGTGAGGGCTCAGAAGGGGGCTGTGAAGAAAGCCTCAGTCTCCTTAGAGATTACCAAGGTGGTCATACAGAGTGTCCGTAGAAATATGGCTGGTAAGGGCCAGTCTTCGTTCTCACTCAGTCTGATTCCCTGAAGATTGATCCGAGTCATTGCGTGTACCAAGGGTTCATTCGTTTTTGGTTTTGGTTTTGCTGAGTGCTGTTCCATAGCTGGTGGGTACTGGCTGCTTCAACTATTTGCCCACGGAAGTTGAGCAGGGCTGTTTCTTTATGTACAATATATATTGGAGCAGAGCTGTTTATGTATAATATATATAAAATATATATGTAATATACATTATACACATACACACACACACACACACACACATATATATATAATACATAAAGAAACAGCCCTGCTCAACTTCCATGGGCAAATGGTTTATATATATATGTGTGTATATATATAATTATTTGTTTAATTGCACTCTAGGTTCTGGGGTACCTGTGCAGAGCATGCAGGATTGTTGCATAGCTACATACATGGCAGTGTGGTTTGCTGCCTCCATCCCCCCCGTCACCTACATCTGGCATTTCTCCCCATGTTATCCCTCCCCAGAGCGGGGCTGTTTCTACTTTTTCAGTCTTACAAATGTAACTGCTATGAGCAATCATGTTTGGGTTCTGCGTGAACAGAAGTTTCCACTCTTCTGGGATACGTGCCCGAGAGGGCAGTTGCTAGGTCCTACGGTATAGATGCATGTTCGGTTTTTTGAGAAGCTGCCAACGTGTCTCCTACAGTGACTGCGCTATTTTACCTTCCCGGTAGCAATGTGAGTGATCCAGGCTCTCTGCACGCTCACAAGTATTTTGGTGCTGCCATTATGTTTTAAATCTTAGCGACAGAGGAGTGTGGGGATCTGTCACTTGCTTTTCATTTGTATTTCCCTGATGACGAATGACGCTGAACACCCTTTCATGAAATCATTCCCCATCTGGGCACCCTTTTTGGTGGAACATTGGTTCCTGCCTTTTGCCTGTTTTCTCATTCAAATGTTTGTAAGTTTTAGAATTTTGAGAATTCTTTGTGTCTACATATTGCAAATATTTTTCCCAATCTGTGGCTTGTCTTTTTATTCTCTTCACATGGGGTTTTGCCGAGCAGAAGATTTTTATTTTGGTAAGATCTAGATGATCACATTTTCCTTTTATATATCATGTTTTTGGTGTTAAGTGTAAAAGCTTATTCCATAGCCCTAAATGCTAAAATACTCTCCTGGGTTTTTTTTTCTAGAAGTTTTATACTTTGGTTTTAAATCTTTTTATAAGATGCTCAATTTCTTATTCTCTGAGTCGAGTCCAGCACTGAGATTGCCAAGGGTCTCTGTGTTCTTTTTAAAAAAATTAGGAGGCCAGGAGTGGTGACTCACGCCTGTAATCCCAGCACTTTGGGAGACCAAGGCAGGTGGATCACAAGATCAGGAGATCGACACCAGCCTGGCCAACATGGTGAAACCCTGTCTCTACTAAAAATATAAAAATTAGCTGAGCATGGTGGCGTGTGCCTGTAGTCTCAGCTACTTGGGAGGCTGAAGCAGATGAATCACTTGAACCCGGGAGGTGGAGGTTGCAGTGAGCTGAGATCATGCCACTGCACTCCAGCCTGGGGACAGAGTGAGAGTCCATCTCAAAAAATATATATTATGGTAAAATACACATAACATAAAATTTACTTTCTTAACCATGTTTAAATGTACAGTTCAGTGGCACTAAGTACATCCCCACTCTGTGCAGCCGTCACCACCATCCACCCACAGAAGTCTTCTTGATCATTCCAAACTGAAACTCTGTATCTACTGAACAGGAGCGCCCTGCTCGCTCTCACCCCCAGCTCTCAGCGATCGCCATTCTACTTTCTGTCTCTGTACATTTAACATGTAGGTGGAATAATACAATCTTTGTCTTTTTTGACTGGCTCATTTCATTCAGCATCACCTCCTCACACTCCATGTTGCAGCATGTGTCAGAATTTCCTTCCTCTTTAAGGCTGAATAATAGTCTATTGTATGTATATACACAGTTAGCTTATTAATTAATTCATCAATGGACACTTGGGTTGCTTCTATCTTTTGGGAATTGCAAATAATGCTGCTATGAACATGGGTGTATCAATATCTCTTCAAGACCCTGCTTTCAATTTTTTGGGGCATATACTCAAATGTAGAATTGCTAGATCATATGGTAATTTAATTATTAATTTTTTGAGGAACTGCCATACTGTTTTCCACAGCAGCTCTAGCATTTTACATTCCCACCAACAATGCACAACTGATTGAAATGCTCATCTGTTCCAGAGACACCCTCACAGACACACTGGAAATAATGTTCTATCAGATATCTGGACATCCATTAGCCCAGTCAAACTGACATTTAAAATTAACTATCACTGTCTATATATCTACCTTTATGCCAGTGCCACACTGTTTTGATTATTGTAGCTTTGTAGTAAGTTTTGAATTCAGGAAGTGTGAAACCATTAACTTTCTTCTTTTTCAGGATATTTTTTTGAGACAAGAGTCTTGCTGTGTTGCCCAGGCTGGAGGACAGTGGCTATTCACAGGCTGTTCACAATCCTACTACTGATCAGCATGGGAGTTTTGACCTGCTCCATTTGCAACCTGGGTTGGTTTACTTCTCATTAGGCAACTTGGTGGTCCCCCACTTCCAGGAGGTCACCATATTGATGCTGAACTTAGTGTGGACACCCTATCAGCACTGCACACTACAGCCCAGAACTCCTGGGGTCAAGCAATCCTCCTCCTATCTCAGCCTCCCGAGTGTCTGGGACTGCAGGCACGAGCCACCACACCTGGCTCAAGGTCGTTTTAGATGTTTTACGTGTTAAATCCACGTGTTAATTTTTGTATAAGGTGTGAGATTAGATTGAAGTTATTTTTTCCCCCTATGGATGCCTAATTTCTCCAGCTCTATTTGTTGAAAAGTCTATCCTTCCTCCATTGAATTGCTTTTGCATCTTCGTCAAAAATTGGTTGAGCCTATTTGAATGTATTTCTGTGTTCTCTGTTCGGGTCTATTGATCCGTATGTTTATCCCTCTGCCAATACCATATGATCTCGACTACTGGAGCGATATAGGAAGACAGTATCAGGAGAGTGATTCCTCCCACTTTATTCTCCTTTGTCAAGATTATTCCAACTATCGAGGGTCTGTAACTTTCCATATAAATTTTAGAATAAACTTGTCTAAATCTATTAAAAACTTTGCTGGAATTTTGATAGGCATTGAATAAAACCTCTAGTTCCATTTGGGGAGAAGTGACATCTTTACGATGTCACGTCTCCCAATCCAGGAACACACTCTGTCTCTCCATTTATTTAGCTCTTCCATTAATCAGCATTTTGCAGTTTTTGGCATACATAGCCTGTGTGTGTTTTGCCTAAATACGTCATTTTCTTTTGGGTGACTGTGTATGGTATTACGTTTTAAATTTCAGTTTCTACATGTTCATGGTTAGTAAACAGAAATGCAATTAACGTTTGTGTGTTGATCTTATAGCCTCCAATGTTGCTGAAGTCATTTATTAGTTCCTGTACGCTTTCTGTGGGCATTTCCTGGGATTACTTCCCCTTCATTCCTGACAGATCGTTTAATTGGATATAAAATTCACAGGTGATGGTTCCATCAGCACTTGAAATATGTTGTATCACTTCCTTCTGGCCTCCATAGTTTTGCTTTTTTTAGAGATGGAGTCTCACTGTGTCCAGTGAGTGCTGGAGTCCAGGCTGGAGTGCACTAGCATGATCTTGGCTCACCACAACCTCCACCTCCTGGGTTTAAGCGATTCTCCTGCCTCTTCCTCCCAAGTAGCTGGGACTACAGGTGCACACCACCATACCTGGCTAATTTTTGTATTTTTAGTAGAGACAGGGTTTCACCATGTTGGCCACGATGGTCTTGAACTCCTGACCTCAAGTGATCCGCTCGCTGCAGCCTCCCAAATGCCCTCCATAGTTTCAGATGATAAATCCACTGTCATTTGAATTGGCATTCAGCTACAGGTGATGTGCTGTTTCTCTGTGGCTGCTTTTGAGATTTCTTTTTGTCTTTAATTTGCAAAAGTTTAATTATGATGTGTCTTGACATGGATTTCTTTGGGTTTATTTTGTTTGGGGTTTTCTCAGCTTCTTGAATGTGCTGGTTTGTGTCTTCACCAAATTTTGGGAGTAGTCAGGTATTATTACTTTACTTTTTCTCTCAGCCTCACTCTTTCTCTTCTCCTTCTGAGACTGCAATGATACGCAGTGACACAAATGTTGATTTTTTGTTATTGTCTTATAGGTCCCTGAGACTGACACACACACACGCACAGACACTCACACACGCACACACACTCACACAAACACATACACAGACACACACTCACACACATACACAAACGCACACACACACTCGCACACACATACACGCACACACATACACACTCACACATACACACACTCACACACACACATGCACACACTCACGCGCGCACACACACATACATACACGCACACGCGCACACACACATACACACACACGTGCACACACTCACACACACGCGCACACGCTTTCTTCCCACTCTATCATCTCTTTGTTGTTCAGACTGGGTAAATTCTATTGCTCTGTCCTCAATCAAGCACTGATTTTATCTTCTGTCGTCTCCCCTTCCCCCCCGAGGCTTCAGTAGGGTGTTATTCTCGTGGTTATGTTTTTCAGTTCCGTATTTTCATTTGGTTCTTCTATATAACTTCTTTTTTGCTGAGATTTTTTATTTTTTTATTAGTTCCAATAAAATGTGCAATTGTTAAAGCGTTATTATGGTGACCACTTTAAAATCCTCGCCAGATAATTCTGACAGCTGGTTAGTCTCGGCGGCGGCTCCAGCTGATTGTTTTCAAGCCGCTGTCGGTGTGACAGGTGAGTCTCAGCTACACCCTGGGTGCTCTGGCTGTCGTGTCAGGAGACTGGTCCCGCCGAGTTCATTGGCTGCAGCCTCAGCCTTGCTCACATTCACCGCGCAGTTCCTGGTCTGAGGGCGGAGGCTGCAATGCCCGTTTCATTTTCAGAGCCTTTGTGCTGTTCTTTTCTACCTGGTTTCTTTGGTGTTGCTGGAGCTCCTGCTGCTGCTGCCTGAGAGGGCCCAAGGGGTGTTCCCAGGTCGGGCTGCCCAGCGCCTCTTGGCAGGGGAGGTGAGTTTCAGGTCCAGTGTGAAAAGAGAAGGCATCCCCACCTGCTTATTGTTGGCTGGGCACCTGAGTAATCTCCCCTCCCGTGCTGCCGGGCTCCTGGGGAGTCAGAGGTACCCCTCTTCAAATTGTGAGAGCATTGAGCCTGCTTTGGCCGCCCTCGTTGACAGGTTGGGGGTCAGGAACCGCCAGGCCTGGGTCCTCTTCTTCCATTGAGTAGGGGTACATAAGATACCCTGCCACTGAGTTGTTCCTTTATTCTTGGGGTCCCGAACTAATGCATAATTAATTCCCTTGCCAGCTTTCAGAGTTGTCCTCTGATTGCCTCTTGCATTGTTTCCATAGTTTATAGCTGTACTTGACAGGAAGGAGCAGGTAGAAACAAGCTCACAGCATGTTGTCCAGGCCAGAAGTCATATTTTCAAGCCTTTAAAAAAGTAGATCGCTGTATGAGTCTGTTTTCATCCTGCGGATAAAGATATACCTGAGACTGGGAGGCTCCGAAAGGAAAGAGGTTTAATGGACTCACAGTTCCACGTGGCTGGGGAGGCCTCACCATTGTGGGGGAAAGCAAGGAGGGGTGACGGCATGTCTTGCAAGGATGGCGCAGGCAAAGAGCTTGTGCAGGGAAACTCCTCTACAAAACCATCAGGTCTCGTGAGACTTACTCACTATCATGAGAACGGCAAGGAGGAAGCCTGCCCCATGATTCGGTTACCTCCCACTGGGCCCCTCTCATGACATGTGGGAATTGTGGGAGCCACAATTCAAGATGAGATTTGGGTGGGGACACAGCCAAACCATTTCCATCAAAAAGGTTATTGGAAACTCAGCATGTGTGAAGGGCCTTGTTAATTAGAGGCTTCACTGTCAATGATCTGACCAGGCTCATTAGTATCTTTGTTTTTCTCTTGGGCTGTCAGATCCCCCAATTTCAGTTCCCTGTTTGGAGGTCGTAGCTGACCTGCCAGCTTTCTGGGAGCTGAGTGGGAATAGGGTTTTCCATTTAGAATTTGGAGTTCTCTTCATCGCTCAGTGCTCACACTGCTGTTTCCTCTGCCGAGTGTCTTAGTCAAGAGCCCTCCCATTTATCCTCTTTGGAAATGAAACCCCTGGCTCTTACCAGGTGGTGGTTGATTCTCCTGTATGTTTAAAGGTACCTGGTGCTGCCAATTCTGGGCCTTCTCTGTGGATTGAGGTCTAGAAGAGTCGGGTCTGGCCTTCTCATGGCGGACCCAGAGTCAGGACTGCCACGCTGCGTATCACACCTCGCCTGCTTTCCAGAGTCTGTGGCTGTGCTGCTATGTCCCTGCAGAGTATGCCGAGTACCATGTTCCTGGGAGTTTACGCTACATATTTTATTTGTCTTAACCCTCTACTTCAGTTGTAGTAAGCTTTCAAAAGGAAGCAAAAAACCACATGTATTTTATCTGCCATCATTCACTGGAAGGCTCGCCTCACTTCTCTTGCTACAAAATGAGATCTTGGATCAGAAGCAGGGTTGAATTTGGCTCCATGAAAATGAGAAAGGCATGAAGTCTGTGGCTGGAGGGAGCAGCAGCAACGTGGCAGGCTGGGAAGGCAAATCCAGATTCAGAATACGTAACAGTAAAACTTTAGAAAAATGATCTGTTTCCGTTTCTAGGAAACCCACACTCCGTTAGTCACTCCCAAGGACCCCTGTGGGTCAGACCCTCTGACGACCACCGTTCCAGCCCCTCAGACCCTCTGACGACCACTGCTCCAGCCCTTCGGACCCTCTGATGACCACCGCTCCAGCCCCTCGGACCCTCTGAGGGCCGCCACTCCAGCCCTGCTGACTGCGGTGACCTCGGACCCTCTGAGGGCCGCCGCTCCAGCCCTGCTGACTGCGGTGACCTCGGACCCTCTGAGGACCGCCGCTCCAGCCCTGCTGACTGCAGTGGCCGTGCCCATTTTGCCTGTGGTGTTTATGAACCGTTACTTGGCCACTGTCAACGCTAAGATCCCATTATCCTCCCTGAAAGCAGGGAGGCCACTTCAAAGGCAAAGGCTCCCACTCACAGCCTTGACAGGTCAAAGTCGCCGGCGTTCCTCACCAACAAAGTCCTCAGTGATGGGCGAGGTGTCCTCTCAGCCCTCTCAGCAGACACAGCGGGGACGGGTGACATGCCTGATGTATCCACTCCAGCATTCGGGGCTCCCGTCTTTGGGTCCCTTTGTCACGTAAGAGCATCTGCAGCATCTCGACTCCTTGCATCACAGGCCTCCTGTAACCCGGAAGTCAGTGAGCAAGCAGGCAGGCCATCAGAAATGCTCTCGACTGCGTCAGCTCCGCCGTGAGCACCTGCTGCTGGATTACTCCTGAAATGAATTTCGACATCACACAGCCCTCTTAGCAGCAGACCACAGAAGCCTCACTGGCTGTGGCGTCAGACAGATTACAGAATCTTCAGGAGCTCTCGAGTCAGGATCACAGGCTGCATAGCCCAGACGATGGCCACACCGACGCCAGCAGGGACAGATCCCTCAGCCTGTACGTGGACAGCGGGAAGGCGGCTCCCGAAGCTCCAACACTGCTTTCCATCAGCCATCTTCATCAAAACATGGATGCTGCGTGTTCCTGCTTCCTGATCTGAGCTGAAGTTTGGGACGGCGCAGTGGCATGTCTGTTTTCCTGGGGAAGCTGGGATTTTAAATAAATTCTGGTTTCTACCACAGAGTACTACTTATGTGCGAACTGTCCAAAACATAGGAAGACATTTTAGGAAATGCAGGAAGGCCACCAAGTGTGGCCACCCAAATATCCTGGGTTCAAGCCTCCTGTCTCAGCCTCCTGAGCAGCTGGGACTACAGGTGCATGCCACCACACCTGGCTAATTTTCGTAGTTTAGTAGAGATGGAGTTTCACCGTACTGGTGAGACTGGTCTCGAACTCCTGACCTCAGGTGATCCACCCACTGCCCTAGCCTCCCAAAGTGCTGGGATTGCAGGTGAGCCACAGCACCTGACACACTTAGTGTTTCTCTTAAATGACCCTGTGATATGCTAAGATTCCTAATGAAGGCAGAGCTTCCAGTCAATCATATGAGTAGACAGCCTAGATGAGGCTTAAAATAATTACACTGAGTGAATAATGTCAGACAAAAAATAAAAAAGAGTGCATACTGCATGATTCCTCTTACGTAAACCTTCAGGTAATGCAGATGAATCGTAGTGACAGCAGATCAGTGATGGGGGCGTGTGGGAAGAGATGGAGGAGGGATTTTAAAGGGGATGAGGAAGGGTTCGTGGGTGACAGGTGTGTTCCCGTCTTGATTGTGGTTGTGGGGGTTTCACGGGTGTATATACAGATGTCAAAACTTATCAAATTGTACACTTTAAATACGTGTGGTTTATCACATGCTACTTATGTCTCATTAAAGCTGTTTTTAAAATATTAGACTGCTTCCCATTTGCTGGCCATCGAAATTTCGATTTCTGTAAAATGGGAAAAGTAATACCTACCTCGTAATTTTGGTGTGGAGATTAAATCAGTAAAAATTAAAAGGATGAAATGAGATGACATCTTCCCTTTGGTTCAGCTAAAAGCCTTGGAGTCACCCTTTCTCCCCTCTTTTTCTACACCCACATACAATCCCTGGGGACCTCCGGGGGTAACAGAGTGGGTGCAGTAGAGATGAAACGGGGTTGGCCATGACTCAAAGACCTGACAGTTATCGAAGTGAGGAGATGGGTCCACGGGAGATCGGGATATTATCCTCTCTACTGTTGTACGTATTTGTATTTTCCACAATAATAATTAAAAAATAAACAGTGAGGCCAGGCATGGTGGCTCACACCTGTAATCCCAACACTTTGGGAGGCCAAGGTGGGAGGATCCTTTGAGGTCAGGAGTTCCAGACCGGCCTGGGCAAAATAGTGAGACCCCATCATCACAAAAATTTTAGAAATTAGTTGGGTGTGGTGGGGGGGCGCCTGTAGTCCCAGCCACTGAGGAGACTGAGGTGGAAGGATCACTTGAGCCCAGGAGGTCCATACTGGGCAACAGGGCGAGAACCTGCCTCAAAAAATAAGGCTGGGCGCAGTGGCTAAAACCTGTAATCCCAGCACTTTAGGAGGCCAAGGTGGGCGGATCACAAGGTCAGAAATTGGAGAGTAGCCTGGCCAATATGGGGAAACCCCATCTCTACCAAAAATACAAAAATTAGCCAGGCGTGGTGGGTGCCTGTAGTTCCAGATACTCGGGAGGCTGAAACAGGAGAATCGCTTGAACCCGGGAGGCAGAAGTTGCAGTGAGCCAAGACTGCACCACTGCACTCTAGCCTGGGCAACAGAGCGAGACGCCATCTCAAAAAATAAATAAATAACACAGTGTTTCCCCTTTCAACTCAAGAGGAAAACCGAAGTCCCGATGGGCCCACGGGTCAGCACACGATCCCCACACTCACCTCTCCCCTTGCCTGCTACTCACCTCCTCATTCACTGCTCCAGCCCCGGCGCTCTCCGAGCTGTTCCAGGAACATGCCAGGCACTCTCTTGCCTCCGAACCTTGGCTCCAGCTGTGCCCCCACCAGGAATCCTCTTCAGCTTGACTCAAATGTGATCCTCTTGGTGAGCCCATCCTGACTGCTCCGTTTAAAATTGTTCCCACCTCCTCCTGCCACTTCCCATGCGCCTTCCCTGTTCCCCTTGTCTGCACAGCCATGACCATCATCCAATGCCCTGAACAACTATTTATGTATTTCTGTCTCCCCAACCACCCTCGCCCCGACCCCCTGACGATTGTAAGCTCCATGACGCCTGATTGCTGACTCTTCAGCATTTAAAGCAGTGCACAGCTGGTTCTTGATGATGAATGAATGAGCCATATACACATGTTCTACTGGAATGCTTGGTAGAGTGACAGCTAGATCCATCACCATCTAAAAATATTTCATCAAGTCATTTGATAAATCTAAGTTAATTGGCCAGTGAGTATTTTCTGTCCTGGTCTTTGAAATGAGACTACGATTAACGATATTTTTGTTAATTCTTGGGAAGCGGCGAGGTAGGGAAGTGTTGCCACAGTCTTTGGAGGAGGGCAGATCTGCTTCAGATCCTGGCACCGCCCCATGCCCACTCTGTGACTTGGCCAAGGTGCCCAGCCCTCAAGCCGAGTCTCCTCAGTGGCTGTGCTTGCCACAATGCCCTGCAGTCCCGGACTGGGCTGAAAGCCCACCACCTGCCCTGTCTGAGTGAGCCCTTGTCTTTTCAGCAACAGGGACTGACCACCTCCAGAGCCTGCCCAGGTGCTGTGTCCCTTTGGGACCTGCTGGTGGGATGAGTGAGTGATGGTCAGTTGCACCATTTAAGAGGGACAGAGGCCGGGCGCGGTTGCTCACGCCTGTAATCCCAGCACTTTGGGAGGCCAAGGCGGGCGGATCACCTGAGATCAGAAGTTTGAGAGCAGCCTGGCCTACAAAGTAAAACCCCATCTCCACTAAAGAAAAAAAAATTAGCTGGACATGATGGCAGGCACCTGTAATCCCAGCTACCGGGGAGACTGAGGCAGGAGAATCATTTGAACCCGGGAGGCAGAGGTTGCAGTGAGCCAAGATCGTGCCATTGCACTCCAGCCTGGGCAACAGAACGAGATTCTGTCTCAGAAGAAAAAGGAAAAGGGACAGAGTGATATTGCTGAGATCACAAAAGGGAGGTGACTCAGTCCTAGCCCAGCCAGCTGTCATTTCTCCTATGCCCCCCAGGCCTGACGTTACAAAGAAGTGACTCAGAGGAATGATGGGGTGTGCCTCATAATAGTTCATCCCAGTGTCCTGGGGGCTAAATTTAACACACAGCTGCAGCCTCTGGCACTTTGGGAACAAGTTAATCTTGGTGACTGAGGCTAATGTGTGTGTGTGTCTGGTGATGGGACGGGGGTGGGGGGAAGGGAGCTGGGAGCGGGGTCAAGAGTCCAGAACAAGGTAGGCATTGAGACTGGCTGTCAACCTGGGCTTCAAGCCTGGTCCCTCAGACCACAGACAAGGTGCAGGGGCCCCATGGCCAGGCAGCTCAGGCCTTGCCTCAAATGCACCGGGAACAGTGAGTACAGACAACTAAAGTCCTGAAATATTCAACTTGCAGTGTTACTTTTTAAACACTAGAATTCAGAATGTCATTGCCCTAGAATGTTAAAAAACCCCAGGGGTTTAAATACCTAGAAGAGTAGAATCCTGAGAAATTAATTTTCTAGCACGTCCGACACTTAGAAATGTGAAAGCCCTCTAAGGTGTACTCCCAGGAACACAGCACCTGGTGCGTCTGAACCTCCAGTACAGGTGAATGGAGGCCCTTAGTGTCTAACTTCGCCACCTCCTCATTGCGTAGGAAGGGAAACTGAGGCTTAACAAAGAGACCTGCCCTGCCCCAGGCCCCACAGAAAAGTGGTAACCTGCTTTACCTAAGGCACCTTCTTGCTTTCTTGCAAGGAGGAGGGTCTCAAGAGCAGGGGCAGACAGAGGAAAAGCTCTTCCATTTTAAAGGTAAGGCAACGCGAGTGGTGTCTTATGTCTGTGATGCCAGCTACTAGGGAGGCTGAGGCAGAAGGACAGCTTGAGCCCAGGAGTTCAAGTCCAGCCTGGGCAACATAGTGAGACCCTGCCTCTTAGAAAATAAAATAGGCTGGGTGCAGTGGCTCACACCTGTAATCCCAGCACTATTGGAGGCTTAGGCTGATCCTATTGGATCGTGAGGTCAGGAGTTCAAGACCAAACTGGACAAGATGGTGAAACCCCATCTATACTAAAAATACAAAAAAAATTAGCCAGGCTTGGTGGCAGGCCTTTTAATCCCAGCGACTTGGGAGGCTGAGGCAGAGGATGGCTTGAACCTGGGAGGCGGAGGTTGTAGTGAGCTGAGATCACGACACTGCACTCCAGCCTGGGCAACAGAGCGAGACTCAGTCTCTAAATAAATAAATAAAAATAAGGCAGGGCAACGGGGCCAGTAAAGAGCGAACAGCATGTCCTAAGTTCTGACAGAAAACCCAAGGCTCCGGGGGCTGGAGTGAAGTACATTCTGGGGAGGGAGACGGGGGCACCAGGGCAGATGGACCCAGGCAGCAGGAACGGAGGGAGACCCCAGAAGACCGGCTCCAATGCTTAGGCCACCCCTCCCACAGGGGCTCTCCTGACCAAAGCATCCGGAGTCGCGGCCTCCCCGTGCTCCGTCTGGCCGGTCGCGGTGGCTCAAGCCTGTAATCCCAGCACTTTGGGAGGCCGAGGCGGGTGGATCACGAGGTCAAGATATCGAGACCATCCTGGTCAACATGGTGAAACCCCGTCTCTACTAAAGATACAAAAAAATGATCTGGGCATGGTGGTGCGTGCCTGTAATCCCAGCTACTCAGGAGGCTGAGGCAGGAGAATTGCCTGAACCCAGGAGGCGGAGGTTGCGGTGAGCCGAGATCGCGCCATTGCACTCCAGCCTGGGTAACAAGAGCGAAACTCCCTCTCAAAAAAAAAGAAAGAAAAAAAAAGAAATGAGGCAGCCAGGCCCTCATCTTTCAAAGGGCCCGGACACCCCACCCCGTCCCATGAGCCCCGGGGCTGAGCCAAGGCTTCTCCCGGAGGGGGCCTCTGCCCAGCTGTCCCCTGTGCGTCATGTGCAGGAGGCCAGGCGGCTCGCCTTACAGGGCCCCGGCCACCTCTATATATAGCCCTTCGAAGACAGCTGCGCAGTCTGAGCGAGCCCCGCAGGAAAGCAGGGACACAGAGAGGAGCCCCTTGGCCCCGCCACCCACCCTAGGCCCCCACCTTCACCCCCACCCTAGGCCCCCACCATGGCGCTGGGCTTGGAGCAGGCGGAGGAGCAGCGGCTGTACCAGCAGACGCTCCTGCAGGACGGGCTCAAGGACATGCTGGACCACGGCAAGTTCCTGGACTGCGTGGTGCGCGCGGGCGAGCGCGAGTTCCCGTGCCACCGCCTGGTGCTGGCCGCCTGCAGCCCCTACTTCCGCGCGCGCTTCCTGGCCGAGCCCGAGGGCGCGGGCGAGCTGCAGCTGGAGGAGGTGTCGGCGGACGTGGTGGCCCAGGTGCTGCACTACCTGTACACGTCGGAGATCGCGCTGGACGAGGCCAGCGTGCAGGACCTGTTCGCCGCGGCGCACCGCTTCCAGATCCCGTCCATCTTCACCATCTGCGTGTCCTTCCTGCAGAAGCGCCTGTGCCTCTCCAACTGCCTGGCCGTGTTCCGCCTGGGGCTCCTGCTGGACTGCGCGCGCCTGGCCGTGGCCGCCCGCGACTTCATCTGCGCGCACTTCACGCTGGTGGCGCGCGACGCCGACTTCCTGGGACTCTCGGCCGACGAGCTCATCGCCATCATCTCCAGCGACGGCCTGAACGTGGAGAAGGAGGAGGCGGTGTTCGAGGCGGTCATGCGCTGGGCGGGCAGCGGCGAGGCCGAGGCGCAGGCGGAGCGCCAGCGTGCGCTGCCCACGGTCTTCGAGAGCGTGCGCTGCCGCCTGCTGCCGCGCGCCTTCCTGGAGAGCCGCGTGGAGCGCCACCCTCTCGTGCGCGCCCAGCCCGAGCTGCTGCGCAAGGTGCAGATGGTGAAGGACGCGCACGAGGGCCGCCTCACCACGCTGCGCAGGAAGAAGAAGGGGAGGGACGCTGCCAAGGAGGCCGAGAAGGGCGCGGGCGAAGCCAAAGCGGAGGACGAGGAGGAGGCCGAGCGCATCCTACCCGGGATCCTCAACGACACCCTGCGCTTCGGCATGTTCCTGCAGGACCTTATCTTCATGGTCAGCGAGGAGGGCGCGGTGGCCTACGACCCCGCAGCCAACGAGTGCTACTGCGCCTCCCTCTCCAGCCAGGTCCCCAAGAACCACGTCAGCCTGGTTACCAAGGAGAATCAGGTCTTCGTGGCTGGAGGCCTCTTCTACAACGAAGACAACAAAGAGGACCCCATGAGCGCATACTTCCTGCAGGTGCCTGACCAGCCCTGGGAGCCGCCAGCTAATTCTGGGCTCTGGGCACTGGGGGCGGGGTGGGGACAGTCTTGGTCCCAGAAGGGGCTTGTGTCTACACAGGGAACGCCGTTGGGTCTAGGGTGAGATGGACTGGCTGATTGCCACCTGCTGGAAGGTTGAAGACAGTTAATAGGCAGCTGCCAAAAATCAGCGTGACTGGCTTCTCCATCTCAGGGGTGTGGTTGCCCCAAGTTGGCTTATGTTGGAGGCCCTGGCCCTGCACAGTGAGGATGATCAAGGTCGGTGTCAGGGTCCTGGGCAGGGCCTCTGTGTGAAGGCCTGGCCTGGAGCTCAGAGCAGTGTCCCGGACAAAGGCACCATCCTGTCTGGCCCTCCAATTGTAACAGATGAGGAAGCTGAGACCCAGCTGGGATCAGTAGAGTGAAGTGCTAGGTCTAAGTTGGGGTGTGATTGTGAGATCTCAAAGACAGTTTCCTGGAGACTGGTCATGTCAGTTTGAGCCTTGCCAGTGGCGTGGGATTTGGAGATGTGAAGGGGAAGTGGCCGTGTTTCCACCAGGGAACCATAGACAAGGGACAGAACGGGGGCTGAGCCTGGTGGGTGGCGTGCTCAGGGAGGCTGACCAGCAAGACGGTCGACAGGCGCTTGGGCCGAGGTTCAGCTCACAAAGCCCTGTGTTCAGTTGCACTGGGAGCTGAGGGCAGCGTCACCAGCTACTGGCTTGGCAGGGTGGGGACACTGCTTGTTCGCTCTGGGCCTCTGTCAGTGGGGATATTATTCTTCCTGCACGACAAGGTCATGATAAAGTACTCATCAGCACAGTGCCCAGCCCCCAGAAAACTTTCCAAAAGATGAGCCCCTAGAATTAATATCTTTATTACAGGCTGTGGAGATGGACGAGGCCATGGACTGTAGGTTTTACAGGGTGAAAGGCAGGGCTGCATTTGGAAGTTTCCTGAACAGTGGGATGGGGTGGAGAGCAGGGTAGGGGCAGGCCTCAGTGTCTGGGGAAGTAAGGCCACGGCCGGACCTCCTCGCAGGGCTGTCCCTCATTTCCACGCTGTGAGCCGTACCGCCTGCTATAAAGGTGGCTGCCGGGAGCTTGCCTGGGCTTGCTTGGGGGACGCTCATCGGCTCTCAGCCTGATGGCAGGAGGGGCACTGGCCCTAGCTGGGGCAGCGAGACCGCGTGGGGCTGGACTGAGGCCAGGGGAGCTGGGGGCGATAGCTGACTGGACACCCGGCCCGCAGTTTGACCACCTGGACTCAGAGTGGCTGGGGATGCCACCGCTGCCCTCGCCCCGCTGCCTCTTTGGCCTGGGAGAGGCTCTCAACTCCATCTACGTGGTCGGTGGCAGAGAGATCAAGGACGGTGAGCGCTGCCTGGACTCCGTCATGTGCTACGACCGGCTGTGAGTGCGGCTGGGGCGGCGCTGAGCACCCCGGGGTGGGTGGGGCACAGAGGCCACCTTGGTCTAGGGCCTGGGGCGGGAGTTGGAGCTAGAACCTCAGGCTTAGGTAAAGCTGGGCTTGGGTAGGGGCGGGCAGTTGGGAGGCGGGGTGGGAGCACAGAACTGAGAGGCCTGGGAGGTTCCAGCAATGGCTGACGCAGCTTGAATCTGTGTTAGGTGGATGGGTGGGTGGGTCCAGAGGGGAACTGAGCTGAGCTGGGGTGCGTGCCCACCCCGACTCCGTCTCCTCCAGGTCATTCAAATGGGGCGAGTCGGACCCGCTGCCCTACGCAGTGTACGGCCACGCGGTGCTGTCTCACATGGACCTTGTCTACGTCATTGGCGGCAAGGGCAGCGACAGGTGAGGCTGGGCCTGGATCGAGTCCGCGGAGCAGAGGCAGGATCCCCCAGAGACTGTCAGGGGTTTGTCCTGGCTGCCCCGGAGGCGCCTGCAGCGAGGGTGGCTGGGCTGCGTCTCCACTCACTCCCGCCCTCCACCCCACAGGAAGTGCCTGAACAAGATGTGCATCTATGACCCCAAGAAGTTCGAGTGGAAGGAGCTGGCCCCCATGCAGACCGCCCGCTCACTCTTCGGGGCCACTGTCCACGATGGCCGCATTGTTGTGGCAGCTGGGGTCACCGACACAGGGCTGACCAGTTCCACGGAGGTGTACAGCATCACAGACAACAAGTACGGAACTTGTCCCTTCTGCCACGGACATCTGTGTGGCTTTGGGCCTCTGTCAGCCCGGCAGGAGCCTCGGTCCCTGTCTTGGGTCGTTGCGTTTGGACGTCAGCATAGACACAGGCCTTCTCTCCCGATCAGCAGTGAGGTGGAGAGGCGGGGCAAGGGCTACGGCCACCCTGGTCTGCAGGAGGGGCTCCCAGGGCTGGGGGAGGGGATGCCAGGTTCCTCACTCAGGGACTAGAGATAAAGCAGTGAACGATACAGAAGCTGCCCTCCCTGGGACACCAGAGAAGAGAAAACTGAACTGAGAGACAGCTGGACTCAGCTGGCAAACTGGATGAGGGTGGTGGTAGGAGGTTGCCACAGACTAAGAAACTGTGGCGCCGGGGTAGGTAGGAGAAAAAAGGCCAGGCCCACAGGAGGGAAGGCAGTGCTGGGGCTGCGTGATGGAGGTGGGATGGGGTGCTGGGGCTGGGTGCAGGGGCTGGGTGAGGGAGGTGGGATGGGGTGCAGGGGCTGGGTGAGGGAGGTGGGATGGGGTGCAGGGGCTGGGTGAGGGAGGTGGGATGGGGTGCAGGGGCTGGGTGATGGAGGTGGGATGGGGTGCAGGGGCTGGGTGATGGAGGTGGATGGGGTGCTGGGGCTGGGTGAGGGAGGTGGATGGGGTGCTGGGGCTGGGTGAGGGAGGTGGGATGGGGTGCAGGGGCTGGGTGATGGAGGTGGGATGGGGTGCTGGGGCTGGGTGATGGAGGTGGATGGGGTGCTGGGGCTGGGTGAGGGAGGTGGGATGGGGTGCAGGGGCTGGGTGATGGAGGTGGGATGGGGTGCTGGGGCTGGGTGAGGGAGGTGGGATGGGGTGCTGGGGCTGGGTGAGGGAGGTGGGATGGGGTGCAGGGGCTGGGTGAGGGAGATGGGATGGGGTGCAGGGGCTGGGTGAGGGAGGTGGGATGGGGTGCTGGGGTGGGTGATGGAGGTGGGATGGGGTGCAGGGGCTGGGTGATGGAGGTGGGATGGGGTGCAGGGGCTGGGTGATGGAGGTGGGATGGGGTGCTGGGGCTGGGTGATGGAGGTGGGATGGGGTGCTGGGGCTGGGTGATGGAGGTGGGATGGGGTGCTGGGGCTGGGTGATGGAGGTGGGATGGGGTGCACGGGCTGGGTGATGGAGGTGGGATGGGGTGCAGGGGCTGGGTGATGGAGGTGGGATGGGGTGCTGGGGCTGGGTGATGGAGGTGGGATGGGGTGCTGGGGCTGGGTGATGGAGATGGGATGGGGTGCTGGGGCTGGGTGAGGGAGGTGGGATGGGGTGCTGGGGCTGGGTGAGGGAGGTGGGATGGGGTGCAGGGGCTGGGTGAGGGAGGTGGGATGGGGTGCAGGGGCTGGGTGAGGGAGGTGGATGGGGTGCAGGGGCTGGGTGAGGGAGGTGGGATGGGGTGCAGGGGCTGGGTGATGAAGGTGGGATGGGGTGCAGGGGCTGGGTGAGGGAGGTGGATGGGGTGCAGGGGCTGGGTGAGGGAGGTGGGATGGGGTGCAGGGGCTGGGTGATGGAGGTGGGATGGGGTGCAGGGGCTGGGTGATGGAGGTGGATGGGGTGCAGGGGCTGGGTGAGGGAGGTGGGATGGGGTGCAGGGGCTGGGTGAGGGAGGTGGGATGGGGTGCTGGGGCCGGGTGCAGGGTGTGGGTGATGGATGTGGGAAGGGGGTGCTGGGGCTGGAGCGGGGGCCAGCAGGAAAGGGACTGTATCGCATCTGTGTTCTACTCAAGCACTTCATGACCGCTGATATAGAGGTCGGATTAGGATTTCCCAGGGGGCAGGAAGGTGGGGGTGGTGAAGGCCAGGAGCCAGGGGAGCTGCGGGATGGGGCTGAGGGGATGGCAGGCCTGGGTTTCTCAGGCATGTGATGAGTCTCCGGGGATGGTGCTAAAGTGCAGATTCGCGGCCTGAGGGCCTGTAACTCTGCCTTTCTAACCCACCCCAGGAGATGCTGATGCTGCTGCTCCGTGAGCCACAGTTTGAGTAGCATCTAGGAGGTGGAAGAAACAGGGCTTAGCTCTTGATTGGATGCGGGGGTGGGGTCGAAGGGCATGTTTCTGAGTGAGGGTGGGAGGCCATGTACCGGAGAATCATGGGGATTGGGTGGGGAAAGTGAGGGTCCCCTTAGGACATGTGGATTTGAAGTGCCTGGGGTGTCCAAAAGGACCCCACGTGGAAGAGACAGGGCTGAGCTGCAGGGAGAGATCTGGGGTCAGTGGCACGCAGAGGGGCCAGGCTCCCTCGGGAGAGTGGGTTTAGGCCTCAGTGCATGCGCAGTGGCTGCGGACCTCAGGGAAGGCAGTTTGGAGGATGGACCAAGGCCCAAGGCAGGAGCCAGGGCAGCGAAGACGTGCTGAGAACACCTGGGCAGTGAAGGGAGAAGGGCTGGGCAGGTGTGCGGGCGGGGGCGGGGCTGCAGGGGCCGCTGAGGGGTGAGAGGACGCGTCCAGGTGAGAGCCTGCTGGGGGCTGGGGCTGTGAGTTGGCAGCCAGAGTGAGTTCCGGAGAGGAGGACGGGCAGTGGGAGATCCATGGTGGACTTTGCTGGGCAAGTTGGATAGAATCGCAAGACAGGAAGGGGAAGGAGAGGAGCAAGAGAGTGGGGAGGAAGAGAAAGGGGAGGAGCAAGAGAGGGGAGGAAGGGAAAGGGGAGGAGCAAGAGAGTGGGGAGGAAGGGAAAGGGGAGGAGCAAGAGAGGGGAGGAAGGGAAAGGGGAGGAGCAAGAGCGTGGGGAGGAAGAGAAAGGGGAGGAGCAAGAGTGGGGAGGAAGGGAAAGGGGAGGAGCAAGAGAGGGGAGGAAGGGAAAGGGGAGGAGCAAGAGTGGGGAGGAAGGGAAAGGGGAGGAGCAAGAGAGGGGAGGAAGGGAAAGGGGAGGAGCAAGAGCGTGGGGAGGAAGGGAAAGGGGAGGAGCAAGAGAGTGGGGAGGAAGAGAAAGGGGAGGAGCAAGAGTGGGGAGGAAGGGAAAGGGGAGGAGCAAGAGTGGGGAGGAAGGGAAAGGGGAGGAGCAAGAGTGGGGAGGAAGGGAAGACACTGGGACAGGGCGGGGGAACGGGGTGGGGGCTTGGGTGCCTGGGACGTGGACTGCAAAGGGGTGCAGTAGGAGCACTGGGCTTGCTGAGGCATCCCGATGATGCACCTCCTCACACCCCAGGTGGGCACCCTTCGAGGCCTTCCCGCAGGAACGTAGCTCCCTCAGCCTGGTCAGCCTGGTGGGCACGCTCTATGCCATCGGTGGCTTTGCCACTCTGGAGACTGAGTCCGGAGAGCTTGTTCCCACAGAGCTCAATGACATCTGGAGGTGAGTCCGGCCCCGGGGAGGTGAGGGGGAATCAGGAGCAAAGCTGACACCCACAGCACCATGGTGTGGTACCGGGCACCGGGCAAACTCCTCTGGGGGCAAAGCGGATCCCTCCTCCGGGGAGTCCTGTAGGGAGGAACAGCCAACATACCCTGCTCGGCCGCTTCTCCGTTTGCTGGGGAAGTCCGGGCTTGCAGCGATGGCACCGTGCCCCACGGTGGAGCAGCAACAATGCTGCAGACAGGAGCAGACCCACGCTGAGGCCACGGACCCACAGAAACAGGCCCCAGGCAGCAGCAGCTTTTCCTCTCCTGCCTCCTGGGTGCTTGGTCTGGAGCGAGGGCTGCCACCAGGACCGGGAAGCAGCTGGAGGCCGGGACTTTCAGAACCATTGCTCTCGATGGCTGGTCCTTCTCGTGGTGGGGGAAGGAGGCTTTACCTCTAGGGCATCCCCTGAACCTGCAGCCATCCCCCTGCTGCAGGCAGTCCCTGGGGAGCAGTGCTGCTGGAGGGGACTGGAGACCTCCTAGAAATGGAGCGTGGAAATTCTCAAGGACATTGAGGGGGTGGTGTGGGAGTGTAGACCTTTCTGGAGTGGGGCTTTGAGGAATATGGGAACACCACTTGAGAGGAGATCTTTCCTGGGGAGCAAGGCCCTTCCTGGAGTGTGGGTGGATGTTCCTGGGTGGGTCTTGTGGGGTCTCCTTTCCCAGAGCCTGGGGACCTTCAGGAGCAGATATCTTAGAGATGGCCGAGTGCGCTCAGCTGCCCTCTCTGCTGTGTTCCACTCTGGACTCGGCTGAGCTTCCCGTCCTTGTCCCCACCCTCTCTCACCCCAGGTATAATGAGGAGGAGAAGAAGTGGGAGGGTGTCCTGCGGGAGATCGCCTATGCGGCAGGCGCCACCTTCCTGCCAGTGCGGCTTAACGTGCTTCGCCTGACCAAGATGTGACCAGCCTGGGGCCTGAGCTCAGTACCCCTCCCATCCTGCGGCCCTCATAGGTCTGGCCTTGTGGGGGCTCCGGAGAAGAGGTTAGGAGAGGCCAGAGTCTGGACCCGGTTACGGTGCCCCAGGGGCTTCGACAGCCAAGGAAAGGGACACTGCCTGGCCCTGGCCTTTTGGGCAAGGATGAGGAACTAGAGGCTTCTCCATTGTTGCCATGTCTCCCTGGGTTGTCTTGACCCATGAGCCAGAACCACAGGGCGGTATCCCGGGCTGTGTGTCCTGGCCCTGCCCAGCCTGGCTGAAGCACTGGGAAAGTTCCCCATAGAACTGAGTCTTGCCTGTCAGGCTGGAGCATCCCCATCAAGTGCAGTGTACGGGGCAGTCTCTGTCTCTAAGAATAAAGTGCCTTCTGAGCAAGCAGCTCAGGGTCTGCATCTGCGCTCCCGGAGCCAGTGGGCAGGTGTTTTGAAGACCTGGGGCTTCGGGGCTTCACGGCTGGGCTGCCTGGTGTCTCCTCCACTCCATGGGTGGAAACCCCTGCCCCCTCCCAAGGCCCAGAGCCGCCGGCTCCTCAGCCACCATGGATGTGGGGCCAGGGGCCTGTGAAGAGGTGGGGCGGGGAGCAGCCAAGCTGTGGTAGAAAAGTCATTTATTCTGGGGTCCGGCCTCATCTGGCCAGGAAGAGCTGAGCAGAGCCCGTCCCTCTGTCCTCCCTCCTACTCCAGCTTCTCTTTGTCCTGCCTCTGCTCCTCCTCCAGTGCCAGGGTTCGCTCACGCTCCTTCACCAGCTGAACACCACAGTAGGTGACGAACAGGACGGCCAGTGTGGTCTGCGGGAACCCTGTGGGGAAGGGGTCACAGACGCTCAGGCAGCTCTGCATGCACAGCGACTTCTCCTGCCATCCTTGTCCCGGCGTGATGGGCCCTCCCTGCTGGGTCCCCGGGGTGATGACGGGGTAGGAGGCATTCTGGAAGGTCCCTGTCCTTGAGGCTGATGCCTGGCACATTCTGTATCTCCACACCCGTCCCTCACCTGTGAGTAGGAGGCGCCGGGCAACCAGTTCTGTGAACTCGAGGCTGTTCAGGCTCACAAGGTTGTACATGATGATGGCCCAGAAGTTCAAGGCTCCAAAGAGGGCCCGGACCCTGCGGGACATCTGCACTGACAGAGAGGCCTGTCCGGTCCAGCGAGGCCAAATGAAAGAGGGCGTGGTGGGTCAGCAGCCTGGCGTGCACGGCCAGTCAGGTCTCGGGGAGCCCCAGGCCAGCTCTCCCTCCCTGTTAAACACGGGAGGCAGGTCCGGAGAGAGGGCAAGGCCTGACCAGCAGTGAGGTCCAGGCGCTCCACCCCATAGAAGGCGGGAGGGCCGGATTCCCACAGAGCGCACCACTGCCCTGACAACCAGGAGGGGCTGGGGAGAAAGTTCTGGACTGGGGGCAAGGAGTTGGACACCTCCAGAAAGCAGCAGTGCCCCCCTGCCCTCTGTGACCCAGTCAGTCCCAGCCCCAGACCTCTCTGCTCACCTCGATTCGCGCTAGGGGCCCCCACTCCGCCAGTTTCTGCACCCAGAGCTCGAAGTTGAGACCAAAGCAATTAAGGAATGACCACAGGTAGACAATGTCACAAGGCCCAAGCCACAGAGTGGTGATGGCGAACGTGGCCACTGTGGCCGCCAGCTCCGGGATCATGGCGGAATGCTCCCCACCGATGTGGTCATACACGTATCTGCAGGAAAAGCGAGAAGACCCCCGGGAGTGTGGGAAGAGCAGGGATGAGATGGGGGAGCACACGACAGGGCGACCTCCTCAGCATTTCTGACCTCAGGTAGCTGCTCCTCCTCCAACCAACTTCAAATGGTGGCCGGCTCAGCCTGGGTGTGACAGCTTCTCCAGCTGTTTACTCCCCAGATCTCATCCAGACCCCAGATTCCAAGTACTGTCTCTGTGCCAACGACCCCCAAATCTGTCTTTAGCCCAGTCTCTCCTGATTTGTATATCCAGTTGCTACCAGCCGTGTGACTTGAATGACAGATTCCTCTGTCCCTGCTCAAAGCCCACTCGGTCCCGTCTCAGTGAATGGCACCAGCATCCATTCAGCTTTTCGGGCTGTGAGCCTTGGTGCGGACATGGATTCTCCATCCGCCTCATCACCACACCGAGCCGGAGCAAATTCTGCCAGCTCCACCCAGCTGCGACCAGCGCTCACCTCCGCTCCCACCACCACCGAGTCAAGATGATCTCTCTCCTCACAGAAATTATTGCAAGAGCCTCACAAGTGGTCTTCTGTCTTCTGCCTTTGCCCCCACAGTTCATTCTCCGCACAGCAGCCAGAGGCATCTTTTAAGAGTGCAGCTCAGGTCACGTCACTTCCATGGTTAATCCCTCTGAGTAGCTCCCCATTGCAAGCAGAATCGACTCAGTCTCTCTACGCTGGCTAGAAGCTCCCATGTGGCCTGGTTTCAGTTCCCTCCCGGACCTCGTCAGCCCCTGTGCTCCCCCCGTTCATGATGCTGCTCATTGGCCTTTCTGACCTTCACACCTCCACAGCTGGGGTGCGTCTCACGGCAACTAGCCATGTCCCCTATCCCCGCTCAAACCCCGCTGCAGATGTGCCCGCCTTGCCCCCTTCACCTGGTACTCTCTGCCCCACATCTTACCACTCAAATCTCAGCTCAAATGCCACCTCCTCGGAGAAGCCTGCCCAGACCCCACTAGAGAAGCCCGACCTGTCGCCAGCTTCTGTCCCGTTGCTCGTTTTAGCTTCTTCCTAATGCTGGCCACTCCCTAAAGCTTCTCCTTCGTGGGTTTGACCCATTTATGGTCTGTCTCTCCCCACTAGACTGTAAGCTCAGGTCAGGGTCTTTGCCGTGTTCAAGGCTGTATCCTCAGTGCCTAGAACAGTGCCTGGCACATAGTAGGTGCTCAATAAATATTTGTTCAATAAGCTCAGCCGAAGACCCATGATAACCAGCCTCTCCATTCCTTCACGTCCTTATTTCCGACGCTTTTTTCTCCGCTCCACCTCAACCACCCACACCCGTGGCCACACCCCACCTTGGTCACCACTTGAAAGCGCACTCCTTCCTAATTCCCAGTCTTTGCCCAACCCCTCCTGACCTCCTGGCCCCCCAGCTTCAGTTCTTCAATCCCATTGGTCTTGTGACCCTCTCATCTTCACCACCATCCTTAGGCTTGATCCGGTGACTCGCCACTGTAAACAAGCTAAGAACTCTTACTCCTGACTTCTTCCTTCTCACCCACCTACTTTCCCTCAGCTACACCCCCCCCCCGGGCAGCTGAGCCCCATGGGGGAGGCCTCACAGCTTCACATGCCCGCCACCTCCAATACCACCTGGGCGCTCAGTGCCAATGTTTCTGTAGTTGGCTGCTTCTCCCATGTTCTGCAAGGGTCACTGTGCCCGTATGTCCCCGCAGGCACGAGTAGAGAGAGGCTATGAGTGGGGAGAACCAGGCTGGTCTGTTGCCTCTCCACGTCCCCAGTCCTTCCTGTCTCAGAGGACAGCCGTGCCTCCTGCTTCATGGAGAAGGCTCAGCGTTCAGGGGGAATCCGAGCTTGTCCGCACTAACCTGCCTTCCTCCGCATGCACACTGGCTTCTCCTCCTCCCGCTGAATCCAGGCCTTTGCCAGGAACTAGACGCTGGCACCTCCTTCCTCCTCGGGGACCTCACTCCATCAGTCACCCCTGTATCCGGCACCACCATCTCCTCTGCTGAATGATTCTTCTCAGCGTGCCCCATTCTCTCCTATCTCTGACACCACCCTCTCCTCCCTCAGCCACTCCTCTCTTACCCTGCAGTCACCCCACACTCCTCTCCTCCTCAGTCGACTTTCCCTTCTCACCTGGCCCTGCCTCGCCCGTGAAAGGCCGCAGACCTCCACGTCACCAGCACTAATCTCGGCCCCCAGCCTCCCTGCGGCTCGGCGGCGTCTGACCCAGCTGCCCCTGCCAGGCCTGGACGGTCTTCCTGTGGCTTCCAGGGTGGCACAAGGCCTTGATTCTTCTGTCCTCCAGCCTCTCTAGTCGTTTCTGCTGGCTCTTCCTTCTCCCTCCAAGCAGAGCTCTTGCAGGCCTCGTCTCGGCCATCCCCGTCTCTCTTCTCACTCCACTCTCTCTCCTGAGGATTCACCTACTCTGGACGCCTAGGACCACCTGCCCACACTCAGCATGCTCTGAGTCCCCTGAGTCCCCTCCAGCATGCTCTGGAGGGTCAGTCCTCCAGACCCTCCTCAGGCCCAGCCACCTCCCTGAATCTCCAGAGGGATATCCCCTGGATTGCAACTAGGCAGTTCTGAAACTGAAGCCCTCTCTGGAAACTGCCCTCTGTCCTCCCAGGATGGGAGGCTGCATCCAGGCTGCAGATAGGAATTCAGGCATCATCTCCCTCTCCTTCCTGACACCCACACTCATGGCCATGTCCTGCCCAGGCTGCTGGCTGTGTGACCCCTCCCACCACCTCTCTCCCCCTCTGGGGCCCTCACTCAAGTCCTAACTTCTGTATCTTTCACCCAGACCTCTGCTGAGACCTCCTTCCTGCGCTCTTTGCTTCCCCTGGCCCGGGGGTGATCTTTTAAAAGGTGGACCCATCTTGGCACTGCCCCGCTCAGACACCTGGCAGGATGTGTGATGCCCACTCACTTGCAAAGCCAGTCGTTGATGCCACGGTCAAAGTGCCTGTAAGAGGAAAACGGGTGGGCGGGTGTGAGTGAGCCCTCAGGGTGGGCGTGAGTGAGCCCTCAGGTGCAGACCCCAGGGAAGCGTGGAGAGGAGGCCAGGGGAAGGTGTGGTCCCGGGGTGCACCTCCCTGCCCTGGCCGGCACTCACGTTTCTGCGAAGACATAGAGGGCGGTGATGCACTTGGGAGGCTGGGGTGGGTCCAGGTGGTCGAGGCACGCCACAGTGTTGACAACGCCAAAGAGGATGGCCGCCTTCACCCAGTCATACACCAGGTTCGAGTAGGCGAGGCCAGCTGGGGGCAGGGCACCGTCACTGCCTGGGCTTCATCGCGTGGGGTCTGCCCCATGGGCACCCTGTCCCACCATTTCCTTCTGGAGACCCAGGCTCTGCCCACCCCACGGAGACCCCCATGTGTGGAAACCAGCTACGGCTGGCGAGGTGGGTGGGCTCTGTGGATGCTGCTCCGGCCCCACAGGATGAAGCTAATGCTGAGACCTGTGCGTTAGAAAGAACAAGCCCCTGCTCCTATGCCCTCAGGTGCTTCCCCAGCTGTGGCACCATAGGGGTGCAGGGGGCCTGTTTTTCTGGGGTGGCAGCCCTGCCCCATCCCTCTTCTGGGGACCCACCAAGGGCACTGTCTGGGAGGCGGTTGGCGAACTTGAGGTCACTGGGGATGGTGAGGATGTAGAAGAAGTGAAAAAAGATGTCCACGGCCATGACGGCTGCCACGCTGAGGCCCGCCTGCGCTCGGATGTGCCACAGCTCACCCTCGCGTCTCACCGGCTCCGCCTGGCTTACCTGGGGGGATGTGAAGGGTCTGAGGTGGGAGGCAAGCCCTGCCTGGGGAGCCCTGTCTGAGGGGGTTCACCAACTACTAGGGGCTGGAGGGGACATGGCTTTGTTCAGGAGTCCTGCCACAGGGTGGAGACACGAGTCATCTGGAGTCAGGGGAAGGTTCCCAGCCAGTCACCGGAGACTCGGCACTGTCCTGGGAGCCCTATTTGAGTGGGAGGGGAACAGCCACAGCCTGAGAACCCCGTCTGAGAGAAGAGACGTGTCTCCACCCTGGGATCCCTGCTGGAGGGGAAAGGAGGCCCCATCCTGGGGTCTGAGGAGGGAGGGGACACATGCTTCATCTTGGGATCATACCTGAGGATGGGGAATTCTACCTGGGAACCCGAATCTGAAAGGGAGATTGAGCCTGTTCTAGACACCCCGCAGCGCGTCCCCTCACCTGGGCGTGGAAGCGATCGAAGGTCATGATGGGCCCGAAGAAGAAGAAAGGCAGGTAGAAGTTGTACTTGAGCAGGTCAGCTAGGGAGTAGTGGCGGTCGGGGTGGGCACAGCTCTCCAGCGCAAAGCTGGTGCAGCGCAGCACTGTGAAGCCACTGCCCCCATGGAACAGCACCTCTTGAAGATCAAAAGTGCCTGTTACAAACCCGCTCTGGAGGAAAAGAACAGGCCACCAGCTCACCGGGTGCCTCCTGTCTCTGGGAAACCCACTCCCCGCCCCCATGGCTTTCCACAGGGGCCCAGCCTGGTCCTGCCCCTTCCTCTCCTCCAGAGCCAGTTAACTTTGGCCATTGCTCTGTCCCAGCAATGTGAGGAGCCCGGAATGAGCTGGTCAGCTCCTCCTGCGATGCAGGTGGTCACCTTGTGGCCAGGGCACATCCAAAGGCTTCAAGACAGGTGGGAAAGTGAAGGGAACACTTGGGGATACTTGGGGGGCAAGGACTTTGGATGACGTGAGAGGTTTGGGATCTTATCCCGACACCGTCTACCCCTGCACCAGTGCATACCTGCCAGGAGATGAGAGGGTCCATCTTGAAGGAGGCCAGGCTGGCCAGGCCAAGGCCAAGACAGAGCCAGGGCTGGCCCGAGAGCGAGGCCACATACAGGCCCACGCAGTGACCAAGCAGCAGCAGGAGGTACGAAGGCCCCATGGTACCCACCACGGCCAGGGCCCCGTACACGGCATACATCCAGGAGCGGAGCTGTGGACGGGAGAAGGCTTCAGTTTTGCCCCATAAGTGGGGGTGCCACCCCAGGAGGGGTTTCCCACAGCCCTTGCGGTGAAAGAGGCCCTGGCCCAGCTCACCTGGGGGGCAACCATGGTGCAGAGTTTAGCAAACAGCACGTGTCCAGAGAGGGCGAAGACGATGATGTCTCGGAAGGACGTGAACCACATCACCCACTCGAAGTCGGCCACATCCTGGGCAGCCGGGGCAGGAGGTGGGGCGGGTTAGGGTGGGAGAGGGGGCTGGTCAGAGCCCAACACCTTCCCCGCCTTCGTGTTCTTCTTTTGTTATTATCATGTTTACATTTATTAATAATGATTATTTTTACCACTGGCTAACCCAACACGTCCTCTATGCAAACTCAAGAGCAGGGTCTCCAGCTCTCCCCAGTCCTCCCCGAGGGAAGTGAGCAGGCAGGTGGGAAGAAAGGAGTGAAGGCACCGCGGGGCTCCTCCTCGCCTCCACACCTTGCCTGCCGTTCCCCTTACTGCTGTTTCTGGGAAGGGAGGTGCTGGAGGCTCCGCTGAAGCACCCTCCACTAACGCCACCCATTTCCCAAGGGAGCAGGGCACGGGCAGGCTCGCTGCCCCAGGAGGATACAGGAGGGGCCAGCAGAGAAGCTGAAGGCACCGAAGCTCCAGCGGGAGACACCCCAAGCTCCGTGTAACTTGAGGACCTCCAGAACATCGGGAGCGAGCGGAGAAGGGTTGGAATGGGAGGGACCCTGGGGTGTGGGGGACCTACCATCTTCCGGCCAATGTACTCCCAACCGGGTCGTACAGACTCCCGAAACGCCTTCCTGTGGGCCCCATCTGAGAACAGAGTGTGGCCTCAGGGAGAGGGGCCCTGCAAACACCCCGCCCCACTTCCCCCGTAGACAAGGCTGCCCCCACCCTGGGGAGTGAGGGCGTCGGGAGCAGGGCGCTGTGTCTGCTTCTCTCTGGGCTTTGCTGTGTGTCTGGGTCCAGGCTTCTGACTGCGTCTGTGTCTGTGTGTGTGTATATTGTGTTTACGTGTGTATGTGTGTGTGTCTGGGTCCAGGCCTCTGTGCGTGTGTGTGTGTGTGTGTCTGGGTCCAGGCTTCTGACTGTGTGTGTGTCCTTGTGTGTATATATGTCTGTGTGTTTGTGTGTCTGTGTGTGTGTCTGGGTCCAGGACTCTATGTGTGTGTCCTTGTGTGTATATATATGTCTGAGTGTTTGCGTGTGTGTTTGTCCATATGTCTGGGTCCAGGTCTCCAACTGTGTGTGTGTGTCAGGGTGTGTGTCTGGGTCTAGGTCTGTGTGTGTGTGTGTGTATGTGTGTGTGTGTGTGTATATGGGTCCAGGCCTCTGTGTGTGTTGTGTGTGTGTGTGTGTGACTCTATGTCCATGTCTCTGTCAGTGTGTCTGCACCTGGCTCAGCCTAGCCCCCAGTGCCTGCCTGAGACGGGAGCCCCAGGCTGAAAAGGGAGGTCCAGCCCTGTTAGAAGGATTACCCTGGATTTGGAACCTGTAAGATTCTGGCCTTGCTGGTTGGAACCCTGAGGCCCCCAGGGGAAGAAGTGTCCTGTCCCCCTGCCCCCGGCACAGCCATTACCTTGTGAGGCCTCAAGGAGGCCACGGCCAGCATAGGCCAGGGCCCCACTCAGCACCAGAGAGTACAGGCCCAGCTCAGCCGTCGGCAATGCCGTCTTGATGCGCATACCCTGGACAGGGCTGGGGAGACAGGCCGTGTGAGGGCATTGCCGTCTCCAGCCCTGCCTCGCCCCACTTCCCGACCCGTCACCCCTGTGAGGGCCCCGCTCGGAAGAGAGATTGCCCCACCCGCCCCTTGGGGGCCCTTTGCCATCACTCTGCCTGCTCCTGTGCCCCCCACTGCTCGCAGGCCACCCAGCACCATGCCCATCCCAGCTGCTGCTCCTGTCCCCACCCCAGCCATCAAGGCTCTTGTGGGCAGAGCCGTCACTCACAGCCTGCCTCCCTCATCTTGATTTACATCTTCATGCCTTCCAGAGGCCCCGCCCCCTGTCAAACCCGCTCCTGCCAAGGCCCGCACAACCTTCGTGCATGCGGAGAAACCCCATCTCTATCACTGCAATCAGGTTTCTGGCTGCAGAGTCCCACCCTGCTTCTCGCAAAGCCCCAGCCTCTCTAAGACCCCTTCTCTGACTCCCACACCCCTCCCTGAGGTCCCGTGTCTCCGCCGGTGCTGCATCTAGAGCCAAGCCTCCACCCCTCGCCTGAGCCTCCAGCCTGTCACTGACACCTGCCCCCAACACGGCCCGGAGCTCCAGCTGCCACTTCCCAGTCCCTGCCCGTGTCCGTGACCACACTGCCCACTCCCTCAGCACCCCGTGGATCCAGGCCCTGGGTGCCAGCTGGCGGCTGTGCTGTTTGAGGAGGTGCCCTGAAGAGGTGGCTGTGGGGCGAGGCGGGGCCAGGCAGGAGTCCGAGAGGGTGCTGGCCGCTGTCCAAGGTGCTGACCAGAATCAGGCCCCAGTTGAGCCTGGCCACTCCCTCCCGCCAGGGCCTGGCTTGTCCCCTGGAGTCCTGCTGGTCCTCCCTGTGGCCTCAGCTAGCACCTCTGCCCTTCCTACCCTGCTTCTACCTGGCCCAGGGGCTTCCTAAGGACCCCACAGGTACCTACTCAACGTGCAAATTAAAGGGATGACCATGACCAGGCACCTCCTGGGCTGACGGGGCCAAGAGGTGGTTGATGTGGCCCTTTTGCCCACCCTCGATCCTCCCCCAAATTCCAGCCATCTCGCCAGGCCCCTGAGGTCAGCAGTCTCCTCGTACAGATGGAGGAATTACAGGCCAGATAGGGGCAGGGAGCTTTCAAGGTCACACAGCAGACCTGGGCCAGGCTTCTGCCCACCTCCCCTCAGGATCGGGTTTCTCAGTGAGCCCCTCTGGAATCTTGCGTGAGAGAAGACCACCACTGTCCCTGCCCACAGCAGAGGTTGCCGGCCCAAGGGTGGAGGGACCTCCTCACTGGCGGGGTGGGGGTGGAGAGGCCCTGGGGATCAGGTTAATAGAGCAGGAGCTTGAAACCGGAGCTTGGTGAAGAGCCTGAGAAATAGCTTTGTCAGCTGCCTCCCACTCGCCACTTTCCAATTTTAGCTCCCCATGGCTGGTGCGGGGTGTCCCCAGCGAGGCCTGTGTGAGGAGCTGGCCCCCAGCCTGGGGCCTCTCCTAATAGACCCCCGGACAGGGGCTGGCCTGTGGACACAGCAGCATCCCCTTTCCCCTGGACCTGCCTGCCCCTGATGCCCTTGGGGTAAAACCCCCTTTGGGGCCTGTGATTTGGGTTGAGGGCCTGGGGTGTGCCCCACAAGTCTCAGGAGCCCCAGAGTAGCTGCATCCCCAGCTGGCACTGACCTTGAGGAGTCCGCGAGGGACCCTGGCACACTGCCCACCTCGGGCTCTGGGGTCCTGCGTCCAACTGTCCGTCCGTCCGACAGGCTGAGCTCTAGGGCCACAGTGGGGTGTGTCCAGCCCTGGGGTCCCCACCCCCTCGAGGTTATGAGCGGTGAGTGGTGACAGCAGGAGGAGGAGGTGGCCTTCCTGAAGTGGAGCTGAGCCGAGTGGAGCTGAGCTGAGTGCTACAGAGCTGAGGCCACAGGGAGCCGAAGGGAGGATCCTTGGAGGGGGGGGCGGGTGCTGGGGGGAGGGTGTCCAGTAGCATAGGCTCAGACAAGGACACCTGGGTCTCTCTTCAGCCTGCCTCCCCTGGCTCCTAGAAAGCCTGTGCCTCTCTCACTGCTACCCAGGACTTCCCTCGTCCAGGAAGACTTCCCGGTGGCCCCACCAGCTTCTCCAGGCTTGTAAGTCCTGCCCCTACCACAGCCACACACACTCACAGCATGCACACACTTTCACACCTGGGCTCCAGGGACTCCAGCCACCCCCCACCTTTACATAAGACCTCCTAGGGACTATCCCAGGGCAGACTCATCTTGCCCCCCTGCCCTGGTCCTTTTCATTATGCAATGAGTCCTGGCTGGCCACACATCAGTGCCTGAGGGAGGGCTGACTTGCCTGATGGGACATGTGGCTGAGAGGGGTCCCCACAGGCCATCCGTGTCCCATACATAGTGTCCTGGATGGAGGGTGCCAGCAGGGTCACTTGGCAAGGCTTGTGAGTACTTAGAATGGCTGGCATCCTCTCGATGGCAGAGTGGAGGCAGACAGGAAGAGAGGACTCCTGATCAATGGGGGGGGGTCCTGGTGTGACAGGGCCCTCATTTTGGAAGGGAGCATCAGCCCTGGACACCTGAGCGGAGGAGTATCCTGAAGATGCTCCTGAGATTAAGAACCTCTGACAGTGCCCCCTCGGATGAGGGGAGCTGTGTCTGCGCCATCAATGGAGGCCTGTGCACGTGTGTGCTGTGGGGAGGCTTTGGGGGTAGGAGGAACTCCGTGGCTGTGATCAGTCACAGGACACCTCCTGGAGCCCCTGCTGATCCTGTGACCCCAGCTTCAGGCTCAGCTGAGGAGGCAGGAAGGAGGCGCTGATTCCCACCTACCAGGGCCCAGGAAGGGGAGAGAATGCGCTGGCCGGAGGGCAGCAAGGAGACTCCGGACATACACAGGCCACACAGGACACAGAGGACGCTGAGAAGCGTGAGTGTTGACCACTGCACAGTGTAGGCTGGGTTAACGCCGTGGCGGGTAATGGCCATCAGAAAGGCCAGCTCCAGGGAGGGAATGGTACCTGAGCCAGACTTCAGGCTTCAGGAGGGCTTCCTAGAGGAGGAGTCGGTGGCTAGGAGTAAGTTAATCACTGTGGCAGGACGTACAGAGATTAACTTCTCAGTGTTGCTGCCACCCACAGGGAAGGCGTCACCACTGTCTGCAGGTGGAAGAAGAACCTGGCACCTGAGGAAGCCAAGTAGCTGGGTCAGCCCCATAAGCTCCTGGCACTGACCGCCCTGTAGGGTGAGAAGCCTGCGCACCCACACCGGGCCCCTCACGAGGCTGGAGGAAGCAGACAGGGTGGTTTGACCCCAGTTAAGAACACAGCTTCAGCCAATTGACTTGACCTGAGCTGGTGTGACCTACGCCTTTGGGCCTCAGACCCTCAGCTGTGAAATGGGCATACCGCTGGCTCTGGCCCTTATGGGGATGGCAGG
This sequence comes from Saguinus oedipus, assembly GCA_031835075.1. NCBI lineage: Eukaryota > Metazoa > Chordata > Mammalia > Primates > Cebidae > Saguinus > Saguinus oedipus. The sequence goes on along the minus strand of CM063185.1, from coordinate 1,418,973 downwards.
GGTACCGGCGACTCACTCCATGACAAACAGGCTACTAGAGAGCCACAGACAGGCTGGCCCCCGAGGCCCAGAGAGGCTGGTTTCACACAGAGCAGTGAGGGTTTCCCGGGTGACCCCCACACAGCAGGGTCTGCAGGGAGTGTGGCGGGCGGGAAAGGCAAGGGGTGGAGAGCTAGGGAGGCCCCATGGTCTGACCTCTGTGAGGGGTGGCCGGGGAGGGCACCTGGCCAGGCCAGCCCACACAAGGGCAGGAAGCTGACTGAGCTAAGACCTGCACTTGGCCCCGGGGCCACCTCCCAAATGCCACAAGGGCCCTGGGAAAGACGGCGTGGGGAGTGGGGACAATTCTTGCAAACCCAAGTCTTTTTCCAGTGCTTTTTTTGGTGGTTTGTTGCTCTGAATAAAAACGGTGGGAAAGTGTCCTCTGTGTTTGACCAGCTGTGTGCGGAGTCTGTGTGCGGTTTTGTGTTGTATGCTGTTCACGGCATGTGTTTGCTGAGTGTGTGCACTGTGTATTGTGTGTGCACATGTATCATACATACGTGTGATGTGTGCAGCACTGTGCATGTGTTGTGCTGTGTTTGTGTGTGTGTGTACTGTGCGCATGTTGTGTGCTGCGTGTGTTGTGTGCTGTGTGTGTTGTGTGCTGCGTGTGTGCTGTGTGCTGTGTTGTGTGTGCTGTGTGTGTACTGTGCGCGTGTGCTGTGTGTGCTGCGTGTGTTGTGTGCTGCGTGTGCTGTGGAGTGTGTGTGCTGTGTGTGTACTGTGCACGTGTTGTGTGCTGCGCGTGTTGTGTGCTGCGTGTTGTGTGCTGCGTGTGTTGTGTGCTGCGTGTGTGCTGTGTTGTGTGTGTGTGCTGTGTGTACTGTGCACATGTTGTGTGCTGTGTGTGTTGTGTGCTGCGTGTGTGCTGTGTGCTGTGTGTGTGTGTGTGCTGTGTGTGTACTGTGCGCGTGTTGTGTGCTGTGTTGTGTGCTGCGTGTTGTGTGTGTGTGCTGTGTGTGTGCAGGGCTGAGGGACATAGTAGAGAGAGTGTATATAAAGGCATACCAGTGGCAGAAGGTGGGCAGACTTCTTCGTGCTCAGAGCTGGCTGTGGGCTGGCCAGGGGTGGGGAGGAGAAGCTGGTTCTGGCCCCTAGATGTGGGGGGCCCAGAGGAGCACACCCACTGGAGGTCACCCTGCCCTGGGCTCCTGGAGGCAGGGGAGGATCCAGTGGCAATGTAGTGTGTCTGAGGAAGCCTGAGCCAGGTGGAACCTTGTCCAGCTCAGCTGTGGTGCCCCAGAGGCCCCCATAGGGACAGTGGCCAAACCACACCCATGGCTCGGCCAGGTCTGACCTGTCAGTGCTGGAACCTGAGAGCCGAGACTTGCAGTACCTGCCTGGGGTGTGCCAGGGAGAGCCCTCACCCTCACACAAGGCAACCCTGCCCCTCAACCTGCCAAGGCACCTGCACTCTCCCCTCCAGCTGCTGCCTCGAGGCTCTGGCCAGGGCCCCTGGCGTCTCGGCCCCCCACCTGTTGCCCACCTGCCTGAGGGATCAGGAGGCCATCCTCAGGGTGCCAGGGACAGACATGATGCCTGGGAGCGGACTGGCACTAACCTGACGGGTCAGCTGCCTGGCTCTGTGCCTGGCTCACCTGGGTTGGGTTCCTCAGGGTCCCTATCCTTGGCCCCTTTGACCACCTCCTTCCCTTGAAAATCCTTCTCACAGGCTCTCCTCGCCTTCCCTTTACCCTCCTCGCTCCTTTGCTCAGGGAGGTGTGAAGGACCCAGGGCTCCCTGTCAGCCTCTCTCCACCCAGATCTAATCAAGGAGGCTGGGAGCTTGGGACCTGCCACAGGGAAGGGGTGGGACATGGGGGAAGCCCCGTGGTGCTGCAGTCTGGCCAGGCGTCCTTCCCGCCCAGCTCCATCACGGCATTTCCCACGCCTCTGATTGGACTGGGAACTCCCTGGAAGGAGGAAACATGTCAGATTCACCTCCAGGCCCCTCCCAGGCCCGCAGAGGCTGGCATGCTGTTGGCACTCACGGACGGCCTGCTGGCCGACTGGCTGGATGGAATGGTGACCCGTGACCAGTCTGTGTGTCTCCCCAGCTGACCCGGGAGGTCCTGGAGGCCAGGGACTGTGCCTGCCTCAGTGTCGCACCTCTGCGCCTGGGGCAGAGTGGAGGGAAGATGGAGAGCGAGTGCGTGCTGAGCACTTGCTGTGGCAAACCGCTGCTCTAGGCACCGGGGACCCTGCAGAGGGCTCCCACGAGGAAATGCAGCAGACCTGACCTAACCAAGCTGGGGGCGGGGAGGTGCCTGGCGGCAGGCGTGACAGGGACTCCCACAGCAGTGCTCTCCAGGTCGCCCGTATAGTCTGGAAACTGGAACACTCCTCTTTATACCCAGAGTTGGCTGAAATCAGTTTGCCCAAACATGTGCAAACGAGATTCCCGTGCCTGCCCGTCTGCAGTTTTTCTCTCCCCTCTTTCTTACATAACTTTTGTTGAAATCAATCTATAGATTCATGTCCCTAGAACTGAGAATTACCGAAACGACTTGGCTATTGACACATTAACAACAGCCCCCGAGGGAGGATTTTATTGTCCCCATTTTATAGATGAGAATGTGGAGGATCAGAGAGGTTACATTACTTGCCCAAGGCCACACAGCTGGTAGGTGGGGAGAAGCATGCCCCAAGCACCCCCACCTGTTCAGACTCCATGACCTTCCTCTCTCAGACCTAGCCCAGGAAGGGCAGCAGAACCACCCTGGAAAGGCTGGCGTGTAGGTCACGCCACCTCTGCACTTCCCTGAGGTGACCTTGAGGAAGGACGGCTGGTCCTGCGCCTGCCTCTCACTCCCTGGAGCTGCCCGAGGCCAGAGCCTATGCCCCACACACTCATCACCCTCTGGGGCTCCCCAGTGCAGCACTCCTCTGTGTTCAGACCCAGCATCCCTGAGGCCCACCCCTCGCTGTCACGCACTGTCCCCTCCCAGCACAGAACCTCTCTTTCCTGACTCTCTGCCTGGCCATTTTTCTTCACAAGGAACCAGATAAAAACTCTTCCTTCCCAGAGACCCTTAGGACCCCATAAGAATCACCAGTTCATCTCAGTGGCCTTTGCTCTACCTTGCTGTGGGAGCTCCATGCAGGGTCAGAGGCTTCCTGAGGAGTGGCAGCTGGCACCGAGTCCCTCTGTAGCCCCATCCCCAAGGAAGGGGTTGAGAGGACAGGATTCCAGGAGCCCCATGGCTTTTCCTGGGAAGGGGGTGTTTTCACAGTAGGGGCATCTGCATTTGTGCATCCACAAGTAACACACAAGCGGCTGCCTTCGCCTGTGAGAATGTGTCCACAGCCACGTGCGTGCTCTTCTGCACCAGCGTCTCCGTGAGTGCACATGGAGAGGCCTGTGTGTGTGCACAGCTGCATGCTCCTGAATTGTATTTGTGTGCATCCGCAGTGTTGTGTGGGCCTGTGAGTGCACATGTGTGGCCGGGATATCTGAGGTTGGGGTGTGTGGCTATGGGGGAGCCTCTGGGGGGACACTCATTCCTGTAGCTGTAATTGCGTAGTTACAGCTGAGAAAGGGCAACACTGTGACAGTCACACAGAGGCCTGCAGACCCTTAGGGTCCCTGCAGCAGCCCTCCCAGACCACCGTGGTGAGGAAGGTGCACTGTACCTTCAGCTGGAGCCGCTGCCTCAAAACCCTGCTGCCTGAGGCTCCAGCCGAGCCCCCCTCGGCCCTCTGCCACCAGCACCCACCAGCTGCAGTCTTGGTGAGCAGGAGGAGGTGCTTGGGGCAGCTGCCTGGGGGTCAGGTTGCCCAGTGGCAGGTGGGCACGCTGACCCTGGTTTTGGGTCAGGCGGACCGCAGTTCAGCTTCTTTCTGCGACCCTCAGTTTCTTCATCCGTCAAACAGGGTGACAATCCCCTGGGTTACTGGAGGACTGGGTGGGGACAGGCTTCCACAGTAGATGCTACTCACTGGGAGTTGTGTGACTATGAAAATACTTAATTATTACAAGTCCGAGGGTCTGCATTTGGGGCAGAACCTGAGGGCGGCTGACAATCTGGCTGAGGGCACAGTGCCCCAAGTCTGTGCTGGGTGTGGACGGCTACAGACGGAGCTGGGATGGGGTGAGGGGACAGGGTGGGGCTGAGTGATGGGATGTGCCCAGCCAGAGTAACCAAGGGCTCTCCTGTGTGTGGGGCCATGGGGTGTCCACGGCGAGTGCCTAGGACGAGGGCAGTGAGCACCTGCCCAAGGGACGCATCTGTCCGTCCGCAGCCGCCTTGCTGTCCCCGAGCTTTCGCCTCCGCCAGTGGGCCGCCATGCGTCTCTGCTGCTGCAGCCCGGCCGGCCCAGGGTCTCCTCAGTGTCCCTCCAGGGCTCCTCTTCTGCCCTCCTGGCCTGAGGCGTCGGTTTTGGTCATCCTGAAGGAGCTCTTGGGTGGAAGCAGCTGAGCTGGCTGCCCTGGGCCAGCTTCCCGGAGCAGATGGACCTGGGGTGTGTGGCTATGGGGGACCCTCCACGGCGGAGTCTTGTCCTCTCAGGACCCGAGGCTGCTCACCGGCCAGGCCGACACTGGGCTGTCGCCCTACTGCTTGTCCGTCTTCTGCTGCCGCAGGGCCTGCAGGAAGACCCTTTTCACCTGGCCCAGGATCTCGTGGTACATCCGGAAGTCCTCCTCCTTTCCCCGAAGGGCACTGGCCAGGGCAGCCTTCAGCATTTCATTCTCCTCCCCCTGGGCGGCCAGCCTAGACCACAGGAGACAGAGCTCAGTGTGGCCGGAGCTGCACACAGGTGCATGGGTGGGAATGTGGCTGCTCTTCGGGCGCAGGGTCCTTCTGACCCATCCCCACCTCTCACACACTCTGAGGGATGCCGTGGACTCCTCTCTGAGGGCCTGGCTCCCGCAACGCTAGGCTGCCTCAAGACAGCTGAGAACCTGAGTTCTGATCGGCGGAGGATCCTGTCTCCTTTCCCATGGCTGCATGGGATCTTCAAAGGTTTAACTTGGTGAGAAACTGAGTTTAGTGATTCATGCTTGATAAACTCTTGGACTACGGGTCATCAGCGTTTGGGCCGGACCCTCTGTCCTCTGAAGACCTCCCTGAATTACAGGCCTGGAATCTAGGACCAAGCAGGACCAGCCTTCTGGGCAAATGAGTCACAGTGCAAGGGGAGGGGGACACAGCCCCTCTGCCCCTGGAGGCACCTCCACCCAGACAACCCTACCCTTTCAGGAAGGCAGGCGGGGGGTACCTGGTTGTCAGCTCTTCCATTTGGGATTCCGTGGGCATGTCGGAGAGTTGGGCAGAGGATGGGTCCTTCTTCTCGCTCCTAGCTGGGTTGTGCCTGGTGTTGGAGGTGGGCAGACCTGTGGGGCAGCAGCAGCCACTCTGTGAGGAGGCCTCAGCCCTGTGCAAGCACCCTGCTTCTCCTCCCCCTTCGCCCACTGCCTGCGCTGCCACACGGTGAAACAGCACACCGCCTTTGGGCGCAGGGCAGCTCAGAGCTCTGCTTCCCTCGCGCCCGCCCTGGCACCTCCTCTGCATGCCTCTGCCTGCTTTGTACCAAGGTGGTTGGTTCCTCACCTCCCTGTCCCATCTTTATACAAGTTTCTGGTAATTTATTTTCTTTTTTTTTTTTTGAGACAGAGTTGTGTGCAATCTCCACTCATGGCAATCTGCGCCTCCCGGGTTCAAGCGATTCTTGTGCCTCGGCCTCCTGAGTAGCTGGGACAACAGGTGCCTGCCACCATGCCCAACTAATTTGTGTATTTTTTGCAGAGACAGGGTTTCACCATGTTGACCAGGCTGGTCTCAAACTCTTGGCCTCAAGTGATTCACCCACCCTGGCCTCCCAAAGTGCTGGGATCACAGGCGTAAACCACCATGCCCAGCCTGGTAATTCATTTTCAAAACGAGAAGCCAGCTGGGCCTGAGGTCTGGGCTGCAGGCTGAGCCGAGTCACTGTACCTGATGCCCTCATACCAGTGGTCCCATCCAGGCCAGCAGCTTCATACCAGGAAGCCAGTGACCCAGGGTCCTGGGGTTGAGGGCTACAGAATGCTCACAAAAAGGAGACGAAGCAGCCGGGCATGGTGGCTCACACTTAAATCCCAGCACGTTGGGAGGCTGAGGCAGGAGGATTGCCTGAGGTCAGGAGTTCAAGAGCAGTCCAGCCAACATGGCAAAACCCTGTCTCTACTAAAAATACACACACAAAAAGTATTAGCCAGGCACGGTGGTGTGCACCTGTAATCCCTGCTCCTCGGGAGGCTGAGGCAGGGGAACTGCTTGAACCAGGGAGGTGAAGGTTGCAGTGAGCGGAGCTCGCACCACTGCACTCCAGCCTGGGCGACAGGGCCAGACTCTCTCTCAAAAAAAAAGACAGACAAAGCCCAGCCTGTGGTGAACCTGGGCAAAATCACAGCCTCAGAAAAGCTCAGCAGTGAAAAGGCCTCGGCTGGTAAGACCCGTGGTAAATCATCTGGCATCAGCAGACCTGGCTTTCACCCTCTGCTGAGAGGCCTCAGGCAAACTACCAGCCTCTCTGAGCTGGTTCCTCACCTGGAGCCCTGGCAGCCTCGGGAATTCCACTGGCTCTCAAGGCCACTGCGGCCTCCCTGCCACCTCGCTGTCCCTACAAGCGCCCAGCTGAGCTTCCACGCACCGACGCCTGCTCTTCCCTCGGGGTCTGCAGCCCACACCCGCTCCCCGTTCCTCCATCTCTGCTCAGGTGTCCAGCTCCCCCACTGGAGCAGGACTGCATGAAGGACTGAATTGCAGATCCAGTCTCCTCATTTTACGGATGGGCCAGGGGCAGGCGGGGAGGTGGTGCTCTGCTCCCCAGAGGGGCAGCACTTTGCCCATGTTACAGGCCAGCAGGCAGCAGAGGTCACCGGCACGGTTTCGCTCAGGCAGCTGCCCTCACTGTCCAGCAGGGAACAAAGCGACTTCCCGGCTGTGGCTTAGCTCTCCCTGGCTGGAAGTCCTGCTGCCTGCAGGAGGTGGGCCCCTCCTGGAGAAGCCACACTCCCAGGGGACATATTCCTAGGAGCCCAGGAGGGTCAGCAAGGCTAAGCCCCAGGGGCCCTTCTAGCCTGGATTCTCAGAAGTTTCCTGGCCCTGCTGGTGGAGAAGAGAAAGCAGGTGGCCCCAACCTGCCTTGTGCCCTACTTCTGGCACACCCTTCGGAAACATTCTGACCTCATCCGGGCTAGGCACTGAGACCAAGGGTCTGCTTATCCGTGGCTAGGGAGGGGTTGGGGCTGTTGGAGTGTTGAGAGAGGTGCAGTGGGGGCAGCAGTACCTCCACTCCAGAGCCTGGAGGGGCTGGGATGGGTGGGATGGGGAGGTCCAAGGAGGCAGGCGTGGCCCCTCCACACGGAGGCCCTCCCTCCCTGGGAGTCAGCCATCCTACACCCCCAGCCTGCCCCAGCCCCACAAGATGTGGATACTGCTGGTCTGGACACCGCTCCTTGAGAACCTCTGTGTTAGGGCGACAGACCTTCCAGGTAGGGACAGCATTTCCTAGCGTCCCTCTGCACCTGGCTATGCTCAGCTGTCTAGGATCTGGCTAGTGGGATGAGAGTGGAAGTGACACATGCGAACTTGAATGGTAAGGACAGTTTGTCTCCTTCCTCCCCTTCCAGCAGTCATCACAGGCCAGGAGATGGAAGCTGCATGCTGAGGACAGTGGAGCCACAGAACAGAGGGAGCTCAGGTCCCCAGACCTCTGCTGAGGCTACTTCCTGCCTACATCAACGCGGCCACTGCAGGAGGCAGAAAGGGACTCCTCTCCTGCTTCAGCTGCTGCTGCGTGGGCCTCCCGAGCAGACCAGCTTTGCCCATGGCCACTTGGAATGAAGTCAGCTCAGGACAGAACGTTCAGGGCTGGGGTGGCAGTGGCAGAGGAAGTGGTGGCCAGGGACACTAGCACTGCCACTTCATGCTGAGGGCTTCCAGGTGGTTGGGCCAAGGCCACATGAGCCAGTGGAGCTCTGGGGCTCCTGCTTCTGACGGGGAGGCCCAGGGAAAAGGACACCCCACAGCAGGGACAGGCAGAGCTCCACCCTGATGGAGGTTCTGCCTCCCACACGCTCGCTGACAGGCTGACGGTGCAGCTGCCTGGCACCTCTGTTAGCAGCAGTGCTGCCTCCGCCCCCTGCACAGGGCCTCCTGCCCCGGCCCCTACCTGTTTTGGTCCTGGGGGCTGCTCTCTGGGAGGCTGACGCCCTCCCTGGCTCCAGGCGTGTCTTCTCCAGCTGTTGCTCCAGCACCACAGTGCGATGTCGTTCCTCTTGCAGCTTCCTCTCCGACTCCAGGAGCTTGCTGCCGCTCTCCTCCACCCTGGGGATTAGAGAGGAGGATGCCGCACGCCCTGGCAGGCAGGGGCAGCCCCCACCCCACCTGCTCAGGCCCTTAGAGAGATGGGCATATCTGACATTGGGGGATGGGACCCCTTCATTTTCATTGCAGTAACACAGAATATGCATTTAAACCTCATATGGTTCCCTCCAAGGTTAAAATTGAAAAATTACCAGTCCCTTCCCAGCCCCATCGTTCTCAATTCCTGCTCTCTAAAAGCAACCACTTATAATACTTCTTGCTGTTTCTTTTAATATTTACTGCTATATTTCTATAGACGCTTATGTTGCTATTTTTGAAAGGTTTAAATATAATCTTTTGATTTCCTGTTATGCAACATGAGAATTCAGCTTTATTTTAGTGCTCACCCCTACCAAACAGAATCACCTCTACACATTTTGGGATAAACTGATATTAGGTGGTGTATCAGTTTTCTATCACAGCTATAAAAAATTACCACAAATTTAGCAGCTTAAAAAAACACAAATCTATAATCTCACAGTTCTGTAAGCCAGAAGAATGGCAGGCTCAGCGGGTTTCACAGGCCGAAATCAAGGGGTGGGCTGACCTGGGCTCTTCTCTGGAGGTTCTGGGGGAAAATCCACTTGCAGGCCTGTTCTGAGCGTTGAGAGATTCCAGTTCCTGGTAGCTGCAGGACTCAGGTCCCTGTTTCCTGTGGGCTGTTGGCCAGTTTCAGCTTCTAAGAGCCACCTTGCCCCACCATCTTTAAAGCCAGCTGGATATGCTTATCACGCTTTGAGTCTCTCTGTCCCTCTGACTTCCTCCACAGCATCTCTCAGAATAACCCAGATGGAGATATTTCTCTGCTTTTAAGGACTCAAAAGATTAGATTGAGCCCACCAGATAATCCAGGATAATCTTCCCATTTTAGGGTCCATAACAATAATTATATCTGCAAAATCTCTTTTGCCACGTAACGTCAAGACCCACAGGCGTAACAGCAGGGAGTGAAGGGCACAGACACCTAAAGCCTGCCTGCCACCGCGGTACCTTAGGACAGTTAGAGCCATGACACAGAGTGTACTGATGGTCACATTTCTCAAATGATTGTTTGCCTTTCTTGCAGTTGGATTACCTCAAGCTTAGTGTGTTGTTTTCTACACACCCGTCATACATGCGTAGGCCTTGAAGACCTCGCTCTGTGGCTACGGCACGTGCAGGACTGTGGATTGTTTAATCCCACTGTAGCCTGGGCTCAGGTCCTTCCTGTGGCCAGGTGTGCCACTGTGGACCTCTATGATACTAAAGGTTCCGCGAGGAAGCCAGAACTCCCTGAGCTCTAACCCAAGCCCAGAGTCACGTGCACACCTGCGAACCACAGTGTCAGCCTTGAAACTGACAGCGTTGGAGGAAGTGATCTTACCACCTTGGTGAAGGGTCAAAAAACCAAAATGGCAACAGTTTTGAACAGTGTATAACCACTAATAAAAAGCTGTATAGTATCACAGCACACAGCTGCTAACACGTATTTAGCATATTCCTTGAAACTTTATTTGCAAAAGCAAAAACTTGAAACAACCTAAAGGCCCATCAACAGGGGACAAACAAATAAGCGGAAACATATTCATACTGTAGAAAGTTCTAGAATATGACAGAGCTCCACACAGTGCCTGCCAGCTGCGTGTCCACACATAGCTACTAAAATTACAGCTCAGGAGCCGGGCGAGGTGGCTCATGCCTGTAATCCCAGCACTTTGGGAGGCTGAGGTGGGAGGATCAGCTGAGGTCAGGGGTGCGAGGATTCAGTCAGGCTGCTGGGAAAAATTTTAGTTATAATAGCCACAAAGCCTCTTAGAAGATAAGCTCCAGTAATAAATCTGGCTGAAGGCAGCCAGCGTCTCTCTGCAGGAGCCAGAGAGATTAAGGCACAAATACAAAGGAGCATAGAGGAGTTTACCTAGCTAGCTTGTTTACTCTTATGATCCTAAGACTAACCTTTGATTTCCTGCAGGTGCTTAACTGCCTTCTACTCAGGGGGTCCACAGAAGTTAATTACCCTCTAGTGTTTATCCAAGGACGCTTGTCCTTTGATATATTAAATAAAAGCCTGGAGTAGGGGCTGCTTGGGACCAGCAGTCACAACTGTTTACAGCAGTCTCCAGGGCGTCTGTGAGTGGTGCGGACAGTCAGTGGAGCTGGCAAAGTATTGCATCTGTGTGTCAGTGTACTTTACTCATCTGTCGTTGAGTCAGAGTCTGCAGGACAGACCCCCACAGGTGGTGACCCCAACAGTGGTGCCGTGTGTGAGGAGACTTCACAAGTAGTCACCCAAGCAAGGAGCTCAAGACCAGCCTGGCCAACACGGTGAAACCCCATCTCTACTAAAAATACAAAAGAATTAGCCGGGCATGATGGCACATGCTTGTAGTCCCAGCTACTCAGGAGGCTATGGCAGAATTGCTTGAACCCGGGAGGCGGAGGTTGCAGTGAGTTGAGATCGCGCCGCTGCACCCTGGCCTGGGCCACAAGAGCAAAATTCCATCTCAAAAAAAAAAAAAATTTAAAGTTCAGGTCATGCATGAATAGTTTACGCCTGTGCTCTGGGAGGCAGAGGTGGGTGGATCACTTGAGCCCAGGGGTTCAAGACCACTCTAGACAACATGGCAAAACTCCACCCCTACGGAAAAAAAGTACAAAAGTTATGCTGGCATGGTGGCACGTGCTTGTAGTCCCAGTTACTTGGAAGGCTGAGGTAGGAGGATCACTTGAGCCTGGGAGGTGGAGGTTGCAGTAAGTGAGCCGAAACTGTACCGCTGCACTCCAGCCTGGGCAACAGAGTGAGGCTCTGTCTCAACAGCAACAAAAAAATAAAGTTCATGAAAATTAAAAACTCAGTTCCTCAGTCACACTAGTCACTCAAGTTCTTAAAAGCCACATGTGGCTAATGGCAACTGTATTGATCAGTGCAGATCTGAACAAGTCCATCATCACAGACAGTTCCACGGGACAGCAGTGGAGGGGGCTGGTTATCAAAAGAGGGTTTCTGATAAAGCATGACTTTGTCCTCACTTCCAGCGTTTCCCTTCTGCCTTTTGCCATGAGGTGCTGCAAGAAGGCCCTTGTCAGCTGCTGGCAGCTTGAAACTGGACTTCCCAGCCTCCAGAGCTGTGAGAAATAGATTTTTTGTCTTTACACATTACTCAGTCTGTGGTATTCTATTATAGCAACACAAACTGGACTGAGACATATCTTAGACACAGCTGGGTAACTGAACTCCAGGACAAGGAGAGAAGTCTGAGAACAGCACGGCTGACACTTCTGAGTGCTTTCCACGTGCCAAGCAGTAAGCAAAGGCACTGCATACGCATTATTATGTCTCATTCTGTAAGTAACCAACAGATGCACTAGCATTACTTCAAGAAGGCACAGAAAATCTAAATTTGAAAAAAGGTGGTCAAAAATCTACTCCAAAAAAAAAAAAACATCAGGTCAAGCCAGGTTCTTAAGAGAGTTCTATCTAACCTCCAAGGAAACAATCGTTCTTGCTCTTCTGGCAATTCCACAACATAGAAAAAACAGATGGCCTCCCGTAAGTTTACAAAAAACTTGATTTCACAGTTAATAATAGGGTTAATGTATTAATCCTGCCGCATAAGTTACAACAAACAGTGGCTTAAAACAATCCAAAATTTCCAAAAAACATAAAGAGCTCCTACAACTCAACCACAGGACAAACAACCCAATTAAAAAGCAGGCAAAAGACTTGTGTTTCCCCAAAGAAGATACGCAAATGGCTGACAAGAACATCATCAGCCACCAGGGAAATGCCAGGCCAAACCACAAAGAGGTATCATCTGAAACCCAGCAGGACCGCTGTACGTGAGAAAGAGGAAAATAGTAAGTGTTGGTGAGGACACAATGAAGCTAGAACTCCTGTACGACAGTTTGGTGGCTCCTCAAAAAGCTCACTGGAAAATTACCATAGAATCAAACAATTCCACTTCTAGAATCGAAAACGGGCACTCAAACAGATACTTGTGCAACAATATTCTTGTTGCATTATTCACACCAGCCAAGAAGGTGGAAACAGCCCAGGCGTACATCAACAGGTGAACAGGGAGACAGAACGTGGCCTATGCATGCAACAAAATATTATCCGGCCTTAAAATGCAACCAAGTTCCGACATGATACCACGTGGATGAACCTTGGAAACGCTGTGCCAAACACAACAAGCCAGACTCAAAAGGCTAAATATTGTATGACTCCACTTCGGTAAAATATCTAGAATAGGCAGATTCACAGAAGGGAGATTACTGGTTAGACGCAGTGGCTCACACCTGCAATCCCAGCACTTTGAGAGGCCAAGGTGGGTGGATCACCTGAGGTCAGGAGTTCAAGACCAGCCTGGCCAACACGGTTAAACCCTGTCTCTACTAAAAATAAACATTAGCTGGGTGTGGTGGCAGGTGCCTATATTCCCAGCTAGTTGGGACACGGAGACAGGAGAATCGCTTGAATCCAGGAGGCAGAGGTTGCAGGGAGCCGAGATTCTGCCATTGCACTCCAGCCTGGACAACAGAGCAAGACTCCATCTCAAAAAAAAAAAAAAAAAAAGCAAGAAAAAGAGGTTACTAGACTAGACGCTGGGTTTGTGGGTGGGGTATGAGGAGTTATTGCATAATAGTAGTAGAGTCTAAGTTTGGAAACAGTGATAATGGTTACATAGTATTGCTAATGTAATTAATGCCACGAATTGTATACTTTTAATGGTTAAAATGACAAACGTTTGGTGTATATAGTTTACCACAATTAAAACATACATATATCACACAGATTTATTATTTCACAGTTTCTGTAGGTTAGAAGTCCAAGGTTGGCTTAGCTAATTTCTCTGCTCAGGGTCTTACATGGCTGAAGTCAAGGTGACAGAAGGAGATGCTCTCATCGGAGGCATGGGATCCTTTTCTAAGCTCATTCAGGTTGTTAGCAGAAGTCAGTCCCCTATACAGATGCCACGGAAATGTCAGGAAGTTACCCTATATGGCCTAGAGAGGGGAGGCTGACTGTGGTCTCCATTTTTCTGCTGGCTAATGACTTGGGTGCTTGTGAGCTCCTGGATTTTTCTCCTTGTGCTGGAGTTCAGGTATGTTGCCCTGTGTCTAAGGGAGTGTCTTCACCCATTTTGTGTTGCTTTGACCTAATACCACAACCATCCATCACCATGCTGTTCCCTCCAAAGCCAGTGGTTTTGTCAGAGGCATCTGAACTAGAGCAACTCCATCTTAAAGAGGAGCTGGGTAAACTGAGGCTGAAACCTACTGGGCAGCATTCCCAGATGGTTAAGGCATTCTAAGTCACAGGATGAGCTAGAAGGTCAGCACGAGATCCAGGTCATAAAGACCCTGCTGATAAAACAGGTTGCAGGAAAGAATCTGGCCAAAACCCACCAAAACCAAGATGGCCACGAGAGTGACCTCCGGTCGTCCTCACTGCTACACTCCCAGCAGCGCCATGACAGTTTACAGACGCCATGGCAACGTCAGGAAGTTACCCTATATGGTCTAAAAAGAGGAGGCACGAACAATCCACCCCTTGTTTAGCATGTAATCAAGAAATAACCATAAAAATGGGCAACCACAGCCCTGGGGGCTGCTCTGTCTATGGAGTAGACATTCTTTTTTTTTTTTTCAGGGGAGGGGGTGGGGGGAGGAGGGGAGGGGAGGGCTGGAGGAGCCATTCTTTCATTCCTCTACTTTCTTAGTAAGCTTGCTTCTGCTTTGCCCGTGGACCCGCCCTGAATCCTCTCTTGCGTGGCATCCAAGAACCGTCTCTTAGGGTCTGGATTGGGACCCTTTCCTGTAACATCTTTCTGGTGACTGAAGGGACTAACGTGAGGAAACCTCCAACTCGACAGTTAATTTTGGGACAGTGCTGGGGTCCTGCACTTTCTGGTGACCATGGAAGTGACTGTAGTGAGGAAACCCCTGACCCAAAGTCTAACTTTGGCCAAAACCCACCAAAGTCTAACTTTGGGTAAGTGCTGGGTCCAGTAACATCTTCCTGGTGAACCACAGAAGGGACGACACTGTGAAGAACCCCCAACCCAAAGGAAGCGGACTTCAGCACTGATTGGACGACTTTGGGTAAGTGGCGTGCAGTGCATAAACCCGGGTAAAGGATGGGATTGGGTTAGAGCCTCAACTTACAGGAGGTACAGTCTCTCCTGAGACAGAGTGGGTTAGAGACCCCCCTTAATAAAAAACAAAGACGCTTCAGGGGGTTAGTGGCCCCTCTCAGTAAAGTCCCTTTCAGCTAAAAATGGGTTTGGCACTAAGGGATGTTAACTGCTGTTCCCTTTGGATTAATCTGTCTTGCACTCTTTGCTGATGGCTCTGAGTGACAGCATCAGGCACGTATTGGACTGTGGGACATGGGGAGCTTTTTCTTCCCTAAAAAGGGAACGTCGAGAGCTGACAGGACGGCTGGAAAAGATCCCTTCACTACTGACAAGCAGCCACCAGAACCTTTCAGTGTCACTGCAATGGGTGGGTCTTTCTCTGGCCTCTCTGAGCACCTCACCTTCCCTACTCTGCCTTAGGCAAAGCTTTCTCTTTCTGTGCAGACTGGTTGATGCATAGTGAAAATCACTGTTTATCTCCTATAAAGTTTTAATTAATTGGAAAAAGGATTTGGGAGGCTAGTATTAAGCTGTAGCGAATTTGGTGTGCTTTGTATGTTTTTCTGTACTGTTCTGTCATGAAGAAAGGCACCTTAAGTTGGAACACAGGCTCAGGACACCCATAAGCCTGTTTTTCGGCCCAGCAGGCTGGCCAGTTATAAACTTTGCTGTAGGTCCCTGAAAAAACTGGCTGAAGTTTCCTTCTTGCCTTGTGTATCCTTGGGAGCTTGCCCTTATAACCATGTGGCCATGCTTTCTCTCTTCACAATGGCAGCCTGGGTTCAGGGTTCAATTCCCAGCTTGGTGAATGAGTCCTTTATCTTCTATGTATTTACATGTATTATGTGTGTGATGATTATATATGAAAGAGCTTTAACTAATTGCTTTGAAAATAATAAGAGCTTAAATATTTTATCAGAAAAGTAAAAAGTATAATGTCTTTTACTTCATATGACTTAAGCAATCTTTGGGAAATAAAGAGAGTTTTAAAGATTACTGTTAAAATAAAAATATCTTCAAAATGTAAACATTTGGTCTAAACTATGCAGTTCAGATATTAAGTTTACTAAATGCTTTAAGATCATAAACTGCTTCTTTAACTTTTGAAAATGAAAATTGTTCAATTTACCCACTTTGGAGCATTAGATTCTAGATAAGGCCTGGAATACGACATGTGGAATTAGCTGTGCCCCCCTGCTATGCAAAGAAGGTTATAAAGAAAAGAGATTTCCTATCACAAAGGGTGTTGTATGGTAAATTCTTATCCTAAAGTAAAATGACCGATTGCTTTAAAAAAGGGAATTTATGCAAGAAATGCTGTCCAATTTGAAGGTTAGGCTTCCAAAATGCCTCATAAAATGCCATTATAACTCTTAACTGTATGACTCAGCTGCTTTACAGCTAGGCAAGGCCTGGGACACATGAAGTTAGACGCTGGAAAGAGACTTCATCTGCACTCTGTCTGCTGTCCTAGGCACCATACCTAGTATATAATTAAAATCCCAAACTTACGAAGGTTTTCAACTACTGAAGAAACAGTTTTACATGCAAGGTGTGTAAAGAAAGTGAAATGTGTTTTTAGTGAAAAATTACAAGAAGTCACAAGAATGTGGATTTTTCTTGCCTAGACTAAAGGTTAAAGGATTGTTTTAAGTTAGAATAAAGCTAAAAGTTTAAGCAAGTTGTGGAAGGTTTGTGAAAAATTAGTTGTAAAAGAAACTCTGTGTGTGAACATATTGACTAAAGTTGAAGAGGTATTTTATTCAGTTTTTCCATAAATTAAACCCTAGAATAAAAGCACAACAGGCTTTTCTTAGAGCAAAAGTCTGCTTATGACCTTTTTAACAAAAATTTGTAAAGGGTTATAAAAACTTTATAAGAATCTCACCTTATGGTCAGACTTATTAAGATTAAATTTATCTGTAAATTTAAATGTACTAAGATTAAATTTATCTTAAATTTTATTAAGAATTGGATTTGACAATAATGCACTAATGCAACAGTAACATTTGGCTTATTTGGTATAAAAATACAGAAAGCGGCCGGGCACGGTGGCTCAAGCCTGTAATCCCAGCACTTTGGGAGGCCAAGGTGGGTGGATCACGAGGTCAGGAGATCGAGACCATCCTGGTCAACATGGTGAAACCCTGTCTCTACTAAAGATACAAAAAATTAGCTGGGCATGGTGGCGCGTGCCTGTAATCCCAGCTACTCAGGAGGTTGAGGGAGGAGAATTGCCTGAACCCAGGAGGCGGAGGTTGCAGTGAGCCGAAATCACGCCATTGCACTCCAGCTTGGGTAACAAAAAGCGAAACTCTGTCTCAAAAAATAATAACACAGAAAGCATTGTCAAATGTGAAATAGTGTTTGCCTGTCTTTGGACTATATTTGTATAAATATATTACTGGTATATGTTCCTAAATTATTTTTAAAACTCCTATAATTCTAATATGACTTTCTGTATGTTATTAACAACTGTTACATAAAAATCATTGTGTGTCACAGAGGTAACCAAAATTTCCTAGTCAATTGTGGCTTCCATAGTGGCTATCCTAAAACCTTTTTATCATCTACAATTGTTGTCGTGTTTTAATCCTCTTCAGAAGGTGGTTTATAATCAACTGCAGGACTTTGACAGATATTCTTAAATGCAAATTTCTGATCACTTTGGAAACTGTAACATTAGAATAGAGGAAAAAACCTTCAGGACTCACGGAGAGCTGAAATGTTCGTGAGTATCAAACAGAAGTTAACTGCATGAACTAAACTGAAGACGTCTAAAGTAATCTTTTTAATTTTGCTTAAAACGTTGCTGATCCTTTATTTTTCAGAGTCAAGGAAACTTTGCAGTTATTTATAGCTTTTAATATTTGAGTAAGGTACACTCCTGTGAACAAAATTTGGAATATGTTTGTTTCTTTCTACCTGATTTCTCCATAATTTGGAAACTATTAGTGAGAATTCTTAACTTACGGCAATGTAGTTATTTGTAAAAGTGCAATAAGAATCTTTTTTCTTTTGCAACAGGACACAATTGGAGAAATTGGTTGTTTTACCAAGACTTTGACTGGAATAATGTGGTTTCCTTTAAGGAATCAAATTTGACTTGAGAGCCAATAAAAAGCCCCTTGGACAACTGGCCTCAAACCTTGTCTACAACTGCCCCTGTACAGGGTTTCTGACTTGTGGTAAGTAAGGAATGTCAGTTTCTCACAGGTCCAGGAGTCTGAAGTTATCTTAGGACCTCAGGAGAAGAGAAATTTACCCAACTCACAAGCATTTGAGAGTACAAACCCATGTCATGGCTCAGCTTTAAAAAAGTCTTATCTAAGATTCCTTCTATGGAACAGAGTTCCATCAAAGCCTATTTTAAAAGTCTGTGTGAAAAATAATTATTCTTGCTGCACTTTATACAAATAATCAGGCCATAGCCAGGCATGGGGCTCACGCCTGTAATCCCAGCACTTTGGGAAGCCAAGGCAGGCAAGTTACTTGAGGTCAGGAGTTCAGGACTAGCCTGGGCAACATGGTGAAACCCCACCTCTACTAAAAATACAAAAAAATTAGCCAGGCGTGGTGACAGGTACGTATAATCTCAGCTACTCAGGAGGCTGAAGCAGGAGAATTGCTTGAACCCAGGAGGCAGAGACTGCAATGAGCCAAGATCGTGCCACTGCACTCCAGCCTCGGCAACAGAGCAAGACTCTATCTCAAAACACACACACATACACACATACAACAAATAATCAGGCCAAGTATAACAAGCAAATTGGTCTTACCATAATTTGTTTTTAGTAAAAATGGGAAACTGGAGAGAGAAATATTATATTTCACGAACTATGGCACACTTGTTATTAAATTGTAGTCTCATCAGTTGTTTTAAAGTTTGTTTCTGCAATTTAGGCTAATCCTGCTTATTCCTGTAAACCAACCAGTGGTCTCTGACTGCTGTTCAGAAGATACATGAGGGATGGGTAATATAAAAATCTGGATCAGTATTCTGATTCTGGGCATGTACTGGAATTAGCTAGCCCCATATCAGCTTAGTTCCAATGGCTGGTCAGTTCATGGGAAGCCTCCTGATTTAGTTCACTTGAGCTAATTTTACTTATTTTGCTTTACTGTTGTGGAATATACTGCTGTTGTGCTCCTTGTGTGGGAATGCAGAATAAGCTTACTGAACGTTTTCTTAAACTGAACACTTTCTAATCTGCCAGAGACCACCTTTTGTCGGACTGGAGAGTTCTGAAGGGCCTCACGACACTGATGGTTTCTGACTGGGCTCTTCCCTACCCTGAACACAAAAGACCCTAATACTTAGGTAGGAATGTCATCGCCCCTATTCAGCCTGAAGAAGTTACGGAAGATGGATCTTGTCCGTCTGCAACACTAGGACTAACGGTTCTCCTAACGGGGAGAGGGGGAAATATAGAGGCATTTGAACTAGAGCAACTCCATCTTAAAGAGGAGCTGGGTAAACTGAGGCTGAAACCTACTGGGCTGCATTCCCAGATGGTTAAGGCATTCCTAAGTCACAGGATGACATAGGTCAGAAGACCCAGGTCATAAACCGCAGATAAAACAGGTTGCAGTAAAGAAGTTGGCCCAAACCCACCAAAACCAAGATGGCCACGAGAGTGACCTCTGGTCGTCCTCACTGCTACACTCCCACCATGTACAGTTTGCAGACACCATGGCAACGTCAGGAAGTTACCTGACCCCTAGAGAGGGGAGGCATGAACAATCCACCCCTTGTTTAGCATACCATCAAGAAATAACCCTAACAATGGGCAACCACAGCCCTGGCGGCTGCTCTGTCTGTGGAGCAGCCATTCTTTCACTCCTTCACTTTCTTAGTGAGCTTGCTTCTGCTTTGGACAGTGGACTCGTCCTGAATCCTTTATTGTTCTCTTTATTTCGCGAGATCCAAGAACCCTCTCTTGCCGTCTGGATTAAGACCCCCTTTCCTGTAACAGTTTGCAGGAGAATGTCTTCAAGGCCAGTAAGAAATGTCTGCTGCTTCCACTCTCTGGCTTCCTCTGTCTCTGAGAGCTGGACTCAGACTAAAAGGACTCACATGATCGTGTGACGTCCACTCAGAGTCTCCTGCTTGATTAACTCAAAGTCATCTGACGAGTAACCTTAAATAGCTCTGCAAAATCCCCTTTGCCATGTAAGTTAGCATAACTGTGGCAATAATATCCTACCACATTCACAGGTTCTACCCACGCTCAAGGAAAGGGAAATTTATAAGGCACGTATATCGGGGGTGGGAATGTTAGAATTCTGCCTATCACAGTAAAAATAGAGGAAAAAAGAAAGAAAACTGAATTCAATGGTGTTGTAAGAGAGTAACACAACATAGTTCTAGAGCTGTAAGATTCAACATCAGAATTAGGCTGAAGGAGAAAATCATGTAATCCTTCCAGCAGATACTGAAGCAGCATTGGTAAAGTCAATAGCTACTCCTGATTTTAAAAGCCCAAAGTGAAATGAGAACAGAAGGAAACATCTTAACACAATGAAGTATTTTAAAATCAAAAACTAATAACCCATCCACAGAAGATGGTAAATAAATCACAGTGGATTTATACAATAACATATTCTGTCAAGAGAATGCAACATACTAAGTAGCAGAAGATTATGCATAATATATGATCTAATTTAAAAATTTATAACGAATTAAAAATTTAAAAACAAACAAATACAAGGTTAGTGTCATTCAGCCACTGAACTGAAACAAACAGAAATATGCAGCAGCCATGGGCTCAGCGGTGGGGGAGGGGCTTTCACGGTTCCATTACGAATGTCAGTAATGATGCTTTTGTTTAACTCCATTTATAACAGGGAAATAGTAAGCCAACAGCCAAACATCATACGAAATGGCAAAGCACATTGTGAATTCCCACAAAATTCTAGGAACAAGCAATCTCGATTTCTTTCCTTCTCCCCAATAACGTGCCTTCCATAGCGCAGTAGGTATTGCCCTCACTCATGCAGCTGCTCAGCCCAGACACCCGGGGGTCAGCCTTGCCTTCTCTTTCTCCCTCATCTCCAGCTTCCAAGCTACCAGCAGGCTCCACAGCCTTTCCTGCAAACACGCCCCAAAACCAGCTCCTTCCTCATCCTCTGCCACTCTGGACCTGGGCTCTACATGAAGGCTCTGCCCAGCCCTCGAGACCTCTCGGACCCTTTGGTATTCCGACTGTTTTCTTCTGACCAATCTCTGGTCTCACTGATCTGCTTCAGTTGTTAACAGGTCCAGCTCGGTCAGATCCTCATTTGTCTTTGACTGTGATTCTAATACTTCTCCAACCTCATGTGCATCAATCTCATGAAATTCCAAATATTTTGAAAGACTTGCCTTTTTGCTTCATAATCGATTTGCATTGTATTTTAAGAGTCTGACCAAAGGAAGCCAGTGCCAGTGTGAAGTGAAGAATGTTAAACAGTCAAATGATGAGTGCTTTGATGTTAACAATTTTGCTTTCATGGGGACTGTAACTGCGGGGATGCTGGTAAAAATACTCAAATAAGGAGGTCTCCCTACCTAAGAATGAATTTAACACGACACAAAATCTTCACGAAGACAAACATACATGATATTACACACGGTATACATAGTACCACATATGTAATACACAACATGTTCTTTTGTAAGTCAAAGAAAAATATAATCAACTCTAAAACACGTGCGATGGCATGGATAGGCAGTTAAAATAAAACAACGTGTAAAAGTTACACGAAAACTACATTTATCCTCACTCTTGCTCACAGCAAAGCAGATAAAAACGACAGGAGACATTAGCGTTCCTTTGTTACTTTGGCAAAAATGTTAAAGATTAATACAACCTAGTAAATGTGGAGGTATGGGGAAAGGATCAGTAGTCCACATTATTGGTAAGAATGTAAACTGATTCATTTTAAAAGGGCAATTTGCACTATTTGTGAACATTTTAAATGTGCATATGCTTTGAGTCAGCCATTTCATTTTTAGGAATTTGTAATACAGATGTACTCCCATAAAAATGTAAAGATTCATTTAGTGTGAGTCTATAAGGAACACGTATAATATATATAACATATATACCCTATGTACCCACATATATATGCATATCATGCTACTGGATGTGGAAAGAAGAATGAAAGTTTCAATAGTTCTTATCTATGAGGAATGTGGATTTGGTGGTTGAAAATGAGGCTTTTTTGCAAGAAGTACGTAACTTGACAATGGAAAAGCTAGTAAAACTTCCAATAGCATAAGGCAGAGGTTTCAGTGCCAACATGAGGGCAGAAGACATAAGCTTGGCCTTCTATAATATAATGAGCCACAGGTGAGTTCTCTGCATACTTCTGGAAGCCTCGGAAGTGTGGCCTTGTATGTGACAGGCCAGGCGTGGTGGCTCACACCTGCAATCCCAGCACTTCGGAAGGTGGCTCACACCTGCAATCCCAGCACTTTGCAAGGCCAAGGCAGGTGGATTGTTTGAGCTCAGGAGTCGGAGACCAGCCTGGGCAACACAGCAAAACCTCATCTCTACCAAAAATACAAAAGTTAGCCGGGCATGTTGGCATTCGTCTGTGGGAGGCTCACTGGAGCCTGGGAAGTCGAGGCTGCAGTGAGATGATCGCACCACTGCACTCCAGCCTGGGTGACAGCGTGAGACCTTGTCTCAAAAAAGAAAGAAAGAGGACTAAGATAATATCCATCTACAAGCTGAGGAAAGTTGTAAGGAAGCCTGTAGGCCTTGAGAAACGGGGAAGAGGGGAGGAAGCAGCAATCACGTGAAGCTGAAAGACCAGGGCACACTCATGTGCTAAGGAAATCAAAGCCAATACGTGAGCACAAAACACCAATCAGAGGCCACTGAAACCCTGACAGAGCCTAACAACTCCTGCAAGAAGAAAAGCCCCTCTGAAGATAAGCTCATAAAATCACAGAAATACAAACCACAGGGAAATAATTTGCTACAAGGGGCGAGCCGACAGACATTACATAGGACCCTAAGTAGTGAAGATGGTAGAAAACTCCAAAGGGAGTAAGCCCAAAATTATTAAGAAGAGAAAAGCAAAAATCCTGTTTTTAAAAAAAGCTGTAAGAAAGACAAAAGAAGGGCTTTGTTTGTTTTCGTTTTTTAAGACAGAGTTTCTTTCTTGTTGCCCAGGCCAGAGGCCGAGGGCGTGATCTCAGCTCACTGCAACCTCTGCCTCCTGGGTTCAAGCAATTTTCCTACCTCAGTCTCCCGAGTAGATGGGACTACAGGTGTGAGCCACCATGCCCAGCTAATTTTTTTTGTATTTTTATTAGAGATGGGATTTTACCACGTTGGCCAGGCTGGTCTCAAGCTCCTGACCTCAGGTGATCCGCCCACTTCAGCCTCCCAAACTGCCAGGATTACAGGCATGAGCCACTGCGACCAGCTGAGAACAGGTTTTGCCAAAAAATATAGTTATCAAAATAGGTTTCATGATACATGAAGTACAACTGAAGATATTTAAAAATCTACAAGACCGATTTGAAGAAATCACCCAGAATTTAGCCCAAAATAGTAAGGGTAAAGAGCTGTGAAGAAAAAATAAGAAAACCTAACATATATTGACTAGGAATTTTAGATTAAAAGAATAGGGAGAATGGGGGAGAGGCAGTATATGGAGGTTGCAGTGAGCTACGGTCACACCACTAAACTCCAGTCTGGGTAAAATGCTGAGGCACGAGAATCACTTGAACCTGGGGGGCAGAGGGTGCAGTAAGCTGAGATCACACCACTGCACTCCAGCCTTGGTGACAGAGAGACACTCGGTCTCAAAAATAAGTAAATAAATATTTCATCATGTTGGCATTGAAACCTCTGCCTTACGCTACTGGAAGCTTTACTAGTTTTTGCACTATAAAGTACACCTACTTCTTGCAAAAAAGCCTCCTTTTCAACCACCAAATCCACATTCCTCATAGATAAGGGGAGCAGTCCTTGGGAATATATAAAGTTCGTGCATTGAAAAAGAACACTAACTTCTGAGTAGATAAAATCACATATGACATATATGCATATACTTACATATGTGTACTTTACATATACACAAAAATATATACACATTTACATGCATATGTAAAATTTATATTTTTATGTTATATATGTATATATGTAATATATATTTATACACATATAAACATGGGCATATTACATATACACATATGTGTGTGTAGATACATACATACATATGTAATACACACCTAGACACATCACAGTGACATTTCAAAGCGTCAAAGACAGAGCATCTGAAAAAGCATCTGGAGAGAAAGGACTGCCAATAAAACTGACAGCAGATTTCTTTTCAGCAATAGTAGATGACAAAAGACAACGGGACAGCCCCAAAGAGCTGAGAAAAAATACCCATCTACTTAGAATTCTCTGCCCAAATTTATTTTAAATTCTCAGGCCAGGCACGGTGGCTCATGCCTGTAATCCCAGAACTTTGGAAGGCTGAGGAAGGCGGATCACCTGAGGTCAGGAGTTCGAGACCAGCCTGGCCAATATGGTCAAACCCTATCTCTACTAAAAATACAAAAATTATCTGGGCGTGGTAGCTCACACCTCTAATCCCAGCTACTCAGGAGGCTGAGGCACGAGAATCACTTGAACCTGGGAGGTGGAGGTTGCAGTGAGCTGAGATCGTGCCACTGCACTCCGGCCTGGGTAAGAGAGAGAGACTGGGGCACAAAACATACAAGCAAACAAGTAAATAAACAAAAATAAACAAATACTCAGTGAGTTTACCATTTACACGGCCTCACTGAACTAAAGAGCATCTAAAGGAAACTAAACCTAGAAGGAAGATTGAGATACGAGAAGCAGCAGTGAGTGAAGACATTTTCAAATACGTTGGCAAAAGGAAATGAATATCGACTATTCAACATTCAAGACTTACTTTGGAGGGTTTAATTTCAGGGTTTAAAAAAAGAACATGGAATAGAAATATTAGGAAACAGTGACACGAAAGGGCGAACGGAGAAATCAGAGTTAAAACATTCCACATTTATTCTTCTGCTTAAAGTGATAGCAGCAAAACCCACTAACTCTAGATTGCGGAGTTTTATGTTAAAAGCTACGATGACCACTGAAAGAACAGAGATAGAATGTCTAACTTCCAAACCTGTAAAGCAGTAAGAGAAACAAAGCTTGATCATCCAATATAACGGAAGAAAGAGAAAAAAGGAACAAAGAAAAATCATGGCAAATAGGAAATATTAACTAAGGTGATTAAATATTAACAAAATGAAAATGGGTTAAACGATACTGTTCAAACACAGACATTCCCAGATTAAATTTAAAAACAAAGCCAGCTGCGTGCTTTTTAAAAAAGAGACATGTTTGCCGTGGCAGACTGACTGGACTAGCCACTCCTACTGTAAATCACTAGAAAAGGGAATAAAACGCAAAAAAGAACTTGTCTTCAGACACTGGACAACAGGATGACACACACTGGACACAGACGGAGGAAAGGAAGGACCTGAGCTGGCCCGTGGCCCTGGCTTTCTGCCTGAGGCACTTTCCACGGCAGTGTGAGGTGGGCCAGTCTTCCTGGGACAAGCGCATGGGAATAGGGGACGGGGTGGGAGGGGGAACTGAGGCAGCTGGAAATTGTAGGGCAGAGTAAGAGAGAAGAGAAGCTAAGCAGAGAAAGACCTCCCTATGCAAGACAGGGACAGACTGCAGATTAAGAAGGGAGTAGACACTGAGGCTGCCTGAGAGAGGAAGGCCCTGTACTTTGGGAGAGTTAAAACATTGAGTTTTAATTTTAAATGATTACGTTAATTTGGTTTAATTGGCCAATCATCAGTTTTGGTAATTTACCAAATTAGTTTTAACTACATGATTTTAGTTTAAAACATTTAGTTTTAAACCAAATAGATTTAAAGGAATTTTTTTGTTATGGCACAAGGAATTAGCAATAATCAAGGAAAAAAGGCAGCAGGTCTTGGCTCACGGACCCAGCACAGCCTTACAGAGCCCCCGACACCCCAGAATGACACTGAGTAGCAGGAGGGATGAAAGGATCCAAAAAGGGCCAGCAGTGGGCAGACAGAGCTGCATGTATGTGCTGAGCATGAGCACCTCCTTACATTTCACACCCCAGGTGCCTTGCTTGCCCTCCCCAATCCCAGCCCTGCGTAGAGAGGCCCTGGAAATGAGATGGAGACAGAAGCCACACGGGGGAGGGCTGAGGCACCCCCTGAAGTGCCAGCTGCATGACAGCAGTTCGTGACCCCAGTTGACATTATGAGGAGCAGAATGACCCAGCCGAGCCACAGCATTGTGGAAAGCACAAGCCATGTGTTTGAAGCCACTAGGTTTGGGATGGTTTGTTACGCAGCAATAGCTAACCGAGTCACCTTCCTCACACAAACTCAGATGTGACTCAAGAGAAATGAGAAAGCCTGCACTGAGTATGTTTCTACCATTTGATGGACTAAAGACTTGCACCTTGGGAGGCCGAGGCGGGTGGATCACGAGGTCAACAGATCGAGACCATCCTGGTCAACATGGTAAAACCCCGTCTCTACTAAAAATACAAAAAATTAGCTAGGCATGGTGGCGCGTGCCTGTAATCCCAGCTACTCAGGAGGCTGAGGCGGGAGAATTGCCTGAACCCAGGAGGCGGAGGTTGCGGTGAGCCGAGATCGCGCCATTGCACTCCAGCCTGGGTAACAAGAGCGAAACTCCGTCTCAAAAAAAAATAAAATACTTGTACCATCCATTACATTCCAATTACAGAAAAAGAATTAATGCTGCTTTTCTCGTATATTTAAGTATGTCTGAAATTTACATCTTCTCTACGTTCTGTGTGAAAACAAAGCTGCCTCCTCACTATGGAGGTAGCAGGCATCCCTTGACCTTCCCGCACCCTTAGTTCCTTCTTTTGCTATCAGTGCCCCCTTTTTCACTTTGGCAAACTACCCCTCCTCCATTCTGTGGGCACCAGAGGAACTGCAGGCAGAGTGCCCTCGCATGTGGGGTGGACCCGGGCACAGCACTGTCCAGTTCAACCTTCTCTCCCAGAACCCATGGGAACAAGGGCTAAGAGCCATTTGACCGTGTCGTTTCAGTGGCCAGGGACCTGCTGCCCAAGATGTCTGTGCCTTCCCGGGCTCCTCTCCTGCTCTCTGCCCGTCACTGAATTCAGTCAGAATTGCTTTCTAATGTCCGTCATCGAGTCCGATGATATACAGCACGGCCTGTTAGGGCAGAAACTCAGTGGCGTGCTGAGTGTTTTTCAGCGTGGAGGTCACACGGTCGAGCCATGTGTTGGCCTGGTCACCTGCAATTCTTGCCAAAAGGATCATTTGAGTGAGGAGCACTGATTTATCTGAATGGAAGCCTGTCAACAACGCTTCGGAGAAAGCCACCCCTGCTGGCCCAGCGCCCCGGGCCTCGTGCTTCCCTCCCGCCTCCCCAGCTCTCTGCTTTGCGATTCCAGATGTCAGTCTAGCTTGTGTTTTCTTCCCACCAGCCCCCCCAGCAGCAGCAAGCACAACGCCAGGCTCATCACAGATTTTAATTATGGATGGATTGATGGGACTGATCTACTCCCAAGTGTCTCTGCCCCAAGACTCCCAGCAACACCACACAACAGTCCCACTGGCTGCATGCGGAATGCAGTTGTTTCTAAGGTGACAGTGTGATGACGGGGCCCCGGCTGGGGGCGTTTTGAGTGGGCACGTGAGTTGTGGCTGGGAGTGCCCGGAACCAGCACTGGGAGCCGAGCTCTCAGGTGAGGGAACCTGGTCACGAATGAGGCCTGGCTCCAGTCCCCACCCCATGCAGGCCCGAGGGAGACCCCTGCGTGCCACACCTTACCGTTTCTGCAGGACGCTGACAAACTCGGCGAGCCGGTCACGCTCCACCTCAGCAGCCTGCCAGAGGGCCTTCATCTCTGCCACTCGTGCCTGCCAGCCTTTTTGTTCTGGGGAGTCCGAGAACCTGGGACCAGGGTGGAGAGCAGAGGGCAGAGATCATTCGAGGCCTGCAAATAACCCTTACACCTGTGATGGTCACTCAGGGGTTCCCAGAGACAGCCAGGGTGAAGGAAGCAGCCCAGGCCCTCTAGGTCCTCCCTCCTGGCTGCTTTGTCCACCACTCCTGGTCCTGCTGAAGGCCCTAGGCCTCCTATGCTGGCTCCAAAGCTGGATCCTACCAGAACCAGAGTGACCCTGGTACTCCTGTCCGCCCCAGCCCTGTGGAGGCCTGGAATTAGTCAGAGGCGATGGCAGCTGGCTCCTGGGGACCTGTGGTGCCCCGTCTCTGTGTCCCTGCCAGTCTCCCCCAGCCCTCCTGCATCTTCTGGCTTGGTGCCCAAGCCCAGCCCACCTTCCTGCAGCCTGGGCATCTGGCTCTGCGACTTGTTCAGTTTTCTCCAGCCCTGAGCCAACCCGCACTGCTTCCCTCTTACCACTGGACCTGCCTACCAGCCCTTACCTGCTGGCTGGAGCTGGGGACAGAGCAACCCTGCCCCCCAAGAGCGCACAGGTAGTTCCAAGCTGCCCTCTGCTGTGCCCCCACTTTTCCGAGTGAGACTCTGGGCTCACTTTTCTAGCAATGCGGGTTCGGGAAGCTGCAGAGCTGGGCAGTGTCCTGAGCACCGGGCTGCCGCATATGACCCTACGGGCTGACTTCCTCTGTGGTCCTGGGCAGGTCTCTTCTCCTCTCTTGGCCCCAGTTCTCCCACACACACGGAGAGAGGTGGTTGAGATGGGCTCCAAGAACTGCAGACCCCTCTGTGACTCCTAACTATGCTCTCAGGTCTTGCCACTCCAAGTGTTCTCTGAATCGGTGGATCTGGCCTTGCCTAGCAGCTTGTTAGAAACGCAGTCCCAGGCTCTACCCCAGACCTGCTGCATCAGAACCACACTAGACCTGCGGATCGCAGGGGCTCTGTGTGCGCTGCAATTTGGAAAGCCCCATTGCTCTCCCGATTCTCAATGTGAGCAGCGGAGGAGCAGGAGCTCACGGCCGATTCTTCACCCTGCCCTCCCCCGACCAGAGGTGCTGGAAGGGAGTGGTTCATGCCGCGCATTCTCTGGGGTCAGGCTGCCCTGTGAACTCCTGCCCAGCACCTGCGGGAGGGGACTGTGAGCTCCGTGAGAGCAGGGTCCATGTGTGCATGGTCGGGGTCAGTGTTTGTGGAGGAAACACACCAGAGAACTGTCT
Organism: Saguinus oedipus; assembly: GCA_031835075.1. NCBI lineage: Eukaryota > Metazoa > Chordata > Mammalia > Primates > Cebidae > Saguinus > Saguinus oedipus. Next base: position 1,390,255 of record CM063185.1, on the reverse strand, counting down.
GGCGGTTGCGGGGCAGAGCAGCTCCTGTATCCCGGGCCGTGCAGAGGTCCCAGCCACGCAGGCCGGGAGGGGCTCTAACGGGTCATCTCATCCATCTTCCTGATCCCAGACCTGTGACTAAAACCTGAGACAGAGCCTGCCATTCTCCCTGTGCTGTGGCGAGGCCTCCCACCTGCAGGAGGGGGGCACATGCCTTGCGGCTCGGGGGCAGCCCACTCTCCTCAATTGCCCTTGTGACCCCAGCCCGACGGGTAGGCAGCTTCGGCCCACAGACACTGTGCTGCCAAGTGTCAGCAGCATGCTTCCCCCACTTTTGGGGGACAGCAGCCCAGACAAGGACCGGTTTCCTGGAGCCACAGAGATGAGGGGCTGGGGCCACTCAGAGGCCTTGCCTGGAACCTGAGCTGACCTGCCTGAGGGTCAGGGCGGGAGGGCTGACAGCAGGAGCATGGCTCCAGTGGAGAGTGGGCACGGCTCAGAGGCAGGACAATGCCGCCCTTTGTCTACGGAGGGCAGTAGGAACAAAGGGCTCATTTACACCCTCTGGCTTGATTCTATCAACAAAGAGGAGCCCAAGAGCTCAGCGGATATCAGCGGGAACCCATATCATGTGAAATTCTCCCTTACAGGCTCATTCTCAATGAGCAAGAGAAGGTGAGAGAAGGTGCTAGAAGCCAGGCCAGGAAGTTCCTCACCTTAATTCTCAGGTAGCAGATAGGAATGCTCACCTGGGAGTCAGAGGTAGCAGATAGGAATGCTCACCTGGGAGTCAGAGGCCAAGATCCTAGCTCTGAAGCTGCTGACTCCATCACCGTGCACAAAACACTAGATTCCCTGATCCTCTGTGTCCTCATGGGACCTTGGAAGAGTCCCTGGGCTTTGCCTGGCCTCAGTTTCCCCTCCTTTCAATGGGATGGGAATACTGGTTGAGCAATCCAGAGTGGGAAACGCTGTGAGGGTCCGGGGTCGGGGGTCCATACCTAGGCGAGGTCCTGTGGGGACTGGGCAGGGAAGGCCTCGTGAGAGCAGATTCCACCAGTGTGTGGCCCAGGCTGGTCACAGAGCTGTGCGAAGGGAGAAGGGGCCGTCAGCCTGGGAGGCAGACAGGGCCCTGCTGGGCCTCACCTCTGCCCGTGAGGTGGAGATGTGGCCGGCAGGGGTCCTGTGCATTTGCTGCCTTCTTTCCAGAACAGGAGACGCCAGAGCCTTCACAGCCCATCAGAGGTCTGTTTGAGGGTCCCAGGGGCAGAAAAATGCTGAGGCCCGCTCAGAGAGGCTGTTACAGGGAGCTGCATCCAGCCTGCTCTTGAAGTCATAAGCTCTGGACCTCACGGGTTCACTCCCGCAGACGCAGAGCCGATGTCATAGGACAGGTTCATGCACTGGCAGAACAGCAGCAAAGTCATCTTAAAATTGCACCATAGCTTCCCATCAGAGGAGGCAAGAAACGAGCTTTCTTCTGAATCATTAATATTCCCTTTCCAACCCCTCCATCGCACAGTTTTCTTACCGAGAAGATCCCAGCCTGCCAGTGTGGCCGCCTGCCGAGGTCGGAGGCTCGGCCAGGTCTGGGTCCTCCGGGAACTGGGTATAGGCAGGGCTGACCTCGGGACCACCGGACCCCTCACCCGCTCCATTATTCCGAAGATACTGTAGGAACAGATGTGGGTTCCATCCTCAGGGCTTTGGCTCAGAGGCCTAGAGAAGGCAGGAGGGGACCTTGGCTTCATTTCGGGGCTTTCAGAGGACATGAAAGAGGCTTCTTTTCAGGAGTGAAAGGCGAGGCCTGTTTGGTGAGGACACTGCTTGCATGATAACGATGTCTAATAATGCCTCTCTTCAGAAAGAAGGCTGCATGGTATGAGGACGGCGACTGGGCCAGGAAGCTGCTCTGTGCTCCGGTTCGAGGCAGGTGCGTGGCCTCGAACGCCGGGCAGCTAGAGACTGACTCTGAGTGGGCCCACTTCCCCACGCGGCTCCACCCACGTGTGGACGAACTCCGGTGTGACTTGAGGCCAGCTGCCTCACCCAGCTGGACACCTGGACCTTCCAGAGACCCACGGCCAGAGAGGCTGGCGGGACCTCAGTGAGGGCGGGCAGCCTCGGGTGGAGGCTGAGCCTGCCAGGCTCCCACCCCTCCCTCAACCCCTTCCTCTTCTGGAGACCTGCGGGGGCTGGGCTGACAGGAACATTAGAGGACCCCCAGTGGGAGGTCAGGCCGCCAGAGTGGACAGCTGGTGTATGCCCCTAACAACTGGCTTGTCCCCCAGTCCCACCCATTCTGAGAAAACTCGAAACGTGTGCCGACTTGTCTGGTAGGTAATCTTGGCCCCATTCAGGTGGTGACCTCGGAGGTTGGAACAGTCTTCCGCGTGCCTGGAGAAAGCGGTGAGGTGAGGATGCTGGAATGTCCCTGTGTACCCCTCAGACTTCCCACCCCAGTGAGCCAGATGGGGGGCAGGGCGAGGACTGCAAGGCCTCGTCCCCACTCACTGCCCCGTGTGCTCCGTTCCCAGACCTCCCCATGCCCCCAGGCTCCCCTTCGGCCTGGCAACACTGTCACAACCAGTCCTGGGAGCCCAGGCTGCCCTGGCCTGTGGGGACAGAGGCTACAGGGCAAACTACCTTCAGCCAATGCCCGCCTGAGGCTGAGCCCAGGGGCTCTTGGGCTCTTGCCTCTGAACAAACCAAGATCCCCACAAGCAAAGGGCAGGTCTGCTTTGCAACATGCCTGTAGCTGAGCCGTCAATGTCCCAGCAGGCCAGAGGCTGCCAGGCTCCTTTATCACTGGGAGACCTTTGTGCCCGGCAGGAACTCCTCCCCAAGGGCACCACCCAGCCCCAGCAGCGCCCCTGGGAGGAGCTACAGGGAGTGAAAGTGCCTGACTCCGAGCAGCCCCAAGCTGTGCCTTGGAGGCACCTGCCAAAGCACCCTTACAAGCTCCTGCCTTCCACGGGCATTTACGGAGCATCTACTCCGGGCCTGGTCCAGTGCCAGGCGCCAAGCACCATGGCCCGTGCTCTCTGACAGGCAGTGCAGGGGAGAAGACAGGAAAATGACCACACGCTATGACAGAAGTTTGGCTGGGGGATGTGTAGAGCGTCAGGAGCGTGCCTGGGAGGGCGCGTAACACAGAACAGGGGCCCCGGAGCTTCCTGGAGGAGCTCCTGGCTAGGTAAGACCTGAAGGCTGAGGGGCAGCTGTCCAGAGAGAGGGAGTGTGCTTCACGCTGTGTGCAGCCCAGGGCTGCGTGAGGAGCTGAATGGTGCCTGGGCAGCCGGAGTGTGGGGAGGGGTGGCTGCAAGAGCTAGTCACGTGGTGCCCGGAAGCTGAACCAACTTGAACCCTGAGGATGAGGCCACTGCTGGGATGGGAGAGGGTAAGCTGGAAGGTGCCTGGGTCCGTGAGGACCACGTGAGGCAGTGGGTGACCGGAGGCCACGAACAGGTTTTAAGGAGCGCAAGGATGTGATCAGGTCTGTGTGCAGAGTGGGTTGGGGAGCCAAACAGAAGCGGGCGTCCAAAGTGGAGCCAGGGACGACACAGTCCAGCCTGAGCTGAGGCAGGTGGAAAGGAGGGGAGGCGGTGGTTGGGGCAGTGCCCGTGCCCTACTCACGTGAGGGGAGGCGGTGGTTGGGGCAGTGCCCGTGCCCTACTCACGTGAGGGGAGGCGGTGGTTGGGGCAGTGCCCATGCCCTACTCACGTGAGGGGAGGCGGTGGTTGGGGCGGTGCCCGTGCCCTACTCACGTGCACACTGAGTTGCCCGATCTCCATCTCCAGCTGCTGCACTCTGGCCTCCCGCTCAGCCACCATGGCCTGCAGCTGGGCGACGAGGCTGCTGCTCCTCTGAGCCTCGCTGTTCAACTGCTGGTCCACGTGGTACTGGGACAGTCGCGTCTTCTCCTCCTTCAGACTCAGGCTGCCCAGGGTTTCCTGGAGCTGCCTCAGCTGGTCCTGTGGGGCCAAGCAGGAGGGCAGGTGGAGTCAGTCACGTCCCTTGGGCAGGGGAGGACAAGGACAGGCTGCCTCCCTCACCCCAAAGCAGCCTACAGGAACCTAACAGTGGGACCCTGTTCCCTTGAGAGGCAAAAACACCTTCCCTGCCTGCCATGAGCAGGTGTCAAGCCAGGCGGGTGAGGACCGTGTACTTGTCCTCTCCTCAACCTCCTTCTCCGAGTTTGGGGCCAAGGAGGAGATCCAAGGGCTCCCGGAACAACAAAAAGCAGATCAGATGGTGGGTCCTCACCTGAGGGGGGGTGGGGAGGAGCAGATCAGATGGCTCCTCACCTGAGGGGGGGTGGGGGGAGCAGATCACATGGTGGGTCCTCACCTATCAATGGGGTGGGTGTTGGAGGGGAGCAGATCAGATGGCTCCTCACCTGAGGGGGGAGCAGATCAGATGGTGGGTCCTCACCTGAGGTGGGGGGAGCAGATCAGATAGCTCCTCACCTGAGTGGGGGTAGGGGGGAACAGATCAGATGGTGGGTCCTCGCCTGAGGGGGTTTGGGGGGAGCAGATCAGATGGCTCCTCACCTGAGGGGGGGTGGGGGGAGCAGATCAGATGGTGGCTCCTCACCTATCAATGGGGTTGGGGGAGCAGATCAGATGGTGGCTCCTCACCTATCAATGGGGTTGGGGGAGCAGATCACATGGTGGCTCCTCACCTATCAATGGGGTTGGGGGAGCAGATCACATGGTGGCTCCTCACCTATCAATGGGGTTGGGGGAGCAGATCACATGGTGGCTCCTCACCTATCAATGGGGTTGGGGGAGCAGATCACATGGTGGCTCCTCACCTATCAATGGGGTTGGGGGAGCAGATCAGATGGTGGCTCCTCACCTATCAATGGGGTTGGGGGAGCAGATCACATGGTGGCTCCTCACCTATCAATGGGGTTGGGGGAGCAGATCACATGGTGGCTCCTCACCTATCAATGGGGTTGGGGGAGCAGATCACATGGTGGCTCCTCACCTATCAATGGGGTTGGGGGAGCAGATCACATGGTGGCTCCTCACCTATCAATGGGGTTGGGGGAGCAGATCACATGGTGGCTCCTCACCTATCAATGGGGTTGGGGAGGTATTTAGCTCACAGGAAAGCCTGATCTTGCTTGGCCGGGAGACTACTCTGCCAGGGATCCATTAGCCCCCGACTGAAGCCCCATCCCAAGGAAATGCCCTCAGGAGACTCCAGGCAAAGGCTTCCTGTCCGGGCACGCAGAAAGGACAAGGTCAGTGGTGTGGAACAGGAGGGCTGCTGTCCTCCCTCAGAGTGGAGGAAACTGAGGCCCAGAGAGCCCACGGGCACCCTGCTGGTGAACAGCATGACCGGGCTAGTTTGTAGCTCTCATCATGCCACCTTCAATGACAAAGAATGGTGACATGCAGGGACCTCAGAGGACATCTAGCCCTGAAACTTATTTTTAAAGCTGGCTGCTGAGCCTCAGGGAGGGGAGGCTACTGGACTACGGTCACACGGTGAGGTATCGGCAGAGGCAGCCTAGATTTCAGGTCTTCTGTGCCCGGCCCGCCACCCTGCTATGTCAAGTGATCATGACCTGAGCCAGCGCCTCCAAACAGCCCAGCCACGCTGGACATGATCACCCTCCGAGGCCTGCAGGCACAACCTGGAATCTGACACCAAACTCTGGTGCCTCGGGTCCCACAGAGAAAAGGCTGAGCGGTAGGCTTAGGAAAGCAGTGTGGCCTCACATCAAGGAAGGTTTTACAGTCAACACACCTGGCTCCAGCTCAGCTGTATGGTCTCAGATGAGTTATGTAATGAATCTGAGTCTTAGTTTCCCCATCTGTGAAGTGGGATTAAAGTATGTGACCCTACAAGTTTCCTTGGGGACTAAGCATTATAAAGCCCAGAAGGGGAAGGGCTATGTGCCATGACAGAGACAAGAACTGGTACCAGCTCCCTCTCACCCCGTCATTCCTGCTGAAGAGTAATCTAGGGCATAATCCCACGTCCTCCCCCAGTACGTTTCTGTCTCTTTTGAGGTCCACAGGCCTAGTGTCTGTGCCTGGTGCTGCTCCATCACAGCCCCCCACATGCCCGTAGGCAGTCTCTGAGCTGCGCCTGTCCCTGGGGTGGGGCTTTGTGCTGGGGGCCATCTGGAGGCAGTGGGCTTCAGGGTTACATGGGTGGCATCGAGGGGTCAGTGAGGGCTCCCTCTGGCCAGGGCTGGGGCCCATCCTTTGGGGACCAGCGCTGGCTCCCGCCCTGCCTGAATGGCGGGGCCATACCATCAGGGCATTGATGAGAACTGGGCTGGGCTCCCACCCTGCCTGAAGGGCGGGGCCATACCATGAGGGCGTCGATGAGCTCGTCGTCATGCCGGCCCTTCTCCACCAGGGTCCCCATCTGACTCCTGAGGGTCTTCACCTCACTCGCCAGCACCTTGTTCCGAGACCTCATGCCCTCACACTTCTTTTTCAGCTCCTCAAACTCTCTCTGGAGGGTGTCCCGCTCACTGGCAAGTTTCTGTAATTAGAAAGTGAGGGCACGGGAGGCTGTGTGGGGCCTTGGCCACGTCTGCTCCCTGGCTCCCACTCCGTGGCAAGGCCTGGGGCTGGGCTGGGGGTGCTTGCTGAAGGCCACAGAGCCAGTCACTAGAGCCAGGGCCCTGAGTCCCAGCCCAGGCCTCTCAGGGACATCAGGTGGCCAGCAGCCCCTCACCCTCGCCCTAGCACATGACAGCACTAACGAATGACAGCACTCCCCACCTCCGCCCGAGACACGGGCTTCCTGCACTTGAGAGGGAAGCTGGCCAAGTGCGTGTGTCCTCCAGAGAGGGCGGCCAGTGCCGCTCGTAAACCCCCCCATGCTGGGGAAAGGAGAAAAGCCGCACTTCAGAAAAAGTGCCAGGCTAGGTTCCCGCGGCAGCACCTCACCCCTCCAGGAGCTGGAATGAGAAGGGAGGGTCTGTTCCCTACGTCCTCCGTGACCAGTTGGCACAATCCCTGGCTGCACCTCGCTTTGTCAGCTACCAACTGGAAACAGTGCCGCATGTGTCCGTGGAGTCTCTCACTCACTCACCCCTTCCTTCTCAAGGGTTTCCCGAGGGCTCACTATGGGCTGAATATTGCTTTATAGATGCCGGGGGACAGCAAAAAGCAAAACAGTCCTTGTCGTCAAGGAGCTGACATCCCAATGGAGGAGACAGATGCATCAAATAGTGACAGACGCATACTTGAAATCAGGAAACAGGAATTTCGAGAGGGATGTGGTCAGGGAAGGCCTCTGAGCAGAGATGGAAGGAGACGGGGAGTGCAAAGGCCCTGGGTGGAACGTGTGTGGCGGGGCCACAGCACGTGAAGGGGCAGAGGCTCCATCAGGCAAACCCGCAGAGACAAGCTGGAGATGCGAGGAGGGGCTTGGGCAGTGGGTGACATCAGCTGCTCGGTCCTGAGGGTGACTCGTTGCTGGAAAAGTGTTTTCATGTCCTTGATGAAGTGAATTATAGAAATGCGAAACAAACGTGAATCCACAGGACAGGAGCCCTCTGCAGGAGGCATTCCTCACCGGCTGCCCTCCTGCCTACACTCCAGGCTCTCACGGGTGCCTGGCAGAGGGAACGCAAGCAGGAAGCCGTTGCCTTCCACCCGCCACTGCAGCCTATGGTCAGCCCAACTGTCCAACATCATCTGTCCCGTGTAAGTCCAAGTGAGGTGCGTCTGAAACCCAACGCCTCCAATTCTCAGCTCCCTTTCTCCCCTTGCACCCACCCTGCCTCCCTTACCCACCTGCTGCACTCCCTAGAAGTCCTTCAGGACTCTTCCTCCTCCTCTCTGCCAAGTCCGGTCAGTCCTTGAGCCCTCGGAAGTCTGTGTGCACAGCCCCAGGTGCCTAGCCCTTCCACAACAGTCTACCGTCTCGGCAAAGTCCTCGGTCATGTCTCCAGGATCGCCACTCTGCCTCCCATTCCGCTTCCCACCCATTCCTCCTCTTGCTCCAACCATGTGACCTTTCAAAATGGACAGCTGACCACCTCCCTCCACAACTTAAAACCCTTTGGTGGGCTGGGCGTGATGGCTCACGCCTGTAATCCCAGCACTTTGGGAGGCTGAGGCAGGTGGATCACCTGAGGTTAGGAATTTGAAACCAGCCTGACCAACATGCTGAAAACTCCTCTCTACTAGAAATACAAAAATTAGCTGGGCGTGGTGGCAGGCGCCTGCAATCCCAGGTACTTGGGAGGATAAGGCAGGAGAATCGCTTGAACCCCAGAGGCAGAGGTTGCAGTGAGCCGAGATCACTCCGCTGCACTCCAGCCTGGGCGGCAGAGCGAGACTCCGCCTAAAAAAGCAAAAACAAAAACCCTTTGGTGGTTCTCCACGGCCTTCAAGACACAGGCCAAAAGTCCTGGCCGGCATAAAAGGCCAGCAGGCCCTGGCCCTCTGTGGTGTCACTGTTCCCTCCTCACAGCTGATGGTCGAGAGTGCGGGAGATGCAGCGTGGCCAAGGTCACAGCCTCCTAACACAGGGCCTAGCCCGGAGTCGGTGCTCACGGGCAAAAGTCCCCTGATGGAAAGGCAAGGCCTCAGGTGTCTTACTGCCAGGGCCACGGAACTGGGCCGGTGTGTGGTCTGCCTGCACCTCTTCATGCTGCTTCTGCTGCCTTCTTTAAAGCGGCCCCCACTCCCCACTCTCACAGCAAGTTTGGGGAGGCTAACTCATCCCCCAAACCTTGGGGCAGGGTTCTGAAGCTTGACCCATCAAAACGCCCTGTACTCCTGGCCACAGTGACGGCCCAGGGATGGCCACGTGACCCAAGCTAGACCAAAGACACTCAGTTCTAGGACTTTGTTGGAACTATTTGGAAAGAGAAGGCCTTTGTCTGTGCAGGCTGCATTGGAGGAGAGAAGCTGGGACCAGCCAGGGGCCCTGTGGAAGGAGTGAAGCCAGCCCAGGAGAAGGTGCTACCAGCAAGGTCCCGGTCTGCACCTGAAGCCAGGCACCTTCCGGACTGTTCGTTTACATGGACCAGTAACTTCTCTGTTGCTTAAACCTGGTAGAGTTAGAGTTCTGACATGCCCAGTGCAGCCCGTGAGATGTGGCCCCTGACGCTGAGTCCAGCTTACCCACCTCTTTCATCAGCCTGGGACTTTCCTGCTTTAAGCCCCATCTAACCCCCTCACACTTATGGGGCTGTGACCCTCTCCCTCTCCCTCTTACAATGGGAGAATTTCAGGTACACCATCTCCAAAACAGCCAGGATGGGGCCAAGCAAAGTTGATTAAATGGGCTCGCAGTGAGGCCCCAGTCAGGCACCTCAGGCTGGTTTGACAGGACGTGAGGAACATGCGGAGGTGACTCAGGTCCCCAGGTGACTCCTGCCTAGAAGGGGTGGCTCAGACTTCCGACCACTCGTGCCTCTGAGCCCTGCAGGCACCGTCGGGATCTCTGCTCCCACAGCCCGGCTGACCTCCTCACTGGGCGGGCGTTACCTCCAAGCCTTCCTGCTTCTCCCTCTCCAAGCTGCGGATCCTCAGCAGGTGTTTCTCCTGTGCCGACAGCCTCCTTGGGTCTGGGTACACAGACAGCTCATCACTGGCTGCTCCTGCAGACTGGCTCCGGGCCTGGCCCAGCTGCTTCTCAAGCTCTCGAACCTGAGGGTGGCAAAACCCGTCGTTCACAATCGGTCTGCAGCCAGCCCCTACTACTCACAAGTGTGATCAGAGACCCCAGACTGTAAACGGAGCCGCCTCTCCGGACGGCTGTGGTAGCCCCATCTGAGGACGACGAGGGCTGGGCGCAATCTGAGCAACACAGTGGAAGGTAGCAGGCAAGCTCAGCTCAGAACAAAGAGAACGTCACCCAATCTCTGAGGGGCTGTCTGAGGCTGGGAAGCACAGCTGTGGCCCCAGGACCCTGGGAGGGACAGGATGGCAGGTCTCCGTTCAAGAAAACACTTTCTTATTTTATTTATTTAGAGACAGAGTCTTGCTCTGTCACCCAGGCTGGGGTGTCGTGATATAATCATGGCTCAGTGTAATCTCTGCCTCTCGGGCTCAAGCAATCTCCCACCTCAGCCTCCTGAGCAGCTGGGACCACAGGCACATGCCACCGTGCCTGGATAATTTTCGTATATATGTATTTATACATATATATATACACACAAATAAACTATAGTTACATATATACACAAAATTATTTTATATATGTGTGTGTGTGTATACACACACACACACACACACACACACACATATATACAGACACACACACACATATATATATTGTAGAGACGGGTTTCACCATGTTGCCCAGGCTGGTCTTGAACTCCCGGGCTCAAGTGATCTGGCCACCTCAGTCTCCCAAAGTGCAGGCAAGGAGGAACTTTCTACCGACAGACCACCTAAGACTGGGTAGGCCCCTCAGGAGGTGAGAGACCGGCTCAAAGCCTCACGGACCGTGTGGCTGCTTACGGGTGGCCTCTCCGAATCTCAGCTCCCTCACCTAAGAGCACGCCCTGCGTAACGCTGTCATGTGAGGCTGTCTCAGCCTGAGAATCCTCTGAGGTTCTTGGACTGACCTATCTTGGTGCTCACTCCAGATCAACAAACTAGAGTTTAAGGGAAGGGCCTTGGCATCTGCATGTTAAATGCTGAGGGGATTTCTAGGATTAGGACCCTTTGTAAAAAATCCCAAGACGGTCTAGGTGAAGCCATCACCACAGCCTGGCCCGCGTGAGCTCTCGGCAAGCGGCAGATAGATGTCATCCCACAGAGCAATGCCCTTATCACCCTGGCAACCCTGGGGCAGAAGCAGACAACTCCTAGGGTCCTTCCGACCCTGGTTTCTGTGTCAACGCAGCCAAATGACGAAACAGTGCTGGTAAACTTGAGCTGGGAAAGGAAGCACGATTCGCTGGGCTCCCTGGCCAAGGGCGGGAGCAGACCTTCGGCAGCAGCCGTCAGTGCCCTCGTGTGGGGCTGTGCGGCACTTCCATTAATCATTAAAGAAGAACTCGACGTACAACTTAATGACAACAGTAAGTTGTTTCGTCTTATTACGGTCCAACACCGTGCTAGGTGCTTTACAGATTTATCTGATGTCCCCCCATTTCACAGGTGTGAAGATGAAGACACAGGAGGATGAAGGGAAGTGCCCAAGGCCACCGACCTGGCAGACCAGTGGGCAAACTTCAACTCAGGTGTCTAGAACCCCAAGGCCATGCACGGATCATCATCAGCTTCCCTCCATGTTGGCTTCAAGGACCCCGTGGCAGACATCAGGACCAAAGCCACTGTGACCCATGAAGTCCCCGGGAACAAGGGTGACATGCTTGGCAAAGGGTGGAAATCACACAGCTGCTCACAGGCTTCTCAGGTGAAGGGAAAGAACCACAAGTAACCTTCACGCGGTGCTCCCTCCATGCCAGGCCTGGCTACGCACCTTACAAGTACCGACTCAACTCTCCCAACAACCCTACCTGTGGGGTAGGTATCGCCATTATCCCCATTACGCAGATGAGGAAACTGAGGCACAGAGCTAAAGAAACTTGCTTGAGGTTGCACAGCTGGTGAGTGGAGAGCTGGGATCTGAATCTGAGCCGCGGGGCTCCAGAGCCCTGCCGTCAGCCTCTTCTGGTTTGCTCCAAAATACTCAGATGTTAAGGAGGGAGACAAGGCTAAGTTTTATCCGGTAATTAAAACTCTCAGAAGACCACAAGCATTGGACAAAGCTGGAAAAAGCTTACAACGGTCACGCAAATTTACATGAACTAGGAAAAGAAGATGCCTGGAGTAAAATGAATCAACCCAAGGCGGGGGCGCTTGTGAAGCTCCAGTGCCGGGCGTGTGGCGTTATGTAAGAGCTCGTTCATTAAATGGCAGACTAAAATCAGGCTGGTTGGCGAGAAGGTGACGCAGCAGCCCTGCACCACTGCGCTGTGAGACCTGAAGTCTCCAAGGGGTTCAGGGCAGGTCTTTCTGGGATGTTTTAAATCCTTAGAAGTCTGATGACTCACCCACCTTACTTTGCAAAATGAGAATTTGTTGAGCCCGACCCCTCCAGGTCCCTGGCAAGGACAGGAGCTGCTGGACATCGATGCCTTCCCCGACCTCGCTGGCCAAAACCTGAAATAAGGCAGGGCCTTCAGTGCGGCCAAAAGAGAGGGCTCCGCCAGAGCCTGGCGGGGCTGCCTGTTTAGAAGCACATTTGGAAGCAGCCTTCACCTACACAATCTTCTTGCATCCCAGAGCGCAGCCCTCCAAGGTCAGTCTTCCGTGTCCCAAGGGCAGCTCTCCGTGGGAAACTAGTAAACCCATCATCCCTGGCACTTCTTGGCAGTGCTTAGAGCAACCAAGAAACTGCCGACCACGCCCAGACCGGGCCCCTTGCTTGTGACATATTCTGGGATGACTGAACCACGAAGCTGACCGACACCTGCTTCCTTAACCCATTCACCTGTCACCTGGAGCTGAGCTAATTCTGGCTATGGGAAGTGCCTCGCCACGGAGGCCTGCCCTCTGCGAAAAGCCACAGACAAGTGGACCTCTGAGTGCAGCAAAAGGTGGGCTACTGAACGTCAGCTGGGACGCTGTGGTCCAGGAAGGGCCCAGCTTTGCAGCTGCTGACGGGCAGCAATCTCCCGACCTCAAGGCTCTGAGGCAGGAACAATACACTCAGCTTGTGACCTGGGCCCCTCTGAGGCTGTCACAGAAACCCCGCCCAGCACACCAAGCCTCTGGCGCTGGCTTCCACAATAGAACACTGTTTTGGAAATCTTGGCCAGTCTGAGTGGTTCCAGCAGGGAAGACAAATGCCAGAGAATTCGCTATGTAAATAAAAATAAATAACGAACCAGCTGGGCCTGTGTCCCAAGTCTGAGCGTTTTCCTTTGAAAGGGTCCTTTAATACACAGTAACCTATTCATGTTCTGTTACAGATAGCAGAGCAGAAGGCAGGGGTTGGCAGGCTTCCAAGTTAAGGGTGACATTCAGGGGAGACCCAGGATCTACTGGGGCACAAGGACTCAGGGAAGGCTTAATGGAATCTCCCTGGGTGGACAGCGCTGTCCTCCTCAGCGCAGAGTTGGGCAGGCCTCACAAGGGCATGTGTGCTGGGGGGTGGGGACCGAGGGCTGATGGGAGGAAGGACTGGACCTGCAGCCTGACCCAGGGCAAGCACTGCGCTCACGGGGCTGAGCACTCAGGCTCCAGAATGGAACCCACGGTGCCAGCCATGTTCTTCCCAAGTCCAGCCCCAGCCACGCATGAAGCCCCAGCCCTGGCTCTGAAGGACCTTCTGTGCCACCCGCAGCTCCTGCTTCACAGCCTGGATCTGGTTACGGAGGTCACTCATCTTCAAGTTGGTGGCCGCCAGCCTGTCCTGCAGGGCCTTCACCTCTGGGGTCTCCCGCTGTGGGGAAGGACAGGAGAGAAAGTAGTCACTATTGCCGACATGGGAACAGCCATCATAGCCCCATTTACCCAAGTCTGTGTCAGGCACTGTGCTAAGTGTTTGACATGGAGCAACTCATTTAATCCTCACCAAGCCCTGTCAGGTAGGATCTCTCGTAAGCCCCTCATAGGTGCAGAATGGAGGTTGGTGGAAGGCCAGTCCTCTACTTGGGCTGACCGGTTAATCAAGGTGGAACCTGGATTTGAATCCTCGCAGCTTAGCTTTGGGGCTGGGCTTTCTGCAGTGTTGCACACACTGGATGCAGGCCTCGCCCTAGAGGTGGAGCATCTGGAGACAGCTGGGGCGCCACACCTCCCAGACACTTCCCGGGTGTGGACCCTCCACCGCCACACCTCCCAGACGCCTCCCGGGTGTGGACCCTCCACCGCCACACCTCCCAGACGCCTCCCGGGTGTGGACCCTCCACCATGCTCAGAGATCCACATCGCAGCTAATCCACCTTCACTCAGAATATAGAGGAAACCATGTTATTCCCAGAAGGCAACCCAGCGTGGCAGGAGTCACGGCTCCCTAATTCAGGGCCCGCCTCTCCCAGAACTGTCAGCTTGGACCTTGGGCTCTCTTTCCTAGTGGTGACCACTGAACAGAAATAAGGACCCATTTTAATTTCCAAATGCTCATCTCTGTGGCTTGAAGAACTGCAGCAACCCACATGAAAACTGTCTGCTGAAACTCTAATGTCTTTTTTTTTTTAACCCACTGTTTTATTTAAACGATCTGGATAGAAATTTTTCTTAAATTTGCTGACTACTTCTTGGTCTTCAATAGACACTCCGTGACTCACAGACATTTGACAAGGGACCTTCAAGGTCAGCCCATTCAAGCCCCTTTCATAATGATAAAAATAAGGTCCCGAGAGGGGAGACAATTTGCCTTCAGGCTTCAGCTGGTTGGGGTGACACAGGTGGGATTAGAAAGAACACTGGTCCTTCCCCTGCCCTGACTGACTCCCAATTTAAGCTGCTGCTAATGCTGGGCACTGTGGCCACAGGAACACTGGCTGTTAGGCTGAGCATCCCACCAGGCAATGATGCTGGGGCCCTCGGCTGCCACCCCACAGGGCAGAGGGGCTGAACTTCAAGAAGCAGGGCTGGTCCTGCAGTGCCTTTCTCTAGCAGTCACAAACAAAAGCTCCTGTGAATGCTAGTGTGAAAGACAGATCCAAGTATACTGGGTCTGGAAAGTTCCATGGGCCCCAGAGGCTCTGTCCGGGCAGCCCAGCTGAAAACCAGTGGCCAGAGAAGCTAGACAGGGACACCTGGTCCAGAAACCCCAGCCTCACCCAGTGTCCTCATCTATGGAATGGGTATAAAAACACTTCCCCGTTCCGCTTCCTCCAAGCACCACCATCAGGCTAAAGAGAACAGCCAACGTGAACAGAATGTGCCAACTGGGAACTTACATGAAACATAAGCATATTTATGTCCTGTGTCCTTCCGTCTGGCTGCCTGCCATCCCTGTGCACTCTGTTGGGTGCCTGTCTCTTCTCCTGTTAAATGTGTGGCTTTGAATCTGCCCTGGGTTGGGAAGCAATCCCCCTTCACCCCGTGCCACGCCCCTGCCCTATCTGTCAGATCTCCAGTGCCATGAGCCCCAGTGGCCCTGACCTCCAGGGTGGCCTGATCTCGGGGGTGACACTAACCTCAGGAGTGGCCTGACCTCAGGGTTGGCCTCACCTTGGGGATGACACTAACCTCGAAGGTGGCCCTGACCTTGGGGGTGGCCTGACCTCAGAGGTGACCCTGACCTCAGGGGTGGCCTGATCTCGGAGGTGGCCCTGACCTCGGGGGTGGCCTGACCTCAGAGGTGACCCTGACCTCGGGGGTGGCCTGACCTTGGGGGTGGCCTGATCTTGGAGGTGACCCTGATCTCAGAGGTGGCCCTGACCTCGGGGGTGGCCTGACCTCGGAGGTGACCCTGACCTCGGGGGTGGCCTGATCTCGGAGGTGGCCCTGACCTCGGGGGTGGCCTGACCTCGGAGGTGACCCTGACCTCGGGGGTGGCCTGACCTCGGAGGTGACCCTGACCTCGGGGGTGGCCTGACCTCGGGGGTGACCCTGACCTTGGGGGTGGTGACCCTGAACTCAGGGGTGGCCTGATCTTGGGGGTGACCCTGACCTCGGAGGTGACCCTGACCTCGGAGGTGACCCTGACCTCGGAGGTGACCCTGACCTCGGCGGTGGCCTGATCTTGGAGGTGACCCTGACCTCGGAGGTGACCCTGACCTCGGGGGTGGCCTGACCTCTGAGGTGACCCTGACCTCGGGGGTGGCCTGACCTCGGGGGTGACCCTGACCTTGGGGGTGGTGACCCTGAACTCAGGGGTGGCCTGATCTCGGGGGTGACCCTGACCTCGGGGGTGGCCTGCCTCAGGAGTGACCCTGACCTCAGGGGTGGCCTGACCTCGGGGGTGACCCTGACCTTGGGGGTGGCCTGCCTCAGGGGTGACCCTGACCTCGGGGGTGGCCTGACCTCAGGGGTGACCCTGACCTCGGGGGTGGCCTGACCTCAGGAGTGACCCTGACCTCAGGGGTGGCCTGATCTCGGAGGTGACCCTGACCTCGGGGGTGGCCTGACCTCAGGAGTGACCCTGACCTCAGGGGTGGCCTGATCTCGGAGGTGACCCTGACCTTGGGGGTGGCCTGACCTCGGGGTGACCCTGACCTCGGGTACCAAGGGCCCTGGGAATACATGTACGTCCAAGTGGCTGCCATGACCTTGCAGGGTCTTTTGGATCTGATCAGAGCATGGAAGAAGCGCAGGTGGTGCTGGCTGTAGAACCCGGGCCCTGCCCAAGCCTCCTTTTCTCATCTGTAAAATGGGGCTATGTAATCCAACCTCAGGGAACCTGTGAGCGTTGCTAAGATAACGCACATCAAGGGTGCCGTCTGGGGCAGCTGATGGAGGGCAATGCTGGCAGGCCTTGACTAGTTGAGTGGGCAGTGGGCAAGGGGGCTGAGGGCCAGGTGGTGCTCTGGAGGGAACTAGGTCAGGCCCCGTCCTCCTGGCTCAGGCAGCTGAGCTAATTCTACCTCCAAACCACTTGAGAGCTTTCTTCCAAGACTGAAATTCCACAGGCTTTGTGGGGGATCTGCGTATGGGCACAGTCCCTCCCCTACCCCAGGCTGTTTTCTTTGAGGGAATAACTAAAATGCAGTCCCCGGGGAGCAGACGACGCCAATGTGCTCACATCACGGCCTCCCGAAGCCCCAAGCAGAGGGAAGTGTGTTTGGCTCCACTGCAATGTGCTTTGGAGGCTTGGGCTGGAGTGTGGACTGGGCCTGCATGCCCCCGGAGTGGAGCAGCCTTCTGAGGGGAACATTGCTTTCACTCTTGCTCTGACTGGGAGATGACAGGGACAGGGACAGCGTGTGACGCTGATGAATCCAGACACAGCCCATCACACACTTTCTCTCCAAACCTGGAACCTCCCGGGCTCCCTGTGGCCACAGAGTAGTCAGAACTCCTGCTCCAGCTGCCATTCAAGGGCTCCCTCTGTGGGTGACTTCACCCAGCTTTTTTGGCTTACATTCCCCTTTCCCCTTGTGAGCTCTGGGCTGCAGTCAAGTGTTGACCACGGACCCTCAGCCCACCTTCCCCATCTTCCTTCTCCAGTAAGGCCAGCTCAGGGTCACCCTCCTCCATCCCAGCTTCCAGCTGCAGCCTTAATGGAGGGTGGAGTCCTCCGTGAGCTCAGGGCACTGGGGCCATCTCTGAAGGCCCTCTCCACATCCCACCTTCCAGCGACTCCTCATTCCTCCTCTGGGATTCTCCATAGACAGAGCCTCACTCTGTAGCCCAGGCTGGAGTGCAGTGGTGCGATCTTGGCTAACTGCAGCCTCTGCCTCCCAGGTTCAAGTGATTCTCCTGCCTCAGCCTCCCGAGTAGCTGGGACTACAGGTGCACACCACCATGCCCAGCTAATTTTTGTACTTCTGGTAGAGATGGTGTTTCACCATGTTGGCCAGGCTGGTCTTGAACACGTGACCTCAAGTGACTTACCCGCCTCAGCCCCTCAAAGTGCTGGGATTCCGGGCGTGAGTGGCTGAGCCCAGCCGAGGCTCTTTTGATTCCCTGTGTCACAGGGCTTAGAAAGTCCCATGAGGCTGAACATCAGCTTCCTATCCAGAGCAGCTCTAGCTGGGGCCGTGGAGGTGCCCAATGCTCGGAATAGACCAGGAGCAGCTTAGCAGTGTCCCCTGGAGCCAGGAAAGGCCTGAAGAATACTCGGTCCAGCCCCGAGGAGGGCAGAGCCCCTCTGCTGCCTCCCCAGCAATGAGGCAGGTTTACATAAGACTAGACTTGAGGAGGTGCATTCACCCAGAGCCTCAGGGACCCACTGCTGCACACGGAGGACTGCACGGTCCTCAAGGAAGGCAGGGGCAATCCAACCCTGAGGTGCAGGCGGCAGGGTAGACAGGTTAGAAAACGCAGCAAACCACGAGTCCTGGGCTCGGCCGCCTCTCTCCCAGGAAGACCTCTCTCGGCTGGCCAGGCTTCCCAGGAAGACCCCCGGGAAGCCTCCTGGAATGTTACTTAGACTCTGATGCCATTTACTGTCTGGCCTGGGGACAAAGCAACCCACTACGTCAGACTGCTTCCTCTCATGGAGCTGCAGTTCCCACCTCCTGAGGTTCACGAACTGTTCTCTGGTTTATAAAACGGGCTGTGGGGGACAAGTCCCCATTTCCAACAGCCACTTTGGCTGTGTAGATTTGGAGCTCCACCAAAGGGGGAGTGCTGATGATATAATTCACCACCGCCCTAAAGAACAGGACTCCACCGGGCAGTGGTGAGCTCCCTGCCCCTGCAGTAAGGTGGAGGCTGCATGTGTCCCCAGTGAGGGTGCTGGACAGGAGATGGCCGGGAGGTCAGCTGGACCAGGCCTTCCCTCCTGATCCTGAGGTTCTAGGAGGCTCCTCCCAGCCTTCCTTTCTAGAGACAGAGCTGGAGAGTCACCCTCCATGGCGTCTGACAGGACATTCTTGGCCTCAGGCCACAGACTCGGTGCTGCCCTCTGCCGTCTGCTCCGAGGATGCAGCACTGGCAGCCAACGGATGGGCACCTGGCTGGGCAGTGGGTGGGGGTGGGAGCGGGCTCTGGGTGGAGGTACCTACACACCGGTGGAGGAGGGGCCCAGGCTGGTGGCTGCCTCGCAGGCTCCCCAGCACGGAAGAGAATTCGTACCAATGCTCTGCCTCCCGTCTGCGTCCTCGGCGGCTTGGCTCCTGCGTCAGCGGCCCCCTTGGCTGGCGGCCTGGTCAGGGCTGACTGCAGCTGAAAAAGCAAACCGCACACTTCACACTCTGCTCAGCAATTGTGCAGCCCAAAGAAAGCACTCTGGTGCCACCACGTGTGTGGTGCCCTATCTTGGTGGTGCGCCCTTTTAGCTCACTTTAGGGTCACTCATGGAAGGGCTCTCCTTTAGAAACCGCTCTGGAATGGAGAGGGTTTACCTGACCGTCTGGCCCACTCCCTAGCTGCGCTGTAAAAGCAGCCCAGGGGCTCACGAACAGCTTAACAGATAATAGTGCTTCACTCATCATCTGTCCCCTGGAGTTCCAACCACACCTAGGAGGCGGGGCATAAAAAATGATGGATTTCAGGTTGCAGATGAACAGATGAGGCCAGAGGCACCGTGAAGCCTGCTGGAGGCCACAGCATTGGATTTAAAATGCAGCAGCACCACACACTGTTGATCTGAGAAAGCCTCTTGCCCTTCCAGCTACCTACGGAGAAGCTGGGAAGGTTCCCTCTTGCCCATGCTGGGAGTCCCCTCCGGAGGGAGGATGACCAAGGCCCCTCACTTCCCGCTCCAGCTGCTTCACTCTGGTTTTTGCACCCTCTGACTCTGCCATCAACGCCCGGTTCTTTTTTGACAGCTCCACAATTTTGGTGGCAACCATGTCTCCAGCGACACCAGCTGTCCCTAAAAAGAAGGGAAGGGTGAGGTCAATTACAACATCAAACTCACGCCCCACCATCAACAGCACCAGGGTCTTGAAAGCTAAAGCTGCTTGGCATGGATGCTCACGAAGGGCACTGGCTTAGGAGGGGCACCACACACCCAGCAGCCCTGGGACCCAACTCCCATGAGCGGAAATGCAGCCACTCAGAGGTTCAGCATGTTCTAGGAAAGTTATAAAAGCAGAGCTTTCCTTCTGTGACAGTCGGGTTTACCACTCCATGATAGGGTTACGTCCACGTCCCTAACTCCGCTGTGCCCTCGGACGCGTAGGATGCAGTCCCGTTGGCCCTTCTATGACTCCGGGCTCAGCCACGTGGCTTGCTTTGGCCAAAGGCATGTTAACAGATAAGGTGCAGATAAGGCAGAGGCGGGAAAAGCACTCGTGCAGTTACACTCGCTGGTTCGCTTATGCCCTCCGCACAGGAAGAGCATATGTGGCTGCTGGTCTCAAGAGGAGGAAGAGTCACGCGAGGAACTATGGTCACAGCCTGGCCTATGTCGGCCAGTCCCCAGCCAACCCCGGTGTCTACGCTAAATACACGCTGACTGCTGCCGAGATTGCGAGGTTGTTCTTACAGCTTGGTGGCGACACGTACCCAGTACAAAGGCATACATTCATTTAGCAAATATTTGTTTTCTATCAAGTGCTGGGTCCTCTTGGTATTACGGATTCCATAGTGGATAAAAAAGACTCATGGAGTTACATTCAAGTAGGGGAGACAGATAATTTAAGACATCAAAAAAATAACTACATATTCTAATGCGTAGGAGGAATAAGTGTTGGGAAATATACTGGAGCTGGGCAGGGGGTAAGAATGAGGGAGGTAACGCTATTTTAGATGGACTGGCCGGGAAAGGCTCTCTGAGGAGGTGACAGACACCTGAATGAATGAAGTGAGAGTGTTCTCACCTAGGAAGGACATTGTAAGCAGAGGAGATGTAGGTACAAAGGTCTGGAGGTGGGAATGTGCTTAGAGTATCTGAGGACCATCAAGGACTCCGGAGTAGAGGGAAGGCTCCCTGCAGTGGGCAAGGGAAGGAGGCTGTGGAAGGAGGCTGGAGGATGTGGACAGGGGAAGCTGCATGGGCGGGAGCCGTGTGGAGGGCGGACAGTGGGAGCCAGCCCAGTGTGGTCACTGCCTCGCTGGGTGGCCCTGACAGCCCCTCACCCTCTCTGGAGTGCAGCTCCCCATCGGTGTGATGGCAGATGTGGTCAGATGGCCGGCGAGTTTCCTGAATGCTTCTGACACTGAAGCAGGGCGTACCTGGCAGTCCTATTTTTTAGTCGTACTTTTAACATGGCCATCATATGCCTCAGACACTGGTGGAAAGCAAACAGGCACTCGATGGCTTTCAAATCTCCTCAGCCCAGGCTCGCTCCTGCTGGCCTGGCTGAGGCAGCGAGGGGGCAACTAGGAGTAGCTGCCCTTGGAATCTCAGGTCTGCTGAGGAGGACAAGGACACGCCAGGAGGAAAGGCCCAGAGCAGACCTGGAGTCCCGGAGGATCTCGATGGCACCCTTGGCTCCTTCAACAGGCTGTGTGTCCGGGTGTCATCAACTCCAGCAGTTAAAAACCTGCAATTTCAGCGGAGGTCCGGTTCCGGTTAAGATGGAGTGAGCACATTCTGCCCTGTCTCTTTCACCGAATACAACCAAAAGCCGGGATAGGATGTGGAGGCGGCGCCCTGAGCATCCTGGGGAAGGAAAGCAGACCCAGAAGTGCAAACGGTCTGGTGGTACGTCTCCTCCCAGGACTCCAGTCGGCACAAATCCTGAACCGGCCGTCAGAAAGAGGTCCAGGAGAATGCCTTTCGAGTGCCAACAGCGCGAAGCGGGGCTCGGATGGAACGGGAAGAATCCTCCGGGTTTCTTTTTTTTATTCTTTACCAACCCTGTGTCCAGGCAAGCTCTGTCGGAGCTGCAACCCCTGATCAATGGGGGCAGCAGCCGATGGAAGCACAGAAATGCCATCTGCTAAAGAGAATCTCCTCCCTTTGGGTTCGTTACAATACGTATAACAGTTGAAAGCAAAAAGCATAACACTGACTGATAGGATTTTCAATATGTATGTGAATATAATACCTATAAGTCCTGCAATATACAGGGAGAGGTCAAGGGACCTGAATGGTGGCGAAGTTTCTAGACTCCATTTGAAGTGGTAAAACGTTAGTTCTATGTAGACTATAAAAAGGTAAGTACGTATCATTAGAACAATCACTAAAAAAAATACTACACAAACAAAAGCCAACAGCAATCACTGAAAATCCAGCCAAAGGGAACCAGTCTATCAGCTGTCAGTAGCTGTCACTTGCAGCATGGTTTGAAAGCAGAAATGGGCTTGTCAGATTTTCTCTCTGAAACGTGAAAATGGAAATCAGAAATGGTGACTTCGGAGTGAAGACTGGACTTCAGTCGTTTTCAGGGACACTTAGGGCTGGCAGTTAGATGAGGCCATGACCAAGTCGGTGTGTTAGCAAAGACTGGAAGAGACAGTGAACCAGGAGCGGGGCCTGAGGGAGGACGCGCAGGGCTGCTGCCCAGGCCCGCTGGGTGGAGAGGCATCTCCTGCACCCACTGGAGCCCACCAGCTTCTCTACACCTTGCAAACGGGCAAGCGGCCCCTTCCACAGCTGGATCCTCGGCCAGGCTGAGTCTGTCTACTTCCTCACAATACAAAGACTTGTCTCCAAGGTTTGTGTTTTTTGTTTCAGACAGGAAAGGCCCAAGAATGGAGGGAGGTGCATCAGGCCAGCCTGGGTCTTCAGGACACCAAACTCCCCTGGCTTTGCAACTCAGCAGTGACTGACCGCAGCTTTGGTCCTACCCTCAAACAGGGAGGGATAGTCTGGTGGGTGCAGAGTCAGCCCTGCTGCTCTCTGTGACTGGTGACGTCTACAAAACTTTCTGATTGATGAGCCACCTGGGAATTGCTCAATGGGTGTATACATAGCAGATGACAGTCAGGTCCAAAGTCCCCCTCCATCTGCAGGGCCAAAGCCAAACTCATAACCACAGAGCCGATGTCCAGCTCACACCGCAGATCAAAGGTCACTCCCAGACCTGCAAGGCCGAGGTCCTCACCGGACTCATGGGGCCTAGGTCTCCACCAACCCAGACTTTCAGGGCAAGGCCCAGCCCAGCCCCCATTGGTGGCTGGTCCCAGGATATCCTCCCAGAGCAGGCGGCTTCCCTGTCTCACTCTACCTTTCTGGAGCAGCAACAGCAGGTGCCGTAGAGTTAATGGCTGTCTCTACTGGAGCTTTTTGTTTCTTTGAGACAGGATCCCACTCTGTTGCCCAGGGTTCAGTGCAGTGGGGTGACTGTAGCTCACCGCGGGCTGCTGAGGCTTTTTCATGTTCACATCATAACATCTGAGCCAGCGCACCAAAGAGGAACGCACCCTGCCAGCCCTTGAACATCATGTGTGATGGCAAGTCCCTGTCATGAGGCCCAGCTGGGTCACCAGCATTGCCTAGGAGGCTTGCCTGCTGGCCCACGTTTTAATCCCTCATTGCCCCGTGCTCCCATTTTCTGGTGGGCTGGCCTCCCCGGGCCTGCTCTTTCCCTTTACCCTCTCCGTCACTTCCAGGACTCATCTGGACAAGCTTGACCACAATTGACCCTTGGCACCTCATGGGCACCGAACGTGCCGTCTGCCCTGTCTGAAGTCCCTGGACTGCAGGGCAAGGCCTGTCACAAGAATGTGGAGCTACCTGTGAAGGCAAGTCTGTCCTCGTCTATGTTCTTTCTGAGGTGTTTGATTTCAAAGTCCCTTTCCTTCAGCAGCTTATACAGTCTCCCGTTCTCGTCCACTTTTTCCCTGAGCTCGTTTCGAAGGTGTTCAATCTCATCTTCAAGCACCCTACAAGGCAAAGGCAGAATTAATGCTCCTTCAAGGCAAAGGCTCTGGTGGACAGGGGTCAGGTCTCCAGTGCCCAGGTGGACACACAGACATGCAGATGCAGACACACACATGTGAAAGAAGAAAGGTTTGAATGCTGTGCTCATTAGCTGGCTTCAGTAGGGAGTTATAAAACCCCCACTTAGAATTCATACTTTTTTTAAGCATCCATGGAGCATGCATAAAACATACCACAGAGCCACACTCACAGGTGTGAATGGCTCACACCTCTAATCCCAGCACTTTGGGAAGCCAAGGCAGGAGTCTGTGACTAGCCTAGGCAACGAAGAGAGACCCTGTCTCTAAAAATGAAAGGAAAAGTTAGCCAGGCATGGTGGTGTACACCTGTGATCCCAGTGACTCCAGAAGCTGAGGTGGGAGGACTGCTTGAGCCCAAGAGCTTGAGGCTGCAGTGAGCAATCTTACATTCCAGCCTGGGTGACAGTGCAAGACCCTGTCTCTTAAAAGAAAGAAAAAGTATTATAAGCTATAAAGGCAATCTTAGCAAATTCCAAATAATAACATTATACAGACTCTTTTCCCTAATGGCAAGTGACTGTATTAGAATCAATAATAACAAATAGAAACAAAACAAGGGCCAGGTGTGGGGCTCAGCCTGTGATCCCAGCACTTTGAGTGGCCCACGCCCGTGATCCCAGCACTTTGGGAGGCCCACGCCCATGATCCCAGCACTTTGGGAGGCCCACGCCTGTGATCCCAGCACTTTGGGAGGCCCACGTCTGTGATCCCAGCACTTTGAGTGGCCCACGCCCGTGATCCCAGCACTTTGGGAGGCCCACGCCCGTGATCCCAGCACTTTGGGAGGCCCACGCCTGTGATCCCAGCTCTTTGGGAGGCCCACGCCTGTGATCCCAGCTCTTTGGGAGGCCCACGCCTGTGATCCCAGCACTTTGAGTCGCCCACGCCTGTGATCCCAGCTCTTTGGGAGGCCCACGCCTGTGAGCACATCTCTTTGGGAGGCCGAGGCGGGCAGATCACGAGGTGAAGAGATGGAGACCAACCTGGCCAACATGGTGAAACCCTGTGTCTACTAAAATACAAAAATTAGCTGGGCGTGGTGGCGCTCACCTTGGGAAGCTAAGGCAGGAGAACAGCTTGAGCTCTGGAGGCGGAGGTTGCAGTGAGCTGAGATGGCACCACTGCACTCCAGCCTGGTGACAGAGCAAGACTCCATCAAAAAGGGAAGGAAGGAAGGAAGGAAGGAAGGGAGGGAGGGAAGGAGGGAGGGAGGGAAGGAAAGAAGGAAGGAAGGAAGGAAGGAAGGAAGGAAGGAAGGAAGGAAGGAAGGAAGGAAGGAAAGAGGGAGAGAAGGAGGAAGGGAGGGAAGGAAGGAAGGAGGGAGGAAGGGAGGGAACCAACCAACCCAAAACTCAGCATATGTTTGAAGCTAGAAAAATACTCTATACTCCTAAATTATTTATGGGTTAAGAAGAAATCATAATATGTATATAAAGCATTTAGAATGGATTGACTACAGAAGCTGTATTAGAACTTGGCAAGCTTCCTTTTGTCACTTCAACTGCATTTTACAAGTTTTGCTACAGCTCCTGTGGTACAAACACACACACACACACCCCTGAGAGATTTCAAACTTGCATTTACCTCTTCTCAAAGCTGCTTTTCGAGTGTGGCTCCCCGGCATGGAGAAGGCTGAGACCACCTGGGACCTCCAAGGGCTCCTCCTGGCCGTCAGCTCTGCTTGTGGGACTCAGTTCCTTCTCCCTCTTTCTCTCCATCTGCTTCTGTAACCGTTTGTGCTGCATCTGCTGCATCGCCTGGAACTGGAGCCGCAAAGTGTCCTGCGAGCTTTCATCTGCCGCCATCCTGCCCTAGGCGTCAGAAAAGGAGCGTGAGCCACACCAAGACTCAGCACGTAGTGCGCCCTGTCTGCAGCCCCAGCCCTGGAGTTCACTGCTCCGCGCTGCATGTGTGTCCACGTGGAAGCCCACCCTCATCTCACATCACTAGAAAGCGGAGGCGGAACTGAGCGGCCTCCCCATTCCCAAACACGCCACCAGATGGCCCATGGCATCAGGACCGTCTCCGTCACTCACACTCAGCATTCGACTCGAGCTGGCCCTAAATCAATGGCTCCCAACTCCGGCTGAACATTAAAGTCCCCCAGGAACTCCCAAATCACAATGCCTGGGACCATTTCCAGACCAAATAAATCTCAATTTCCAGGAACGGAGCTTGGCCATTTCTTCTTTTTCTTTTTAAATTCAGGTATAATTCACATACAGTAAAGTACACAAATTCTGACCACATGGCTCAATCAGTCTTTCCACAGACAGACACCTCTGTGGTACACGCAGATCAAGGCATAGGGCATTTCCAGTCCCTGAGCTACTCTGCGCCTCCTCCAGTGAATCCTCCCCCTGGGTAACTGCTATTCTGACCGCTACCATTGAAGATTAGTTTTGTCTGGTTTCTTTTTAGTCAATCTATCAAACAATAATTTATGTACAGTAAAATACATCAGGCGAGGTGCAGTGGCTCATGCCTATAATCACAGCACTTTGGGAGGCCAAGGCGAACGGACTGCTTGAACCCAGGAGTTTGAGGCCAGCCTGGGGAACGTGGCGAAACCCATCTCTACAAAACGCTGGCTGTGGTGGTGCAAATCTGTAGTCCCAGCTACGCAGCGGGCTGAGGCGGCAAGATCACTTGAGCCCAGAAGGTGGAGGCTGCAACGAGCCGCGATTGTGCCACCGCATTCCAGTGTGAGTAACAGTGAGACCTTGTCTCCAAAGAAACAAAAAAACAGACAAGCAAAAAACACCAATTTTATGTTACAAATGAATTTTGACAAATATGTTCACCTGTGTCAACCACCTCCGCATCATAAAAGAACATTTTCATCACGCCAGAATCCTCCTGTGTGCCCTTTGGCAGTCCATTTCCCTGCCTGTCCCAACCCCAGGCAAACTCAGGTCTGCTTTTGTTTACTACAGTTTTGCCTTTTCTGCAATTTCCTATGACTAGAATCACACAGTAGATAGCCTTTTGTGTCTGGCTTTTTCACTCGGTATGATCTTTTTGAGATTCATCCATATCACTGCATGCATTATAAGCTCATTCCTTTTTATTACTAATATACATTGTTTAGATAAATAACAATTTGACTATACATTCACCTGTTGTTGGACATCTGAACTGTTTCCAGTTTTGGCTATCACGAAGAAAGGTGTTGGCGGGCACGGTGGCTCATGCCTATAATCTCAGCACTTTGGGAGGCCGAGGTGGGCAGATCACCAGAGGTCAGGAGTTCGAGACCAACATGGAGAAACCCCGTCGCTACTAAAAATACAAAATCAGCCAGGCGTCTCACTCTGTCACCCAGGCGGGAGTGCACTGGCACGATCTTGGCTCACTGCAACCTCCACCTCCCTGGTTCAAGCAATTCCCCTGCCTCAGCCTCCCCAGGAGCTGGGATTACAGGTGCCTGCCACCACACCTGGCTAATTTTTTTGTATTTTTAGTAGAGTTGGGGTTTCACCATGTTGGCCAGACTGTTCTCAAACTCCTGACCTCAGGCAATCCACCCGTCTCAGCCTCCCAAAGCGCTGGGATTACAGGCATGAGCCACTGTGCCCGGCTATGAATATATGTTTTTATTTCTCTTGGGTATATACCTAGAAGCAAAAATTCTGGCTTATATGGTAAATTTATGTTTTACTTCAAAAGAAACTGCTAAACTGTTGGCCAGAGTGGCTGCAGCGTGTCACCTTCCCCAGCAATGTCTGGGGTCCCAGGTCCCATCCTTGTCTGCATTTACTGTGGTCAGCCTAAGTTTTAGTCTTCCCATTGGTCATGTAAAATGGTATCTCAGCTGGGGGTGGTGGCTCATGCCTGTAATGCCAGCTACTCTAGAGGCTGAGGCAGGAGAATGGCTTGAACCTGTAAGGCAGAGGTTGTAGTGAGCCAAGATTGCACCATTGCACTCAGCTGGGCAGCAGAGCAAGACTGTCTCAAAAAAAAAAATAAATAAATAGATAGGTAAATACATAAATTGGTTCAGATAAAATAAAAGTAAAATGCTATCTCAATGTGGTTTTAACTTGCATCTCTGCTGACTAGTTACCTTTCTTTTTTTTTTATTTTTATTTTTGAGATGGAGTCTTGCTCTGTCACCCAGGCTGGAGTGCAATGGCACGACCTCGGCTCACTGCAACCTCCACCTCCTGAGTTCAAGCGATTCTCCTGCCTCAGCCTCCCGAGTAGCTGGGACTCCAGGCGCATGCCACCACACCTGGCTAACTTTTTCTTTTTTAGAGATGGGGTTTCACTGTGGTAGCCAGGATCGTCTCCATCTCCTGACCTGGTGATCCACCCGCCTCAGCTGACGAGCTACCTTTCATGTGCTTGCTGGGCATGTGTCCATCTTGTTTTGTGACATGACTACTTGCATTTTTTTGCCCATTTTAAAAGTGTATCGTCTGTTTTATAACTGGGTGGTCAGTTTCTTATACATTCTTGACATTTTGTCTGTTAGAACTTCACATAAATGAAATAATAGGGCACAGACTCTGGAATTATTAAACGTTCCCCTCATGATTTTAAAGTGCAGCCAGTGTGACGTCCCTGCCTTAAACCAACCTCAAGCCACACCATCTACCTATCATGCAATTAACCATAAATCTTGTATATTCTCTATAAACGTCCTAAAATCTGCCCTCACGTCCCCATTCCCACTGACATCAGGCTCATAGCCACGGAGGGGCATCTGCACTTGCTGTTACCTCTGCCAGGAACGTCCCTTCCCCAGACATCCACCTTACCGACTTCCTCTCCAATGTCACCTTATCACAGAGGTCTCCTCACACGCTACTGTAAAAAGCATCCACCCCCCACTCCCCACGCCTCTGCCCCGTGGAGAGCGCCCGCCCCCACTCCCCAGGCCTCTGCCCCGTGGACAGCGCCCGCCCCCACTCCCCAGGCCTCTGCCCCGTGGAGAGCGCCCGCCCCCACTCCCCACGCCTCTGCCCCGTGGACAGCGCCCGCCCCCACTCCCCAGGCCTCTGCCCCGTGGACAGCGCCCGCCCCCACTCCCCACGCCTCTGCCCCGTGGACAGCGCCCGCCCCCACTCCCCAGGCCTCTGCCCCGTGGACAGCGCCCGCCCCCACTCCCCACGCCTCTGCCCCGTGGACAGCGCCCGCCCCCACTCCCCAGGCCTCTGCCCCGTGGACAGCGCCCGCCCCCACTCCCCACGCCTCTGCCCCGTGGACAGCGCCCGCCCCCACTCCCCACGCCTCTGCCCCGTGGACAGCGCCCGCCCCCACTCCCCACGCCTCTGCCCCGTGGACAGCGCCCGCCCCCACTCCCCACGCCTCTGCCCCGTGTCGTCTTCCTCCTCCACGGCACTTAGGTCACCTGACACGTTGTATTCCGATCTGTTTACTTGTTCACCGCCCCTCTCCCTCCGCAGCAGGCACTGTGTGCCCTGCCGTATCCTGCCTATAGCAGGGCCTGGGATGCTGCAGGCACGGGAGGAATACTTGGTGAAGAATGACTACCATTTGCTGAGGGACTGCTTTCTCTAAAGCACAGCTCTGAGCCTGACAGGCTCCGGCAGATGCCCCTCAGCCACAGAGCCAAGTCCAACAGCACAAGCGCTTTGGATCTGGCCTCAGCGTCTTCTTCTGGCCTGTTTTCCCTTTCCTGACGCCGGTCCTAGCTGCTTGTGTGGACCTGCCCCTCCGTTCCTACACCTCCTTCTCCTCCAAGGCTTCGGTCTTGCTGGTCCTCCCACAGCGGCATCAACACCAGGGTCCTTGTTTGACCCTCCGGGAGGAATGCTCTCCCTGCCCAGACAGCCCCAGCTGCTGAATCTGTCCCTTCTCAATATGCGCATCTCCATCTCACACACGGCGGTGGTCCCAGAGCCTGTACTCACTTACTCTTACACTCGCTTTGGTGCCACATTCCCAGGCCCCACCCCGAGAGAATCTGATTGAAATCGGTCTGGAGTGGAGAGCCAGGTGGTTTTAACGTGCCCTGGGCCGAGCCCAGGGTCTGGCAGAGGTGAAGCACAAGCAGGAGCTGGTGTTTTGTGGAAATTCTTTACCAGGCAGCCCCGCACAGCAAGAGGAACGGGAAAGAAAACCTGTACTGTCCACACCTGGACATTCCAGAAAACAGCTTTGGCCTTCGACCTGCTCCTGAGAGACTCTCTGAGCGCTGCGAGCACCTTCCTGATGAGAGCGTTTTTCCTCACCTGGCAGCCTTGGGCCATTGCAGTCTATGCTAATTAACAATGTGATTCATTGCTGGGTGTGGGGTAGGCTGCAGGGGGCTGGACATTGAGTGACTGAGGCCAACTGTACCTGCATGACCATCTCCTAATAAAAACCCTGGACACCAAGACTCAGCGGAGCTTCCCTGGCTGGCAATACTCCACGTAAGTTGCCCCGAATGGCTTCCAGGAGAAGTGAGCACTGTCAACAGGACTCCGCTGGGAAAGGACTGGAGGCTGGCACCTGTGTCTCCCGGACTCCGCCCTATGTGTCTCTTCGCCGATTTTGACCTGTATTCTTTCATCGTCATAAATAATACACGTGAGTATAATGGCTGACCCGAAGGCCAAATTCTCTGTTAAAGGTAAATGTTAGGCCAGGCATGATGGCCCCCACTATAATCCCAGCACTTTGGAAGGCCAAGGTGGGAGCATAGCTTGAGCCCAGGAGGTTGAGGCTACAGTGAGCTGTGATCCAGCTACCACACTCCAGCCTGGGCAACAGCGAGGCCCTGTCTCCAAAATAAAAACAGAAAAACTTTAAACAAACCCAATTTCACGGAATTTAATTGAGCAAAGAACGATTCACAGATTCAGAGAGACTCCAGGGCTGCCACCTGACCAGGTGAAATGTACGGACAGAGAAAAGTACCTGATGGACAGAAATAGCGGGGTTGATTGCAGCTGGCCGTTTGCCCTTCCTGGATACACGCTGAACAGCTGGCTGCCTGTGATTGGCTGAAAAGAGTAGGTTACGGTCTGTTTAAATATCTACTTTGGTTACATCTGGTCTCGAACTCCTGGCCTCAAAGTGATCCGCCCACTTCAACCTCCCAAAGTGCTGGGATTACAGGTGTGAGCCACTTCGCCCAGCCTGAGATTCATTCTAAGCCAAATATGAATGATCATGGCCTGTGACTCAGCCCTCAGGAGATCCTGAGACCACGTGCACAAGGTGGTAGGGGCACAGCTTGGTTTTACACATTTCAGGCAGACCTAAGACATCAATCAAATACATTGAAGCTATCTACTAGTTTGGTCAGAAAGGCAGAGCAACTCCAAGGTCAGGAGGGAGGAGCTTCCAGGCCACAGATTTAAAATTATTCCGATTGGCAGTTGGTTGAAAGAGTTACTGTGACTAGAAAGGAACGTCTGGGTTAGGAGGAGAGACCAGAGTTTTACTGTGTGGATGAAGCCTCTGGGCAGCAGGCTTCAGAGCGAATAGCGTGTAAGTGTTTCTTATCAGACTTAAGGTCTGTGTCGACTTTTTTGGAATTCCCGAAGGGAGGAGGGCACAATGAAGCAGTCAGAGCCCTGCTTCCCGTCAAGGCCTGAACCAGCCCTTCAGGTTAACTTGGGAGTGCTCTGGCTGAGAAGGAAGTCCACTCAGATGGTTGAGGGCCTTTGAATGTTACGTGTGGTTTCCACCAGCTTCTTTGTTAAAGTTTACGGATCTGGCAACGCTGGGCCCATAATCCCACATGGACAGCAGCTGCTATCAGAGACTTCCTTTGGGGCACAATATGTTCTTTCCATTAAACCACTGTCCCTGCCACTTCCAGATGCTGCAGCCAGCGCAGCAGCTGCCCATTATCAATGCACATAAATGTTGTTCTTTCTCTTGCACCTGCTGAATTCACTTTTATTTCCCATCAGCCACAGCACGTTTCGGGTTTGTGGCTCCCGCTGAGGATTAAGCCCGGTAGCACCTCACAGGCTGGCTTCGGCCACTCCCCTCCCTGGGAGGCCTTCCTCCCAGGCCTCCCCATCCCAGCCCTTCACCTTCCCACTAACACCCAGTTAGCCTCTAGGATTCCCCTCAGGGGACTGTGTGGACTCCCAGAATCCTTAGGGCCCCCCTTAATCACTAAACTTAACCTCAATTTATTATAATTATCTATCATTTTATTTACGTTACTTCCCTTTACAAAGAGACCTCTTAAAAGCAGGGGTCCTAATAATATCTTATTCGTTTGCTAATTCTCAGCATCTTGCCCAAAACAGGCCTTCAACTGAGGTTGGGAGAACTGTCACCGAATGAATGGACACAGTAACTTGTAAAGAGCAGGTGCAGAGAATGTGATGGGTGTGGGGAACTATGACGGGTTCAGAATGGCCAGAGGGCAGGGCAGACTTGGGGAGGCACCAGAAGGAGCATCTGATCTGCCCAGCGAAGGAGCCTGGACTTTATCCTGAGGCGCTGCAGATGTTCCGAGTGTGCACACAGGATCACCTCTGCCTTCACAGAGCCAGAGGCAAAGGGCCTAGCAAGGAGGGGTCTCTGGGAAGGCATGTGGGCCTAAATCAAAACTGCACCTGTAGAGATGGAGAAGGGGGGGAACAGGAATATCTGCCAAATGGAAGGGACTGAAGGCAGGTATGCTGAGAAGGAGAGGGGAGGAACTTGGGCTGCGTTGAGTTTGAGTGATTGGGGAGATAGCAGGCCCTGACAGGACTGGTTTTCCATGCTGCAGACAAGGTGGTGGACTTTGAGATGCTGGGTGGGTCTGGGACTCAGAAGGGAAGTCCGAACTGGAGCCTCAGGTGGTATAGACCTAGAGTGTGGACAAAGCAGGATGAACAGAAGGTGCAGAGTGAGGAGGGGGAGAGAGGGAAGGAGGAGGAGGAGGAAGAGGAGGCAGCTGGAGCATGTAACATCCTGACAGGTTCATCTTGCCTGCTGTCCAGAAGACCAATGTGCTGAAAACAGCAGGTTTTGCAGCAAAGAAAGAATTCAACTGGCCAGTCAAGTGAGTGGAGGGAAGGTAATTCCCAAATCTCCCTCTGACTGCAGTGAGCCATGATTGCACCACTGCACTCCAGCCTGGGTGACAGAGTGTGATCCTGTCTCAAAAAAAAAAAAAAAATCCTGCGCCTCCAAGAATATTAGCAAATTGAATCCAACGATATATTTGAATAATTATACCACATGACCAAATAGGAGTTAAGTATGCAAGGCTGGTTTAACATCAGAAAATCAGTTAATGTAACCTATCACATCAACAGGCTAACAAAGAAAAGTCACACGATTCACACAATCATATTAATAGACACAGAAAAAGCATTTGACCAAATCCAATGCTTGTTCATGATAAAAAAACTCTAACTAGGAATAGGGGAGACTTCTTCAATTGGATAAAGAACGTCTACAGAAATCATACCGCTACCATCGCACTTGGCAGTGAGAAACTACAAGCTTTCCCCCTAAGACTGCGGACGTGGCAACATGTCCCTTCTCTCCACTCTCACTTAACATCATACTAGAAGTTCTGCCTGATGGAATAAGACAAGAAAAGGAAATATATATATATGAAAGGAAGAAATAAAATCGCTTTGGTTGCAGATGACTGATTGTCTATGTAGAAAATCTCAAAGAATCTATTAAAAAAAAAAAAACTCCTGGAACTAGTAAGTCATTGTAGCAAGGTTGCCATAAGTAAGGTTAATATACAGAAGTCAAATGCTTTCCCACATACTAGCAATAAGCAATGGAAAACTGAAGTTAAGAATGTGAGACCATATATATTAACGCAAAAATGGAGATACCTGGGTATAAATCTCTTTTTTTTTTTTTTTTTGAGATGGAGTTTTGCTCTTGTTACCCAGGCTGGAGTGCAATGGCGCAATCTCGGCTCACCGTGATCTCGGCTCACCGCAACCTCCGCCTCCTGGGTTCAGGCAATTCTCCTGCCTCAGCCTCCTGAGTAGCTGGGATTACAGGCACGTGCCACCATGCCCCTATTTTTGTATTTTTAGTAGATACAGGGTTTCACCATGTTGACCAGGATGGTCTCTATCTCCCGACCTCGTGATCCACCCGCCTCGGCCTCCCAAAGTGCTGGGATTACACCTAATATGTATAAGATCTATATTAGGAGAAATATAAAATTCTGATAAAATCAAGAACTAAACAAATAGTTCTCATGAACATGAATAGGAAGAATCAATATTGTTAAGATGTCAGTTCTTCCCAAATTGATCTACAGATCGAATGCAATCACAATACAGAAATCCCAGCACCAGGATGGCGGTCGTGGAAGCTGGAATCCACTAAGGAGTGTGTAACGACTCACCTGCCGGGAAAAATAAAAAAAGAAATCCCAGCAAATTACTGTATGGATATTGACAAAATGATTCTAAAGTTTATGTGGAGAGGCAGAAGATCCAGAAGATCCAACACAATATTAAAGAAGAACAAAGGTGGAAAACTGACACTACCTGACCTTAAGACTTACTATAAAATGATAGTCATTAAGACAGTGTGGTGTTGGTGAAGAAACAGACAAATGAATCAATGAAACCAAATGAAGAACCCAGAAATAGACCCATACAAAGAGAGTCAACTGATATTGACAAAGAAACAAAGGCAATGGTGCTGGAACAACAGATATCCACATGTGAAAAAGTGAATCTAGACGCAAACCTTATGCCTGTCACAAATATTAACTCAAAATGGATTATATACCTAAATGTAACACAGGAGAAAATCTAGCTAACCTTGGGTTTGGCTATGAGTTTTCATATATAATACCAAAAGCATGATACATGAAAGAAAAAAATTGATAAATTCAATGTCATTAAAATTATAAACTTCTACTCTGTGAAAGATACTGTTAAGAAAATGAAAAGAGGCTGGGATCAGTGGCTCATGCCTGTAATCCCAGCACTTTGGGAGGCTGAGGTCGGTAGGTCACCTGAGGTCAGGAGTTCAAGACCAGCCTGGCCAACATGGCGAAACCCCTTCTCTACTAAAAATACAAAAATTGTCTGGGCATGGTGGTGGGCACCTGTAATCCCAGATACTCAGGAGGCTGAGGCAGGAGAATTGCCTGAACCCGGAAGGTGGAGGTTGCGGTGAGCTGAGATCGCGCCACTGCACTCCAGCCTGGATGACAAGAGTGAAACTTCGTCGTCCGGGGGGGGGGGCAAAAGATCTAAAGAAACTCCTCAACAAAAAAGAAATATGGATGGTAAAGAGAAATATGAAAAGGTGTTCAGCATCATATACCACTAGGAAACTGCTAATTATAACAAAAATGAGAAGTCGTCACACACCTATCAGAACAGCTAGAAGGCAAGACCTTGACAACATCCAATGACGGCAAGAACGTGAAGCAACAGGCATTTCCATTTATTGCTGGTGGGAACGCAAGAGGGAAAAGCCGCTCTGTGAGACAACTGGGTCATCTTTTCGAAGCTAAACAGTCTTGCCATATGACCCAGTAATCATATTTACCCAAATGAACTGAACAATATGTCCACACAAAAACCTGCACATGAAATGTTCCTAGTTTTACTCGTAATTATCAAAAATCAGAAAAAAAAAAACAAGATGTACTTCAGCAGATGAATAGATAACCTGGTACGCTCACACCAGGGAATATTATTCAGTGATGAAAAGAAATGAGCTATCAAGCCACGAAAAGACACGAAAGAAACCTAAACGTGTGTTGCTAAGTGAGGAAGCCAGTCTGAAAAGGCTACAAACTATATAATTGCAAACTGTATAATCTGGAAAAGGCAAAATTATAGAGAATTAAAAGATATCGGTGGTTGTGAATCCCTTCTAAACGAAAAATGTCAGTGGTTTCCAGGGGCTGGCTGGGAGGGGGAATGAACAGTAAACCCTTGGGGTTTTCAGGGAAGTGAAAGTGTTCCATGCACTTTAATGGTGGATACATAGCATTACACATTTAGCAAAACTTGTAGATCTGTAGCCTAAAGCAATGAACGCTGGCCAGGTGTGGTGACTCACAGCTGTAATGTCAACACTCTAGGAAGCCAGGGTGGGAGGACCACTTGAGGCCAGGAGCTTGAGATCAGCTTGGTAGCATAGCAAGACCATAGCTCTACCAAAAATTTTTTTAAATTAGCCAGGCCTGGTAGCATGTGCCTGTGTTCCCAGCTACTCAGGAGTCTGAGGTGGGAGGACTGCTTGAGTCCAGGGGTTCCAGGCTGCAGTGAGCCATGATCACACCACTGCACTCCAGCCTGGGTGACCAAGTGAGACCCTGTCTCAAAACAACAACAAATGAACCTGAATGTAAACTATAAACTTTGGGTAGTAACAACAGATCAATATAGTTGTATCAATGGTAACAAATGTACCACTCCAATGCAACGTGAAAGATGTTAACAGAGAAAACGGGAATATGGAAGGTTTTCTGAACTGTTTTCTGTTCAATGCTTCCATAAATCTGCTTTAAGTCTATTAATTTTCTTTTAAAAGTAAAGGCTAGGTTAGGAACGGTAGCTCATGCCTGTAATCGCAGGACTTTGGGAGGCCCGGGTGGGAGGATCACCTGAGGTCATGAGTTCGAGACCAGCCTGGCCATGTCTACTAGAAATACAAAAATTAGCCAGGCGTGGTGGCGGGTGCCTGTAATCCTAGCTACCCGAGGGCCGGAGGCAGGAGAATCGCTTGAACCCGGGAGGCAGAGGTTGCAGTGAGCTGAGATCGCACCACTGCACTCCAGCCTGGGCGATAGAGTGAGATTCCGTCTAAAAAAAAGAAAAAAGTAAAGGCTAGAGCTGCATGGAAAGAACTCTTGGCCCAGGCAGGACTTAGAGCCCGGGAGGACAGGGAGTGGGAAGCGTGGCAGCCGCTCAGGAGTCCTGTGAGGAAACAAGATCCCAAGGGCTGTTGAGTACACAGGTGACGGACCAGTGAGGAAGGACTGAGGCCCCTTGCCCCATCGGCCGCCCTCTTTGTTTCACTGCTTTTCTCTTCCTCTCTCCTTTTCTTTCTGCTTTTACTGTGTTCTTTTCGAGTATTCTCAACAACAGGCTGGGGGCCTGGAGGTGTGGCGGAGACGCCCGCGGATGCCTAGTTTGGCGCCCTGAATGAGGCCTGCTAGCATCTACGCAGGGATGGGTTTGGGATGGGGCCGCGGTGAGGATCTGGTTCCCGGGCTGGAGTCTGCGCTTGGAGGGGAACTCCCTCTGGCGAGTCCTCAGTCCTGTGGGGGCCAGAGGCAGCGCGCTCGGGCCGGGGTGTGCGCTCAGGCTCGGGCCCGCGCTCCTGGCAGCTCGGGCTCTCCCGGCTCCGGCCCGGCCCTTCCGCCCTACCCGGCACTTACCGCGGTCTCTCTCCACCTCTCCCTGCCGCGGCTAGGCCACTTCTTCCGGACGCCGGCACGCGCTGCCCTGGCAACCGTCACCAGGGAAACCAGCGTCATCACTCGCGCGTCCTCAGCGCGTCTACGTCAACGCGTCTCTACGGGGGCCGAGGGGCGCCAAGAGTCCTGAAAGTGACGGAGGCGTTGACGGCGCGCGGGGCCGGGTCCCAGTGGGCAGCATCCCGAGTGCGCTGGAGATTTTTAAAAAGTTTTGTGGACCAAACGTTGTGCACAGAGACGTGCGTTCCGCTCTCCTGCTGGGGAGTTAAAAAGCGAACGATCGCACCATGAAATTGATAATAGCTATTCAGATGTATGTGAAAAATGTAAAACGATGTGGAGGAAGGCCGTGCTACGATGGCGAGTGAGGAACCAGGACGCAGTACAGCGAAGTAAATCAATAAAGTTGTGTTTACGGCAAACTAGGCACTAAAACAAGACCTAAATAGAAACCTTAGAAGTGGTTCCGGGCCGGGCGCGGTGGCTCACGCCTGTAATCCCAGCACTTTGGGAGGCCGAGGCGGGTGGATCACGAGGTCAAGAGATCGAGACCACCCTGGTCAACATGGTGAAACACCGTCTCTACTAAAAATACAAAAAGTTAGCTGGGCACGGTGGCGCGTGCCTGTAATCCCAGCTACTCAGGAGGCTGAGGCAGGAGAACTGCCTGAACCCAGGAGGTGGAGGTTGCGGTGAGCCGAGATCGCGCCATTGCACTCCGGCCTGGGTAACGAGCGAAACTCCGTCTCAAAAAAAAAAAAAGTGGTTCTATTTGGGCAGTGGAATAGCAGTGCTGCGTTTTCATTTTTACGCTTCAGAGGATTTTAAAAATAATGAACATCGTTTATTTTCATAGAGGAAAACACTTTTTTTTTTT
This sequence comes from Saguinus oedipus, assembly GCA_031835075.1. Classification (NCBI taxonomy): domain Eukaryota; kingdom Metazoa; phylum Chordata; class Mammalia; order Primates; family Cebidae; genus Saguinus; species Saguinus oedipus. The sequence goes on along the minus strand of CM063185.1, from coordinate 1,352,699 downwards.
AATGGCACCTTCCGATTTAAGACAATACGATATTTCAGGGCTATATGGGGGTGGGAGGCAAGTTTCTAGGAAAGATGATTCAAGGGCGTTTTCCAATTAATTATTTATTTATTTACGTGTTTATTTATTCTGAGACGGAGTCTTGCTCCGTCGCCCAGGCTGGAGTGCAGTGGTGCGATCTCGGCTCACTGCACCCTCCACCTCCCAGGTTCAAGCGATCCTCCTGCCTCAGCCTCCCGAGTAGCTGAGACTACTCGGCTAATTTTATTTTTTTTTTATTTTTAGTAGGGACAGGGTTTCACCATGTTGACCAGGCTGGTCTTGAACTCCTGACCTCAGGCGATCCCCCTACCTCGACCTCCCAAAGTGCTGGGATTACAAGTGTGAGCCACGGTGCCTGGCCAAATATTTATAGTGGCCTTCCTAATTTGAAAGCCTTGATAGTTGTTTTTCTGTTTTTGTTTGTTTTTTCCTCAGACGGTGAATGAATGCCCACCCCACAGACATGCATACATGACGATAGGGCACGAGACGGCCATCAGCACGGCGGGTCTAGACTCAGAATTTTCTGATAAAGGAAAAGCAGATCTTTCCTGTTGGCGTCCAGTTGCTGCTTGGTGAGCTGAGGGTGGCAGAACTATAAATCTGCGGGTGGTCGCAAAGACAGCATAAAGAGCAGGGTTCAGGCATAGGTGAGCCTCAAAGGATGAGGGTCTTTTTGTACGGTGTGTGTAGTGGGGAGTATCATCGTTTACCTCATGACGAGCGGACTGTGTGGGATAGGAAAAGGAACAGCCATGTCTACTTAGAGGGCTTCTGGAAAGCATGGTTCCCAGGAGAAAGCCAGGTTTCCATTAAAGTAAGAACATGGGGCCGGGCGCGGTGGCTCACGCCTGTGATCCCAGCACTTTGGGAGGCCGAGGCGGGTGGATCACGAGGTCAAGAGATCGAGACCATCCTGGTCAACATGGTGAAACCCCGTCTCTACTAAAGATACAAAAAATTAGCTGGGCATGGTGGCGCGTGCCTGTAATCCCAGCTACTCAGGAGGCTGAGGCAGGAGAATTGCCTGAACCCAGGAGGCGGAGGTTGCGGTGAGCCGAGATCGCGCCATTGCACTCCAGCCTGGGTAACAAGAGTGAAACTCAGTCTCAAAAAAAGAAAAAAAATGTAAGAACATGCTGTGAGAAAGTTTAGGACGCAGGAGAATTTCAGAACAGACGAATTGGAACGTGCATTAGAAAGTCTGGGAATGGAGGCCACATTTGCTCCAGCAATTCAAGGATTATGTTTGACAAGGATATCATTCTTGCAGTAACCGATTTTTTCAAAACCAGGGATGATTTTCCTCTAGGTTGGTTACTTTTCCACTGTCTTCACTAAGGCTCTCAGGCCATTTTTTTTTTTCTGCCCAAAACTCTCTTGAGAATTTTCTTTAGTTTATAAGCTTGACATTTTATCATCCAAGAAGCTGGATAATCCAATCTCATCACCGGTATTTCCTCGTGTAGAGTATACAGATGTTTGTTAATTCCAGCCCACTTGTTTCTCTAACCGGAAGTACCTGCAGGACACTGCTCTTTGTATTGTTGGCTTTTTAATTTGAAATTGTATTGCGCTTATTATAGAATCACATGCACTTGTAAGAAACAATAGAGATCCCCTGTATACCCTTCCAGTTCCCCACAAAGGTAACATTTGGCAGAACTTAAGTATAATGTCATAACCAGGATATTGACATCGATACGACCTACTCCTCTTATTTAGATTTCTCCAATTTAACTGTACTTTTCTTCTGATTTATCGTGTGTTGGTTTCTGTGTCCACAACCATCAAGATAGCAAATACTGGCCGGGCACAGTGGCTCATGCACACCTATAATGCCAGCATTTTGGGATGTCGAGGTGGGCAGATCACTTGAGGCTAGGAGTTCAAGTCCAGCCGGGCCAAGATAGTGAAACCCTGTCTCTAGTAAAAATAATGAAAATTAGCCAGGCATGGTGGTGGACACCTGTAATCCCTGTTACTCGGGAGGCTGAGGCATAAGAATCACTTGACCTCAGGAGGTAGAGGTTTGTAGTGAGCTGAGATTGTACCACTGCACTCCAGCCTGAGGGGCGGAGTGACAAAAAAAAATCCCAAATACGGTCACAAGGATCTCTCTGTTGTCCTTTTATAACTATGTATGCCTCCCTCCTTCCTCCTGCCCTAGTCCCTAACCCTAACCCTAAGTCTTTATAACCACGTCGGTCCTCCATTTCTAAACTTTTTGTCATTTCAAAAATGTTATATAAATGAAATAATGTAGCATGTAGACTTTTTAGGATGAATTTTTTAAAACTCAGAATAGTTCCTGGGAGATTCATCCAAGTTGTATATCAATTATCCATTCCTTTTTATTGCTGAGTAGTTCTAGTATGAATGTACCAGTTTGTTTAACCATTTACCCACTGAAGGACATCTGGGCTGTTTCCAGTTAGGAGCGATTATGATTCAGCTGTTGTATTCATGTATGGGTTTTGTGTGAGCATATGTTTTCATTCCTATGGAGGAGTGCAGTTGCTGTGTAGTAAGGTAATTGCATATCTGGTTTTAGAAGAAATTGCCAAAGCTGTTTTCGAGACTATTCCACTTTACACTCTTACCAGAAGTGTTGAGTGATCCAATTTCTCCACCACCTTGCCAGCATTGGTGTTGTCACTGTTTTTTAGTTATTTTAATGGGTGTATAGTGGTTCTCATGTACATGAGTAATACTGAACATCTTTTTCATGTGCTTACTTGCCATCTGTATATTTTCTTTGGTGAAGTGTCTAGACAGTTCATCTCTTTTGCTCAATTTCTAACTGTCGAGTTTTGAGAATTCTTTATATATTCTTTATATATTCTATATACTAGTCCTTTGTGGGATACGTGGTTTGCAAACACTTTCTCTGAATCTGTAGTTTGTCTTTTAATCCTCTTCACTTGGGCTTTCACAGAACAAAAGGCTTTTTAACAAGGTCCCGTTTATGGATTGTGCTTTTGATGTGAAGTCTAAGAATTCTTTGCCTAGCCCTGGGTCCCAAAGATTTCCCACCATTTTTATAAAAGTGTTAGTGTTTTATGCCCGTGATTTATTTTGATGTCATTTTTACATAAGGTGTGAAGTTTAGGTCAAGGTTCTTTTTTGCTTTTTCGCCTATGATGTCCCATTGGTCCAGCACCATTTGTTGGAAGGCTATGCTTCCTCCATTGAATTGCTTTTGCACTTTTTCAAAAATCAGATGAGCTAACTCAGCAACGAAACCCGATTCAAAAATGGGCAAAGGAATTCAACAGACATTAATCCAAAGAAGATACACACATGACAGATAAGCGAACGACCGCAGGCCCAACATCACTAACCACCAGAGAAATGCAAACCAAAACCACAGTGAGATGCCACTTCACACTCATTAGGATGGATATTATCCAAAAAACGGAAAACAGCGCGTGTTTGCCAGGATGTGAAGAATTTGGAACGCTTATGCATGTCTGGTGGGAATGTAAAATGGTACATCCACTGTAGAAAACAGTTTGGCGGTTCCTCAAAAAGTTAAACATTGAATTGCCATATGACTTACAATTCCACTTCCAAGCATATGCCCAAAAGATTTGAAAGAAGGGAGCCGGGCACAGTGGCTCACACCTGTAATCCCAACATTCTGGGAGGCCAAGGTGGGTGGATCACCCGAGATCAGGAGTTCCAGATCAGCCTGGCCAATATGGTGAAACCCCACCTCTACTGAAAAAACACAAAAATTAGCCGGGCATGGTGGCAGCTGCCTATAATCCCAGCTACTACCTGTGGGGGGTCTAACGGCTTTGGTCCTAACTTAGATTCTCCGCATAGTTCCATGTAGTTCCGACTCTAAAGCGGGATCTTTACCCTTGCTTATTTCCCTTAATGATAAGTCACCACATAGATTCCCCTCACTGACATTCTCTCTCCCACAACAAGTAAACATAACATCAGCAGCGGTCCTACTCTTACTATGAGAAACCAAAATGAACTGAACAGTCAGAAGTGGGAATACCTGAGTTCTGACTCTGCCATTAGTCAAGTCACAAACCTCAACGTTCTTCCCAAAGTAATAATAGTACCTTTATTATCATGATAGTCAAATAGGTCACGGAAGTGCTTTGTAAAATGTGAAATATTCTTTTTTAATTGAGACGGAGTTTCGCTCGTTACCCAGGCTGGAGTGCGATGGTGCGATCTCGGCTCACTGCACCCTCCGCCTCCTGGGTTCAGGCAATTCTCGTGCCTCAGCCTCCTGAGTAGCTGGGATTACAGGCACGCGCCACCATTCCCAGCTAATTTTTTGTATCTTTAGTAGAGATGGGGTTTCACCATGTTGACCAGGATGGTCTCGATCTCTTGACCTCGTGATCCACCCGCCTCGGCCTCCCACAGTGCTGGGATTACAGGTGTGAGCCACCGCGCCAGGCCAAAATGTGAAATATTCTTTTTTTTTTTTTTTTTTTTTTTGCCAATCAATGAGAGCTTGTAAGGTTGCTGAGGTTGGTTGGCCTTGAACTCGGCCTCGCCTTCGCAAGCGCCACGACATCCGGCCGGAGCCACTTTGGGCCCCCGTGAAATATTCTTTGGTTATCTTTATTATTTTAGCAGTCATACATATTACTACGGATTTCGCTGTTTTGCCTGTTATTGGAAGCAAATTTTACTACAGCTTAAAACAAAGGCCTCATTTGGCTCTCTCCATTTCACAGCTCTCATTCTAGACCTCAGCTTTTCAGGCCCCAAATCCAATCTGGTCATTTTGCCATGAGCATCTCTTGGGGCTAGACTGACACCAGTCACACGTGACTGACACGTAAACCAGGAACACGAAGCCACACTTTATATCTGTGGGTTGTGAGCCATGTTCAGGGGCTCTCCCTTCCCAGCTAAGAGTCACCAGAAAGACACTGTGAGCATGGATTCAGAACAAACAGAAACCAACTGCCTAGAGGTGTTTTTGGCCCAGAGTTAAGCCTTTTTAAATTACTCTACTTCACAATCAGGAGCCCTATATAGATAAAAACTGTTCATTTTCTCCAGGTTCAAGCCCCTTCCTGCTGGAAGTTCTGCCTCTACAACCTGCCATGGATGTGGGCTTTGCTAGCTAACAGCACATTTTAGTTTCACACCATTTTGACTATAGTCACTCTTATTTTATCCATGGAACTATTTAAGATGTGTTTGTATAGATGTGGTCTCATTCATCATATATTGACTTTAATAAAAAACTCAACGTTCTGCCAGATTGGTCAGTCCTTAGTTCCCAGGGGCCCCTCTGATACATGAGGTCTAGCCTGGCTCTCCACCAAGCCTTCAGCATGAGGTTGCTCATGTACTTTTATTTTACCCTCAAATTTCTCAATTCCATTCTTGGCTCACATCATGGTCCTTCAAAACATTTGGACGAAAGTAACCTGATCCTGGTAATTATTCATTTCTCTCATTAACTAGGTCCCCAATTTCTGCGCACTTACTAGTATTTACCACTTCCACAGCAAAGACCATTTGTATGTGGGAAGCTCCGCAGCTTCCGTTCTATAGAGGCTGAAGCAATGAGCCAGGTGTGGGGGCGTGCACCTACAGTTCCAGCTACTCGGGAGGCTGAGGCAGGGGGACTGCTTGAGCCCAGGAGACAGAGCTGCAGTGAGGTATGATCACGCCACAGCCCTCCAGCCTGGGTGAAGGAGCAAGACCCAGTCTCAATTAAAAAATACATAGCTAGGCCAGGCGCAGTGGCTCACGCCTGTAATCCCAGCACTTTGGGAGACTGAGGCAGGGGGACTGCCTGAGCTCAGGAGGTGGAGATCACCGTGCCCAACATGGTGAAATCCAGTCTCTACAAAAAACACAAGTATCAGCTGGGCGTGCTGGCCCACGCCTGTAGTCCAACTTCTTGGGGTGCTGCGGTGGAAGATCACTTGAGCCCAGAAGGTTTGAGCTCAGGGGGTCAGTGGGAGACGGGGTTATCGTTGACAGAAATGAATGAGGTAGGAAGGGGTGCCATGAGGCAAACAATAGCTGTGGTTGTGGACAAGCTGAGACCAGGTAAGGACCATAACTCAAAGGTGTGATGGCAAAATTTTATTCAGTCTCTAACACTTCAGGATTACACTCAGAATAGGAAAAGTCCTAACACCAACGTTATAAGAAGCTCAAAATACTGCAGCAAGGACCTGTTCCTACCTTCCTGAGGGGACCGACTAGACACTGGCCTCCACCCTCGACTCGCTCGTTATGACTGAATTTAGGGGAAATGTTTCTAACTTTTGTCTTGCTAAAAAAATTCTTTCTTTTGCTTCATACAATGACTAAGGCGAAAATAGGCTCTGTTTTCTCTAAGAAGGAAACTAGATTCATGAGCAGTGTGGACTCTTCCACGAATTCATGTCAGATAAATCATTCACCGATACAGTTGCAAACCAGGCACGGTGCATGTCTCAGCCGCCTCTCCCAAATGTCCCTATTCCATTCAAACAGCTTGCAAATGGAACCAAGTGTCCAAATAATATCTGAAGTTCCACTACGACACAAGAACTTTAAAATACTTGATGTTCAGCCGGGCGCGGTGGCTCACGCCTGTAATCCCAGCACTTTGGGAGGCCGAGGCGGGTGGATCACGAGGTCAAGAGATCGAGACCATCCTGGTCAACATGGTGAAACCCTGTCTCTACTAAAAATACAAAAATTAGCTGGGCATGGTGGCGCGTGCCTGTAATCCCAGCTACTCAGGAGGCTGAGGCACGAGAACTGCCTGAACCCAGGAGGCGGAGGTTGCGGTGAGCCGAGATCGCGCCATTGCACTCCAGCCTGGGTAACAAGAGCGAAACTCCGTCTCAAAATAAAGAAAAAAACTTGATGTTCATTCAGTGTTGTTCTGGTCTTGTAGTTATGATGTGATGAACTATAGATTTACATGGGGAGACAACCTAAACTTCAGGTCCCTGAAACTGAGCAGGAGTTTTTCATCTGAGGCAAAAAGCATGGCCTACATGACCAATACTCTTTCCACTCCAAAAATCTGTCTGTGATTCCGAAGTCGAGTTTATTTAGGGGGATTTTAAGTATGGAGTCAAATTCCAACTCTTACCACCAGATGTCACTGTTGTTCATTAACTAGAAATAGCACCTTCTATGGACAGTAGGATCCTGAATGTAGAAGCCTCAACCCTTTTTATTCTATTCGTAGTTAATTTAACAAACACTGAACTTCTGTGTGCCAGGTGCTTTGGATAAGAAAGGCCATCGTGCCCTCAGACAACTGGAGGAGAGGCATGGAAGCAATCACACACGTCAACACTCCAATAACCTCCAACATTAAGCCATGGTCTCTAACTCCAGTGAAAAACCAACATACTATCTCCTTAAAGCAGAACACTGTTTCCTCAGGGAGACTTTCTCCGAGCCCAGCCCTGGGTCAGGTCCCCAGCCGGATGTTCCTGTTGCATCCTACACCTAATATTCATCACACTTTATTGCGCTGGGACTCAGAAATGAACACCCCAAAATAGGACGTTTTGACATGCTGGACTGAATGAAGATGCAGCCTCAAGGTCTCTCTGACCTCCTACTTCCTCCCCACCAAGAAGCTGTTCTTTGAAGCTCCCTTATCTGCTTAAAGTCTAGACCTGCCAAAGGGGAAAAAAAAATTACCCCTGGTCCTTTCCCCGAGGGTTTTTTGTTTTTTTTTGAGACAGAGTCTCGCTCTGTTGCCAAAACTGGAGTGCAGTAACGCGATCTCCTGGGTTCAAGTGATTCTCCCACCTCAGCCACCTGAGTAGCTGGGACTATAGGTGCATGCCACCATGCCCAGGTAATTTTTGTATTTTTTTTTAGTAGAGAGGGGGTTTTGCCATGTTGGCCAGGCTGGTCTCAAACTCCTGACCTCAAGAGATCCGCCGGCTTGGGCGTCCCGAAGGACTGGGATTACAGGTGCGAGCCACTGCACCCGGCATGGAGTTCCCATTAATTTAACTCATTGCAGGAAGAGACAAAAATCTGTCAACATACCTGGACAGACTTGTCACAAACTGTTACCTGCTCTGTGGGCCAAACAGACTTTGTCTTAGGCCATCCTGTTCTCTAGGTCCCTAAAAATAATTCATTATCCCTCAGATTGTCACATTTCCTCCATCTCCACTTCCCCTATGATGAAGGGTATAGACATGTATCCTCTTGGGTTACTGAGTAATCATTCTGCCATTCCCCCATGATACACACATTAAAATAATTTCATGCCTTATTAATCTGCCTTTTGTCAGTTGATTTTTCAGTAAACCTTCAGAGGGTGAAGGGAAAGATTTCCCTTGGCCCCTACAATGGTAATCACTTATTTAATGCCAGCCTTCCCTGCTAGACTATAAATTCTGAAGGCAAGGCTCACGTGTCTCCTGTGCTGCTGCATTCCCAGTTACCACAGTAACAATGGAAACAGCAACCATCTATTGAGCTTACTAATGCATTGGGTGCTATGTTAAGTAAGCCCTTTACAGTATTTTATTAATCCCGACAACCCTAGGCCACTGATGCTCTCCCCATTTTACAGATGAGAAAACCATGGGTGCTTGGTTAGGAGTGGCGGAACCATGAACCCAGCTCTCATTCAATAAAAAATAGTATCTCATCCACTTGAACCACCTAATCTCTTCAGGCAAGCAATCTCACACATATCTCATGAATACTCATTACTATCTTAACTTGTATTTCTTCACTTGTATTTCTCCCCCATCTTCAGCCATTTGTCTAGATCAATGACTCTCAAATTTGTTATTTAAAAAAACCAGTAGAGTACCCATCTGTTAGAATGAAAGTTTTCTGAAAATGTATTGAAAGGTAAATACCAAGACCTGTTAGTTATTGGACTTGATAAAGGAAGAATCTGAGCAGCCAAGCAAAAAATCCAATCACTTATATAAGAAAAACGTCACGACTTTAAGCTTCTCTAAAGCAACACTTCAATATTCCAAAGAAAAACATAAACGGAGAATTGTACATCTAGCTAAATTTTGTTTACTGTACGGGCTAGAGACAAACATATTTGACATGACAAAAATTTAGGAAAATTGTTCCGTGAGTCTTTCTTGAGGAAATTATTAAATCATTAATTTCAGCTGACCGAGAGATTACTGGGAATCTTTGAATTTCAAATATATTTAAACTGTGAAACCAAAAAACGTGAGGATGACAGAAGAGAATGTAAATATTATATGTCCTCACAATGTAGAAATGATACAACAGAAATTGAGAGGAAGGGAAAAGTGGAAGCTCACTGATAGCATGGTGGACAGGCAACAGAGCCGATCAGTGAGAGAAGTATAATGACATTTAACAGTGTACAAGTAGGTCAGGTGTGGTGGATCACCCCTTTATTCCCAGCATTTTGGGAGGCTGAGGCAGACAGATCATTTGAAGCCAGGAGTTCGAGACCATCCTGGCCAACATGGTAAAAGTTTGCCTTTACAAAAAATACAAAAATTAGCCCAGCATGGGGGCACATGCCTGTAATCCCAGCTACTCAGGAGACTAAGGCACGAGAATAACTTGAAGAGGGGAGGTGGAGGTTGCCGTGAGCTGAGATCATGCCACTGTAATCCAGCCTGAGCAATAAAACAAGACTCTGTCTCAAAAAAACAGTACAAGAGTAAAGTCCAGTAACTTTATTGACTAGAATTGGTTAGCAGAGGAGGAGGGAAAGAAGAAATATGCTAGACTTAAATACGTAAGGAATTATTAGTGACTGAAAATAAAAAGAGTGCTATAATTATATGGATAATCAGCCAGGCACGGTGGCTCACACCCGTAATCCTAACACTTTGGGAGGCCAAGGCAGGTGGATCACCTGAGGTCAGGAGTTCAAGACCAGCCTGGCCAACATGGTGAAATCTTATCTCTACCAAAAATACAAAAATTAGCCAGGCATGTTAGTGCCATGCTACTCAGAAGGCTAAGGCGGGAGAATCGCTTGGACCTGGGGCAGGGTGCGGAGGTTTCAGTGAGCTCAGATCGTGCCACTGCACTCCAGCCTGGACAACAGAGCAAAACTCCATCTCAAAAAAAAAATTATATAATCAATAGAACAAAAATTACCCACAAAAGAAAGAAAATAAAACACACCATATAGAATATTTTCAAATTGCTGGAAAAGAGAGCAGATGATTAAAGTAGGGAACAACAAAAAAGGCCATTTCCTGAAACCTGTACTCCAGTTTGTTCCTCTACAGAAAGCTTCTCCTTCGTAAAATAAATACAAGACATCTGGCATGGGTCGCTTCCTTTAATAACAGTACATGTACCATGTTATCATGATGGAATGTAAATTCAGTTTGGACAAGAGAATTTCACAAGTGTAATAGCATTCTGTACTATATAAAAGTTTGGGTATACTGTCTGGCCAAACCAGCTTGCTCATAAGTCATTAATCAAATCCATTACAGGTCATTTGTTCAGTTTAATGTTTACAATTCTTAAGGAAAAAAATAAGCAATGCACACATTTAAGAAGTGTTCATTTATCTTTGCTATGAGTGCTAAAAATACATATTTCTATTTCAAGATGACATTTAAAATTTATTCTAATATAACAGCAGCAAAAATATAATTCGCAGTTACACAAGAACTAAACTAGAATCCATAAATTATTCTCATGTTTACAACTGAGATTCTTTAATAAATTCTATCATGCAGCTCTACTGTAAGCTTTCTACATTTGGTTTAAACACACGCACATATACATATTGTTAGTTGTGGCAAGCTTTACAAGTTACATTCCATGAACTTTTTGGACAGAGTTCTAAAAGGGCCAGCCTGTCCACAAAACAGGCAGAAAAAAGTTAAATTAAGTGGGGCAAATAGGACTCTTATATAACATCCAAAACATCTGAGATTCTGCAGCAAACTGGGAGTACTTCAGGGTTGGCCTGTTATTTTCCTTAGAACTACGTTCAGCCGAACAGTTTAGGAAGGTGGACACATTGTCAAGTGCATTTAGGTGACATCCTTCTTTCAAGTTAACTTGACTTCCTTGAATGACCTAGTTAGTAAACTAGCCCCTAGTAATGCGGTCACACCAGGCAAATCAAGCCTGCAGGAAAGGAAGCCAATATTCAAAATGCCATTTTACCATCTCAACCCATAAAAATTAGTTTATTTTCAACAATACGTAACTTCAATAAGGAGATATTTAACTAAGTAAGCTCCTCCAGCGAGCCCAAGACAGCGTCTCTTCTAAGGCTTAGGTTTTGCCCAGTATTCCCGATACATGGAGTAGCCCATACCTAAAGGAGAATAATGCTAGTTAAGCATTTCAGTATTTTCTTAAATGCTGAAAAATAAAAACCAGTTCATAAAATAGCTGAAAGTAGCACAATTGCTTAGCATGGAATATTTACAAGGGGAATAAGACCCCAGGAAGCTCATACTCTTGCCTTTTTAAACAACGTAACTTCTAAAACTCTTTTTAAATACAGTAGTTTCCCAAGCAGCAAAGGGCTGGTATGACTATTTCACATGTTGCAATATTTCCTTTACAGAGCAATCAATATTTACCTGGTAACTTTGAAAGGAGTCACTCTTGCTACACCATAGCGAATCAAGTCAATGAATTATAAAGCCAATGGAAGCATATAACACCTACACTTTAAGAATCTTTTCTTTAAAAACACTATAAAATAGCAACTTACGTCTCTCCCAGATAACACGTGTTACTACCAACCCCCTTACATGTCTAGACTCGTCAATAAAATTATAAACTCAGTGACTGACAGGATTATTTTTTCTTTCTTTAAAATTGTAGTAGAATATAACATAGAAAAACTACTACGTCACTACTTGAATTCTTTTCACTAATTCATTTTTACCGAATATAAGTGATATTCTTAAACTGCTAAAAGGTCAGCTAAAAATATTTACTTGTCTTGTTTGTAAAGAAACACCTCAATGGGGAAAAAGAATTTGAAAATTTCCTGTCGGAACCTACCAATAGTCATTGCTCCGACAACAAAGCCCTGGGCTGCCACACGCATGTGGATCAGATGAACAGACATTTTAGTATTTCCCCTGCTCTTCAATTTGTATAACCCATAGGCAACAATTGCTGCAAAACCTGCCATTCCTGTAAAACAAAACAACATGTACGTCAGATGCATGAGGAGAGGGACCAAGATGATTTTACCATCAATCAGTGTATATTCTATTATTTTTATGAGGATTCTTTATCAGATCATTAATTAGCTAACGTACAAATTGAGTTTTTCACGTTTTCCCCATCAGAACCAAAAATATTTAGGCAAACAATGGCAGATCCAGAAAGCCAGGATTACCTTTAAAAATGTGGGTTTGTGGGGCCAGTAGCTAAACTACTTTAAAATCATAATCTAGGAATTAACAGGACCCTAGATTATGATTATCAGAACAAAGGTCCTCAGTTAGGAAATACACGTGTTCCATTTCCTCTGCCCTACTCCCCTCCCTGAAGGTAATCAGTTAATATAGCAGAGACAACCCTACACATTACTACCACTGAGAAACACTGCCTGAACACCTCAAACTTTGAGATACTGTACTGGGAAGAATGTAAGTAAATGAAGGAAAAGAATAGAGTCATACTAGTTTCAGTTAAAAGGATTATGACCCTAGAATTCTATACAGAGCCCTACTCTCATTCATTCTGAGGGCAAAAGCATTAAGAACATGACCTTGCATGTTTTCTTTTTAAGATTTATTATTTTATTTTTTAAGAGACCAGGCCTTGCTCTGTTGCCCAGACTGGAGTGCAGCCACTGCAGCCTTGAACTCCTGGGCTCAGGAGACCCTCTTGCTTCAGCCTCCCTAATAACTGGGACTACTACAGGAGGGCTCTCTGTTTTCCCAAGCTGCCACCCACGTACTAATACAAACACCTAGAGGAAAACATCCAGTCAAATAAAAACAGTCAGTCAAAAGGACACAATGGTTAAGATACAACAGTGAGCAATAAAGCCAAGAAATCTGTACTGGTTCCTTGAAAATGACTGGTATAATACAGAAGAATTAAGAATCTGAAATTAGGCTATAATTATTACAATAAAACGTGTGCTAATGGTCTTATCTTAGGAAATAAATTTATTTTCATTTCAATACTTGAAATAGATGAAAAAACATCCTACTTTAACAATGTAAAGATAACCAACCACCAGCAAGCAGGACAAGAACAGCTGCAGAACTTCCAAATCTTAAGAGGCAGGGCATGGTGGCTCACGCCTGTAATCTCAGTACTGTGGGCAGGGCACGGTGGCTCACGCCTGTAATCTCAGTACTGTGGGCAGGGCACGGTGGCTCATGCCTGTAATCTCAGTACTGTGGGAGGCTGAGGTGGGCGGATCACCTGAGGTTGGGAGTTTAAGACCAGCCTGACCAACATGGAGAAACCCCATCTCTACTAAAAATATTAAAAAATTAGCCAGGCAGAGTGGCACATGCCTGTAATCCCAGCTACACAGGAGGCTGAGGCAGAAGAATCGCTTGAACCTGGGGGACGGAGGTTGGAGTGAGCCAAGATTGCGCCATTGCACTCCAGCCTGGGCAACAAGAGCGAAACTCTGTCTCAAAAAAAAAAAAAAAAAAAAAATCAAAAGGGGGAAAAAAAGAAAAGTAAGACCAGGAGTGGTGGCTCAGACCTGTAATCCCGGCACTTTGGGAAGCTGAGGTGGATGGATCACCTGAAGTCAGGAGTTGAGAGCAGCCTGGCCAACATGGTGAAACCCTGTCTCTACTAAAAATACAAAAGATTAACCAGCCGTGGTGGCATGCACCTGTAATCCCAGCTGCTTGGGAGGCTGAGGCGGAAGAATGCTTGAACACAGGAGGCGGAGTTTGCAGTGAGCCAAGATCACCCGACTGCACTCCAGCCTGAGCGACAGACTGAGACTCCATCTCAAAAAATATATACATAATAAAATTTAAAAGTCATAAAACTTCAAAATAATCTAATATAGCAGTAAAATAAATGAAGCAAAAATTGTTAGCAACATAAGACCAGCTCTATTAGAAGATAACAAAATGGGAAAAATCTTTCAAAAAACAACAGAATAAGAAGCCCCAAACTAAAGCTACAGAACTGAAGAGCACCATTAAATAACCTTACTTAAATTTTACAAATAAATAAAATTTAATATTTTAAGTTAAAACAGAGATCCCACATTCAAATGTCTATGAAGCTCTGACAAAACCAATCATTTATTAGGCCATGAAGCAAATTCCAACTTCCAAAAAGGCCTTATTCCTGGACGACCACTATAAATCCAAAACTCGGCAATCAAAACATAAAACCTCCCTCTAACACTGAGAAACTGAGTACTAATAACTGGATTTGGAGGTTAAAGTAGTAACTGAGAGATTAGGAAATTATCAAACATTACATAAGCCTAGAAAAATACAAACAGTACTGCTTCTTAAATAAAATTCTCAAACCTCTAGGAAGTCTGATCAAAGAGAAAATAAATATACAACATTAGGAATGAGAAAGTAGATATAATCACAAGTGGTAAAGAAACTTTTTAAAATAAGAGATGATTAAATTTGCCAATTAAATTTTAAAAGCTAGGTGAAATGAATGATTTCTGAGGAAAATACAAATTGCTAAATTTGATTCACGAAGTGGTGGAAAACCTTTCTATACCAATAACCACAGAAATAATTAAATGGGCAATACATACTTTACCCCCAAAAAGATAAAGACCAAAACAGTTTTATCAATAAGGCCCAATAAGAATTACAAGGGCATTCTCAATTCATGTTATTTAAAGTATTCCAGGCCATTAAAAAACATAACAATACATTTTTTTCCAATACATTTCCCAAGAAAACAAATCCCTGATACCAAAACAAAATTAAGATAACATGAGAAGCTGGGCAGTGACTCACACCTGTAATCCCAGCCCTTTGGGAGCCCGAGGCAGGTGGATCACTTGAGGCCCGGAGTTCCAGACCAGCCTGGCCAAAGTGGTGAAAACTGCTTTCTATTAAAAATACAAAAATTAGCCAGGCGTTCTAGGGGGTACCTATAGTCTCAACTACTCGGATGGCTGACGCAGGAGAATCACCTGAACTCAGGAGGGAGAGGCTGCAGTGAGTTGAGATCATGCCACTGCATTCCAGCCTGGGCAACAGAGTGAGACTCTGTCTTAAAAAAAAAAAAAAGAGAGAGAGAGAAAAATTACAAAGCAATGTAAATTATAAATTTTAGGATATAAAATTCTTAAACCAAAACTAGCGTATCAACTTTAAAACTGTATTAGAATAACATCAACCATAATCATTAGGTTTTTACTTTGGGAATTAACTACTGCTTTTACATAAGAAAATCTTGACCAGGAGCAATGACTCATCTCTGTAATCTTAGCACTTTGGGAGGCTGAGGCAGGATTGCTTGAGGCCAGGGGTTTGAGACCAGCCTGGGCAACAGAGTGAGACCTGTGTCTATAAAAAAAATAAGTAAATTTTTTTTTAATTCATTGGAAGAACATACAAGAATAAAGAAAAAAAATCTCTTAAGACTCATAAAGGATGAAATCATTTGATCATCTCAATAGTGAAAGAAGTAAATTAGAATATATTCCAGAAACCAAAGTAAATACAAATTGTACTTAGTGTTAAAACACTAGAAATGTTGCATTTTTAATTTTTGTCTATTTATTTATTTATTTAGAGACAGGGTCTCGCTCTGTCACCCAAGCTGCAGTGGCATGATCATGGTTCACCAGAGCCTTGACCTCCCAGGCTCAAGCAACCTCTCATCTCAGCCTCCCAAGTAGCTGGGACTACAGGCATGTGGCACCATGCTTAGCTAATTAAAAAAAATTTTTTTTGTAGAGTCAGGGTCTCACTATCTTGCCCAGGCTGGTCTTGAACTCCTAGTCTCAAGTGATCCTCCTGCCTCAGCCTCCCAAAGCACTAGGATTACAGGTATGAGCCAAAGCGCTCAGCCTTATTTTATATTTGTATTCAAAGATGACAAAACAAGGAAAAAAAAAGTCCCAGCTGGGTGTGGTGGCTCACGCCTGTATTCCCAGCACTTTGGGAGGCTGAGGCAAGTAGATCATGAGGTCAAGAAATTAAGACTATCCTGGCCAACATGGGGAAACCCTGTCTCTACTAAAAATACAAAACTTAGCTGGGTGTGGTGACATACACCTGTAGTCTCAGCTACTCAGGAGGCTGAGGCAGAAGAATCACTTGAACCCAGGAAATGGAGGTTGCAGTGACCCAAGATCGTACCACTGCACTCCAGCCTAGCGACAGAACGAGACTTGGTTTCAGTAAAAAAAAAAAAAAAAATCCCTTTAAAGGTAAGAATAAGACAGGGATATATGCAAATATTGCTGTTGTTGCCTGGAGATCCTAAACAATTTTAAACCATATTTTAAAAAAAACTATAGGCATAATTTAGGAAGAAACACTACTGGTTTACAAATCATCTAACTGTGTGTATAGGATTCCAGGAGAATCAAATGAAACAAAACCAGAGGCTGGGCATGGTGGCTCACACCTATAATCGCAGCACTTCGGAGGCCGAGGCAGGTGGAATCACTTGAGGTAAGAAATTTTAGGCCAGCCTAGCCAACATGGCAAAACCCCATCTCTACTAAAAATACAAAAATTAGCCAGGCATGGTGGCATGTGCCTGTAGTCCCAGCTACTCGGGAGGCTGAGGCAGGAGAATCGCTTGAACCTGGAAGGCGGAGGTTACAATGAGCCAAGATCACGCCCGCTGCACTCCAGCCTGGGTGACAGAGCAAAACTCTGTCTCAAAAAAAAAAAAAGAAACACAACTAGAACCAGTAAGAAAAAGATTACTTTCATGAATGCATTAAAAACATATCTAGAGAAATTAAATTTCTAGACCTGGAGAAAACAATACAATTATATTCAAGGACACAAAAGGTTTGAATGAAAATTGGTAGATGCACCACATTCTAAGATTTCCATTCTTCCCAAATTTATAAATTCAATGTAATCCAAATGTAAAACTCAATGAGACATTTTTCCCTGTTTTGAACTGGATAAGCCAATCTCTTTATCTTTTCTCTCTTTTTTTAGACACGGGGTCTTCCTATGTTGCCCAGACTAGAGTGCAGTGGGTATTTGCCGTCATGATCAATACACGACAGCCCTGAACTCCTGGGCTCAAGTGACCCTCCTGCCTTGACCTCCTGAGTAGCTTCAACTAACAAGCTAGTTTCGAAGTAAACAGGCAAGCTCTTCTTGAGAAGGTGGAATAGTGAAAGTGAGGTATCTAAATATGCCATTAAGTTTCTGGCAGTCAGATCAAAGCAACAAAACAGGTACAGTAGTTGAGCGACAAATCTCTCTTAAGTTTGGTATATGACATAGTTCACATTTCAAATAAACGGGAAAAGAATGCAAAATACATACCCAAATCACTGTGTCAGAAAATTAACTATCTTTAGCAGAAAAAATTTAAAGTTAGATTTTGCTTCATGTTATACCTACAAATAAATTCCAGATAGATTAGTATCGCAATGATAAATCAACAAAATAAAGAAATACAGGAACCTGGCCGGGCGCAGTGGCTCACGCCTGTAATCCCAGCACTTTGGGAGGCCGAGGCCGGGGGAGCACGAGGTCAAGAGATAGAGACCATCCCGGCCAACAGTTGAAACCCCGTCTCTACTAAAAATACAAAAACAAAATTAGCCGGACGTCGTGGCACGCGCCTGTGGTCCTAGCTACTCGGGAGACTGAGGTGGAAGAACTGCTTGAACCCAGGAGGCGGAGGCTGCAGTGAGCCAAGATTGCACCACTGCACTCCAGCCTAGTGACAGAGCAAGACTCTGTCTCAAAAAAAAAAAAAAAGAAATACAGGAACCTAAGTAATCCCAGGATCGTGAAGGCCTTGCAACATATAAGAAAACATTAATATCCAAAATACATAATTATAATTTAGTTAGAAAGACAACCTAGTTAAAACAGAAACAAAAGCAAAATCACAACAGAAAAAAACAAAAAAGCTAATTCACAGAAGAGAAGCCTGAATGGCCAATATGTATGAAAAGATGCTCAACCTCAACCGACAATCAAATAAACAAAAAATTAAACAAAATACTTGATGAAACTGGCAAAAAGTAAAAAGAATAACAGCTAGTGCTATTGAGAGTATGGGAAAACCAGCCCATCACATCCTGCTACTGCAAATTATTTTCGTACAATTAAGGATACATAAGGATATTTAATTTTTACACACACACTCTTCTAACAGTTTGTAAAAGCAACATAATGGGAACAACTCCTATGTCGTCAATAGGGCAATGGTTACACCAATGTAGGATTTCCGTATATCTATGGATACGTATAAATGACAACCCATTAAAGAGCAGAAAATTTTATATTTGTATCTCATTTCTTTAAAATGTCTTTCTGTATGTTTCATAATGTACCAAATGTGTAAGAACAAAGTACTTATAAACGACTTAAAAACAAGTAAATATGGCCAGGTGCGGTGGCTCACACCTGTAATCCCAGTACTTTGAGAAGTCAAGGCAGGTGGATCACGAGGTCAGGAGTTCAAGACCAGCCTGGCCAATAGGGTGAAACCCCATCTCCACTGAAAGTACAAAAATTAGCTGGGTGTGTTGGTGTGTGCCTGTAATCCCAGCTACTCAGGAGGCTGAGGCAGGAGAATCACTTGAACGTGGGAGGAAGAGGTTGCAATGAGCTGACATTGTGCCATTGCCTGGGCAACAGAGTGAGACTCGGTCTCAAAAAAAAAAAAAAAAAAAGGTAAACACAAACACACTGGCAGGAAGTATGTGCTCAAATTACTTTTTACTGAGGGAATGTAGAACCAAAAACTTTATAGATCGCTCTTACGAAACACTGTATATCTACAAAATTAACAATTCAATTATTAAAAATATAAATGCTCCTATATGCATTGAAATCAAGGCTAAAGAAAAAGTTTTCAATTAAATATAATTATAAATAATAATTTATACTAGTATATGGAGAAGAAAACATTGACAGAATGTGCAAACTGCTGCTGTCTTTCAGAGTCGGGATCATCGGGCATGTATCTTTCTGTTTTATGTACTTTTGCAACTAACTTATTATTTATTTGGTCAGAAGAAATACTCTTTTTTTTTTTTTTTTGTATTTTTATTAGAGACGGGGTTTCACCATGTTGACCAGGATGGTCTCGATCTCTTGACCTCGTGGTCCACCCGCCTCGGCCTCCCAAAGTGCTGGGATTACAGGCTTGAGCCACCGCGCCCGGCCGTGAAGAAATATTCTTTCAAGAGACTTCAAAGTCCTTTAACTTCTTGAAGAACCATCTAAAAGTATGCTCATTAGTTTAATTGTTAATAACAAAAAACCACATAAATTTCTACCAAGAGGATTATAATAATGTTATATGTAATAGCGATTTATATAATACAAATTAAGTCATTAAAAGTTTTGAGTAACGTATGTAAAAACGTGAGATAAAAATTACAATACATATATGCATCTTAGTATGATCCTGAATTTGTAAAGATGAAAAAAAGCAGAATATGTACATCAAAATGGTAACAATAGTTATGGCTAAGGGGTGGCATTAAAGGTAATTTCAAAATTCTTTGTACACTTAAAACTTTTTAAACTTTCTCTTGACTCACATACTATAATTTTGTTGTGTTTTAATTGGCCCCAGCGTTGCAGCAGCATCTGTTTTAAGTGCACGTGCCTGCGAGTCCAACCTCTGGGGACAGAAGACTGCATGGCTCATTTCAGTCACGTGGACACTGCATTCCTTTGTGACTGGCACCCCGATAAACCTGGTTACCAAGGCTCGGTGGGCCTCCCTGGAGGGCAGGACTTAGCATGTCAGTACTGAAGAATTAAACGTATCCCCTCTCCCCAAGGGACGTCCTAGGACGGGGACACCTAGAATTTTGTGTCGATTTGTCCTAGACTTCATCCTATACACCTCTGTGGACTTTAGCCTCTATCCTACTGTTGTAATAACCTGTAACTGTAACAAGCTTTTTTGAGTCTTATAAGTCTTGGCCCAATCATCAAACCCGAGGGTAGTCTTGGGGTTCCCCAATACAACAGTATTCACTGAAGTAAGACTCAATAAAATAAGTCTGAGCTGGAGCAGTGGCTCACATCTGTAATCCTAGTACTTAGAGAGGCTGAGGGTGGGAGGATTGCTTGAGCCTAGGAGTCCAAGACCAGCCTAGGCAACATGGCAAAACCCCATGTCTACAGAAAATACGAAACACTGGCTAGGCGTGGTGGTCACACCCGCAGTCTCAGGTACTTAAGAGGCTGAGGTGGAAGAATTGTGAACCTGAGAGGGTGAGGAGGCCGTGAGCCGTGATCAAGCCACTGCACTTCAGCCTCGGCAACAGTGAGACCCTGTCTCCAAAAAAAAAGTCTGAATCCATACAGAAGTATCTTTGTGATGAGATTTATATCATGCCAATCTCAGCATATTTCAACAACATAAGAAAAAAATGGAAAATACATTCTTTCAGGATATGCTCAATGCAAGTTTATCATGGCTCTATTGTATTCAAGATTACTAAAATGTCTAACTTACCAATGGGTACGAATGGTGCTTCTTTAACTTTTCGAATAAGTTTGGATCCCTGATCTTCATCATATGAAGAAAGGGAAATATCTGGGTCTGTTGACATAGTGGTTGCTTGAAGAATCTCCCTGAGAATTTTCTATGAGGTTCTGTAATTAAAAGCATCTGAACATTATTAAATATCTGGATGTATTTAAAATAAGGGGCTCAAGCACAGTGTAAGCATAGGAATCTCTGATTAGTATCAGTTACAATAAACTTAAAAGTCTATGTCCATCCTATCACCCACATAAAATCTTACCTTCACTTCTGGGTTTTTCATGAACATCATGCTCCCTTTGATAAGAGTACCTTTCATTCAACACCTTTCTACTCAAGAGGAGTCAGCGGCACTTAAGGTCCTCAAAGAAAATGCAACTCCAGAGGTAGGGGGTGGTGTGCTTAGCTTAGAAAGTGAATTCATCCCTGTAAGCCCCACCTCCATTGAGAATACTCAACCCTGTCATCTGACATAGAAGAAAATTTTAGCTAAATAAGAGAAAGTTTAGATTGCACTTTGACCTCTTTTTTTGTACTCCATTACTTCTTAACCGAATAAACTCCTAATTACTGAGCTTTATCCTATAAAAGGTTCAATAAGCTCAAGGTTCAAGATGCTCACTATATATGTGAATAATACAACATAAACACTAAAATAATTAATGGTTCAAAAATTAGATTTTTTTTAAAAAAAGAGAAATCATGTAATCGTCCAACAGGTTCACCTTGCCCACTGGCTAGAAAGAGCCGATTTACCAAGACAGGGAATTGTAATAGAGAAAGAGCAATTCGCCCAGAGCCAGCTATGTGGGAGACCAAGGATTTTACTATTACTCAAATCAATCTCTTGGAGCATTCGAGGATCAGTTTTTAAGGATAATTTGGTGGGTGGGGGAAGGCTGGTGAATAGAGTGCTGATTGGTTGGGACGGAGATGAAATGGGAAGTTGAAGCTGTCCTCTTGTGCTGAGTCAGTTCCTGGGTAGGGGACACAAGATCAGGTGAGCCAGTTTATTGATCCGGTGGCACCAGCTGCTCCACCAAGTGCAGGGTCTGCAAAATATCTCAAGCACTGATCTTAGGTGCAGTTTAGGGAGGGGCAGCATCTTGTAGCCTCCAGCTGCATGACTCGTAAACCATACTTTCTTATCTGTGGCTAATTCATTAGTCCTACAAAGGCCGTCTAGTCCCCAGGCAAGAAGGGGGATAGTTTTGGGAAAGGATTATCATCTTTGCTTTTTTTATTTTTATTTTATGAGATAGGGTCTGACTCTGTCGCCCAGGCTGGAGTACAATCTCCATCTTGGCTCATTGCAACCTCTGCCTCCCAGGTCTGAGTGATTCATGCCCTAGCCTAAAAGCTGGGATAACAGCCGTGCACCTCCAAGGCCAGATAATTTTCTTTTTATTTTTTGCCATGTTGGCCAGGCTGGTCTCCAACTCCTGGCCCCAAGTGATCTGCCCACCTCAGCCTGCCAAAGTGCTAGGATTATAGAGGTGAGCCACCACACCTGGCTCTGTCTTTTTTGGCTAGATCAGATCTCTTTCACTGTCTCAGTTATAAT
Organism: Saguinus oedipus; assembly: GCA_031835075.1. Taxonomy (NCBI): domain Eukaryota; kingdom Metazoa; phylum Chordata; class Mammalia; order Primates; family Cebidae; genus Saguinus; species Saguinus oedipus. Next base: position 1,330,486 of record CM063185.1, on the reverse strand, counting down.
TTTGCAATGGTGGTTTCAATCACAGTGTAATTAATTGTCAATAGCATAACTTAGACAAGGACTGAATTTAGAGAGTGATGATGTGTTTTAGCTAAATGAAGTTTGGCAAGTTTCACAGGGAAACACTTAAGACTGGCTTTGTGTTGTAAGACTGGCTTTTTCTTATAATTACCTCACATCTGGTTGACTAATTCTCTAACAGGTCAATGGAGCAAAAGTTGTTTTTTTTTTCTCCTTTCATGAGGGAGGGCGTTAACTGTCTCTTTCTTGTATATAAATGAAGACCAGAAGAAAATCTATCTCTCCATTCTTCATCTATGATGTGGGTAGGACATTTGACCTGGGTTTCAGAAGAACATAGCCCACCAGTTAAGAATCAGGGTGTGGGGAACAAAATGGTCATTATTCGCTTGAAGCGAAAGACGATAATCTGTGATCCACAATACTTATGTGTACATTTCAGAATAAAATTAGTAAGGATGAATATTTTAAAATCTAACACGTCAGTTGTTTTTCTGTATCCAAATATTATAAATTATATAATTCCCATATAGTACATATCTAAAATATTCTCTGAATACAAAATTTTGATAACTGTCTTTCTAATTACCACGTAGAAGTTTCCAAGGTATTCATGGTTTATAGCCACCTGAATTGAAAACGGTTAAGTATCGGGAACAATGATTACGAGTCATATAATCTGAGAGTAACAAATCAGAATAGCCTTATTTTGCAGGTGGGGAAAGGGTTGTGAGAGGGTTATAGGAATTACTCAATACCAGGAATACATGTCTGGTGGGGTAGGGTTAGAATCCCGCTCTCCTGAATCAGAGTCCTGGGTTCTTTTGATTGACAATATATTGCCAAAGCATCAATCTTATGATGCTGATGTCAATTAGATTAAATTTGCAGATAAGAGTTCAGATTAGAAAATATAAAAATCCATTACTCAACAGAAGCCCATGTTGTTCTTTGAATTACAAAAAAAGTAAAAATGTATGTCATGCCTAAGTTACATGGAATCTTCTTCTGCAGTGACTTAAGTCATCTAACAATTTCAGCTGTGATTTGAAGACTTTTTTCACTACACCACTGCGAGACTGTCCTTTGTTACCGTTTCTCATTCACCCAGTCATTGTTCCAGATCTCTGTCAGAAAGTTGAACAGACGCTTAAAAAGGCACCAGTAACCAGATATTCAGAGTCACTTAGGAGAGCATAAATTATTCTGTACGCTTAGTAAGACACGAATGAAGAACTCTCCAAAGGGAACCTAAAAGAGCATAAGGGAAGATGAGCCGCCCAGCAACAGGAGATGTCACCGGCTGAATGAAGGATCTTTCTTCATATTTTGTCACGAGAACTACTACCTAAAACAACGCTGGCTTCAAACTTTGATTTTGCATCAGTCGCCCATCAGCTTGTTTAAAATGACTGCCAAGACCCCAGCATGGAGACTTGGATTCAGGTGGTCTGGGGCAGAGCTCCAGGAATCTTTAAGAAGCCCCTTCAAGTGACTCTGGTGCACAGAGAGAGCCCCCAGTACACAGGACTCCAAATGTGTGTGTCACGCTGGAGCTTCAACCTGTCAGAACTTTCCATCCAAAACCTGTCTTACTCGAAGGCGCCTTTGTACCTCCGGAAGCAGAGATCCCGGTCGCGGGGATCCGTCCCACCCCGGGATTAAGACAGAGGTATCACTGCTACACCACAGGGGCCGCTCCCAGTTCTGCCCCGGCGCAGAACTGCGTGTCGTCTGCCACCGGCCGACTCGGCAGGAGAAAAACGCAACTCGGTCAGGGACGCTCTACACAGGGCTCCGGCCTCGCCACCTCCCGGTGGAGCAAACACCAGGGCGGACTGGACCGTCCTCCGCTCGCGCGCCCGCCCCTCACCCTGCCGACCGTCCTCGCCGCCTCCGCTCCCGTGACCTTGCCGGGTCTCCGTGACCCGGGCCCCGCTCTCCCACCCCGCCGCGCCCGCCCTTCGGAAAGTTCCAAGCTCTGGGGACGCTCCTGCTCCCCGCGCCCCGTCGCCCGGACCGGCCCACAGCAGCCCTTGCCCGGTCTCTCATCACCACCATCCGCGAGTCTTCCCCGCTCAGCAACGATTCACTCCACAAGCTTCCGCTCCAAGTCCTCCGTCTCCCCGCCCGCGAAGGACCCAGGCCTCGGCTCTCGACCCCTCGCCTCCGCCAGCGCTTGAGGCCCGGCCTGAGACCCGGCGACTCCACCTCTCCTCCCTCACCTCCCTCATCGCAGCACGGTCCCCGAACCCCGACCCGATCCCCAGAACCCCTTCGGCCTGGCCAAGCGCTGCCCTGCGTCTTACCACCCGCGGCCCCGACTCGCGGCCCTCCCGCTCGCCTCGCTTACCCAGAGCGAGGTAACCTCTCCCACGCCAGCCGGCGTCTGATTCCAGCACGCGCCCAGTCCCGCGGCTTCGCCCCACCCACAGCCGTCCCAGCCAATCGAAGGCCAGCAGCCGCCGGACGGCGCGTGCGCATGCGCGGTGGCTGGGGCAGCACAGAGCGGGTCCCGGATTGGCCGGGGGCGCGCCCCGACCCCGACCCCGGCCGGTGGTGACTGACGTGAGAGCTCGGCGCCCAGGGTTGGTGCCCGGGTTTCGCGCCCTGGCACTGGAGGGGCCTTGGCTCCTGGCCCTGGGACACCTCAGCCGTCTCCTGCCCTTTTCCCTCGGGCTGAGGGGGCGAGCGCCGTGCCCGAGCGCTGGCCGCCTGCGGAGCCTCACGGGCCGGGAAGGGAGGCGGGCGCGGGGTTTCGGCCGCGGGGAGGCGGTGTTCCCGGACCCGCGGTTCCCGCCGCTCAGTCGCGAGCTGCAGACAGACCGGGAAGGAACGGAGCTGATTTCCGCCGCAGGTTACAGGGACAACGTCGGACTAAGTCACCAGACAACTCGGAATTAGCAACACAGGTTTTTCTAGCGCCGAAATACATTCAGCGCACGTGGAAGCCGAAAGCCGAAGCGTTTCGCTGTCTTCCTTTCACCGTCGGAGGGTCGGGGCCTGCACAGGTGCTGCAGAGCCCTGGAAAGGTCTGGAGTGGAGAAGGGCCGGGCGGGGTCTCACGGACTCGTCCCCGCATCCCGGCCTTTCCCAGGGCGCCGGCTTCTCCGTCCCTCCGGTCTGACTCTCACGCGCACCCGCCTGGCGCTCAGGGCTGCTCTGGCTGCTGCTGGAGGCCTGGTTGCGGCAGAGGGCGCAGCGCTAGCCCTGGGCGCCCGGCCGGGGGACAGCTGCGGGCTCCACCCGTTCCGCTCCCAGGGCGGCTGTGGGGTGTCTCGTGGGACCCGTCCTGGAGCTTACACGGTGGTCGGAAGCAGCCGGTACCTGCAAGCATGGGGTCGAGGGAACTACGGCCTCACCCGGGCCGGGCGACCCTTCTCAGGAAGGAGGGGTCAAAGGTCCCGGGGGACAGCGAGCTTCCGGGGACAGGGTTCCTAATGTGTTTGTCGAGTAAAAACTCAATAACAACCCGGCAAATTGATATGTCAGCGAAAAGAGTCAAACTCTAGGGTATTTGAAGAGATTTATTCTGAACCAAGTGTGAGTGACCACGGCCGCGACACAGCGCTCGGGAGGTGCTGAGAACACGTGCCCAGGGTGGTCGAGGCGCAGCTTGGGCTCGTGAGACATCAACCAAACGCATTTAAGAAATACATTGGTTTGGTCCAGAAACAGGACAACTCAAAGGCGAGGGGGAAGGGGGTTCCAGTCTATAGGTAAATGTAAACATTTTCTGGTTGATAATTGTTTGAATTTGTCTAAAGACCTAGGATGAATAGAAAGGGAATGTTCAGGTTAAGATAAAAGATTGTGGAGACCAAGCTTCTTTTGAAGTCTTACAGTGGCTGCCCTTTGAGACAATAGGTGACAAATGTTTCCTATTCAGATCTTTAAAGGGTGCTAGACTTTTAATCTCTTTAGGATTGGGAGGGCCTGGAAGAGAAAGATCTAGCTATGTTAATAAAGTTTTTTTTTTTTTTTTTTGGCGGAGCTGGAGTGCAGTGGAGCGATCTCGGCTCACTGGAACCTCTGCTTCCTGGGTTCAAACGATTCTCCTGCCTCAGCCTCCTGAGTAGTTGGGATTGCGGGCACCCACCACGATGCCCAGCTAATTTTTTGTGTTTTTATTAGAGACAGGGTTTTGCCCTGTTGGTCAAGCTGGTCTAGAACTCCTGACCTCGTGATTTGCCTGCTTTGGCCTCCGAAAGTGCTGGATTACAGGTGTGAGCCACCGTGCCCAGCCCAATAGACATTCTTTACAGATGTGAATTTTCCCCCACAAAGACAGCTTTGCGTGGCCATTTCAAGGCATGGCAAAGAAACATGTTTTGGGGTAAAATATTTTTATTTTCTTCTTTGTCTCGTAATGTTATGCCAGAGTCAAGTTGGAAAGTAAGTCACAGTACATAGGGTTAAATAAAACCCATCTGATGAGAATTTATGGTTTGTAGGGCATAACTCCCCAGACCCTTTAGATAGGAATTTGGGCAAGATAAAAAAATTAGAGCTTAGTCCTCAGATACAAAGCATCTACAACTGCACTGGGGAGAAATCTGGGACTAAATTAGAGTCTCTTGATACAACCACAAAGCAAGGCAGACTACCAAGTGCTCTGTCGTACAGATAGGAACTAAATGTCATGGGCTCAGGATTTGGAAAATCTTCTGTTATAAGTGGAATTTTCAGTGCCGCAAAAGAAATAGCACTCAAAGATAAATCCTCTCAGCAAGCAGTTTACTTCTATAGAAGGGTGTGGCTCACAAATGGAGCAATGGTGACCACACGTTTGGACAAGGGAGGAAAAGGGGTATTTATTCCTGACAGAGGTTGCCCTACTGCTGTGTCAGTTCCCTATTGGCTATAGAAACTCAGTAATGGTAAATGAAGAAAGGTGTAAATGCTGCAATAACTGGAGGGTTTAAAAGATAAGTAGAGGTAGTCAGGAACTCCTTTAGGACGAACCACACCGCCTTCAACGTGAAGGTCAACCAGAAGTCATTAGTCTTTTGATTCTGTCAATACAAAGGCTAACAGCAGCAGTGACCAAAGCATATTCATTCTGAAGGGAATGTAAATGCCTCAGAACAATGTCAGCTAATGTGTTAATTTCCAGAGAGTAAGATTTACCACCCCATCAGCAGAGCGCAAGTACTAGGTTGGCAACATACAAACCCTGACCTTGGGCTTCATTTTTCACTTGTAAGATGGGGGTAACAGTAACGACGGTTAAAGAGGAAATAAGGTACTGTGTTAGCCCCATGCTTGGCCTGAAAAATGTGAGCTATTGCTTTAGCGATTCCTTGCTGTGTACTGTGCAAAAAGAACCTGACATTGCCCTCAAAGCTGTAGGAATAGGCACCTTTTAAACCAATTACTATTCTACACGATTATTACTGGAAAGGGTCCGCAATCCAGACCCCAAGAGAGGGTTTTTGGATCTCCTGCAAGAGAGAATTCTAGGAGAATCCATAGAGTACAGTGAAGGCTTATTAGGAAAGTAAAGGAATGAAAGAGTGGCTACTCCATAGGCACAACAGCCCCAGGGCTGTGGTTGCCCATTTTTATGGTTATTTCTTGATTACATGCTAATTAAACAAGGGGTGGATTGTTCGTGCCTCCTCTTTTTAGACCATAGAGGGTAACTTCCTGACGTTGCCATGGTGTCTGCAAACTGTACATGGTGGGAGTGTAGCAGTGAGGACGACTGGAGGTCACTCTCGTGGCCATCTTGGTTTTGGTGGGTTTTGGCAGCTTCTTTACTGCAACCTGTTTTATCAGCAGGGTCTTTATGACCTGGATCTTCTGCCAACCTCCTAAGTCATTCTGACTTAGAATGCCTAACCTCCTATTTCATCCTGAGACTTAGAATGCCCAGCTGTCTGGGAATGCAGCCCAGGAGGTCTCAGCTTTATTTTACCTAGCCCCTATTCAAGATGGAGTGGATTTGGTTCAAACATCTCTGACATGATGATTGGTATAAAGGTCAAATAAGTGGTAAGTAGTACAGATAGAGGACTGTAAACTAGGAATTTTGATTCCACTATATTATAAGAATATAGTATCTGGCCGGGCGCAGTGGCCCACGCCTATAATCCCAGCACTTTGGGAGGCCGAGGCGGGTGGATCACGAGGTCAAGAGATCGAGACCATCCCGGTCAACATGGTGAAACCCCGTCTCTACTAAAAATACAAAAATTAGCTGGGCATGGTGGTGCGCACCTGTAGTCCCAGTTACTCGGGAGGCTGAGGCAGGAGAATTGCTTGAACCCAGGAGGCAGAGGTTGCGGTGAACCAAGAATCGCGCCATTGCACTCCAGCCTGGGTAACAAGAGCGAAACTCCATCTCAACAAAAAAAAAGAATATAGTATCCTTCAACAGCAAGTAATTTTTTTTTTTTTTTTTTTTTTTTTTTTTGCAAAGTAGTCTCGCTCTGTCACCCAGGGTGGAGTCCAGTAGCGAACTTGGCTCACTGCAACCTCCACCTCCTGAGCTCAAGCGAATGTCTTGTCTTATCCTTCCAAGTAGCTGGGATTACAGGTATGTGCCACTGCACCTGGCTAATTTTCATATTTTTAGTAGAGACGGGGTTTCACCATGTTGGTCAGGCTGGTCTCGAACTCCTGACCTTGTGATCTGCCCACCTCAGCCTCTCAAAGTGCTCAGATTACAGGTGTGAGCCACTGTTCCCGGTCTCTTGGACTGTTTTTCTATCGTAGCATTTCTTTTTTCATGATATAGTACAGGACCCCTTCTGGAATGGAAGTCTTACGAGCTATTATCCAGCAAGGTAGGTGAGAGAATTTCTTTACGGCCAACTCTTACTTAGAAAGTGAGGAAAACTTAGAGGTTCTGGTTTTTATAATCAGCTTTGGGAAGAGGAATTCTGTGACTTGCTTCAGGAGAGAATAAGGGGCTGAGAGAGAGACAGGAGGGTAGGAAAAGGTTGGGTAGAAACTGCTTCTGAGTCCTTCACTTTGGGGTATCATTTTCTGAGCCTCAACAGCAGGAAAGAGTAAGTAATAGGAAATTAGGTCACACTATTGACATAAATATTTCCTGAATTCTAAAGTGATCCGTCATTTAAAAAATAACATTTTATTGGAATTAGTTGCAGAATTGGTATATCTTTGTCTATTGATAATGCAATTGGAATGATGAGTTAGAAATCAATTCACCATTTCAAACAAATTTTTTGTTGAAATTGTTTAAAAAGACTGGGTGTATTGATAAACCTACTTAATTTCCTCATTCTTTTTCTTTTCTTGTCTTTTTTGTGACAGTCTCGCTTTGTTGCACAGGCTGAAGTGCAGTGGTGCAACCTTGGCTTACTGCAGCCTCTGCCTTCCAGGCTCAAGCAATTCTCAAGTGAGTAGTTGGGATTACAGGCATTTGCCACCATGCCTGGCTAACTTTTGTATGCTTAGCAGAGACGGGTTTCACCATGTTGGTCAGGCTGGTCTCAAACTCCTGACCTCAAGTGAAGCCCCCCACATCAGCCTCCCAAAGTGCCCGGATTATAGGTGTGAACTACCATGCCAGGCGCTCATTTCCTCATTAATTTGAAACAAGGCACGTACGTTTTCTTTCCCGAAAGTGTATAGCAGCCCTTGTTTGGCTAGAAGCATTGTAATGGGACTGCATCTGTTGTGCCAAGCCCTTAATGAAACTAACGGGATGGATACAATTTATTTCTTAGGTAGTCGTACCTTCTAATATTGCTTTATGAGAGAGACAAAGTATAAATGTTGAAATGTTTAAAACAATGCATTCTCATTATTTTCTAAAGATTGAGTCCCAGTGTTAGATACTAAAGGAGCCTTAAAGCTCATCTGGTCCACTTCCTTTCTTTTAATGAAAATAGTTTTTGAGAATGTAAGTGGATGTTTTAGTTGACACTTACAGGCAGCATGTGAAGAGCTGTGCCTTCCTGAGAACTAGTCCAGTGCTCTGCTCACTTACCTCTCCAGGTCATGGGATCAGACCTCTTAGTATTCCGTGCAGTTTAAAACTGAAAACCTTTACTAAAAGCGGTTGGGTAATTTTCAGCCTTTTTTGCCCCCCCCCCCACCCCCCCCACCCCCGAGATGGAATCTGACTCTGTTGCCCAGGCTGGCGTGCAATGGGATAATCTCAGCTCACTCAGCCTCCGCCTCCCAGGCTCAAGTGATCCTCATGCCTCAGCCTCCCAAGTAGCTGGGACTACAGGCACGTGCCACCATGTCCGAGTAATTTTTTTGTATTTTCAGTAGAGACGGGGTTTCACCTTTTTGGCCAGGCTAGTCTCGAACTCCAGACCTCAAGTGATCTACCCACCTCAGCCTCCCAAAGTGAGATTACAGGCGTGAGCCACTGCACGCAGCCTTCAGCCTTCCTTTGGTTCTAATCATATATGTAATAAACTGATTGATTTAGACAGTTATGTAATATGAACAATGCTGTTACTGTTACTGAATTTGATTAAAATAAAGCTCTGTAATTTCTTTTTTTTTTTTTTTGAGACTGAGTTTCGCTCTTGTTACCCAGGCTGGAGTGCAATGGCGCGATCTCAGCTCACCGCAACCTCTGCCTCCTGGGTTCAGGCAATTCTCCCACCTCAACCTCCTGAGTAGCTGGGACTACAGGCACGCACCACCATGCCCAGCTAATTTTTTGTATTTTTGGTAGAGACGGGGTTTCACCATGTTGACCAGGATGGTCTCGATCTCTTGACCTCGTGATCCACCCGCCTCGGCCTCCCAAAGTGCTGGGATTACAGGCTTGAGCCACGGCGCCCGGCCACATTGTAATTTCTTTTATTTCGAATTAGGGTCTGTGGGACAAAATATGAGTAATGAAAACAAGATAATTTGCAAACGTGAATTAGTCCGAGAGCTAGACTGTGGCCTTGTTCTGGGTTTGATTTTGATCTGGTTTAAATCAGTGTGTTGCAGTATCTAATACTAACCTGAAATCTTTGTTCAGTTTGCCCTACACCATCTGTTCTAAAAATAGATGTATTCGTCTGTTCTTGCAGTGCTAGAAAGAACTACCTGAGACTGGGTAATTTATAAAGAAAAGAGGTTTTATCTCATGAGTTCTGATGGTTAAAAAAAAAGAAAAGAAGTTTAATTGACTCACAGTCCTGCAAGTTGTACAGGAGCCATGGCTAGGGAGGCCTCAGGAAACCCAGCAGTCACGGTGGAAGACGAAAGGGAAGCACAGCTGTCTTACATGGTGGTATCAGAGGAAAGCCAGTGAAGGAGGAAGTGGTACACACCTTTAAACAACCAGGTCTCCGAGAACGGCAAGGGGAAGTCCACTCCATGATCTAATCATCTCCTACCAGGTCTTTCTTCAACACTGAGAATCACAATTTGACATGAGATTTGGGTGGGGACACAGACCCTAACCATGCCATACAAATTCACGAGTTTGTGACTTAGCACAGTATGCCTATATTCATTTCCACACTGTGTACACACGTCACCGTTTCATGGCGTGAAGACTAGTAACTGCCATATTTATTAGGAAGTGGTATTTTGTTTTTCAAGCTCTGATGAGGAATAGATGGAATTTGTTCCATAGTGAGGTGTTTTTTTTTTTTTGAGACTGAGCCTCACTCTGTCACCCAGGCTGGAGTGCAGTGGTGTGATCTCAGCTCACTGCAACCTCTGCCTCCTGGGTTCAAGTGATTCTCCTGCCTCAGCCTCCTGAGTAGCTGGGACTACGGGTGCCCACCATCACGCCTGGCTAATTTTTTGTATTTTTAGTAGAGATGACGTTTCACCATATTGACCAGGTTGGTCTCAAACTCCTGATCTTGTGATCCGCCCACCTTGGCTTCCCAAAGTGCTGGGATTACAGGTGTGAGCCACCGTGCCCCGCTGATAGTGAGCTGTTTTTAAGTTTTCTCAATATCATTAATGACCCCAGTCTCATTCTGGGAAACTTGAATTCTCCTTGCAAATTCTAACAAGTTCATACTTTACCCAAGCTTAATGTAATAATAAGAGACATCTGTTTGTGCGAAGACAATATTTGAGGTTTTGTTGCCTATATGTGGGAGAAGTTCTTTTTTTCTGATTGGTTTGCGGAAACTAAAATCTTAGTAAATGAAGGTGATAAATCCCTGAAACGTAGTTAGAGGATTCCGTCCATTTTTTTGTGAAGATTATTCTGCTACACTTTATACCATATCACGTTACAAACAAAAGACAGTGGCACACTTTTACAGACATTATAATTGGTAACAAACATGCAACACAGATTATTCCATTCTTCCTGCTGTGTGTCATTTTGAAGTGTAATTGATGCAGATGACTTAATACGTTATTTAGGGTTTTCAAGTATTAAAACAACCCACCTGTAATTTATAGACAGCACAAAATGTATCTCCAGCTTTGCTGTTTTCCCCTCTTCAGAGAGCCTCTGTGACTTCTCCTCCTCCAAGTAGCTGCCTACACATGATCGGGTCTTGTATCTTCCGTAGGAGAAACAGGCTTCTAAATTTAGATGTCTGTTATGCGGAGGCCCAAGTAAAAGCTACATTACCCATTCTTGACATCCTTTTTAAAAAGTACTGTGATCTTTGTTGAACTTCGTCTAAAACAAAGGTGAAACCTTTTGAGAAAATTGTTAATAATTACCGGTGTTTTTATACCAGCCTTGGGGTTCACCATCAGCAATTACTGAACATGTACATTGTGCCAGGTACCTGTACCAGATTCTCAGAGACTCAGTTCCTGCCCTGAAATAATCATCTAAGTAGGTAAAAGGAAGAAGTATGTATTAATAGCAAAGTGTCGGGGTCTGGCACATCTTCCGGGGAGCTACCGACCTGCGGGAGTCCCCAAGACCACCGACGTAGATGTCTTGTTCAACCCGAGGGAGAGAGCGTGCGGAAAAAAGAAAAAGCGGAGTCTGGAGGGCTATGTAACCGGGGGTGGAAACGTAGCAAATTTATTCTTGTGGGTTACAGCTTTTATACCTGTTTTCTTGTTTACAGTTACTTTATCTCACAAAGAAAGGGTAAACAGAGGCTCCTGAAAATAGCTCACAAAGTTTATGTAAAAAAAGGGTAAACAGAATAGTTATCAGAGGCTTGTGAAAATAACTCAAAAAGAAGTTTATGTTTTTCAAAGATGCCTTTAAGGTGGCTTGTCAAACCTGTTTTCCATCATGGGTGAAACAAAGACTTAGCTCCAGGGAAAATATGGGCAGGGGTCTTTGCTCCTCTTAGGCATCTCAATTGCAGCAAGTTTTATTGCTTACACAGAGACTGATGGGGACATGAAGACAGACAGCACAATGTCCTCATAAACCGCATACCTTTGCTTTGCATTCTGTTTTTTGCCTCAGTGACTCAGCCCGCAGCCTTTGTCTCAGCTCAACAGCCCTCAGATGGGGGAGTGCAGATAGGTCCAGCAGCCAAGATGGGGCGAGTCACGCTAGCTGTCTCAAGCCCGTGGCGCGAACGCTGCACAACAAAGTTTCTAAGTACTTTGAACGAAATTTCAGGTAGATACCACAGTAACTGGAGCAGTTTCAAAGACTTCTTGGGACTGGAGCGTAAGTGGACCTTGAAGGATGACTAGAATGTAAATGAATTAGGAGAATATTTCAGAAACAGCAAACAGAGGGCAGAAGAAAAGAGGCAGACTCTGGGATTGTAGCTGCGTCATAGAGGACAGCGAGTGTGAAAAGCAAACATTGGCCAGGCACAGTGGCTCACGCCTTAATCCCATCACTTTGGGAGGCCGACGTGGGTGGATTGCCTGAGCTCAGGAGTCTGAGACCAGCCTGGGCAACACGGTGAATCCTGTCTCTACTAAAATACAAAAAATCAGCCAGGCATGGCGGCGTGCGCCTGTAGTCCCAGCTACTCGGGAGGCTGAGGCAAGAGAATTGTTTGAACCCGGGAGGCGGAAGCGGAGTGAGTCGAGATGACGCCACTGCACTGCAGCCTGGGCAACAGAGCAAGACTCCGTCTCCAAAAACAAAAAAGAAAAGTAAAATTTAAAAAAGAAAAGGCGGCCGGGCGCAGTGGCTCAAGCCTATAATCCCAGCACTTTGGGAGGCCGAGGCGGGTGGATCACGAAGTCAAGAGATCGAGACCATCCTGGTCAACATGGTGAAACCCCGTCTCTACTAAAAATACAAAAAATTAGCTGGGCATGGTGGCACGTGCCTGTAATCCCAGCTACTCAGGAGGCTGAGGCAGGAGAATTGCCTGAACCCAGGAGGCGGAGGTTGCAGTGAGCTGAGATCACGCCATTGCACTCCAGCCTGGGTAACAAGAGCGAAACTCAGCCTCAAAAAAAAAAAAAAAAAGAAAAGGCAAACATTTGTGACTAAAGCAGAGTCAGAGAGAATAATGAAAAGTGAGTCACTGTGGGGAGGACCTTCCCTGTTAAAGAACCTGGACAATATTCTATTAGGTGCCCCCTGAAGACTTTGGAGCAGGATGTTGGCAACAGCAGAGTGCATCTAAGGTTCTTGGAGTGAAATAGAATGGATTAGACAGGGAGTGTCAGCCTTAGCCAGAAGATTAAAAACTATTCAGTAATAACTCGTTACAGCCTGTGCATTGAGACCAGTTTTCCCTTGGTCTTGAGGATGCAGAGATGACAACACATGCAGGAGTGTTAGCTCTCTACTCCTGGACAAGGACTGCCACTTCACAACACATGCAGGAGTGTTAGCTCCCTACTCCTGGACAAGGACTGCCACTTCACAACACATGCAGGAGTGTTAGCTCCCTACTCCTGGACAAGGACTGCCACTTCACAACACATGCAGGAGTGTTAGCTCCCTACTCCTGGACAAGGACTGCCACTTCACAACACATGCAGGAGTGTTAGCTCCCTACTCCTGGACAAGGACTGCCACTTCACAACACATGCAGGAGTGTTAGCTCCCTACTCCTGGACAAGGACTGCCACTTCACAACACATGCAGGAGTGTTAGCTCCCTACTCCTGGACAAGGACTGCCACTTCACAACACATGCAGGAGTGTTAGCTCCCTACTCCTGGACAAGGACTGCCACTTCACAACACATGCAGGAGTGTTAGCTCCCTACTCCTGGACAAGGACTGCCACTTCACAACACATGCAGGAGTGTTAGCTCCCTACTCCTGGACAAGGACTGCCACTTCACAACACATGCAGGAGTGTTAGCTCCCTACTCCTGGACAAGGACTGCCACTTCACAACACATGCAGGAGTGTTAGCTCCCTACTCCTGGACAAGGACTGCCACTTCACAACACATGCAGGAGTGTTAGCTCCCTACTCCTGGACAAGGACTGCCACTTCACAACACATGCAGGAGTGTTAGCTCCCTACTCCTGGACAAGGACTGCCACTTCACAGCAGTAGTCTTTGAAGACCAGGCCCCAGGGAGAATTGGCTAGGGGCCAGGCCATCACAAGATTCCAAGTCAGAGAATTGCCCTAACAGGCTACTCGTAATGTGTTCCAATTTAGTACCCTTTACACTGCAGAGTCATGGAACAGTACTTAAGCTGTTCGTTTTAAACAAAAACAAACTTTCCAGACACATTAATTACATGTTTCAAGGTTTTATTTAAAATTGGCCTAAAAGGTAGGAGCTTTTAAGCAAGCAAAAAGTTTTCTCTTAGCAAAAAGTAACCAGACCTTTCCTTGGTCTGCTTATTCAAATCTATCAAGTGTTTTATAAGAAACAGTAACATTTTTCTAGAAGGACCAGCTGGCATCATATCCAACCGTGTTCTGCTAAGGTGACGATTTTTGCGTGTTCCAGAACATTAACTCAAGGTAGGTGCCCAGGTCATTCCTCTACCCTTTGGGAAGAGCAGTTCTAAATGAAATCTCAAAACTCTCCAGAGGGAGAAAAGTCACAGCCACTTTTAATTTGGTGTGAGTCAGGCTCCACAGGCTCTGGGGTTTGCTTTGCTGCTTACTAGGTGTGTGACACTGAGCAAGTTAATCATTTTGTGCCTCCATTTCTTCATTTGTACGATAATAGGTTCTACTTAATGGGGCTCTGGGGAGTGTTAAATGATACATAAAACCCCAACATTGCCTGGCATGTAGGAAGTGTTATGTATATTAATTATGATATTTTGTGGATTTTCTTGTGTGTGTTCCTGTAGATACTGTTTTTTTGAGACAGAGTCTCTGTTACCCAGGCTGGAGTTCAGTGGCACGATCTTGGCTCACTGAAACCTCTGCCACCTGGGTTCAAGTGATTCTCCTGCCTCAGCCTCCCATGTAGCAGGGACTACAGGGCCAGCCACCACGCCTGGCTAATTTTTGTATTTTTAGTTGAGACAGGGTTTCACCATGTTGGCCAGGCTGGTTTCAATCTTTTGACCTCGTGATCCACCCGCCTCAGCCTCCCAAAGTGCTGGGATTACAGTTGTGAACCATTGCACCTGGCCTCCTGTAGATATTATTTAGCTAACCTATAAACACAATTGATAGTTTCGTGTGTGTGTGTGTGTGTGTGTGTATTTTGCATTTTAAAATGTCTTTTAGATCTGAGTCACGGCACCAAAAAAAAAAGTAAAAAAATTAGTTATTTAGGGTTTGCATAAAAATCATGAATATAAGATGCTCACAATCAATATGGTTCTTTCTCACTTCAGAAAAGAAGCAGCTAAGAGCTAGACGCCACCTTTGATCTCTAGTTCACATAGTGTCTTACTGATACTGCTGGTTTTACCAACTGGTTCCCATTAGCAACCACAGTGATGGCAGTATTTATGTGTTTATGTAGTGAACAAAAATATTATACTTTAAATATTTCCGTCTTGACTTCTCCACGAGGCACTCAGCTTGGTTTGGGTTTTGGTTTGTGGTTTTTTTTTTGGTAGAGTCTTGCTTTGTTGCCAGGCTGGAGTGCAGTATGCAGTCTCGGCTCACTGCAGCCTCCGCCTCCTGAGTTCAAGTGATTCCTGTGCCTTGCCCTCCTGAGTAGCTGGGCTTACAGGTGTTTGCCACCACAGCTGGCTAATTTTTTCTGTTTTTAGTAGAGACAGAGTTTCGCCATGTTGGCCAGGCTGGTCTCAAAACTCCTGAGCTCAGGTGATCCACCTGACTTGGCCTCCCACAGTGCTGGGATGACAGACGTGAGCCACCGTGCCAGGCTGGTACTCAGTATTTTTCATTGTTGTTGGGGACATCAGGACACTTACCGAGTACTAATGGAAAAGAAAAAAGGCCAGACATAGTGGCTCACGCCTGTCATCCCAGCACTTCGGGAGAATGAGGCGGCCAGATCACCTGAGGTCAGGAGGTCGAGAACAGCCTGAACAACATAGAGAAACCCCTTTTCTACTAAAAATACAAAATTACCTGGGTGTAGTGGTGCATGCCTATAATCCCAGCTACTAGGGAGGCTGAGGCAAGACAATTGCTTGAACCTGGGAGATGAAGGTTGCGGTGACCTGAGATCACACTATTGCACTCTAGTCTGGAGAATAAGAGCAGAATTCCGTCGTAAAGCAACAACAAATATGAAAAAAGAATTTGGTAGAGTGGAAAGGGCACTGGCACTGGCTTGGGGACCCTGGATTGCTACCACGCATGAGGTGGGGACCTGGCTTTGAGTGACAGCTCAAAAGCTTACGGGCATGACAACCTGGAACACATTATTTAGCCTCTTGGAACCTCACCTTTTTCATCAACACAATGGGGATATTAGTAAGTATGTGGCTTACAGGGTAGCATTGTGTGATCTAAATGGCCGTACGTGAGACCCCAAGAAGACTGCTTGGGGTATAACAGAGCCTCAGTACGTGTTAACTCCTCTCAGCAGGCCCTTCCTCTTGGTGCCATCTTCCTCAGCATTTACCAGCAATGCACCCTCAGGCAAGTCACATTTCTTCAGGCCGTCAAGTTCTCTGACCCCTTCTCCAAAACAATGCTCTCATTTATTCCTGTTCAGCCTTGATTTCCATTACCCTACCATCCCCACTAACCCTTTTCACTGACAGCATTGGAACATTCAGCTTTCTCCTCTTACCCTACCTGCATCTCCATCAGTCATTTCTTCTGGTTTTGGGTCCCCTCCACCCATCGAACACCTGTCACACCCCGTGCTCTGGATTCCATCACTTTTTGCCCCTCATCTGTCAGCTTTTTGCTCTCTCACCTGTAATTACTGCCTCTTTTCCCCCTGCACCCAGGCTTCTCATACTCTTCCATTTAAAAAAAGATCCCTTCCTAGATTCTTCATTCTTTCTTCAGCTATTGCTCTATTTTCTTTCCCCTCAATTTAGGAGAAAAAAAAGTGCATATCCTCCCACATCTTCCCCTCCAACCCTGCTCTGTCATCCGACTGGTTTCCACTCCCGTCACGCTGCTGGAACAACAGTCGTAAAGGACATAATGCAGTGGACATACTTCAGTCTCTCAGCCCATATCTTACTTGACTCTCCAATCATATTTGACATTATGAATCTTTCCCTTAACACCTTTCTTTTCATTCTCCTTCCAGTCTGGTCATTCTCTCTTAGTTACTGACACTGAATTTATTTCCTGTCCCTTAGATACTGGTGTGTTCAAGAGTTCTGTGCTCTCTCCTTACTCTGCCCTTCTCAGAGTCATCTCATGTCCTTTAATGGTTTTTGACTCTCATCCGCATGCTGCTGTCCTCTGTCTCCTCTCTCTGCCACACTTCTTGCCTGTGTTCCAGAACTGTCTATTCAACTGTGTGTTGGACGTCTTCACCTTGGTATTCCACAGACTACATGTCCGTAAGTGAGCCAAGTTAGTCATTGCTCTCCGCCCCTCTCCTCTGCTCTCTGCCTGGCACCACACAAGCCTGCCCTTTCCCCTAAATTCCCTGACGTGTTTGATGGAACAAACACCCATGCCATTCACCAAACATGAAACCTGGGTCAATCCCTGATGCCACTTCCTCCTTTCTTCACACCCAGCCAGTGACAGCAGAGAACTGAATGATAAGGGGCCAGCCCTATGAAGATGTAGGGGAAGATCTACAGGTGACATGGAACAGAGTTGGCCGTGTGCGGTGGCTCACGCCTGTAATCCTAACACTTTGGGAGGCTGAGGTGGGTGGATCACGTGAGGTCAGCAGTTCAAGACCAGCCTGGCCATCATGGTGAAACCCCATCTTTAAAAAAAAAACAAACCAGCTTCCATTTTCGTAGGGGTATGTTCCAAGCAAACTGGCCCAGAATTGGCTGATTCCTAAAAGCAGTGATGTTGAGAGGATCATTTACATAGGAAAGCACTTAAACAGATCAAATAAGGAAAGACATTGGTGTAATTTTAGGCTGAAGTACAGTGGTGTGATCTTGGCTCACTGCAGCCTCCAAGCAGTTCTGCAATTCTGTCTCCATCTCCTGAGCAGCTGGGATTACAGGCAGGCGCCACCACACTAGCTAATTTTTCTATTTTTAGTAGAGATGAGGTTTCACCATGTTGGTCAGGCTGGTCCTAAACTCCCAACCTCAGGAGCCGCCCGCCTCAGCCTCCCAAAGTGCTGGGATTACAGGTGTGAGCCACAGCATCCGGCCCAGGGATTGTTTCTACTGACAACATTTTCAAACAAAATGCTGTGATGATGTGTAAATATGGATGAGATGAAGGGTCAGCAACTCCTCGGCACAAGGAGCAGCTCACTTTTTCCAGACTTCTTAATTCCACCTGTGGAAGGGGCCCTGGAAAAAGTAAGCTGCTCCTTGTGCCCGAGGAGTTGCTGACCCTTTATCTCATCCATCTCCTTGGCCGGCTTCTCTGGCTGTTTCAGGGGCTGCTTCTTGCCACCTTTGCAGCCGGACTTGGCACCTGCCACCCCTTCCCCAGACCCTCCCCTCTTTCTGTTGGTTCTTTGCAGGGGTGTTGCTGGGGGAAGTGGGCAGGTGGGATGGTGGGCACAGAATTTTACTTACTAGAGCTCTTCTGCCACTTTTGCTTGTTCTGAAGACTTGAATTTGGGATTAACCACACAACCATCTCATCTTAAAAGTCTATATGATCTTGCATATATTTTGTTATTAAATATGTCTTTTAGTAGAGAATGGGTAGGAAGACTTTGGTCTTTATAATATTCAGTTTTATGTGGGTTATAACCTAATTTTTAAAGTTAGAAACTTACAATTTTATGTAATTCTATGTAATGAAAAGGATTGATTTATTTTTATAATCTATATTTGTATAAGTATGGCACAAGATCATGCAAAACAGCATTGGTCACTGGAGCTAAGAGCTTTCTGTTTACCGCAGGCAGACAGACGGCTGGCTCTTTCCAGTGGAAAAGAGCTGGGCTCCCTCACTGCTTCTGGCCCACGAATGACGTTGAGTTCCGGGATTACATGCGCTGGGCTCCCTCACTGCTTCCGGCCCACGAATGACGTTGAGTTCCGGGATTACATGCGCTGGGCTCCCTCACTGCTTCCGGCCCACGAATGACGTTGAGTTCCGGGATTACATGCGCTGGGCTCCCTCACTGCTTCCGGCCCACGAATGACGTTGAGTTCCGGGATTACATGCGCTGGGCTCCCTCACTGCTTCCGGCCCACGAATGACGTTGAGTTCCGGGATTACATGCACGGGGTTACAAGCTCTGGCAGCAGAATCTCTGTTGCTGCTTTTTGTGTTGCCCACAGAGCCCATTAGTGACCTGCACACGGGAGTCCTCCAGGCAGTGCTGGTTGAATGACTCAATGCTACCTCTCTGCAAAGTTGAAGTAAGCAACTGAGTTCGGTGATGCTGGCTGCATTCTCAGCTACTGGGGCTGCAGTAGCTAGGCAGGGGCTGCAGACTCGATGGCTTTCTAGCCCTCCTGGTCACCCACCATTTATACAGCCTTCCCTCCAGGGCCCTCCTCCTCCTCCCGCACACTTCCTTGAATATTGATTAACTCTCTGATTTCTCCCACTTTGTCTCTCCCAGAGATTTAGGGCTGTTTTTATGGTCTGCTAATTCTGTGAGAATGAGGTGCCTCTTGGGGAGGAGATGCCAAACTCAATGGCACTGCAAATAGGTTTTTATTGGCTCATCGCCAAGCTCTCCAAGTCATTCTGCTCTCATGCTGATTAAGAGACACCATCTGTTTATCTTGATTGTGTAATAAATTGAGGGCTCATAAATGTATTTGGATCTGAATTAGATCCAAATCACAGTAAGAACAGGATAATGGTCTCCTTTGCCAGAGATGGATGAACAATTACTTTTATAGCTCTGGAAGAAAAATGGGTTATGCAAACAGGCACTTCACCCAGATTGGTTTCCTGAGTGACTCTCCATATGTTGATGTTTTTGCGCAGGGAGGGGAACCTGCCTACCCTGCTTCAGGGAAACCGGAGGACAGATAATCTGCCCAACCCACATGAATCAGCAGTGAAGTGGTACCGCCAGTGTCCTTCTGCTACCCTGCTTTCTGAGGCCAGAATACATTTTCAAGGATTGAGTACTAAAATGACAGTCAAAAGAAACAGCTAGTAACCTTGGCCTGTGGCCTATGCAATATAGCTGATGAGAAGGGATCACAAGGCAGTGGGACTGGGCTCAGGTGCAGCTCGGGAGTTCTCTGGGAACTGGGTGGGCTGTGGCTGAAGGACAGTTCGTTGATAGCTTTAAAAGATCTATCACCGTTTCTGCCTGATTTGCTCTTACAGTTAATCGGGATTCGGCATGCTTGTGATCCACGGGCTGTAAGGTCCCTGGCAACCCTTTACCTCACATACGTGTTCCACAGACAGCGGCTCAGTCTGCAATATGCCACCAGCATATGCACACAGGACCCTGTTTAGCGCATTTCCATTTCCTACATGCACCGCTGCACACTTGGCCTACACACTTGGCAGACCGAAGTGTCCCTGATCATTGAAACAACTCTACAAGTATGTATCATTACGCCATTTTACACAGGAGGAACTGAAGCTCAGTGTGCCTAGCTGAGTTGCTTGGCTTTCCATTGAGGCAGAGGCAGGATTCGAACCCAGTCCTGTTTAGCTCGTCTCCTTTCAGGAACACTCTTTCCTCTCTGTCCTTTGTCTTTGCTGCCTGTGCTCAGATTATTCTCTCTCCTAGAATATACTTTTCAACCTTCTGTTTCTCCTGTCAGAATCTTTATCAACCACAACTTTTGTTTTGAAATACATATATATATTTACAAACACATACAACTTAGGTTTATATCTGTATTTATAGGCATAGATTTTTAGATATAGATAGGTATAGATATAAATAAAAGTAAGGGTGGCTTTATCTGAACAGTAGAATACTTGTGATTTTCATTTCCATTTAAAAAATATATTTATGAAACTAAATTTATATTGTTGCTATAATCAGAAAATAATTTGTGCAATGTTTCCCAGCCTTTCAAATCCACATGTCGCTGCCTGAAGAGTCTTTTCCTGCTCTCTGTCCTTGTGGAACACACTCACTTTCCCTAGCACTTGTATTTTCTTGAGTCACTTCTAGCATTTTGCTTTGTATTCTGTGTAACCTCAGTTTCCCAGGGCCCACCACACCTCAGAGAGGGATGAATCTGAGCGGCACAGTTGAAAATAAAAACAGGCTGAGCCTGGTGGCTCACGCCTGTAATCCCAGCACTTCGGAACACCAAGGCGGGTGGATCACTTGAAGTCAGGAGTTCAAGACCAGCCTGGCCAACATGGTGAAACCCTGTCTCTACTAAAAATACAAAAATTAGCCAGGCATGGAGGCACATGCCTGTAATCCCAGCTACTAGGGAGGCGGAGGCCGGATCATGCCACTGCACTCCAGCCTGGGTGACAGAGCAAGAATCCATCTAAAAAAAAAAAAGAATAAAAATAATAACAATAATTGTTAATCCAATCTGCCCCCCTTCCCCAATCATGAAAGCTGGGATCTTTCTGCTATATCTACCAAGTCTCAGGCTTGTGTCTCTTCCCCTGTCTGCCCTCTGTAGTCCTGGCTGTGTGTCCACCACAGCGCTGTTCCTTTGATGTGAGTCAACGTGATGCTCACTCTAGTCTGCACGATGCTGTCCCCTCCTATCACTTGGTTTCACCAGGGCCCACGTGGTCTAGGCTGCGTCTTCCCTCTTCACTTTGCTGAAGTGGCAGGACAGTCTTCTACCCGGATTGCACTTTTTTTTTTTTTGAGCTAGAGTCTCACTCTGTTGCCTAGGCTGGAGTGCAATGGCACAATCTCAGCTCACTGCGTCTTCCCCACCTCCCAGGTTGAAATGATTCTCCTGCCTCAGGCTGCTGAGTAGCTGGGACTACAGGTGCCTGCCACCACGCCAGGCTAATTTTTGTATTTTTAGTAGAGACAGGGTTTCACCATATTGGCCAGGCTGGTCTCAAACTCCTGACCTTGTGATCCTCCCACCTTGGCCTCCCAAAGTGCTGGGATTACAGGTGTGAGCCACCGTGCCCAGCCAGGTTGCACTTTTAAAAAGTCATCCCTTCCTCTTGTTTTCTTCATCTCTGATGAAGCCGAGCCTGGGGTGACTTTCGTGTTTGAGTTCTTCCTTTTGTTTCTTATAGCATCCCCTCCCCTGCCACCTTCTGTAAAGGAATTTGTACTGGGCCAGGTCAGGAGTCAGAGCAATCTGCCTCAATACCTCCCTCTCCTCATTCAGGGGCTCCCAACGAAAGAATGCTCAACTGCTTTCTCTCCTGTCTGAGAGATCAGGTGTGACCTTCATGCTGTACCTTACTTAAGTGTCTCTCTCCCGTGTAGCCTGTCAGCGTTCATGTCTCCAGTCGTTCTCTTCCTAGACAGGCTGGTCTGGGACGCTCGGAACTGGAAGACTGGTGGCTTGTCCTGACACGTCCGATGCTCAGCAGGCAAGCGGAATTTACCCTCGTCGGGCTGTCAGTGCACTGTGCGCTCCTGAGCCATGCCGTCCACTTCTAAGACCATAAGGGGAGCTGAGCACCGCTCCGCTGTGTACACCCTGAAGCAACTAACACTGTTGCATAGGATGACAAGAAACATACATTTTTGCAGAATGAATAAAATCTATTGACTTTTGTGCTCTGCTTTTCTCCCTTCACATTATTGCAGGAAGCAATCAAATAAAGGTTATTAGTTCCACTTTGTTCTGCACTAAGTATATCACACCGTGATTCTGCTTCCATAACTTAGATCTGAGTTTTGAAACACAGACAATCACAGCCATCCCTTGTTATCCACAGGGGATTGGTTTCACACCTGACTTCATGTGACAAGTTACAGTCAAAACTTTGTTTCACACACAACATTATTTAAAATATTGTATAAAGTTAACTTTAGGCGGGGCGCGGTGGCTCACGCCTATAATCCCAGCACTTCGGGAGGCCGAGGCGGGTGGATCAGGAGGTCGAGAGATCCAGACCATCCTGGTCAACAAGGTGAAACCCCGTCTCTACTAAAAATACGAAAATTAGCTGGGCATGGTGGCGCGCGCCTGTAGTCCCAGCTACTCGGGAGGCTGAGGCAGGAGAATTGCCTGAACCCCGGAGGCGGAGGTTGCGGTGAGCCGAGATCGCGCCATTGCACTCCAGCCTGGGTAACTAGCGAAACTCGGTCTCAAAAAAAAAAGTTACCTTTAGGCTTTGTGTATGAGGTGTATGTGAAATATAAATGTGTTTAAACTTGAGATATCCCAAAGATATCTCATTTTGTATATTTCAAAATACAGGAAATTATGAAATCCAAAACAGTTCTGGTGCCAAGCATTTTGAATAAGGGATATTCAACCTATAATACCTAATATAATGTAAATGCTATGCAAATAGTTGTTATGCTGTATTTTTTTTTATTTTATTTTTTTATTGCTGTACTATTATTTTAAATTGCTTTTTAAAAAATGTTTTCAGTCCTTGGTTGGTTGAATCCATGGATTTGGAACCCACGAATACAGAGGGCTGACTATATACATAAAATTCAGCCTCTTAAAGCATGCAACTTAATATTCCCACAAAGTGGCACAATGATAATTGCGGTTTTGAACTGAGAAGAGAGTTGCACAATCATCACACTGTCTGAAGTCAGAACTTTTCTATCATGCCAAGCATGAGTGACACACATTAGTTGTCACTTCCGTCTGCACACCTTCCCGCGCCCCATGAATCTGTTTTGGGTATTTGCCTATTCTGGACATTTCATGTAAATGGGATCATACGATATGTGGGTTCTGTGTCGGATTTCTTCTCCATTGCATAATGTTTTCAAGAATCGTCCACGTTGTAGCATGTATCCATACTTTATCCCCCCCCCCCCTTTTTTTTTTGTTGAGACAGAGTTTCGCTCTTGTTACCCAGGCTGGAGTGCAATGGTGCGATCTCGGCTCACCGCAACCTCCGCCTCCTGGGTTCAGGCAATTCTCCTGCCTCAGCCTCCTGAGTAGCTGGGATTACAGGCACGCGCCACCATGCCCAGCTAATTTTTTGTATCTTTAGTAGAGACGAGGTTTCACCATGTTGACCAGGATGGTCTCGATCTCTTAACCTCGTGATCCACCCGTCTCGGCCTCCCGAAGTGCTGGGATTACAGGCTTGAGCCACCGCGCCCGGCCGCTTTATCCCTTTTCAGTGGGTGGATGAGATTTCAGTTTCAGTGCATGGGTACGCCTGTGTTTATCCACTCATCACTTGGTAGATGTTTGGACTGTTTCCAGTTTGGGCCATCATGAATAATGTTGGGGACTTTTGGGTATGTGTGTTTTTCTATGGACATTTGATTTCAGTTTTCATGGGCATATACCTGGGTGGACCATGTGTTAAGTTTTTTTTTTTTCTTTTTGAGTGATCCACCGCTAAGAGTCGTAATGTGTTTACATTTTTAAGGAATGGTCAAAATTGTTTTCCGACGTGACTGTACATTGCGCATTCACAGCAGCAACGGATGAGGGCTCCAGGTTCTCCATGCTTCCCCTTTTGAAGTACAGCCGCCCAATGGATGCGAAGTGGAAAATCACTTGACCGTGGACACCTGGGTTTGTTTACGGACTCTCAGTTCTATTCAATTGATCCATATGTCTGTTCTGTATCAGTGCTACACAGTCTTGATGACTGTGACTGTAGTAAGTTTTAAAATAAGAAGTGTGAGTCCAACTTTGTTCTTTTTTGAAGTTTTGCCTACTCTAGGTTCCTTGCATTTTCATGTGAATTTTATAAGTATGTCTGTTCCTGTAAAAAAATGCAGTCGCAACTTTGATTGAGATTGTTGAATCTGTAGGCCAATGAAGGGAGCATATCCCTCTTAACACCTTAAGTCTTCCAATCCGTGAACATGAAATGTATTTCCGATTATTTAGGTCTCCTTTAAGTTCTTTCCGTGATGTTTTACCATTTTTAGTGTATAGGCCTTGGGCTTCATTTGTTAAATTTATTCCTAGGTATTTTATTCTTTCTGATGTTATCGTAGATATAATTGTTTTCTTAGTTTCTTTTTAGTATGTAGAAATACAACTGACTTTTCTATATTGATCTAGTATCCTGAGTGTGGCTGAGATAACTGGTCAGCTCTGATAGTGTGTATGTATGTTCGTGTGTGTGTGTGTATTCCTTAGGATTTTCTATATGTGAAATTATGTAATCTGCCAATAGAGATAATTTCACTGCTTCCTTTCCAGTGCAAATGCTTTTTACTTCCTTCCTTGCACAACTGCTCTGACTACAAGTGCCAGAACGATAAAATGGTGGGAGTGGACATCTTTGCTGTGCTGTGATCTGAGTTGTACGATAAAATGGTGGGAGTGGACATCTTTGTTGTGATCTGAGGAAGGGAGGTGGAAGCTTTTGGTCTTTTACCAGTAAGTGTGATGTTAGCTGTGGGTTTTGTGTTGTTTTGTTTTGTAGATTCCCTTAATCAGCTTGAGGATGTTCCTTAGCTTACTGAATGTTTTCTATCAGAAAAGGTTGCTGAAGATTGTCAGATGTTCTTTCTGCGTCTGTTAAGATGATCATGTTTTTGTCCTTTATTCTTTTCTTTTGTTATTATTATATTTTCTTTAAAAAAAACCGACACCCTGGGGAGTATATTAAAAACAAAAACAAACAAAAAAACTACTCCCAGTATTGCATTATCTTTATTCTTTTCAAACAGTGTCTTACACTGTTTGAGTTTGGATGTCAAACGGTTTGACCTTGCGTGCTGGCAAACAACTCAGCTATTTACGGTGTATAACCCATTACATCTGCACGTGGATTTCGTTTGCTAGTATATTGTTTTGGGAGTTGTGTGTGTCTCTGTATCTGTATAATCCATAAGGGATATTGGGGTGTAGTTTTCTGTGACGTCTTTGCAGGGTGTTTGCATCACAGCATTACTGGACTCAGAAGGAGGGTGTAGTTTTCTGTGACGTCTTTGCAGGGTGTTTGCATCACAGCAGTACTGGACTCAGAAGGAGGTTGTAGTTTTCTGTGACGTCTTTGCAGGGTGTTTACATCACAGCAGTACTGGACTCAGAAGGAGGGTGTAGTTTTCTCTGACGTCTTTGCAGGGTGTTTGCATCACAGCAGTACTGGACTCAGAAGGAGGGTGTCGTTTTCTGTGACGTCTTTGCAGGGTGTTTGCATCACAGCAGTACTGGACTCAGAAGGAGGGTGCAGGTTTCTGTGACGTCTTTGCAGGGTGTTTGCATCACAGCAGTACTGGACTCAGAAGGAGGGTGTAGTTTTCTGTGACGTCTTTTCAGGGTGTTTGCATCACAGCAGTACTGGACTCAGAAGGAGGGTGCAGTTTTCTGTGACGTCTTTGCAGGGTGTTTACATCACAGCAGTACTGGACTCAGAAGGAGGGTGTAGTTTTCTGTGACGTCTTTGCAGGGTGTTTACATCACAGCAGTACTGGACTCAGAAGGAGGGTGTAGTTTTCTGTGACGTCTTTGCAGGGTGTTTACATCACAGCAGTACTGGACTCAGAAGGAGGGTGTAGTTTTCTGTGACGTCTTTTCAGGGTATTTGCATCACAGCAGTACTGGACTCAGAAGGAGGGTGTAGTTTTCTGTGACGTCTTTGCAGGGTGTTTGCATCACAGCAGTACTGGACTCAGAAGGAGGGTGTAGTTTTCTGTGACGTCTTTTCAGGGTGTTTGCATCACAGCAGTACTGGACTCAGAAGGAGGGTGTAGTTTTCTGTGACGTCTTTGCAGGGTGTTTGCATCACAGCAGTACTGGACTCAGAAGGAGGGTGTAGTTTTCTGTGACGTCTTTGCAGGGTGTTTACATCACAGCAGTACTGGACTCAGAAGGAGGGTGTAGTTTTCTGTGACGTCTTTGTAGGGTGTTTGCATCACAGCAGTACTGGACTCAGAAGGAGGGTGTAGTTTTCTGTGACGTCTTTGCAGGGTGTTTGCATCACAGCAGTACTGGACTCAGAAGGAGGGTGTAGTTTTCTGTGATGTCTGCAGGATTTTACATCACAGCAGTACTGGACTCAGAAGGAGGGTGTAGTTTTCTGTGACGTCTTTGCAGGGTGTTTGCATCACAGCAGTACTGGACTCAGAAGGAGGGTGTAGTTTTCTGTGACGTCTTTGCAGGGTGTTTACATCACAGCAGTACTGGACTCAGAAGGAGGTTGTAGTTTTCTGTGATGTCTTTGCAGGGTGTTTACATCACAGCAGTACTGGACTCAGAAGGAGGGTGTAGTTTTCTGTGACGTCTTTGCAGGGTGTTTACATCACAGCAGTACTGGACTCAGAAGGAGGGTGTAGTTTTCTGTGACGTCTTTGCAGGGTGTTTGCATCACAGCAGTACTGGACTCAGAAGGAGGCTGTAGTTTTTGTTAATTTAGTAGAGGTGGGGTTTCGCTGTGTTGGCCAGGATGGTCTCAATCTCCTGACCTTGTCATCCGCCCGCCTCGGCCTCCCAAGGTGCTGGGATTACAGGCGTGAGCCAGCGCGCCCGGCCTGATTGTCATTCTCTAAAGTTTTGGTGGAATTTGCCAGTGAAGTCATCTGGTCCTGGACTTTATTTGTGGGACTTTTGTTGTTCTTGTTGGTTTTTTTTCTTTTATTTTTTTTTGGGGGGGACATTTTTTGATTACTAATGAAATTTCTTTTTTTTCTCTTTTTTATCAAATCAGTGGTATTGCATACTAATGAAATTTCTTTCTTTCTTTCTTTCTTTTTTTTTGAGACGGAGTTTTTGCTCTTGTTACCCAGGCTGGAGTGCAATGGCGCGATCTCGGCTCACCGCAACCTCCACCTCCTGGGTTCAGGCAATTCTCCTGCCTCAGCCTCCTGAGTAGCTGGGATTACAGGCACGCGCCACCATGCCCAGCTAATTTTTGTATTTTTAGTAGAGACGGGGTTTCACCATGTTGACCAGGATGGTCTCGATCTCTTGACCTCGTGATCCACCTGCTTTGGCCTCCCAAAGTGCTGGGATTACAGGCTTGAGCCACCGCGCCCGGCCTGCATACTAATGAAATTTCTAATGAAATGCACTCTCACCCACAGCGAGATGCCCCCACACTCCCATTCAGGGCTTGATGGCGGTTGTTTGCCAACTTTGGGCAGAGCTGGAAACATGAATCGCCCTCTAGCCACCCTACGCCCTTCAATCTTCTCCAGAAGACACCATAAGCCTGAAAAACCATGTGTAAAGCCAACAGGGAAAGGAAAGAGCTCTAGTCATAAACTAATTCCAGGGGGATAGGTCAAAGAATGCTTCCATTATATATATGTATTTTTTCCTTTTTCTCTCTTTCTTCTCTCCTCTTTTTTTTTGAGACAGAGTCTTGCTCTGTCACCAGGTGCCAGGCTGGAGTGCAATGGCACAATCTCAGCTCACTGCAATCTCCGCCTCCTGGGTTCAGGCAATTCTCCTGCCTCACCCTCCCGAGTAGCTGGGACTACAGGCACACACCACCACACCCAGCTAATTTTTTTTTTTTTTTTTTTTTTGGTAGAAACAGGGTTTCACCATGTTGGCCAGGATGGTCTCGATCTCTTGACCTTGTGATCTGCCCACCTCGGCCTCCGAAAGTGCTGGGATTACAGGTGTGAGCCACCGCACCCGGCCTCCCCTCCATCCCCTCCCCTCCCCAGCTCTTTGTCTTAGTTTGTCACCCAGGCTGGAGTTGGAGTGCAGTGGTGCAATCTCTGTTCACTGCAACCTCCACCTCCCTGGTTCAAGCGATTCACCTGCCCCAGCCTCCCAAGTAAGTGGGACTACAGGTGCCCACCACCACGCCCAGCTGATTTTTGTATTTTTTAGTAGAGAGGGGGTTGGCCAGGCTAGTCTCAAACTCCTGACCTCAGGTGATCTACCTGCCTCAGCCTCCCTAAGTGTTAGGATTACAGGCATGAGCCACCATGCCTGGCCAGCTTGCATTCTATTTTGATTTCAGATAAGGAGAGTCAGATTAAGTGACCAAAAGGTCACTTCTTTCCTCCCCTTCCTTTCTTCCACAGTGCAGCCCCTGAAAGTGGCAGCACCTTATTTAGTGATTTATTTTTACAGCTGATGTTTTTATTTTTTGTAGAGACAGGATCTCACAATGTTGCCCAGGCTGGTCTCAAACTCCTGCCTCACCCTCCCAAAGTGCTGGGATTACAGGCATGAGCCACTGCACCTGGCCTGCCTTTTCTTTTTCTTAACAGTTTCTTTTAGAAAGCAGAAATTTTAAATTTTGATTACTTCCAGCTTAACAGGTTTTTTTTTTTTTAAGTGGTGTTTTTTGTGTCCTAAGAAATCTGTCCCAAGGTTGTGATTCTTTTCTCCTACTAGAAATTTTCTAGTTATGTTTAGGCCTGTGGTTCATTTAGACTTATTTTAGTGTGTGGGATAAAGTTAAAATCAGTGGGTTTTTTTCCATACACATACCCAGTTCTAGCACCCTTTGTTAATAAGAATCTTTCACTGAACGGCCGGGCGCGTTGGCTCAAGCCTGTAATCCCAGCACTTTGGGAGGCCGAGGTGGGTGGATCACGAGGTCAAGAGATCGAGACCGTCCTGGTCAACATGGTGAAACCCCGTCTCTACTAAAAATACAGAAAATTAGCTGGGCATGGTGGCGCGTGCCTGTAATCCCAGCTACTCAGGAGGCTGAGGCAGGAGAATTGCCTGAACCCAGGAGGCGGAGGTTGCGGTGAGCCGAGATCGCGCCATTGCACTCCAGCCTGGAGAACAAGAGTGAAACTCCGTCTCAAAAAGAAAAAAAAAAGAATCTTTCACTGAATTATTTTTGCCATTTTTGTGGAATATCAGTTGAGCGTACATGCTAGGGGCTATTTCTGGACTCTGGTCATTTCAATTGATTTGTCTTTCCTTAAATTCATACCACATCATGTTGATCATTATAACTCTAGAAAGTCTTGAAATGGTGTAGCATACATTATTCACTTTGTGTTTCTTTTTCAGAATTGCTTTGACTATTCTAGGTCTTTTGCGGATCCATGTCAATTTTAGAATCAACTTGTCTATTTTTTTTTAAGGCCCTCTTGGTATTTTTCTTTATTTTTCTAAGATGGGGTTTCACCATGTTGGTCAGGCTGGTCTTGAACTCCCGACCTCAGGTGATCCACCCGCCTTGGCCTCCAAAGTGCTTGGATTACAGATGTGAGCCAGGACACCCAGCCAGGGGCAACACCTTATTTTAAGGGGCACTAAAAGGAGTGTTTTCTGAGACATATTATTCTCCTAGTGCCCACCTGTATGTGAATGTTCTGGGAAGATCTGAGGGTGTGAGATTTGGAGAGATGAATTCATCCCACATCCTAGTTAGATACTTTATCCCGTGTAATTCAGGACGAAGACTGATGATTCTGGGGGCTAATCAGGGGATTCTTGTCAAGAATACAGTGTGATAAAGAAGGTTATCAAGACAGATTGCAAACTGTTGAGTAACCTGAAAATAGAATCATATGAAGTACAATACCTGCAGTTATGGTGGCACACATTAAATAAAACAGGAGGACAATGCAAGAGCAGGCCCCGAGTTGTATGTATTAGTGGACTAAGTGAGTGACAGCTTTATCACAGTCGTCATGGTCACCTTTGACCGCCAATTTAGGGCAAAACACTCCTGGGAGAGGGGAGCATCGAGCCATCTGACGTTGGAAGGAATTAAAGAATTAGAAAAGGAACAGAGCAAGTGTCCTGATATAGGGTGGGCTTGAACTGCATGGAAGAATGGGCGATCTTCGGGTGGAGAGAAGGGGAGAAGAAAACGAGGGTGAGTAAAAGGCCACAGAGGTTGGAATGTGTCAGATGCACAGTTCACCAGTGCAAAGTGCCAGAAGGCAGCAAACCTGGACTTTGGTAGAGGCGTGGCACAGGAAAGTTGCTGTTCACGGGTCCACATGGGTGTGTCAACTTCCAAACAGTGTTAGCTCACTGCGTGCAAATTATCCACATTACTGAGCTAGTGACAAAGGTGAACCGCCTCTGACTCATCGCGAATTCTCTTCCCAAGATCAGGGGAGAACAAGGGAGTGTTAGGCCAGGGATGAGGGGCAATTCTGGTCTCGGGCTGAGTCACTTCCCCAGTTCCTACCAGGACGTCAGGCTGGCGGCTCTTGGCTCCGCCGCTCATTCTCGTCACCTTTCCCACACATTTGGGCTCCCTCCGCTCGCTCCTCCTGTGACTTTTCTGACGGGACCCTGCAGCTGTGCCCTCTCTAATGTTATAGACAGGGACCCTGTGGCCTACAGAGGAGTGGGGCTTGCCCTTCTTCCTGTGGCACACGGGTTTCACAGTTGGGAAGAGGAGGGGGACCGCTTGACCATCAACCCCTTGCATCTGCACTCTGCCCTCTGCCACGAGACTTAACTCGTTCAGTCTTCACCTCCTCATGCCAACTGAGAGGCAAGTGAGACACAAAACA
Source organism: Saguinus oedipus (assembly GCA_031835075.1). Lineage (NCBI taxonomy): Eukaryota > Metazoa > Chordata > Mammalia > Primates > Cebidae > Saguinus > Saguinus oedipus. The sequence continues at coordinate 1,299,713 of CM063185.1, read as the reverse complement.
GGATGTGGGAAAACTTGAAGGGGCTGTACCTTGACTGCAAAGGGCACCCCGGGATACATGTGTGGAGGCAGGAAGAGTTAGGGGCGCAGGTCATCCTCCTTGATCCTGTTCTCAAAAGAAAATCAGCCCTCAAAATTCAGTTTCAGATCTCATATTCTGAAACTTAAACACTGAACTAACAAACATTGTGATTCTTTCACAACTCTCTAATATTTACTAAACAAATATTGGGACTTGTTTTCAATACCTCCTTTCAAATACCCCTTATAAGAGGGTTAGGGACTGGGCGTGGTGGCTCACACTTGTAATCCCAGCATTTTGGGAGGCCGAGGTGGGTGGATCACGAGGTCAAGAGATCGAGACCATCCTGGTCAACACGGTGAAACCCCGTCTCTACTAAAAATACAAAAAATTAGCTGGGCATGGTGGCGTGTGCCTGTAATCCCAGCTACGTGGGAGGCTGAGGCAGGAGAATTGCCTGAACCCAGGAGGCGGAGGTTGCGGTGAGCCGAGATCGCACCATTGCACTCCAGCCTGGGTAACAAGAGCGAAACTCCGTCTCACACACACAAAAAAAAGAGTTAGTATCTCCCTCCCTGAATGTGATGAGGCTTCCTCTTTCCTGCCAAATACCCCAGGCTTTGCTCTTCCCACGGCCATGTGGCAGAGGGGTCTTAGACTATTCCTGTATCAAAGGAAGTATGTCTTAGGAATAGGAGGGTGCTGCTGTTTAGCCTCTGATTTATTAGCACTTCTTATTTATTTATTTATTTTATTTTTATTTTTTCTTTTTTTAAGAGACGGGGTTTCACCACGTTGGCCAGGTTGGTCTTGAACTCCTGGTCTCAAGTGATGTGCCTGCCTCAGCCTCCCAAAGTGCTGGGATTACAAGCATGAACCCCACGCCCGGCCTTTGATTAATAAACGCTTTTTCCTCTTCCCTCATTATGCAATACAACCGCTAAAAGTGGCAAAATCTTGTTTTAAAATTGTGTCTGTCCCCTCCCCCACATGTGGCATAGTGAACAAGGTATGGAGCAACAGTGACTCCAAGAGGACATGCGGGGTAGTGCAGGATGCAAGCTCCCACCTGGTGAAATCCTGTAGTGTCTTTTTTTTGTCACCAACTTCAAAGACCGCCCATAGTGTCTTTCTTGTTAGTCCCCCTCCTGCCTTCCTCTCCTGGTGATGTGGTCTAGGTCCTGCCTTCCCCCCACCCTTCTTTTCAGAAAGGCTTTGCTGCTTCAGGCAAGCATCAAAAACTGAATCTGTTGTACTGTTTGGACTGCACGAGCTCTCTTCGATCCCTCTCTTCCCAGACCCCTCGGAATAGGTGTACTCTATATTCCCTGGGCTACATAGGTGTGCTGTGGATGCTCCTGTCTGCACGAGGAAGGGAACTCCAGCCTCCCCAAGTCAGTTAATTTTCGTCTTTTTCTGTGTAATTTGGGATTAGTGTACCAGAAATGACTAAAAATCTGTGGTTTTCTGAGAGTGATCCTGGGACTATACTTTCCTGAAACAGGGAAGAGAGAGAGATAAAGAAAAAGAGAAACAGAAACTCTCATTGTGGCCCGATGGAGTCAGAGATCTGTGAGAAGACCAGGCTTAAGGAGTAAAAGGCTATCGGCGTGCAGTGAGATGGGTTGAAAAAAAACAAGTAAAAGGTGACACCTCGACTGCCACCCTCACCCGGAAGCTGCGAAACCTCCTTTAGGATGTTGGGAAAACTCCTTTCAGTGAAAAGTCTTTTATAGACCTGTTAAAAATATCCCCAAAGCAAAACAGCAGACCCCTCACCTTTGAAGGAGGTGTGCCTTTTGTCGCCTGCCTGCTTCAAATCCAGGCTTCACTGCTCTCCTTTGCCAGCTGGCACGATGCTAAATCTTAGAGGCAGGGGGCGCTGGAGGGCTGCTTGCTTTGGCCATGGCAGTGGTTTCTTGCCCTCCAGCCTCTGCCTGCTGGCCTCTCAGTTGCCCAGGATGCTGCTTGCCAGTCTTGGCCCATGTTTCCTGCCTGCTGGCCTCAGCTGCTGTGCATGAGCTCCGGCTGGGCACCCCAATGAACGCTTCTGCCATCCAGCAGCTGCAGTCACACCCTCTCAAAGGAGGTTTGCATCCCATCTTGGGAGGGGTCCCTTCCCTTCCAAATCAGTACTTCCATGAGAGGCCTCCCTCTGCCTAGGATGTTCTTTAGAGTTCTCTTCAATGCCCTTGCAGTAGTTACTTCTCTTCAAATAGTCAATACATGTTTAGACTAAATTGTCCCTGTTCAAATTAAATTACTGTGGTTACTGTCTCCTGACGCTCCTTTTGTGGACCCTGATGCCAAGAATGCAATTACTGGAGACAAAACCATCCCTATTAGGTGAAAGCGTTGGTAGTTTCAAAATCAATTCAATACAGGGATACACAGGGGCCTTAATATCACTAGAAATTAAAAGAGGCGGCCGGGCGCGGTGGCTCACGCCTGTAATCCCAGCACTTTGGGAGGCCGAGGCGGGTGGATCATGAGGTCAAGAGATCGAGACCATCCTGGTCAACATGGTGAAACCCCGTCTCTACTAAAGATACAAAAAATTAGCTGGGCATGGTGGCGCGTGCCTGTAATCCCAGCTACTCGGGAGGCTGAGGCAGGAGAATTGCCTGAACCCAGGAGGCGGAGGTTGCAGTGAGCCGAGATCGCGCCATTGCACTCCAGCCTGGGTAACAGTGAAACTCCGTCTCAAAAAAAAAAATTAAAAGAGGCAGAACCAGTTTATTCAGACAAATCATATATATCTATGACTTTTGTACTTAGAATTGGTATTAAATATATGATTTAGTAGTAGTGAAATGAAACATTTACAAAACTTTGGAGACTGAGATTTCTGGAAAGACAGAGATGACCCTCACCTTTCCTCTAGTAGCATCTGCACCAAAAGCAGCCTAATACCAGAAAGCCTCCATGTCTTAAGATGTTAGGACCCTTAATTGTTAAAAATTTCATTCCATCAGGCGGGACGCAGTGGCTCAGGCCTGTAATCCCAGCACTTTGGGAGGCTGAGGTGGGCAGATCACTTGAGGCCAGGAGTTTGAGACCAGCCAGGCCAACATTGGCAAGACCCGATCTCTAATAAATATACAAAAATTAGCTGGGTGTGGTGGTGGGCACCTGTAATCCCAGCTACTCAGGAGACTGAGACATGAGAATCGCTTGAACCTGGGAGGTGGAGGTTGCAGTGAGCTGAGGTCACACCACTGCATTCCAGCCTGGCCGACTGGGTGACAGAGCAAGACTCCATCTCAAAAAAGAAGGGAGGGGGGATGGAGGCACATTGCCATGTGTGTACCTATGCAACAATCCTGCATGATCTGCACATGTACCCCAGAACCTAAAGTACAATAAAAAGAAATGTAGTTAAATCAAATTAAGAAAATGGGAAAAGCTGCACCAGTCCATCCATCAGATTAGCACAGTCCATCACCACAAACGGAATGCATAGCTATGATTGACTCTAGTCCAGCACAGTCCACTGAGAACAGGTAAGTCACAATGTGATCCAGATGTGCCATTTTACTTTTTTTATTATTTTTGAGACAGAATCTCACTGTCGACCAGGCTGGAGTGCAGTGGCATAATCATGGCTCACTGTAGCCTCAATTTCCTGAGCTTAAGCAATTCTCCCATCTCAGCCTCCCGAGTAACTGGGACTACAGGCATGTGCCACCATGCCCAGCTAATTTTGTATTTTTTGTAGAGATGAGGTTTCTCTACATTTCCTAGGCTGGTGTTGAACTCCTGGGCTCAAGTGATCTGTCTGCCTTGGGCTCCCAAAGTGCTGGGATTACGGGCATGAGCCACTGCGCTTGGCCTAAGTTTTACATTTTTTTTGTAGAGACGAGGGCTCACTAAGTTGCCCAGGCTTAAATTTTCTAAAAGTCACATTAAAACTGTAAAAAGAAACAAGTGAAATTAATTTTAATGATATATTTATTTAACCCAATATATTTAAAAATTATCTAAAGATGTAATCAATGTTAACAATGGGATATTTTAATTGTTATTATTTTTTATTTTTCAATTTTTAAAATATTTTTTATTTCAACAGGTTTTGGGGAACAGGTGGTGTTTAGTTACATGAATAGGTTCTTTTTGTTGAGATAGAGTTTTGCTCTTGTAGCTCAGCTGGAGTGCAATGGCACAGTCTCGGCTCACTGCAACCTCTGCTTCCTGGGTTCAAGCGATTCTCCTGCCTCAGCCTCCTGAGTAGCTGGGATGACAGGTGCCTGCCACCAGGCCCGGCTAATTTTTGTATTTTTAGTAGAGATGGGGTTTCACCATGTTGGCCAGGCTGGTCTCGGTCTCCTGACCTTGCGATCCACCCACCTCAGCCTCCCAAAGTGCTGGGATTACAGGTGTGCGCCACTGCGCCCGGCTGGTTAATTTATTCTTCTTTTTTGAGACAGGGTCTCACTCTATCACCCAGGCTGGAGTGCAGTGGCCTGATGTCAGCTCACTGCAGCCTCTGCCTTCCAGGTTGAAGTGATCCTCCCTCCTCAGGTTCCCAAGCAGCTGGGACTGTAGGCACATGCCACCATCCCTGGATAATTTTTGTACTTTTTTGGTAGAGATGGGGTTTTGCCTTGTTGGTCTTGAACTCCTAGGCTCAACTGATCCACTCAACTTGGTCTCCCAAAATTCTGGGATTACAGGCGTGAGCCACCATGCTTGACCGGAATTTCTTAATGTTTTCCTTCCCCATGTGGGCTTCTAGGACCTCATTAAAGAAGCCCTTTCATCTCCAGAGCTCATGAAGATGCTTTCCCATGGCATCTTCTAGGATTTAAAACACTCAAGAGCTTATTTGCTGTGTGGTGTCGGCGAGGGCTCTAAATTTTCTCCCCGCAGCCCAGACAAGCAAGGTTGCCAGTTAACAGAGCTGTAGAGCCACGCTGCTTTCTGCTGCCCGCATCTTCACTGGCTGCCTGTTCATCTGCCCATCTCAGACTCAGACCTTTCTCCAGGGCCACTTCCTTCCGCAGGAAGAATGATCTTCAGTGACTTCCTGGAGTATCACTCTCCTGAGTCTCCTGTTGTGATAAATTCTATCTCCCATCTGGAAATGCCTTTACCATGAGCAGATTCTTGAACAACCATCTATTTCAACACCTGATTCTAAGCTGACAGTGAAGAGTCCAAGTCGCATTGTCTGTATCTCACGGCTTCCAGCTCCACTGTGGCTGGCACAGCGTCTGCCCTATCATTTGTGCTTTTTCCTTGGATGCATTTAAGATCTTCTCTTCATGCTTGGTGTCCTGCAGTTTCATGATATAGATGTGGGTTTCTGGGCTTCCTGATTCTGTGTATTCAGCCTCCACTGAGGTGGGCAACTGGTGGTTCCCAGGTCCCTCCTTCCTCCATCTGCCCACTGGAACCTGGGCATCTTCCTGAGGGGCACAGTTGGGTGAAGGAGCCTGATAGTAGCTCCCTAGAAGAGATAATTGGCGCGTTAGAAGCCATCTGTGGCTGGGTGCGGTGGCTCAAGCCTGTAATCCCAGCACTTTGGGAGGCCGAGGCGGGTGGATCATGAGGTTAAGACATCGAGACCATCCTGGTCAACATGGTGAAATCCCGTCTCTACTAAAGATACAAAAAATTAGCTGGGCATGGTGGTGCGTGCCTGTAATCCCAGCTACTCGGGAGGCTGAGGCAGGAGAATTGCCTGAACCCAGGAGGCGGAGGTTGCGGTGAGCCGAGATCGCGCCATTGCACTCCAGCCTGGGTAACAAGAGCGAAACTCCGTCTCAAAAAAAAAAGAATCTTTCGAGGGGGCATTCTGAAGGAAGCTGCGGTTCTGTGTGAGCAAATAAGGGGTGACCTGCCCACAAAATTGTGGGTATGTGCTAATGTGATCTTATTTGAACCCCTAGGCTGATAAGAATGGGAACTCTCAGGTTACACATTTCTTTTTTAAATTTTTATTTTATAAAGATGGGTTTTCACCATGTTGGTCAGGCTGGTCTAGAACTCCCAGCCTCAGGTGATCCTCCGACCTTGGCCTCTCAGGTTATACTTTTAACTGCCTGTAGGTATCGTATGTGAGTTGGCAAGGACAGGATTCTAGAACCAGATAGACATGGATTCCAAGTCTGCTTCTATTTTTGGTTTTGTTTTGTTTGTTTTTTTGAGACGGAATCTCGCTCTGTCACCCAGGCTGGTGCAGTGGCCCAGTCTCGGCTCACTGCAACCTCTGTTTCAAAGAGTTCTGCCTCAGCCTCCTGAGTAGCTGGGATGACAGGCCCATGTGGACCGCTGTGCCCAGCCAGATCCTGCTTCTAGCTGTGTAGCCTAACCTCTCTGAATGTCTCCTAAACAATAAAATAGAAGCTATTTCTCACAAAATTGTTGGAAGGACTTAGTGATATTGCATATGTGTGCTAGGGTAAGTTTTTAAAACTCTTAACCAGTGTCTTTCCCTATCCTTGGATTATGTGGTCCTTTCCCTGTTTAGTCATCTGAGCATTCTCCATTTCTTCCTTCAGGAAAGGGTTCATCCAGAAGAAAAAGAAGTTCATTTCAGGCTTTGAGTTTCAAAAATCGACCTTTCAGAAATGAACAGAACGAACTCAATACAAGAAAATAGATTTGTAAGAATATCTGATGTTGAGTGAGAAAGGATTCCCTGAACTCAAAGCAAATAAATGCTTCCTGGGCTGGAAGAGGCAGTGAAGAAGCAGCATTACAAGTTCATGGCCAGGCACGGAGTGGCTCACTCCTGTAATCCCAGCACTTTGGGAGGTTGAGGTGGGTGGATCACCTGAGGTCAGGAGTTCAAGACCAGTCTGACAAATATGGTGAAACCCCATCTCTTAAAAATACAAAAATTGCTTTTCGGCCGCGGTGGTTTCAAGATGCTGATGAACTTAAGGTCTGGCCCTTGAAAGACTCGGTGAAGCTTTTCAAGTAAATGAGACACATTTGGATATGTTACCTTTAGTATCTACAGAATACAGTTTGCTTTTTTTGGTTGTTCTTTTCATAGTGGTAGCAGGGTGAATTTTGAGAGGGCCCCAACCATCTATAAGAATATTGCCTTATTGGCCGGGCACGGTGGCTCAAGCCTGTAATCCCAGCACTTTGGGAGGCCGAGGCGGGTGGATCACGAGGTCAAGAGATCAAGACCATCCTAGTCAACAAGGTGAAACCCCGTCTCTACTAAAAATACAAAAATGAGCTGGGCATGGTGGCGCGTGCCTGTAATCCCAGCTACTCAGGAGGCTGAGGCAGGAGAATTGCCTGAACCCAGGAGGCGGAGGTTGCGGTGAGCCGAGATCGCGCCATTGCACTGCAGCCTGGGTAACGAGCGAAACTCCGTCTCAATAAAAAAAAAAAAAAAAGAATATTGCCTATTTTGTGTCTCTGCCTTATAGTTGAGTTGATCCTGTAGGAAATTTTTATGGAATTCAATTTCATTATTTAAGGTAGTGTTTCTATGAACCAGCTGTGGTCTGTAACTTGACAGTGTTAATACCAAAGAGCAATACCTTAATCGTGGTTCACATACTCAACAAAGATACGACTTAGGCCGGGCGTGCTGGCTCACGCCTGTAATCCAAGCACTTTGGAGGCCAAGGCGGGCAGATCACCTGAGGTCAGGGGTTCAAGACCAGCCTGACCAACATGGTGAAAACCTGTCTTTAAAAAAAAAAACAAAATTTAGATTAAAAAAAAAGATACGACTTAATTCTAAAGATGGTTACGATTGTTATTTTACAGTATAGTGTTCTTTTTCTTTTTTAAACCTCCACTCTTATCTCCCAGGCTGAAGTACAGTGGTGCAATCTCAGCTCACTGCACCCTCTGCTTCCTGATATCATACTCTGCCTCAGGTTCCCGAGTAGTGGGATTACAGGCACGCAGCTCAGGTTCCCGAGTAGCTGGGATTACAGGCACGCAGCACCACACTCAGCTCATTTTGTATTTTTACACATTTTTGTTTTGTCTGAGTCTTGCTAGCGCCCAGGCTAGAGTGCAGTGGCTCAATCTCGACTCACTGCAACCTCCGCCTTCCAGGTTCAAGTGATTCTCCCGCCTCAGCCCCCTAAGTAGCTGGGATTACAGGCTAATGTTTGTAGAGATGGGGTTTTACTATGCTGGCCAGGCTGGTCTCAAACTCCTGACCTCAGGTGATCCGCCCACGTCGGCCTCCCAAAGTGCTGGGATTACAGGCATGAGCCACCATGCCCACCCAGTGTATTCTTAAACATTACTGCTGAGCCATATTTATGACAATGGGGGACTGAAGAATATTTGCACATCTATAGTAAAATGCAGTGCTACCTTCATTTTTTGTTGGTATGCTAAAGAAACTTTTTAAAGTATCTCACTTCTTTAAAAAATTGGTTTGTGTATTTTATGTGCTTATACATTTTTCCATAGTACTGTAGATCATTTTAGTGATTAAATTTGACACTTTTGACAGAAAAACAGGTCAGTGAGTTCCTTGGGATCAAAAAGGGGTTGACTGCAAATGGACAGGAGGGAATCGTTAGTGATTGTACAATTGTTCTGCATCTTGCTTATAGTATGATTATGCATTTGTCAAATCTTAACAGGATGAATTTTACTGAATGTAAAATCATAATTCAATAAACACGACTTTAAAAAAATAAATACAAAAATACAAAAATTATGGGCATTTAGAGATGACAGTAAAGGAAAAAATAAATAAATGAAAAAAAAATACAAAAATTAGCCAGGTGTGGTAGCAGGCACCTGTAATCCCAGGACTTTTGGAGGTTGAGGTGGGTGGATCACCTGAGGTCCGGAGTTCAAGACCAGCCTAACCAATTAGTGAAACCCCGTCTCTATTAAAAATAAAAAAATTAGCTGGGTGTGGTGGTGGGCGCCTGTAATCCCAGCTACTCGGGAGGCTGAGGCAAAAGGATCACTTGAACCCGGAAGGGGGAGGTTGTAGAGCGCCAAGATCGCACCTCTGCACTCCAGCCTGGGTGACAAGAGCCAAATTCCGTCTCAAAAAAAACAAACATTCCAAGTTCAGATGCAGCGTGTGCTCCTAGAGAACAAGAGTTTGTGCTCAGACCCCTGCACGCTCCACAACAGCACAGCACGGCCACAGCCCTAGTCAGGCTTAGTTTCTCTTGCCCAGCATTTCCTACATGCTCAAGGCTGACACAGACGGGCAGGTCGGAGGACCTTCAGACATGAAGGAACCCGAGAGGTGAGAACAAGGGAGAACCCCACCCTGTCTGGAGAGGACCAAGCAGCAGAGAGGCTGCGAGGACGAGTCAAGGGTCGTGGTGTGGGTAGATGACAGAGCTCACGTGCTGTGTCCCCTGGGAATGCAGGTATCACTTAGCACTGAGGAAACCAGCTTCACTGAAACGGGATTTCACTACTGCAGATGAAGGAGGCTGACAACAGAAATAACGTTGAATTATACAATAATAAAGCTACTGTACAGCTATTTCTGGCTCCAGGGTAGCTCATCCAGGATGTCTCAGAATTCCAGGTACCCCATATCTATTTGAGGACTGAATGCAAACCCTAGGCTAGAATTAGAGCTGAGGGCCGGGAACGGTGGCTCACACCTGTAATCCTAACACTTTGGGAGGGTTGGGAGGGCCCCTCAAAGTCCTCCCAAACTGGCATATCTCTTAATCTGCTATAAAAATGGCAGCAGCTGGCCGAGCGTGGTAGCTCACGCTTGTAATCCCAACACTGTGGGAGGCTGATGCAGGTGGATCACTTGAGGTCAGGAGTTGGAGACCAGCCTGGTCAACATGGTGAAACCCCATGTCTACTAAAACTACAAAAATTAGCCAGGTGTGGTGGCTCACACCTGTAATTTCAGCTACTCAGAAAGGTGAGACAGGAGAACTGCTTGAACCCAGGAGGCGGAGGTTGCTGTGCGTCGAGAACCCACCAGTGCACTCCAGCCTGGGTGACAGGGCAAGACTGTCTCAAAAAAATAAAAAAAGAAAAGAATGGTGGCCTTTTCTGCTTGCTTCAGCAGCACATACACTAAAATTGGAACAATACAAAGAAGATTGGCACGGCCTCTGCTCAAGGATGACCCTAAAGCTTTAAGATTTTTAATTTTTTTAATTTTTTTTTTTTAGAGAAAAGAGGCCAGTGCGGTGACTCATGCCTGTAATCCCAGCACTTTGGGAGGCTGAGGCAGGCAGATCATGAGGTCAGGAGTTCGAGACCAGCCTGACCAACATGGTGAAACCCCATCTCTACTAAAATTACAAAAATTAGCTGGGCATGGTGGTACATGCCTGTAATTCCAGTTACTCAGGAGGCTGAGGCAGGAGAATCACTTGAACCCAGTAGGTAGAGTTGCAGTGAGCCAAGATCTCGCCACTGCACTTCAGCCTGGGTGACAGAGCAAGACTCCAGCTGAAAAAAAAAAGATAGCATGGGGAGCAATTCCAGGTATAGGTGAAGGGGAGGAAGGCAGCAAATCACCCGCCACTTGTGTACCTATGCAACTATCTTGCATGTTCTTCACATGTACCCCAAAACTTAAAATGCAATTAAAAAAAAGAATGGTGGCCAGCATACGTGAGGAGAAACTGGGTTTTAGAGGATGGGGCTAGTCTTTGCAGCGCTTTCCAGTCTGTAGAGCTCAGTGAAGGTGTTATTTAAGATCTTAAAATTGCTGCTGACACTTTATGAAAGGGCAAGCATCTCTCTCTCTCTTACTATTTTGTTTATGGTAAAAATGAACAATTCGCTCAGGCCTGTAATCCCAGCACTTTGGAAGGCCAAGACAGGTGGATCACAAGGTCAGGAGTTCAAGACCAGCCTGGCCAATATAGTGAAACCCCATCTCTATTAAAAATACACAAAAATTAGCCGGGCATGGTGGCAGGCACCTGTAATCCCAGCTACTTGGGAGACTGAGGCAGGAGAATTGCTTGAACCCGGGAGGTGGAGGTTGCAGTGAGCTGAGATGGTGCCACTGCACTCTAGCCTGGGTGACAGCCAGACTCCATCTCAGAAAAAAAAGAACAATGCCTAAATCCACAAAGAGAACCCACAGTTATTAATGTACACACTACCTAAAGGTTTGGAGAGAACCCCATTTCGGGAGGCACAAAAGAGCCAGAGGCCAGGCATAGTGGCTTGCACCTGTAATTCCAGCACTTTGGGAGGCCAAGGTGGGAGGATTGCTTGAGCCCAGGAGTTTGAGACCAGCCTGGGCAACACAGGGAGGCCCTGTCTCTATTAAAGAAAAAAAAAGAACCAGAGAGTCCCCAAACAGCCGAGACTAGTTGGTGATCATCTTGCCCCTTGGGTAGACAAGCAATGCCCTGAAACCGGCCCGTGTTGTCTGAGAAGGAAGATGGCAGATGGCATGGCAACCCGTCAGGCTCCTGCTGCTTGTAAGTGGAGCCAGCAGCTCTATCCCTCTTTACAGGTATACAAGACCTATCAGATCGTGTATATGCCACCGCACCTGCTAGTTTTTGTATTTTTAGTAGATACTACATTTCATAAACTAAATTTAGGTATACAAGACCCGTCAGCTGAGGCACCCAGCCCAATGGAAGGCATCCCCTGGGGAGCAGAGGGAGTGGAACCATTATTCTAGCAGGAAAACTCTATAGGGGAGAACAAGGAGGCGCTCATCCAAGGGGATGCAGGTGAACACATCACCTTGGACCCAGGCTTCTCTAAAGACCTGAGGAGCCCTAATATATTATGTATTGCTGTGTAACAAGTGACCTCAAAATTTAGTGACTTCAAATTACAATAAACATTTTTTTTTGAGATGGAGTTTCACTCTTGTTGCCAGGCTGGAGTGCAATGGCATGATCTCAGCTCACCACAGCTTCCGCCTCCCAGGTTCAAATGATTCTCCTGCCTCAGCCTCCTGAGTAACTGGGATTACAGGCAAGTGCCACCACATCCAGCTAATTTTGTATTTTTAGTAGAGACGGGGTTTCTCCATGTTGGTCAGGCTGGTCTCAAACTCCCAACCTCAGGTGATCTGCCCTCCTTGGCCTCCCAAAGTGCTGGGATTACAGGCATGTGCCACGATGCCAAGCCGACAATAAACATTTATTATTTTGTGTAATAAATGATCTCACATAGCTTCTGTGGGTAAGGAATTCTGGAGTAGCTTAGCTGGGTAGTTCTGGCATCTCTACCAGGTTCTAGTGAAGATGTCAGTTGGGGCTGCAGAATCTGAATGTCTGGCTGGGGCTGGAAAGTCAGTGCTGGCTGTTGGCAGGAGGCCTCAGTCCCTTACCACTTGGGTTTTGCCACAGAGCTGCTTGGGTGTTCTCATGACATGGCAGCTGGTTTTCCCCAGAGCAAGTGATGCAAGATGAAACAAAATAAAGCTTCAGTGTTTTTTATGACTTCAATGTATTTTATGACCAAATCACGCTGCCACGTGTGTACCTATGCAACAATCTTGCATGTTCTTCACATGTCTCACTTCTGCCATATTTTCATTAAAAGGAAGTCATTAAATCTGGCCCACCAAAGTGTAAATTAGTTCAACCATTGTGGAAGACACTGGTGATTCCTCAAGGACCTAGAAATAGAAATTCCATCTGACCAGCAATCCCATTACTAGGTATATATCCAAAGGATTATAAATCATTCTACTATAAGGACACACGCACACAAATGTTCATTTCAGCACTATTTACAATAGCAAAGATGTGGAACCAACCCAAATGCCCGTGGATGATAGACTGGACAGGGAAAATGTGGCACATATACACCATTGGAATATTATGCAGCCATCAAAAACGACGAGTTCATGTCCTTTGTAGGGACATGGATGAACCAGGAAACCATCATTCTCAGCAAACCGACACAAGAACAGAAAATCAAACACCACATGTTCTCGCTCATAGGCGAGTGTTGAACAATGACAACACATGGACACAGGGAGGGGAGCACTACACACTGGGGTCTGTTAGGGGGAAATAGGGGAGGGGCAGCGGGGGGTGGGGAGTTGGGGAGAGATAGCATAGGGAGAAATGCCAGATATAGGTGAAGGGGAGGAAGGCAGCAAATCACGCTGCCATGTGTGTACCTATGCAACTATCTTGCATGTTCTTCACATGTACCCCAAAACCTAAAATGCAATTCAGAAAAAATCTGGCCCACCCAAAAGAGGAGAGCAATTAGGTATCATCTTGTTTCCTTTTTTATCATGGCTGCAGCCAAGGGAAGGAAGTATTTTTTGAAGAAAAGCATGTCAAACCATTTATAGACAGTATTTTTTTTTTTTTTTTTTTGAGACGGAGTTTCGCTCTTGTTACCCAGGCTCGAGTGCAATGGCGCGATCTCGGCTCACCGCAACTTCCGCCTCCTGGGTTCAGGCAATTCTCCTGCCTCAGCCTCCCGAGTAGCTGGGATTACAGGCATACACCACCATGCCCAGCTCATTTTTTTAATATATTTTTAGTAGAGACGGGGTTTCACCATGTTGACCAGGATGGTCTCGATCTCTTGACCTCGTGATCCACCCGCCTCGGCCTCCCAAAGTGCTGGGATTACAGGCTTGAGCCACCGTGCCCGGCCTACAATTTATAGACAGTATTTTTATTTATTTTTTTATTATTATTTCTTGCTCTGTCACCAAGGCTGAAGTGCAGTGGCATAATGATAGCTCACTGCAAGCTTGAACTCCTGAACTCAAGTGATTCTCCTGATGGCAGCAGTAGCCCTTCTGGAGTGCCCACTGCCGTCACACTGGCTGCAGCAGGGAGGGGCCAGGGCTAACTGCACAGAGCCCATGGGAGCCAGAGACAAGTGAGAGCCCTGCCCCTTTCAAGTTTTGGGGCAGGAGCTCCCCAGGTGCAGCTGCAGCTGCCCATGTTGTGGCCTCACACTCCACACAGCAGGCAGGAGCCTTGCCCCCCTCCCCATCTTGGACATGGCTGCAGCTGTGGACCTGGGCATCCCTGCATTCTTGGGGGGCCTGGGAAGGCCCTTCCAGCCCTCACAGGCTCACACAGCCTGGCTTCTCCCTGCTATTGGCACCTGTTCCAATCTCCAGGCAAAGTCAGGGCCAAGCCTGGGTGCCGTCACATCCTGGTTGGGGTGCACATGCTTGAGGCAGTGCTAACACACCAGTTCCTTGCTGCCTCAGCAGCCTTCAGACTTTGGGTGCCAATAAGCATAGCCAATGGGATGCTGAGGGCAGCTTAGTGCCTGCTGGCCTGCAGGTGCCTCTTGGCACCTATAGCCTGGGCACCATGAATGGCAGTGGAGGCAGACAGGTTCTTGGGTGGAAGGGGACAGGTCCCTGGTGAAGCAAGCCCCACCCTCAGACCAGGGAGGGCCTGAAGGGTGGGGGCCAGGATGCCATTTCCACTGACCAAGGTGGGAACTTGTGGTGCCTTTTCTGGGCCTGCCCATGGCTGCTCATGGGCCAATCAGTGCACACTTCCTCCTGTCTGAGGCCCATAAAACCCCTGGGCTCAGCTAGAGCAGAGTGGACACGGGCACAACCAGCTACAGAGTGGAGCTACCCACTGCAGGGCCTCCTCTCTGCCGAGAGCTGCAGAGAGGATGGGACAACTAACTGCACAGAGGAGCTACCCACTCCAGGGCCTCCTCTGAGCTATTCTGTCACTCAATAAAGCTCCTCTTCACCTTGCTCACCCTGCACTTGTCCACGTGCCTCATTCTTCCTGGATGCAGGACAAGAACTTGGGACCTGCCGAGTGGCAGGGCTGAAAGAGCTGTGACATCAACAGGGCTGAAACATGCCCCTTACTAACCACATTGTGGGTGAAGAGAAGAGCTGTGGCTCTTCATGGATCCCAGACCTGGGAGCTCCCCAAGCCAGGGCTGTGACTCCCTCTTTGGGGCCTGGTAGGTGCCACTGCATTTCCTGGTGACAGCTGTGGAAGATGCTTGTGGTGTGCCTGGTCCAGCCGCAGCCTCGTGGAGAGCTGGCGCTGGTGCCAGCACCTGGAACAGCCCGCCCCACTGCAGCAGCCAGCATGCCTGACTGTGCAGTGGCCAGACCCCACACTTGCTCGCTCACACACCTCCTCGCTGCTCCACGCCTGGCTTGCCCTTGGCAGACATGGCATACAGGTTGGTAGCATGAGCTGAGTGCAATCTGCCAGGCCCAGTGGGCAAAATGAGCCTAGAGGGCCTAAGCAAAACTTGAGGAAAAGTGCCATCAGCCACAGGTTTCTGGCCAGAAAAGCAACACCCCAAGAGTCCTGCAACACTCCCTCCTCACCCTCCCCAGAACGTAGCTCCTGTAGCTGGGATTACAGGTGCTTTCCACCATGCTCAGCCTGTTTTTTAGCAGAGATGAGGTCTCTCTCTATGTGCCCAGGCAGGTCTCAAACTCTTGGCCTCAAGTGAGCCTCTCACCTCAGTCTCCCAGGCATAAGCCACCATTCCTGGCCAATAACGTTTTTAAGCCACCATAGCCCTGAACTGCTTTGTAAGAGGGAGTTCCTTTTCTGTGTAATCAAGTCTACACAAATACGCAGATCCCATTGTCATGAGGCGACGGACTTGGATAAGAAGTAATTTCCTTTTCAATTATGCCCTATAACATAATCATGGCCAAAGAGAAAAATGCAGGAATCTGCTGGGGGGGTCTGGGAAAGCTTTGCTTTGTCCTTCCCTGCTCCTGACTTAAGCACTGGCCCGATGTCTGGAGCTGCAAAAGCTATCCCACAGACACGAGCAAAAGGCCAACATTATCTGCTCTGACACTGCTGAGCCAGCACCAGCCTGTCCTCTTGCTATGTAAGAGAAACAGGCTGAGCATGGGGGCTCACGCCTGTAACACCAGCACTTTGGGAGGCCGAGGCGGGTGGATCACGAAGTCAAGAGATCAAGACCCTCCTGGCCAACATGGTGAAACCCCATCTCTACTAAAAATACAAAAGTTAGTTGGGTATGGTGACTTGCACCTATAATTCCAGCTACACAGGAGGCTGAGGCAGAATCGTTTGAACCCAACAGGTGGAGGCTGCAGTGAGCTGAGTTCAAGCCACTGCACTCCAGCTTGGCAACAGGGCAAGACTCCATCTCAAAAATAAATAAATAAATAAGAAAGAAACAATCAAAATTACTAAAGCCTCTGACGTTCAAATGCTCTGTTATTTGCGGCTAAAACCATTCCTAATTAATGCCATTGACATGAGAGCAGGTTAGGGGGAAAAGGGAAGAAAGGAATCAATTCTCAGCTTTTGATTTTTTTTTAGAGACAAGGTCTTCACTCTAGTTCTCTTCTGAAATAAATAAATAAATAAATGAAGGCTGGGTGAGGTGGCTTATGCCTGTAATCCCAGCACTTTGGGAGGCCGAGGTGGGTGGATCACCTGAGGTCAGGAGTTCAAGACCAGCCTGGCCAACATGGTGAAACCCCATTTCTTAAAAAAAAAAAAAGAAAAAGAAAAAGAAAAAAAAAATTTTTTAAATAAATGAAAATGTTAAAAAATAAAAATAAAAAAAGATAGACAAAGTTTTGCTCTCCTTGTCAGGCTGGAGTGTGGTGACGTGATCATAGTTCACTGTAACCATCAACTCCTGGGCTCAAGTGATCCTTGCACCTCAGTCTCCTGAGTAGCCAGAACTACATGTGTGTACCACCCCACCTGGCCATTTAAAACATTTTTTTGTAGAGACAAGGTCTCCTATGCTGCCCAGGCTAGATGTCCTGGCCTCAAGGCATCCTCCTGCCTTGGCCTCCCTAAGTGATGAGATTAGAGGTGTGAATCATAGCTTTCTCATTTTTTTTTGTTTGTGTTTGAGACAGTGTCTTGCTCTGTTACTGAGGCTGGAGACCATGGCTCACTGCAACCTCAGCCTCCCCAAGGTCAGGCATCAGCCCCCTGAGCAGCTGGGACAACAGGCATGCACCACCATGTTCAGCTAATTTTTGTATTTTTAGTAGAAACAGGGTTTTGCCATGTTGGCCAGGCTGGTCTACAGACTCCTGAGTTTAGGCAATCCACTTACCCCAGCCTCCCAAGTGCAAAGATTACTGGTGCTGGATACAGTGAACCCCAAGTTTCTCTTCCAAGAATCAGCGTGTCAGCATGTTCAGCTCTCTTATTTTCAATTCTCTATTTCAGAGTTTAACTTCCTTGTAGTTCCAGTAAAAAACTTCTCCACCGGTTCCAATCAGTGGTTCACATCTGTTCCCCTGGCCCCCAGCTCCATCCTGACTCATCCCAGTCACCTGCTCCAATCACCTGCTCTGGTCACCTTCTTTGACCTAGGTCACCTGTCACTACCTGCTCTGACCCGCCCATAACCATCCATTTCTCCAAAACACCCACCCTGCCACTCCAGCTCAGACCCCTGCTCTCTTGAAAATAGCCAATCGGGATTAGTCTAGCTTGTGCGGTCTAACCCTAACCAATAGGGGAACAACACAGCAGTAGGGGCGACCCCTGTCAGGCATAAGTACCCCTTCCCCCACCCTCATCCAAGCGTGCAGCCACCATTGCTCCTCTGTGAGACACACCCTTCTATAGAAGTAAACTGCCTTGCTGAGAGGATTAAGACGTAAGCCTCATGGGAGTCAAACAAAAACTCGAGCTATAGCCAGGTGCCTTGGCTCATGTGTAGCCCAGTGCTCTGGGAAGCTGAGGTGGGAGAACCCTTTGAGGCCAGGAGCTTGAGGCTGCAGTGAACTGCAATGCTGAGGCAGGAGAACTGCTTGAACCTGGGAGGTGCAGGCTGCAGTGAGCTGACATCACACCACTGCACTCCAGCCTGGGTGGCAGAGCCAGACTCTGTCTCAAAAAAAAAAGAAAAGAAAAGAAAGAAAGAAAGATGCAAATATGTAGGGCATACTTTGAGGGAAAAAATAATAAAGAATAAAAACATATTAAAAAAAAAAAGAAAGAAAAGGAAAAGAAACTACACTTACATTTTAGGCGAGTTCCAGCCCCTCCCACAATCCTGATCTGGTGGCCTTTCATTAGTTTTACAAAGGCAGTTTTTGGTCCCTGAGCAAGGGGATTAGTTTTAGGAAGGGACTATTATCCTTGCTTTCAAGTTTAACTGTAAACTAAAATTACCTTAAAAAAAATTTTTAAAGTTATTATTATCATTATTATTACTATTTTTTTGAGACAGAGTCTCGCTCTGTTGTCCATGCAGGAGTGCAGTGGCGCAAACTCGGCTCACTGCAACCTCCGCCTCCTGGGTTCAAGCAATTCTCCTGCCTCAGCATCCTAAGTAGCTGGGATTATAGGCGCACGCCACCACACTTGGCTAAATTTTTGTATTTTTAGTAGAGACGGGGTTTCACCATGTTGGCCAGGCTGGTCTGGAACTCCTGATCTCGTGATCCACCCACCTCAGCCTCCCAAAGCACTGGGATTACAGGTGTGAGCCACCGCACCCAGTCTCATTATTATTACTATTGAGACAGGGACTTGCTCTGAGTGTAGTGGCTCAGTCACAGGTCACTGCAACCTGGACCTTCTGAGCATCAGTGATCCTGAAACCACCACTGCAAAATTTTAACCGAGACAGTAAAAGGGATCTGCCTAACCAACTCCATCTTCCTTCTAACCTCCAGGCTATCCTTAACTTAGGTTGTCTGAAACCAAAACAGTAACCGCCGTTTCCCAAAACAAACCCTCTCCTTGCCTGGGGAATAGACTGCCCTTGTAGGACTAACATATTAGCCAAAAGATTATAGAAATTATACTTTAGGAGTCATGAAGCTGGAGGCTGTAAAATTCTGGGTTTTTGGCCAGGCGTGGTGGCTCACACCTGTAATCCCAGCACTTTGGAGGCCGAGGTGGTTGGGTCACTTCAGGTTGAGTTCCAGACCAGCCTGACCAACATGGTGAAACCCCATCTCTAATAAAAATACAAAAATTAGCCAGATGTGGTGGTGCATACCTGTAATCCCAATTACTTGGGAGGCTCAGGCAAGGGAATATGCTTGAACTTGGGAGGTGGGCAGTGTGCCGAAATCGTACCATTGCATTCCAGCCTGGGCAACAGAGACTCCATCTCAAAAAAAAAAAAAATCAAAAATCACAGGACAGAGGGCTCGGTGGCTCACGCCTATAATCCCAGCCTTTGGGAGGCCAAAGCAGGCAGATCACCTGAGGTTAGGAGTTAGAGACCAGCCTGTCCAACATGGGGAATCCCTGTTTCTACTAAAAATACAAAAATTAGCTGGGTGTGGTGGCAGGCGCCTGTAATTCCAGCTACTCATGAGGCTGAGGCAGGAGAATCGCTTGAAATAGGGAGGCAGGGCCAGGTAATCACCTGAGGTCAGGAGTTCAAGACCAGCCTGGCCATCATGGTGAAACCCCATCTTTATTTAAAAAAAAAAAAGAAAAAAAAGAAAAAGAAATCGGGAGGCGGAGGTTGCATGAGTTGAAATCATGCCACTGCACTCCAGCCTGGGTGACAGAGCGAGACTCCATCTCAAAATAAAATAAAATAATAAAATTAAAATACACTCACTAAATGAGCCAACAATTCCTCATGCAGGTGTTTTCTGAAGAGAAATGAAAATGTATGTTCATACAGAAACTTGCCCATTAGTTTATAGTAGTTTTATTCATAACTGCCCCTAAGTGGAAATAACTCAAATGCCCTTCAACTGGGAAATGGATAAACAGACTGGGATACATCCCTATAGTGGAATGATACTCAGCAATTAAAAGGAAAAAAAGCAATGAAAAAGAAAAGGAAAACAATACAGATGCAGGCACAGGCAACACCATGATGAATTTAAATGCATTATACTAAATGTAAGAAGCCAGAGTCGGCTGGGCTGGGCGCGGTGGCTCAAGCCTGTAATCCCAGCACTTTGGGAGGCCGAGGTGGGTGGATCACGAGGTCAAGAGATCGAGACCATCCTGGTCAACATGGTGAAACCCCGTCTCTACTAAAAATACAAAAAAATTAGCTGGGCATGGTGGCGCGTGCCTGTAATCCCAGCTACTCGGGAGGCTGAGGCAGGAGAATTACCTGAACCCAGGAGGCGGAGGTTGCGGTGAGCCGAGATTGCGCCATTGCACTCCAGCCTGGGTAACAAGAGCGAAACTCCGTCTCAACAAAAAAAAAAAAGAAGCCAGACTCAAAAGGCTACTACACTGTTCGATTCCACTTATATAACATTCTAGAAATAGCAAAAATCATAGGAACCTTAAACCAAAATATCAATTTTTAAATGTAATATTGGCCGATAGACGTTTTCAGTGACTGACACACTCATTCACTACTTTCCTGGTATAAAAACAGTTAAACGTCAGTCAGAAGGGTTCTAGGTAAAGGCAGAATCAGAATGAAGGGAAGTGCAGGAATGTTTTGTGGTGCTCATAGTGAAGCTTTATGAATGGAGCAGATTTTGTTAATTACCTAGTTAACATTCATTCCCGTCCTTCTTTCTCTCTAAAAGCACCAAACTTTGGGGAGGTATCCACCTTCCTCCACAAAGCCATATGCTTTACTACACCAGTCATATTTATCTCACATCCCTTGGCAGAGGCTGGTTTCGGAACAGAATTGTGACTCAATTCAGATGAATTCTGAAGAAATGTCTCCCAAGAGACTTCTAGGAAATGTGTCCTTTCTCGCAGAAGAGATGATGCTTCTTCCTTTGCATGTTATTGTACCTGAATGTGATGCTTCAAACTACTGCAGCTGTCTTGTGACCGACACGTTATTCAAACAGACGTGGGAAAGTCTAGAGAATCAGAGAAGCAGAGCTGGAGCCCTGTGGTACTGGACAGGGGCCCTACCCTAACTTACCTTGCTATAAAGCTAGCTAAATTGGGTATTCCTCATATGATACCCAATACCCTCAACACTTAATGCCTGTCCCACAATATAGTATGTCTTTTTGGTGGTAGTAATATTGGCCCACCTGACAGATGCTGAAAAATAACTGAAATATTTTTATTCTTTGGACTTTCTTTTTATATAATAATTGCTGTACACATCACCTCCCCAAACTTTCTGTCAATTCATTTTGTCCAGGTTCCAATCCCAGTTTCAACTGTTACCTTACAGACTATATATATATATATTTTTTTTAAGACAGTCTCTCTCTTGCCCAGGCTGGAGTGCAGTGGTGAGTTCTCAGTTCACTGCAACCTCTGCCTCCCAGGTTCCAGCAATTCTCATCCCTCAGCCTCCTGAGTAGCCGGGATTACAGGTGTGTGCTACCATGCCCAGCTAGTTTTTGTATTTTTAGTAGAGATGGGGTTTCTCCATGTTGGCCAGGCTGATCTCTAACTCCTGGCCTCAAGTGATCCACCTGCCTCAGCCTTCCAAGGTGTTGGGATAACAGGAGTGAACCCCCACGCCTGGTCAATGGATGCTGCTAATTTTAATGAAGTCAACTTCATTACTCATGGCCATTACGGTTTCTGATTTTATGTCTTCTAATAACATAAAATAATATAATGTCCATAGCAACTAATATAAAATAATATAAATATCAAATATTCCTCTTTCTTGATGTGGACTGTCATGATCCACAGCTTCAAGGCTGTGCAGTTATGGCATGTCCTCTGTGCACAGCATTTCCCGGGATACAGAGTGGATGGCATTTAAGTTGTGCAAAGCAGTTCCATTTGAAATCACTAGAATAAGCCCCTATATTTTCTTGTGGAAGTTGTCAAGTTTTGTTATTCTCATTTAAATCTGTAAGAAAAATACAATTTACTTTTGTATCTGATTTGGGATTGGAATCCAATTTTGCCTGGTCCCTGGGACATAGTCCATCCTTTGCTCCACTGGTTAGTAATGCCACTTCTGTCACAGTACGGGTGTGTGTGTGTGTGTGTGTGTGTGTGTGTGTGTGTGTGTGTGTGTCTGTGTCTGGCCACTTCTGTCACAGTACGGGTGTGAGTGTGTGTGTGTGTGTGTCTGTGTCTGTTTTTGGACGCTCTATTCTGTACTCTGTTTATCCCTACCAATACCACACAGTATGAGCAGTCTTAGTTACTACACCTTTATAATAATTATTTTTTTTTTCTTTTGAGACAGAGTCTCACTCTGTCGCCAGGTGCCAGGCTGGAGTGCAGTGGCATGATCTCGGCTCACTGTAACCTCCGCTTCCCGGATTCAAGCGGTTCTCCTGCCTCAGCCTCCTGAGTAGCTAGGACTACAGGTGCGTGCTACCACACTTGGCTAATTTTTGTATTTTTAGTAGAGAAGGGATTTAACCATGTTGGCCAGGATGGTCTTGATCTCTTACTTTGTGATCTGCCTGCCTTGGCCTCCCAAAGTGCTGGGATTACAGGCATGCACCACTTCACCTGGCGCCTAATTTTTGTATTTTTAGTAGAGACAGGGTTTCACCATGTTGGCCAGGCTGCTCTTGAGCTCCTGACCTCAAGTAATCCGCCCACCTTAGCCTCCCAAAGTGCTGGGATTACAGGTGTGAGCTACCACACCTGGCCTAAAAAAAATTCTTTTTTTTTTTTTTTTTGAGATGGAATCTTGCTCTGTCGCCCAGGCTTGAGAGCGGTGGTGCAATCTTGGCTTCGCCCCATGGGTTCAAGTGATTCTCCTGCCTCAGCCTCCCGAGTAGCTGGGATTATAGGCACCCACCACTGCACCCAGCTAATTTTTGTATTTTTTAGTAGAGATGGGTTTCACCATGTTGGCCAGGCTGGTTTCGAACTCCTCATCTCAGGTGATCCACCCTCCTCAGCCTCCAAAAGTGCTGGGATTACAGGCACGTGAGGCACAGTGCCTAGTCTATAAAAATTCTTTTTTTTTTTAAATACGGGGTTTCACCATGTTGGTCAGGCTGGTCTTGAACTCCCGACCTCAGGTGATCCACCCGCCTTGGCCTCCAAAGTGCTTGGATTACAGGCGTGAGCCACCACGCCCAGCCAAAAATTCTTCATAAGAGGTAGGGCAAGACTTCCACCTGTCCTTTACTTCAAAAGTGTTTTGATTACTGTTGACTCTTTTGAATTTTAAAATAACCTTGTTAAAATGCTTGAGAAACTCTGTGGGATTTTTGATTGAAATTACATTGAATTTGTTGACTAATATATGGAAAACGGGCATCTTTATAATATTGAGTCTTTCCATACATAGATTTTTTTTTTTTTTAGATAGGATCTCACTTCATCTCCCAGGCTGGAATGCAGCGGTGCAGTCATGGCTCACTGAAGCTTCAACCTCCTGGGCTCAATCCATTCTCCCATCTTAGCCTCCCAGGTAGGTGGGACCACAGGTGTGTGCCACCATGCCTGAATAATTAAAAAAAATGGGGGGGAGCTGGGTGTGGTGGTTCACACTTGTAATCCCAGCACTTTAGGAGGCTGAGGTGGGTGGATCACAAGATCAGGAGTTTGAGATCTGCCTGATCAACATGGTGAAACCCCATCTGTACTAAAAATACAAAAATTAGCCAAGCATGGTGGTGTGCACCTGTACTCCCAGCTAGTCAGGAGGCTGAGGCAGGAGAATCACTTGAACCTGGGAAGCAGAGGTCGTGGTGAGCCAAGATTGTGCCATTGCACTCCAGCCTGGGCGACAGAGTGAGACTGGGCCTCAAAAAAAATTTTTTTTTCTATAGTAATGAGGTCTCACTATGTTGCCCAGGATGGTCTCAAAGGCCTGGCTTCAAGCAATGCTCCCACTTAAGCCTCCCAAAGAGTTGGGATTATGGGCATGAACCAAGGCACCTGGCCCCTGAATACAGATTTTTAATTTACTGCCTATTCTTGTCTTACTGCCATGGTTAGGACCGCTAGAATAACATTGAGTAGACGTAACGACAGAGTGCATACTTGTTACTGACTTTTAGATATCTAATTATTAAGTATGATGCTGTTCACTCTGCATTTTTGGTAGATATATTTTATTAGATTAAGGAAGTTTCTTTATCTAGTTTAAGGTTTTAAAAAAAATTGTGGGCCAGGCGCGGTGGCTCAAGCCTGTAATCCCAGCACTTTGGGAGGCCGAGACGGGTGGATCACGAGGTCAAGAGATCGAGACCATTCTGGTCAACATGGTGAAACCCCGTCTCTACTAAAAATACAGAAAATTAGCTGGGCGTGGTGGCGCGTGCCTGTAATCCCAGCTACTCGGGAGGCTGAGGCAGGAGAATTGCCTGAACCCAGGAGGCGGAGGTTGCGGTGAGCAGAGATCGCGCCATTGCACTCCAGCCTGGGAAACAAGAGCGAAACTCCATCTCAAAAAAAAAAAGAAAAAAAAAATTGTGAATAGATAGGCATTTATATCAATGTTTTTCCTGTATCTGGACAAATGAATCAAATGATTCTCTTATTTAGTTTTACTATGAATTATATTGAAGGAGTCTTTTTCTTTTTTAAGCTGGAGAATGCAGGGTGCAATTATAGCTTATTCAGCTTCAAATTCCTAGACAATTAGGCTCCAGCAGTCCTCCCACCTCAGCCTCCTGGGTAGCTGGGATTACAGGAGTGAGCAACTGTGCCCCGTCTGTAAGAGCTTTCTACTGTAAAACTATGCTTGCATTTCTGAAGCGAACCCAATAAAAAAAACGTACACGTATGTGTGAATATGTGGATTTCTAAATTCTGGTTGAAGATATCTGTTTGAGTGACCATGAGTGAGGATGAGTTCTCATTTATTACTTTGTTTGATTTGATATCAAGGTTATGCTACCCTTATAGAATGAGCTATTTGTCCCATTGTTCTTTGTCTGGAATAATTTGCATAGGTTTGGGATAATCTGTTTCTTAACTTTTTTGGTAGCTATCTCCTGTAAAATCACTGAGGTCTGGTTATTTGTATGGCAGATTTAATATTGTTTTTTTTTTGTTTTTTTTTTTTTTTGAGATGGAGTTTTGCTGTTGTTACCCAGACTGGAGTGCAATGGCACAATCTTGGCTCACCACAACCTCCGCATTCTGGGTTCAGGCAATTCTGCTGCCTCAGCCTCCCACCACCGTGCCCAGCTAATTTTTGTATTTTTAGTAGAGACGGGGTTTCACCATGTTGACCAGGATGGTCTCGATCTCTTGACCTCGTGATCCACCCACCTCGGCCTCCCAAAGTGCTGGGATTACAGGCGGAGCCTCTGCGCCCGGCCAAATTTAATATTGTTAATGGTCATGAGTCTACGCATAGTTGAGTCCTGTTTGGTTATTTTTTCTAGGAAACCGTCATTTATTTATTTTCTAATTCATCAGCATGAAATTGTTCATAGTATTCTCTTATTTTTCAAACCACTGCTGTATCTGCTTTTTTTCATAATATTGTTTGTGTCTTTCTCTTTTTTCTTAATCTAATATGTCAAAGGTTTTATTTATTTATTTATTTGAGATGGAGTCTTGCTCTGTTGCCCAAGCTGAAGTGCAATGGTACAATCTTGGCTCACTGCAACCTCTGCCTCCTGGGTTCAGGAGATTCTCCTGCCTCAGCCTCCCAGGCAGTTGGGATTATAGGCGTGTACCATCATGCCCAGCCAATTTTTGTGTTTTTGTAGAGATGGGGTTTCATCACGTTGGTCAGGCTGGTCTCAAACTCCTGATCTTAGGTGATCTGCCTGCCTCAGCCTCCCAAAGTGCTGGGATTACAGGCGTGAGCTACCGTACCCAGCCTGTTTTTATATTTATTTATTTATGTATTGAGATGGAGTCTCACTCAGTCACCCAGGCTGGAGTGCAATGGCATGATCTTGGCTCACCACAACCTCTGCCTCCCGGGTTCAAGCGATTCTCCTGCCTCAGCTTCCTGAGTAGCTGGAATTACAGGCATGTACCATCACGCTTGGCTAATTTTGTAGTTTTAGTAGACATGGGGTTTCCCCCTGTTGGTCAGGCTGGTCTCAAACTCCCAGCCTCAGGTGATCTGCCCACCTCAGCCTCCCAAAGTGTGGGGTTACAGGCGTGAGCCACTGTGCCCAGCTGGTCATTGCTTCTTGCATGGTGGTTTGCTCTACAAAAAAAACTCACGTGGGATTTTTCTAACTTCTTTCTGTTCTGATCCCTTTGGACCTATGGATTGTGACAGTTCTATTGTTGCTAGTATGAGATCCTCCACTGTTCCTTGTGATTCCCACATATCTTACCCAGGCTAGAGTGCAGTGGTGCCATCACTGCTCACTGCAGCCTCTACCACCTGGGCCCAAGTGATTCTCCTGCCTCAGCCTCCCGAGTAGGTGGGACTACAAGCTTGCACCACCATGTTTGGCTAATTTTTTTGTTTTTGGCAGAGACAGGATCTCTTTATGTTGCCTAGGCTGGTCTTAAACTCCTGGGCTCAAGAAATCCTCCTGCCTTGGCCTCCCAAAGTGCTGGGATTACAAGCGTGAGCCATAGCAGCCGTCCTTCATATTCATATTTTTTTGTTTTTTTTAGATGGAGTCTTGCTCTGTTGCCCAGGCTAGAGTGCGCATGATCTCGGCTCACTGCAACCTTTACCTCCTGGGCTCAAGCGATTTTCTTCCTTCACCCTCCCAAGTAGCTGGGATTATAGGCACACACCATCATGCCCAGCTAATTTTGTATTTTTTTTGTATTTTTTTTTGAGACAAAGTCTCGCTCTGTCGCCAGGCACCAGGCAGGTGTGCAGTGGCATGATCTTGGCTCACTGCAACCTCTGCCTTCCAGGTTCAAGCGATTCTCCTGCCTCAGCCTCCTGAGTAGCTGGGACTACAGGTGTGCATGACCATGCCCAGCTAATTATTGTATTTTTAGTAGAGATGGGGTTTCACCATCTTGCCCAGGTTGGTCTCGAACTCCTGACACCGTGATCCACTGGCCTTGGCCCAAAGTGCTGGGATTACAGGCGTTAGCCACAGAGCTGGGCCTTATTTTTTTAATTCTTAAAAAATGCCTTCTGGAATTGTGGATGCTACAGCCTTTATCATCTTTTCCTGCACTGTTAATCTAAAATCACATCATTAAATCTGGATTATAAGACTATGAAGCCGGGTGCAGTGGCTCAGGCCCGTAATCCCAGCACTCCCAAAGAGTCAGCTTTCTTTTACATCAATCATGGCTTCTTGAAAATAAAGCCTGGCTAGGCCTGGTGGCTCACGCTTGTAATCCCAGCACTTTGAGAGGCTGAGGCAGGTGGATCACTTGAGGTTAGGAGTTCGAGACCAGCATAGCCAACATGGTGAAACCCTGTCTCTTCTAAAAATGGAAAACTTAGCTGGGATTGGTGGCACATGCCTGTAATCCCTGCTATTAGGCAGGCTGAGACAGGAGAGTCGCCTGAACCCAGGAGGCAGCGGAGGTTGCAGTGAGCTGGGATGACGCCATTGCACTTCAGCCTGGGCGACAGTGAGATTCCCTGTCAAAACAAAACAAAAACTACAGCCCTTGATTTGACTTGGCTATTTCTTAATTCTCCCAAATAGCATATTTACTCAGGATGTGTCAATTCTCCAGATAACTCGTCCCATCTCTTAGTGGACCATTTTCCTATGAAGATGCAAAATACGTGGGTGGAAGTCGAAAGGTGGGAGGAGAAAACAAACAGAATCACACGGAATCTCTTGGAACTTTGTTGGCAAGGTGGGGGACGTTCGATCTGAGTTCACCCCACTCATGTAATTGTTTTACAAAATAGTTAAAATTATTCAAGTAACGAATATATTTTCTTTTTTCGAAATCTTTTTCATTTTTTTTTTTTTTAGTAGAGTCTTGATATATTTCCCAGTCTGGTCTCAAACTGTTGGCCTCAAGCGATCCTCCCACCTCGGCCTCCCAAAGTGCTAGGATTACAGTTATGAGTCACCGCGCCAGGCCAGTAATGTTTGTTTAAAAATTAAAAGAGAAGGGCCGGGCGCGGTGGCTCACGCCGGTAATCCCAGCACTTTGGGAGGCCGAGGCGGGTGGAGCACGAGGTCAAGACATAGAGACCATCCTGGCCAACATGGGGAAACCCCGTCTCTACTAAAAATACAGGAAAAAAAAAAAAAAAATAGCTGGGCATGGTGGCGCGTGCCTGTAGTCCCAGCTACTCGGGAAGCTGAGGCAGGAGAATTGCCTGAACCCAGGAGGCGGAGGTTGCGGTGAGCCGAGATCGCGCCATTGCACTCCAGCCTGGGCAACAAGAGTGAAACTCCGGCTCAAAAATAAATAAATAAAAAGAGAGATAAGAAACTCTAAGGAAAGTCCCCAATCGTTCTCCTCTCTAGCGTTTTTTGTTTGTTTTGTTTTTGAGACGGAGTTTCGCTCTTGTTACCCAGGCTGGAGTGCAATGGCGCGATCTCGGCTCACCGCAACCTCCGCCTCCTGGGTTCAGGCAATTCTCCTGCCTCAGCCTCCCGAGTAGCTGGGATTACAGGCACGCGCCACCGTGCTCAGCTCATTTTTGTAATTTTAGTAGAGACGGGGTTTCACCATGTTGACCAGGAAGGTCTCGATCTCTTGACCTCGTGATCCACCCGCCTCGACC
Organism: Saguinus oedipus; assembly: GCA_031835075.1. Taxonomy (NCBI): domain Eukaryota; kingdom Metazoa; phylum Chordata; class Mammalia; order Primates; family Cebidae; genus Saguinus; species Saguinus oedipus. The sequence goes on along the minus strand of CM063185.1, from coordinate 1,271,354 downwards.
TGCCAAAGTGCTGGGATTACAGGCTTGAGCCACCGCGCCCGGCCCATCTCTGGCGTTCTGAGGACACTTTCCCAGTGTTTTCTTTCCTGTACTGCATACACATCGTTTGTTTTTATGCAAATGACACCTCTTAGGGTCTGACTAAGACCCTAAGGCGGGACGTATTGGCCGATTTATTTACGGAAAGCAACTAAACAATCGCCATCAAAACCTACCGGGTGTCCGACCCTGCTCTGGCGTGAAGGGTTCTGGAATTTCACTTCTGGCGTCTCACTCGCCACAGTCGGTGAGCTGAGCCACTAGTTTAGAGGCTGGGGAGCGGGTACGGGAGTCGCTTCGAAGCCAGGACGTCGGATTCGTACTTTGCTGGGACCTGCGGGAACCTAACAGCGCGATGGGACTGCGAAAAAGAAACGACACCGTCACCGCAGTCGGCTCTGACAGTGAGGCCCGCGAAGCCGAAACGCGAGCTGTCTGCGGAGGCCCCAGCTGCCCTCGGAATCTAGGAATGGAGCCCGCGCCTGCGAGGCTGGCCCTGGAGCCCGGAGCTGAGGCACCGGCAGCGGCAGAAGGACGCAGGGAGCAGCGGCCGCCGCACAGGCGGCAACCCGGCAACCAACCGGAGAGCGGGCGGCGCGCCGGCCCGGAGAGAAAGTGCGCCTGCGCAGTCCGCGGGGGCGGGGCTTGGGGCGGTCAGTGCGTCTGCGCGCGGCGCGCGGCGAAGTGGGGGAGGGCGGTCCGTGTGTGTCTGTGTTGTTGTTCGGCGGCGGCGGCGGCGGCGGTAAGATGGCTGCCCACGGGGGCTCCGCGGCGTCTTCGGCGCTGAAGGGGTTAATTCAACAGTTCACCGCCATCACCGGTAAGAGACGCGGTTACCGGAAGGTGGGGAGTGCGGTCCCGAGCGGGCGGCGGGTCTGCCCCGGGCTCCCCCTTACCTTCACGCATTCCGCCTTCGGGCTTTACCCGCAGCTGCGGTCCTTCCTGAGGAAGAGGCGACGACGGTGTTGGGGGGTCTCCGGGTTCAGGCGGGAGACGGCCCCCCGCACCCCCGACACCCTCGTTCTGGGTCTCCTAGTAGTGTGGAGGGAGATCCCGCAACCCCTCCCTGCCCAGACCTGGGAATGGACCGAGCCCGTCCGCCCCCGCCGGCCCGGGGACCCGGGGCGGGGGGAGTGGGGGGCCGCACCCGGGCCACCGCCCTCCTCCTCCCCTCACCATCCTTCCTTCTCTGTGCAGCCCTGGGGTGCGGCGCATCTCTTCGCCCCTTTCCCTTTCTTCCCGGCCAGGTCGTTGTGCCCGGGTCCCCGGCCTGCCCTTCCCCTTTCTGGGCCCCTCGGAGCCATCGCCATGGCCCTGGCGGGTTCGGGCCCTCCCGCCTTCACCGCGAGGCCGGTGGGTTCGGCAGTGCCTGTGCCCTTCCCGGGGGATAGGCCGCCAGAAGCGGGGGGTGCTGGGGAGGACGTGAGGGACTGAGGCTTTGAGGGAAGAATGAGGGGGAACCCCCAAGCTGAATAGGGGAGGCCTGGAGGAATGGGGGTGGCGTTCCCCACCTCCCCATAATAAAATCATAAAGACGGAGACGATGGCGCCGGGGCCTCCTGCCGATGAGACGGGGATGGCGGCAGAAACTTTGTGAGGGAAAACCTGTTTCTGAGTGTCAGTACCCCCGAAACCCGCGGCCTAGGTGGTTCTCTCTGAGGACCCCCGCGAAGGGCACACGCAGATGGCCTTAGGCCCGGAGGAAAGGCCCGAAGCCATTCTGTGAATCTGCCTGCTTTCTCTCGGAGGGTGCTGAACTTTCTTGCATGAGTTATTAGAGGGCGGAGCAAATGATGAAGTTCTCTGTGGAGTGATTTGAGAGGAGAGTACTCCATGTGCCTGAGTGTAATTTCGCCGTTCTAGTTTGTCATTTTGGAAGGAGGTCACAATGTTAGTTCTCTCAGCGGACCTCTGTTTTGTGATCTGTGAGATGCAGAATTTGTTTCCACTGTTAATGTTCTTAGAATTTAACGCAAGATCTGGTCAAGTAAAATTTTATATTGTTTTAACTACCACAGGTTGTATACGAGTTACCGTTTCATTATTAAAGCTGGTTTTATTTTTTGCTCTGCAATGATAACGAGATGTTTGATGCGTTGTTATCTAGCTTGTGGGCATGGAACATCAGGTCAAAGTTAGTGAAGTAAAATTTGTAATAAAATTGGGGTGAGGAGTCAAAATATTTTTAAACTTTGTGATTGGGTTATCATATTGAAGATATAAAGGATTGGATTATTTATATATTCATTTATTGAGACAGAGGCTTGCTCTGTCGCACAGGCTGGAGTGCAGTGGTACGATCTCCTCTCACTGCAACCTCCGCCTCCCGTGTTCAGGCAGTTCTCCTGCCTCAGCCTCCCGAGCAGCTGGGACTACAGGCGCATATTACCACGCCCGGCTAATTTTTTGTATTTTTATTAGAGAAGGGGTTTCACCATATTGGCCAGACTGGTCTTGAACTCCTGACCTCACGATCCACCTACCTCGGCCTCCCAGAGTGCCGGGATTACAGGCGTGAGCCACCGCGCCCGGCCAGGATTGGATGATTATATTAAATATATAAAAGATTTCCTAATCTCTAACAAATCATTGCTATGGAGAAGATTATTGTGTATATAAATTAGTGTTGCTGCATTATGCTTATACAGAAAATCTTTGCAGTGAATCTGAGAAGTGACTATCATTATTAGTACTTTCTCTAGATGTCCTAGAGATAGTTTATGATGCCACTTGGGCCTGTCGCAGTGCCTCATGCCTGTAATCCCAGTCCTTTGGGGAGACGGAGGCTGGAAATTCACTTGAGGCCTGGAGTTGGAGACCAGCCTGGGCAAAACATAGACCCCATCTCTACAGAAAAAAAAAAAAAGAGCTGAAGAGCCGGGCTCCGTGGCTCACACCTGTAATCCTAGCACTCTGGGAGGCTGAGGTAGGTGGATCACCCGAGGTCAGGAGTTCCAAATCAGCCTGGCCATCATGGTGAAACCCCATCTTTCAAAAAAAAAAGAGCTGGATGTAGTGGCACTGACCTGTAGTTCCAGCTGCTGGGGAGGCTGAGGTGGGAGGATTGTTTGAGCCTAGGAGTTCGAGGCTGCAGTGAGGCCACTGCACTGCCATCCCTGGAAAGACAGCAAGACCATCTCTCCCCCTACCCCCAAAAAAAATATAAAAAAAGAAAGAGAAAAAAGCCACTTATTTTTGTTGTTGTTGTTGTTGTTAGTTTGAAACAGTCTTGCTCTGTCACCAGGCTGGAGCGCAGTGGCATGATCTTGGCTCACTGCAACCTCCACCTCCCGAGTTCAAGCGATTCTCCCATCTTATTAGCTTCCTGGGTAGCTGGAACTACAGGCGTGTGCCACCAGACCCAGGTAATTTTTGTATTTTTTAGTAGAAGCGGGGTTTCATGTTGGCCTGGCTGGTCTCGAATTCCTGGCCTCAAATGATCCACTCACCTCAGCCTCCCAAAGTGGTAGGGTTACAGCTGTGGACCACCACACCCAGCCCTAAACGCCACTTAATCAATTTTCGGTTTCTCGGCTGGACGCGGTGGCTCATGCTTGTCATCCCAGCACTTTGGGAGGCCGAGTGGGGTGGACCACCTGAGGCCAGGAGTTTGAGACCAGCTTGACCAGCATGGAGAAACTCTGTCTACTAAAAATACAAAATTAGCTCAGCGTGGTGTCTCATGCATGTAATTCCAGCTACTTAGCGGGGGCAGGGGCTGAGGCAGGAGAAATGCTTGAACCAGGGAAGCGGAGGTTTCGGTGAGCTAAGATTGCACCACTTCACTCCAGCCTGGACAACAGGAGTGAAACTCCGTCTTTCAGTTTCTTAGGCTAATTACTACTCTTCAGGAACTCTGATTGATTTAACCCCACTTCTTCTGTTGCAACATTTTGTTAGGTATACACAAAAACCAAAATGTGATGAGATTTGACTCACTTAATTGCTTTAATTGTGTTTCTGTTAGTCTACACAGCTTGATTGCTGGATCAAGTTGGAGTCCCTCAATCAGTAGACAGTGGTATTTGAAAATCTACAGAAGGGAAAATGCCTTAGTTGTTCTTGAAATATTGTGAATTTCTATTGATAATTTTTGGGATTCTTTTTATAAGGTAGTGATTAACCATTAGAAACAGATGAATTCTTTTTGCTTTTTTACATGTCCTAAAAAGAAATTTTTTAGTTTCTCTCCACATATGTTTAAATCATAGTGTTTATGATTAAAAGGTATTTGTTATTTATTAATTGCTGGATGAATTATAGTGATGTTAATAGCTTATGCTCTGATTTAAAAAAGGCTTTACTTGGAAGCCCAACATTCTTGTAAAACCAAATGCATCATCAAAAATGTGAGTCCTTACTCCTCAGACAGGAGCAAAAATAAGAAAAAGAAAAAAATAAAAATAAATGTCTTACCCCTTTTTTGGCATTTAGAAATAGAAGGGAAAATTGAAAGATTTTAGAATAGTCTTATTTTTTACTGAATAGGACAGATCTCTCTGTGATTCACAGAGTGTGAAATAATGACTGATATTTTATTTTTATTTTTTTTAAGAGATGGAAGTATCTCTTTGTTGCCCAGGCTGTTCTCCAACTTCTGGGCTCAGACATCCACTTGCCTCAGCCTTCCCAGTAGCTGGGGTTACAGGTGCACATCACTGTGCCTGGTTTAGTAATGGCTGATTTTTAAAAAGAGATTATTAAAAAGAATGTCATACTTTTTTTAGACAAGACAGGGTCTTAACTGTCACCCAGACTGGCGTGCAGTGGTGTGATCACGGCTCACTGAAGCCTCCTCTTCTTGGGCTTGGGTAATCCTCCCACCTCAGCCTCTAGGGTAACTTTTTGTATTTTTTGTAGAGACTGGGTCTCACTTTATTGCCCACACTGGTCTCCAACTCCTGGGCTCAAGCAATCTACCCACCCTGGCCTCCCAAAGTTCTGGGATTACAGGTGAGGGCGACTGTGCTTGGCTGAAATACTTTTGATAAAAGGGAAAAAACTCATCCTTCCTCTCACAGCAGCAATATTTATTTTACATATTAACTTCCACTTATTGTTTATATACTTATGTTTACATTGTAGATGATAGTATATACAATTTCTGAGATTTTTTTTTTTTTTTTAAAGACAGTCTTATTCTGTCACCCAGGCTGGAGTACAGTGGCACAATCATAGCTCGATGCATCCTTTACTGCCTGGGCTCAAGTGATCCTCCTGCCTCAGCCTCCAGAGCAGTTAGGACTACAGGCATGTGCCACCATGCCCAGCTAACATACTGAAATTTTCACTTAACATTATGCCATAAACATTTTTTGCATATGGTCAAACTGGTAAGCAGGGGGCCAAGAGAAGTTATGTCCTTTGAAGTAACCACATTCATTGAGAAGCTGTATGTATATATTATGGTTTATCATTGATGCTTGCTTCTGAGACAGAATTTCGCTTTGTCACGTAGGCTGGAGGGCAGTGATGTGATCTCAGCTTACTGCTGCCTCTGCTTCCCAGGTTCAAGCAATTCTCCTGCCTCAGCCTCCCGAGTAGCTGGGATTATAGGCTCAAGTCACCATGCCCAGCTAAGTTTTGTATTTTTAATAGAGATGGAGTTTCACCATGTTGTCCAAGCTTGTCTCGAACTGACCTCAAGTGATCTGCCCACCTCGGCCTCCCAGAGTGCTGGGATTACAAGCATGAGCCATTGTGCCCAGCCCCACTGATGCTTTCGGTGTCATTTAAAGTTACATAAGAAAATCAGTCTTGTTGCTTTTATTGTCATTCCACATTTTACAATACTACTGTTTGATGTCCCCTGCTATTTATTATACATGGCTTTGAATTACTGTTGAACACTGTCAGAAGTCATATCAGTTCTCAAAAGATAAAGAGAAAATATGTGGCTGGATCTATTCTGAAGGAGCAATTTTTAAAAATGTTTTGAAGCCGGGTGTGATGGCTCACACCTGTAATCCCAGCACTTTGGGAGGCTGAGGCAGGCAGATCACTGGAGGTCAGGTGTTTGAGACCAGCTTGGAGAGCATGGTGAAACCCTGTCTCTCCAAAAAATACGAAAATTAGATGGGCATGGTGGTGCACATCTGTAGTCCCAGCTACTCAGGAGGCTGAGGCAAGAGAACCTTGTGAACCCAGGAGACCGAGGTTGCAGTGAGCCGATATCGCACCACTGCACTCCAGCCTGGGCAACAGAGTGAGACTCCAAAAATGAATGAATGAATGAATGAATGTAAAAATGTTTTGAGCCATGGCAGTATTCCATTAGCACCAACTTTGGACTGACATCCACCACAGTGCACATGTGTAATCAGAACAGTTCATGGAGTGAAGGTGAGGGACGCATGGACACTATAGAACAGGTGAAAAATAAACTAGCAATCAGAAGGTAAGGACAAATGTGAGGACACAGAAGGTGGAGGCTGAGAAGAGTATAAGAGGCTATTGGTACAGAGTTTCATAGAGCTCTGTGCAGAGTGGCAATTACATACTTCAGAAAATTCTAGAACCTCAGTTGTAGAAGAGACCTTAATCTTTCTCTCAAATTGTTGAATGCATATTTATTATAAAAATTAGGAACTGTCATGTTTGTAATATTTAGCTTTGTGGCCAATTTCCATTCATATTCTTTATATAGAACATTTCCTTTCTCTTGGGTTAATATTAAAATGTGATTTAGTTCTCTCTGTCTAAAAACATGGTTGGAATATTCTAGATGTTAAGATAAAACTTTAGGAATTTTAAGAATAGTTTCAATAGGTGATAACGAAGTTTCAGATTTTTTTTCAGATGAAGTCTTGCCGTCACCCAGGCTGCAGTGCAGTGGTGAGATCTCACTGCATCCTCCACCTCCCCGGTTCAAGCCATTCTCCTGCCTCAGCCTCCTGAGCAGCTGGGACCACAGACGCGAGCCACCATGCCCAGCTAAATTTTTGTATTTTTAATGAAGATGGGGTTTCCCCTTGTTTGGCCAGGCTGGTCTCAAACCCTTGACCTTAGATGGTCTGTCCACCTTGGCCTCCCAAAGTACTGGGATTACAGGCGTGAGCCACCATGCCCCGCCCATTATTTGTTGATAGACTGCCAGGCATGGTTCACATCTTAAGGGTACAACTTTGACCAAGGCATGGTGTTTGTCCTCAGGAAGCTTAAAGGCTGACAGGAAGAGACACATGAATAGGTACAGAATACAGTGAGAGAATGGTAAGGAGCCAATATGGGAGCACAAAAAAGGGAGGGCACGAAAGGCTTCCCGAAGAAATAATGTTTTATCTAAAATCTGGAAGAGACATGTTCCTGGCAGGAGGTACCTGTGCAGAGACTTGGAGGAGAATTGGACAGACATAAATACAGACAGAGATGAGAGCGGAGACAGTAGGTTTAGGGAGTTGGTAACTCCAAATGAATAAAGCACAGGTAGCGCAACAAATGGAGCTCAAGAGAGAAATGGGAGGTTGGAGTGGGACTTGTAAGCCATGTTAAAAAAAATCTTGGCTTTGGCTGGGCACAGTGGCTTATGCTTGTAATCCTAACACTTTGGGAGGCCGAGGTGGGCGAATTGCCTGAGCTCAGGGGTTCGAAACCAGCTTGGGCAATACAGCGAAGTCCTGTCTCTACTAAAAATACAAAAAAAATTAGCCAGGTGTGGCAGCATGCGCCTCTAGTCCCAGCTACTCGGGAGGCCGAGGCAGGAGAATTGCTTGAACCCGGGAGGTGGAGATTGCAGTGAGCTGAGATCACGCCAGTGCACTCCAGCCTGGGTGACAGAGTGAGACTCCATCTCCAAAAAGAAAAAATCTTGTCTTTATTCTGAGAATAATGGGGAGTCAAGGGTTTTAATTAGAGGACTGAGACCAGCCACTGTGGCTCCCACTATAATTCCTGCACTTTGGGAGGCTGGGGTGGGAGGATACCTTAAGGCCAGGAGATTGGGATCAGCCTGGGCAATGTAGTGAGATCCCATCTCTACAAAATATATTAAAAAATTATTTATTTGATATGTACAGGTACAGTTTTCATTAAAAAAGTTTATTAAAAAAGGAGTTACAGCCAGGCGCGATGGCTCATGCCTGTAATCCCAGCACTTCGGGAGGCTGAGGCAGGTGGATCACGAGGTCAAGAGATCAAGACCATCCTGGTCAACAAGGTGAAACCCCGTCTCTACTAAAAATACAAAAATTAGCTGGGCATGGTGGCGCGTGCCTGTAATCCCAGCTACTCAGGAGGCTGAGGCAGGAGAATTGCCTGAACCCAGGAGGCGGAGGTTGCGGTGAGCCAAGATCGTGCCATTGCACTCCAGTCAGGGTAACAACAGTGAAACTCCGTCTCAAAAAAAAAAAGGAGTTACATCTGATTTGGCTTGCCTTTTTTTTTTATTTTTATGCAGGTATGGAATAGCAGAAGAGGTGTGGGGAGAAGTTGGTTGGTTCAATTTTGGATGAGTTAAGGTGTGGCTAATGGGACTTCCAAATGGAGCTGTTCAAGCAGATGAATATTTGGGTCTAGAAAGAGGAGTGAGAAATCTGTCATATTGATGGCAGTTAAAGTTACAAAAATGGATAAGGTGAGGCCCAGTGTCTCATACCTGTAATCCCAGTACTTTGGGAGGCCAAGGTGGAAGGATTGCTTGAGAGGCCAGAAGTTCAAGACCAGCTTGGGCAACATAGCAGAAACCTCGTTTTTACAAAAAGTAAAAAAATTAACTGGGCCTGGTGGTGCGTGCCTGTAATCCTGGTTGCTCAGGAGGTTGACTTGGGAAGATTGCCTGAGCCCAAAACTTTGAGGCTGCAATGAGCTATGCTGGTGTCACTACACTCCAGCCTGGGTGACAGAGACCTTGTCTCTTAAAAAAAAAAAAAAAAAATAGGAAAAATTAGGAAAAGAGAAAGGATGGCATCTTGCAGGAGAGTGTAGTGTGAGAAATAGTGACTCCAGGACCCAGTGCTGAAGGAACATCAACATCTAGGGGACTGCAAAGAAGGAAGTGCAGAGAAGCCGCAGTAAAAACCAAAGATGTAGGGGGAAGACCAGGAGAATATGATGGCACTTAAAACATCAGGAGTGGCCAGGTGTGAGGGCTCATGCCTGTAATCCCAGCACTTTTGGAGGCCGAGGCGGATGGATCATGAGGTCAGGAGATCGAGACCATCCTGGCCAACGCGGTGAAACCCATCTGTACTAAAAATACAAAAAATTAGCTGGACATGGTGGCATGCACCTATAGTCCCAGCTACTGAGCAGGCTGAGGCAAAAGAATTACTTGAACCCAGGAGGCAGAGGTTGCAGTGAGCTGAGATCGCGCCACTGCACTCTAGCCTGGACGACAGAACAAGACTGTCTCAAAAAAAATCAGAAATAGCCAGGCAAGGTGGCTCTAACCTGTAATCCCAGCACTTTAGGAGGCCAAGGCGGGTGGATTATCTGAGGTCAGGAGTTTGAGACCAGTCTGGCCAATACAGTGAAACACCGTCTCTACTAAAACTACAAAAAATTAGTCGGGTATGGTGGCAGGCACCTGTAATCCCCACTACTTGGGAGGCTGAGGCAGGAGAGTCACTGGAACCCAGGAGGCAGAGGTTGCAGTGAGCCGAGATTGCAGCATTGCACTCTAGCCTGGGCAAGCAGAGTGTGACTCTGTCTCAAAAAATAATAATAAAAAAGTGAAAATTATTTGGTAAATGGAATAATTACTCCCTGATTTTTCCTTTGTTTAGCTAATCCAATTTAACTTCAAGACGGCTCGCTTCTTCTGTCCCTCTGGTACCTTAGAATCTTAGGAGTTGATAAAATTCATATATGTGGCTGGGCGTGGTGGTTCACTCCTGTAATTCCAGCACTTTGGGAGGTCAAGGAGGGTGGATCACGAGGTCAGGAGTTCGAGACCAGCCTGGCCAACATGGCAAAACCTTGTCTGTACTAAAAATACAAAAATCAGCTGGTCATGGTGGCAGGGCCTATAATCCCAGGTACTCAGGAGCCTGAAGCTGGAGAATCTCTTGAACCCAGGAGGCAGAGGTTGCAGTGAGCTGAGGTCATGCCACTGCACTCAGCCTGGGCAACAGAGTGAGACTCCGTCTCAGAAAAAAATAAAAATTCACATCTGTGCAGGACTTTAGGTGCTCTGAGGTACTTCGGGTTTATCCACTCACCCTGTCAGGTGGATAAGTCAGATGGGGGTTGGAGGCCAGGCAGGTAAGCAACTGATCTCCAAGACTGGAACTGTCCTGCTATGCCCCACCCTGTGTTTCCTGAGGCTCTGAGCTGAGTTTCCAGCCTCTGCCATGTCCCTGCTCTTCCATGTCCCAGCTCTACAGTTTCTCAAGGATGCAGTGAAGCCAGCCGGCACCTGATGGTCAGGCAGGAGGGGAACAAGTACCCCAAGGCCCATCACAGCCAGGAAGAGGCACAGTGGCCAGGCCACAGTCTGGAGCTGGTGAGAGGAGGCAGCTCCACCCATTCCAGTGGGATCACTGACCCTGCAGCTCCAGAGAGGGTCCACTGGCCCACACAGGCCCTGTCCACATGCTCCTCCAGGGACCAGCTTGTTGGAGGGCTTGTTGCCATGGTCAATGCTCAGTAAATGTTTGCTGGTGTGAAAACATTTACGAATTGCAGTGGCCTGCCAATTTAGCCCACGTGCCTGGCCTTCCGCCCTCCCCAGGGCAGCTGTACCTCAGATCCTTGTGGTAGAGATGATCCCCAGACCAGGTGGTGACAGGTCCCACTAGGCTGGACTGTGGTGTCCTCTGGCTATGGCTTGGTCAGGCTGGCGTGCAGCCAGGCAAGGACTTGGCGGGCCGGGCTGCCTATAGCCTAATCTGCTTTTAGTCTCCTGTTTTCCAGAATGTCAGGTAAGTGGAATCACAGTATGTAGCATTTTTGAGTCTGGCTTCTTGCTCTTAGACTATTGCGTTTGAGATTCATTCATGTTGTCATGGTTAGTAGTTCCTTCGTATTTCTTGGGGAGTAGTATACCATTGTATGGTTATACTGTGCTTTGTTTATGCAATTATCAAATGAAGGACACTTTCCAGTTTTGGGACATTATAAATAGAGCTGCCAAAAACATTAGTGTACAAGTGTGCGAATATCTTTTGATAAATACCTAGGAGTGTGTTTATTGGATCATATAATAATAGTTATATAAACTTTCTAAGAAACTGACAAATATACTTTTCAGTATAGCAACTTTCCAGTGACTTTGGAAAGTATAGTGACTTAGGCCGATGCAGGAGGATTGCTGGAGGTCAGGAGTTTGATACCAGCCTGGACAACAAAGCGAGACCCCTGGCCGGGTGTGGTGGCTCACGCCTGTAATCCTAACACTTTGGGAGGCCGAGTCAGGTGGATCACAAGGTCAGGAGTTTGAGACCAGCCTGGCCGATATGGTGGAACCCCATCTCTACTAAAAATACAAAAATTAGCTGGGTATGGTGGTGGGTGCCTATAGTCCCAAGCTTCTCAGGAGGCCAAGGCAGGAGAATTGCTGGAACCTAGGAGGTGGAGGTTGCAGTGAGCCGAGACTGCACCATTGAACTCCAGCCTGGGTGACAGAACAAGACTTCGTCTCAATAAATAAATAAATAATAAAAGACAATTCCAGTTGTTCTGCATTCTTGTCGGCATTTGGTATTTTTAGTTGTCTTTTTTTTTTTTTTTTTTTTTTTTGAGACAAGATATCACTCTCTTGCCCAGAGTAGAGTGCAGCTGTGTTATCGTAGCTTACTGCAGCCTCAAGCTCCTGGGATGAAGGGATCCTCCTGCCTCAGCCTCCTGAGTAGCTGGGACACAAGCACACACCACCATGCCCAGCTAATTTTTTATTTTCTATATAGATGAGGTCTCCCTATGTTGCCCAGGCTGGTCTCAGACTCCTGCGTTGGACTTCCAGAGTGCTGGGATTACAGGTGTGAGCCTCCATCCGTGGCTTTTTTTAAAAAATGGACTCTTGCACTGTCATCCAGGCTGTAGTGCAGTGGTGTGATGTCTACCTCAGCCTCCCAAGTAGCTGAGATTATAGGCACGCACGACCACACCTGGCTAATTTTTGTATTTTTACCAAAGACAGGGTTTCACCATGTTGGCCAGGCTGGTCTTGAACTCCCGACCTCAGATGATTCGCCTACCTTGGCCTCCAAAGTGCCTGGATTACAGGTGTGAGCCACCACGCCCGGCCCATCCGGCCTATTTTTTAAAGCCATTTCAATAAATGTGTAATGGTATGTCATTGTGGTCTCAGTTTGCATTTCTCAAATGACTAATGATACGGAGCATTTTTCATGTGATGACTTACTATCCATAAATCTTTCAAGCTCCAGCTTTTAATGATTAGCTTTGACAGGCATAAACTCACTCCATCAGATTGCTATAAAAGTTTCTGAGTACTTCGACTGAAACTTGGATTTTTATCTTGTCACAGACTCGTAAGAGACGACTGGCCTGAGGACTCCCATTTGGGCGGCACTGGTCTAGGCAGTGGGGGAGCAGGGACTAGAACTCTGGCATCTTTGCTTCTGGGCCCATGCATTTTCCACCATTATCACCACTTCGCTTGTCATTGTTTCCTTGTTTGAACTAAGAGTATTTGCCTTATGTGTCCTCTCACTTACTAATTTGATTTCTCTGTACTCAGGTTTGGTTTTTTTTGTATACATTGAAAAATGTTTTCAATATTTGAAAGCTGAACAGCTCCAGGATTAGAGACTGATGAGGTTAAAATTTCAGCTTATTTCTCACAACTATCATCCACTCCCATATCCTTGGTAAATAGTTTAGCTTACTTTGGTATTATTGCTGGGGAAAATGCAGAACCAAAAAGTAACTTCTTGTCCCTATCATTTCTGCAGAGGGATGGCTATATATATATATATATATATATCTCTTTTGAAATGGAGTCTCACTCTGTCACCCAGGCTGGAGTGCAGTGGCGCTATCTCGGCTCACAGCAACCTCTGCCCCCTGGGTTCAAGCAGTTCTCCTGCCTCAGCCTCCCAAGTAGCTGGGATTATAGACATCTGCCACCCCACCTGGCTGATTTTTGTATTTTTAGTAGAGACAGGGTTTCATCATCTTGGCCAAGCTGGTCTTGATCTCCTGACCTCGTGATTCTACCCTCCTCATCCTCCCAAAGTGCTGGGATTACAGGCGTGAGCCATATCACCCAGCCTATTATTACTGTTTTCAAAAATCTTTGTGACTGCTATACTTCGGTCTCTTGACGGTAGTGAAGAGATTATCACTATCCTTCTTTTGGCACTGAAAGTAGTGTTTAATATGCATTAGTGTATAAACTAAGAGATAGCAGCATGAAAATGGCCACTCATAAGTTGTGTGCCTCAGCTAGGTTAAGTAATGGCCTTTGGTGCCATTAATTAGCAAGTATAAAACAGATGTGGAAAGGGACAGATAAAAGGATGTTTTAGAAGGGGTTTATGTGGTGAGAAAAAAAGTAGAACTCTTGCTATGGAGTATAGATGCCTGGATTAGATTAAGCTACCCTGCTGCTACCTACAATATTGGGAGCCTCAAAATAAGCCCCTTCACCCACTGCCCCCCTTTTTTTTGAGATGGAGTCTTGCCCTGTCCCCAGGCTGGAGTGCAAAGGCACGATTTTGGCTCACTACAATCTCCGTCTCGTGGGGTCAAACGACTCTCCTGTCTCAGCCTCCCCAGTAGCTAGGATTACAGGCACGTATCACCATGACCAGCTAATTTTTTTTGTACTTAGAGTAGAGACAGGGTTTTGCCATATTGGTCAGGCTGGTCTTGAACTCCTGGCCTCATTAAGCCCATTTTTTAACAAGTTTGCAAATAATTTAACTCTGTAAACTTGTCAAACTTGTTATATTACCCACCCTTTAAAAAAAAAGGTATGTTCTTCTAACTGTAGTAAGAAAGAAGTCCAAATTCTTTACAGCTTATCCATCAGAAATTGTTCAGTACCTCTGGGGCGTGTAGGTAAAGTGTATAACTTCACTTAGCTTGTTTATTACTGTCCTTCCCTTACATCATGTAGTTCTCCTTCCTTTTCTCTTCCCTTTCAGTTAACCTTCTTCATATTCCTCTGTGTAGCTCAGTGGTAGTGTTGTTGGCAATTACAGTAGGACTATTCCATCCATTCCAAAAGTTTAACACTTGCATTAATGCTTTGACTGCTGACAAATTACCGCAGATTGTGTGGTTTAACACACGTTGATTCTGTTATGGTGCTGGAGGCCAGAGACTTAAATGAAGGTTTGAGCAGTCTTTTGGGGGACATTTTTCAGTCCACCACATCACCCCTGGCTTCTCTCCACGAAGTCAGTGTCCCTGACTCCCCAGGCATGAAACACCAAAAATGGTCTCTCATGTTACTGAATGCCTCTAATGCTTAGACACTAAGAACCACTGGAACCTTTAATTACCTTTCAGTTAGCTCCTGTTTCTTAAGTGATTCGCTAAGTGATACACTAAGAATGACTGATTATCCAGGAACAGATGGCTTAGCTTGGCTTTATTTAAGAAAGTGAGTGGTATACATTGCTTCATGGACTTCTTTCTAGCACTACCTTTGTTCAGACTTACCAGCATTTAGCATGTACTTCCTTTTTAAAAAATCTGCACGTGTAGAGGCACCTTTTTTTTTTTAGTTGTAGTCTTGCTCCGTCACCAGGCTGGAGTATAATGGCACGATCTGGCTTGCTACAACCTCCGCCTCCCAGGTTCAAGCCATTCTCTTGCCTTCTGCCTCAGCTTCCTGAGTAGCTGGTACTACAGGCGCGCACCACCATGCCCAGCTAATTTTTGTATTTTTAGAAGAGATGGGGTTTCACCATGTTGGCCAGGATGGTCTTGATCTCTTGACCTTGTGATCTGCTTGCCTAGGCCTCCCAAAGTGCTGGGATTACAGGCGTGAGCCACCGCACCTGGCCCACTTTTTTTGGAAAGCTCGTGCAGGTCACTATCCTGACAGACTCCAAATATGGAAGTCATCCTGTCAGATTATTTATTTATTTGTTTAGAGACAGAGTCTTGCTCTGTTGCCCAGGCTGGAGTGCAGTGGTGTGATCTTGGCTCACTGCAGCCTATACCTCCTGGGTTCAAGTGATTCTTCCACCTCGGCCTCCCTAGTAGCTGGGACTACAGATGCCCACCACCACTCCTGGCTAATTTGGGTTATTTTTAGTAGAGATAGGGTTTTGCCATATTGGCCAGGCTGGTCTCCAACTCCTGGCCTCAAGTGATCTGTGCACTTCGTCCTCCCAAAGTGCTGGGACTACAGGCATGAGCCACCACACCTGACCTCAGATTGTTACCAGTGGTATGGTAGCACCATCTCAGGAATATGCTCCCTAAAGATTCGGTTCTCGCATTAAATGATTGTAGATAGGGTGGCAAAATAGTCTTTCCCCATCATCCTCTAACTCTGGACCGTGAGTGTTGACATCATCTGGCCCCAGATATTACAGGTGTTATTTTCTTTACTATAGTTTTATTTTGTGTGTGTGTTATAAAGTCATTCTCTGTTAATACATTCTCTTTTAATATTAAGTTCTGTAGACCTGTGGATCTTAGAAATTTTGGAATGCATACTACTATTTAGTTTTCTACTGCCTCTGTCAGCTCTCACTGTTTCTCAGTCACACTGGAGTGCTGTTATAGATTTCTTTGAAGCAGATCCCTTTCATGTATCATTTTGTTCTCTATGCATACCATTCACTTTTTTCTGGTGTAATAGTTTTTTTGTTGTCTTCATTGTACTGCTTTTTTAAAAAATGAGTGTTTAACTTGAGTGAGACACATGTTCATAGCATCAGATTAGTGAGAAAAAGAAAACTGAGATGTCTTTCTCTGCCTGTTCACTGGCAAAAACATATTTCCCCATAAGCTATGCATATTCACACTTTATACTTCCATGTCATTTGTGTACATATAGAGTACTATAAACTTAGGACAGTCTTTTTTCCCTTCCTTCCTCCTTCCCTCCCTCCGCTCACAGTAACTTCTGCCTCCTTGGTTCCAGCAATTTCCCCCGCACCCCCAGCCTCCTGAGTAGTTGGGATTGTAGGCTCCCGCCATCAAACCCAGCTATTTTGTATTTTTAGTAGAGACTGGGTTTCACATGTTGTTCAGGCTGGTATTGAACTCCTGACCTCAGGTGATCCACCTGCCTCCGCCTCCCAAAGTGGTGGGATTACAAGTGTACCTGGCCAGTCTTTATTAATAGCTAACTGATAATTAAAAGGTGTCCCAAGTTCTTTAATGTGATTTAAAAAATTTTTTTTAAAGACAGGATTTTGCTGTATCACCCAGTTCGCAGTGGTATGATTATAGCTCACAGCAGCTTCAAACTCTTGGACTTAAGCAGTCTTCCCACCTCTGCCTCCTGAGTAGCTGGGACTACAGGAACATGCCACCACACCTGGCTAATCTTTTTATTTTTTGTAGAAATGGGATTTTTATACCATGTTACCTAGGCTATTCTCAAGCTTGTGAGCTCAAGCAGTCTGTCTGCCTTGGTCTTCCAAAGTGTTGGGATTACAGGTGTGAGCCACCATGCCCAGCAAATTCTCATAACTCACAGAAGCACTTCATGAAGTTGATAAATCCCCATTTTATAACTGAGGAAACTGATGCCTAGAGAAAGTAGTAACTTACTCAGAGTCATACTAGTGAATGACAGAAGTAGGATTCAAACCAAGGTTTATCTGAGTAGTTTCCAGGCTCTTAGTACATAATGTCTGTTCTGTACTCCTTAACATGAATACAGACGAGAATATGAATAATGTTTTCTCTTTGTTACTGGGCATAAGACAGGGCAGAGGCAAAATTTTAATACATTTATTTTAACTTCTTGCTGTGTCTGTATCTCCAGGTGTTCAATGTTTTTTCATGCCCTAAGTTGCCCTCATATGGTACTACAGGCCTTTCTTTCTTCTTCTTCATCTCTTCTTTTTTTCTTTTTTTTTTTCTTTTGTTGAGATGGAGTGTTGCCCTGTTGCCCAGGCTGGAGTGCAGTGGTGCAATCTTGGCTCACTGCATCCTCCACCTCCCAGGTTCAAGCAATTCTCCTGCCTCAGCCTCCCGAGCAGCTGGGACTACAGGTGCCTGCCACTATGCCCAGCTAATTTATCTTTATTTTATTTTATTTTTTTAGTAGAGATGGGGTTTCATCACATTGGCCAGGCTGGTTTCGAACTCCTGACCTTGTGATCCACCCACCTCGGGAGTACAAATGTGAGGTACCGTGCCCAGCCCAGGCCTTTCTTACCTCTCCCCAAAAAGGCACTTGTGACACTAGAGCTACATATGTCCCCTTTTCTTCTAAATTAACACCCTTTCTATGTATCAACTCTAAATTTATTGTTACTGGCTTTAAAGAGAAGGCAATATGATTGAATTAATTTACATTGTGAAATGATTGATACATCCTTAACTCCAGTAAGTGTTCATATTTTTAACTAGAATGTTTGTTTACCCAAATAGATCTCTGAATTGGAAGTATTTTAGGCAGCATAACGTGGAAAAAAAAATGGGCACTTAGGAAAAGACTTTTGGGGTAGGCAGAGTAAATGGTTGACAGGCCTGCTTGCTTGAGGATTGACTTCACAGGTTCTGGTTCTCATCAGAACCCACAAATTCTCTAAATGGTTCCCCTGGAAGAGGCATTGGAGTTCTGGTAGATGAAAGGTGGTAGAAAGGATGGCAAAAACGTTTGTATGCAATGGCATTTTTAAGTTGAATTTCCTTTTTTTTTTTTTGAGACAAAGTTTTGCTTTGTTGCTTAGGTTGGATTGCAGTGGCGAGATCTCAGCTCACTGCAGCCTCTGCTTTCTCGGTTCAAGGTATTTTCCTGCCTCGGCCTCCTGAGTAGCAACTGGGAATATAGACACCTGCCACCACGCCCAGCTAATTTTTGTATTTTGAGTAGAGACAGGGTGTTGGGGGCGTCTCGCCATATTGGCCAGACTGGTCTCGAACTCCTGACCTTGTGGTCTGCCCACCTCAGCCTTCCAAAGTGCTGGGATTACAGGCTTGAGCCACCACGCCTGGCATAAGTTGAATTTTCTATGACCAGATAAATTTGTGAGTGAAAGTAGCCAGCCTTCGTTGCTGTTATGGCAGCAGTGAGTTTCACTTCACCATAAGTGTGTTCTCCTTTTTTGTGGTACTTTAGTATAGTACAAGCACTTATACAAGAGCCAAAATAAAACAAACTTGATCACTTAATTCTCTAAAAAGAAAGGTTGGTCCATAACCTTGAGAGCCTAGGGTTCATTGGGACGCACGTTAACAGATCGTGCATATCTGCTAGAACAAGCAGCCGTAAGTACTCTTCCTGTAAGAAACCTTTAATTTTCAGCTGCTGTCTGAATTAAAACAGTAGAGTACAGTAGTCACTTGAACTTTCATAGACTAGCATTTAAGAAGTATGATAATACAACACAGTATAACTGGAGACAGTGTACAAATATTAGGGAAACACTGAAGCAAAGCCTCAGGTTTTGTGAGTAAGAATATGAAAGTGTATGTGTCTTGAAATTATTTATTAAATTTGTGCTGTTTTGTCCCAGGAATTTGTATTTACTTAACATAAGTTTAGCTATTGGGATATTTGAACTTACCCTTTCCTTCAAAAAGTTGCATTTGTGTTTTCGTTTTGAGATTTCGTTTTTTAAAAGGTGGTTTTCTGATGGTTAGAATGTTAAATCTGTATACTGCAACTTAAGAACTTTTGGTTTAGCTCTACCAAGAACTTAAGAAGGAGTAACTGGGATGAAAAAAGTGAGATCTGCAATAGTTGAGTGAGGTGTTTTTTTGTTTGTTTGTTTTTTTTTTGAGATGGAGTTTTGCTCTTGTTGGCCAGGCTGGAGTGCAATGATGTGATCGGCTCACCGCAACCTCCGCCTCCCATGTTCAAGTGATTCTCCTACCTCAGCCTCCCAAGTAGTGGGGATTACATGCATGTGCCACCATGCCAGGCTAATTTTTTGTATTTTTAGTGTAGACGGGGTTTCACAGTGTTGGTCAGACGGATCTCAAAACTCCTGACCTCAGGTGATCTGCCCACCTTGGCCTCCCGAAGTGCTGGGATTACAGGCATGAGTCACCCCACCCAGCTGAGTGAGTGTTTCAAGTTTGAGAGACAAGAGCTAGCAAAGACAAGAGTAGAGATTATGAGTTGATGGAAAAGTATATATTTGTTCCTGCTTCAGAGTGAGAAGGGAGGGGAAATGTTCAGACCATAACAGAAAGGTGGGTATTTGATTTGTTGTCCCAACCACTATCCAAATCATGTAAAGATAGGGCTTTATATAGTCCTACCAAGGAACTGCCTGGATCATGTAGGTAGGTCCATGTGGCTGAAGGGAATGGTATAGAAGTGAGATGAGAGTAGAGGGATATAAAATGGGAGAGGTAAGAAACAAATCTTGTATGCATCTTAAGAGGGATTAAAATTTTTCCAATCAGCAACACTGGACTGTTGAAATAGGGAGACAGACAATCAAACTTACATTATTTTGCAGTGTTGAAGGCATATCCGGCTCTCCATATCCGTGGGTTCCATATTGGTGAGTTTAGCCTATGTATTGAAAATATTCAGGGAAAAGGCTGGCTTCAGTGGTGCATGCCTGTAATCCCAGCACTTTGGGAGGTGGGCAGTTTACCTGAGGTCAGGAGTCAAGACCAGCCTGGCCAACATGGCAAAACCCCTTTCTACTAAAAATACAAATATTAGCCAGGTATGGTGGTGGATGCCTGTTATATGAGCTAGTTGGGAGGCTGAGGCAGAAGGATCACTTAAACCAGGAGATGGAGGTTTGCAGTGAGTGGAGATTGCACCATTGCACTCCAGCTTGGGTAATAGAGTGAGATTCTGTCTTTAAAAAAAAAAAAAAAAAGGAAACAAAATATTCAGGGAAAAAGAAAACATTATTGCATCTCTACTGAACAGTAGAGACTTTTCTGTTTGTCATTCTCTATAGTATACAATGTAACAACTGTTTACATTGTATTAGGTACAATGTAATAGCATTATTGTTATACATTGTATTAGCATAAAACATAGGTATATGTATTAGGTACAATGAATGTATAATATAACAACTGTTTACAGTGTATCAGGTACAGTGTAATAGCATTTACATTGTATTAGGTGCTATAAGTAATCTAGAGATGATTTAAAGTGTAGATTGTTTGCAAATACTGTACCATTTTATATGAAGAACTTGAGCATTCTCAAATTTTGGTATACTTGGGCGGTCATAGAAGCAATTCCCCATGGACACTGGAGGGATGACTGTATATATCAAAAGGGGCCAAGAGGGGTGAGATACAGTAATTCACGTAAGAGATGTTGAGGGCTTGAACTAAGACGGTAGCAGTGGACATAGAAAAGGGTGGATAGAAGTGGTATTAGCTAGAAGGAACTATAGGTCTTTTTGGTTAACTGAGGGAATTTTCACTTGGAGGAGAAAGAAAAGTCTAAGAATGTTTCTTAAATTTGAGTAATGTATGAAGCTCTTTTAAAGGAAAAACCTTCCTGGTCTTTTGTAACTTAAATCACCGTATATACACAGATCCCAACTGAAAGGCAATTGTTTTTCTCTAATTTCCAAAAAAAAAAAAAGATATTTGTGGTAGGTTAGTGTACAAATCAACAAAGTAACATTTCTGGTGATTTCTGCATGCCTGAACTAGATGAGGGGAAGATGAGGAGGACAAGGGCATTGCGAGCACATAATTTTGTTTGTAGTAAACTGTGTAGGATGAGGAAGAAGAAAGGCAAAGTCAGAGAAAGAAGCTGAGGCTTTCCGGATCATAAAGACTTGAATTTCTACTGTAGGCATCAGAAGAAAGCCATTAAGGGATTTTAAACTGGAAGATGATATGTTGAGACTTATATTTGGAACATGTCCTCCACAGCAAGGTGGGAAATGGAGTAAGATCAGTTAAGAGCTTATAGAAGTAATCAAGGTAAGTGTTAAGGACTTGCCTCAGAGGCAGTAGTAGTACAGAAGGGAAAACAAATGAGAGACATTAGAGTAGAGTTAGCACTTCCATTTCTTGCAGTAAGGTAGTGTAGAGTGATAACATGGATGACCCTGCTGCTGAGAAAAAAAGTGCTGAATAAAGGTATGTATTTAAAAAATGTTTTTAGGCCTGGCGTGATGACTCATGCCTGTAATCCCAGCACTTTGGGAGGCTGAGGCGGGTGGGTCACCTGAGGTCAGGAATTCAAGATCAGCCTGGCCAACATGGCAAAACCTCATTTCTACTAAAAACACATTAGCTGGGGCATGGTGGCAGGCACCTGGAATCCCAGCTGCTTGGGAGGCTGAGACAAGAGAATCACTTGAACCTGGGAAGTGGAGGTTGCAGTGAGTCAAGATTGCACCATTGCACTCCAACCTGGGTGACAAGAGTGAAACTCTTTCTCAAAAAAAAAAAAAAAAAATTATTATAATTTTTAAAAAATACATTGTTGGGTCAGGTGTGGTGACTTACGCCTGTAATCCCAGCACTTTGGGAGGCCAAGGCAGGTGGATCACGAGGTCAAGAGATCCAGACGATCCTGGCCAAGATGGTGAAACCCAGTGTCTCCTAAAAATACACAAATTATCTGGGTGTGGTGGTGCACACACGCAGTCCCAGCTACTTGGGAGGCTGAGGCAGGAGAATCGCTTGAACCTGGGAGGTGAAGGTTGCAGTGAGTTGTGATTGCACCACTGCACTCCAGCCTGGCAACAGAGCGAGACTTCATCTCATCTCAAATCAAAACAAAATTATTGGCTGGCAGCAGGCTAAAAATGAAGAATGCAGATGTTAGCTACCTTTAAAGCAGGTCTGGTGGAATCTGTCCACACTGGATGACTTTAAACTTCCCTTTTGATAGACTCATGGGTCACAGGAAGCAATGCTTAGGGCCTTGCCAAGAAGGAAAGGGGACTGAACGAAGGTCCCTCTCCTTCATGAAGCAGAGAGTAGGATGTTTCCCCCTTGGCAGTGGGGAGGGGATGTATGCAGATGAAGATCTTCACAGAGAATTTATAACAAAGATTGTTAAAGTGGTTTCTGTTTGGTAGTGCCCGTGGGTGCCTTGCAAAGTCTGTCAGATCATCCTGTTAGGAGGAAATGTACCTGCAACCCCAGGATTCAAAATTCTACAGATTAAGATTCCAAGGCACATGAGATCACAGTAAAAAAAAAAAAAAAAAAATCACAAATCACACATAAACTGTGGCACAGTGAGTAAGATCCAGCAGGAACAAGAAACAGTGACCTATAGAGACTAGAAAATTTATATTTTCCCTTAGTAATTCCAGTAAGTTTGGTTAATATGTTTGAAGAAATGAAAGATTGAAATAGGAGCATGAATTAAGGATCTCTAAAACATGATTAGGCAGATAAAGATGTCAACAAAAACAGAACTTCTAGTTATAAAAAATTAGCTGAAATCAAAAGCTCAGTGAGCAAGTAAAGAAACAGATTGGCACAGCTAAAGGGATAGTGTGTGAACTGGAAGATAGCATTGAAGATATTACCCACAATGCACCAGAGAGAGCTAAAGAGACAGTATGCATATGAAAGAAAGGTAGAGACCTAAAAGTTGGAGTGAAGGGTTGCAGCATACCTCTAATTGTAGTTACAGAGGAAATAAGTGTGAATGGAGGGGTGAGGCAGTGGTCAAATAGAAAGTACTGGGAGTTTTTCAGAATTGATAAAAGATAATCTTCAAGTGGCAGAAGTCCAATGAACCCCAAGGAAGATAAATAAAATCACCCCTGACAAATCAGTGAAATTGCAGAAGGCTAAAGACAGGGCCTTAAAAGCAACTGGAGAGAAACAACAGATTGCTGTAAAAACATGTTTCTTTAGTCTGGCAACTGATTTCCCAGCAGCAACAACAGAAGCCAGAGGACATTGGAATGCTGTCTTCTATATTCTGAGAGAAAATAGCTGTCAGCTTTGAAATGGCATACCCAATAAAACTGTCAGGAATGACAGCAAAATACAGACATTTTCAAACAGAAATTGAAGAGCATTTACCACCAACAGAAGGAGATTCTAAGGGACGTAATTCAGATAGAAGAAAAATCATCCCAAATGGAAAGCTTGAGGTTCCTTTTAGTGGCCATAAAATGTTCAATTTACATTCTATTATTAGACATTTATGTTGTTTCCAACTTTTCAATATAAACTGAAACTATGCTGGACATGTGTATGAACATGTTTATGCATATAGTATTTTATGTAGATTTTATTTTCTTTTGACTAGAAGCCCAAATTACTGAGTCAAAAAAAGAATGAGTATTTTTGTTTCTGGAATACATGTCGTGAAATTGTTTTAAAGGACCCTACCAATTTACATTTCATTTAGCAGACTGTTAACTTTACTTTATTTACAAATGAGTAAGTTTGGGATAAGGACATTTTAAATGATGAAGATTGACATTTCTTACCAGATTTTGACTTAGTTATGTCTTAGACAAAAATGATCCATCTTTCTTTGCCATTGGTATTAAAGATGCCTTTTTTTTTTTTTTTTTTGAGACGAAGTCTTGCTCTGTCACCCAGGCTGGAGTGCAGTGGTGCGACCTCTCACCGCAGCCTCTGCCTCCCTCCCAGGTTCAAGCAGTTTTCCTGCCTCAGCCTCCCAAGTAGCTGGGATTACAGGTGTGCACCACCACGTCCAGCTAATTTTTGTATTTTTAGTAGAGATTGGATTTTACCATGTTGATCAGGCTGGTCTCAAATTCCTGACCTCGTGATCTGCCCGCATCGGCCTCTCAGAGTGCTGGGACTACAGGCGTGAGCCACCGAGCCCAGCCTGATGCTTTCTTTTTAGCAGGAACAGAAATGCTAACTGGAATGTATTCTTTCTAACAAAGCATTTCTAACTTTCTAGAATATAGTCTTTCATTTTTCTTTATCTTTTTTCAGCTTATTCCCAAATATATACTTGGGCCATTTAAATAAATGGCAAAGAAAAAGAAAAAATGCTTTATGTATTTGTTGTTGGTCCTTTTTCTTTCTTTCTTTCTTTCTTTCTTTTTTTTTTTTTTTTTTTGAGATGGAGTTTTGCTCTTGTTGCCCAGGCTGGAGTGCAATGGTACAATCTCGGATCACTGTAACCTCCGCTTCCCGGGTCCTCCCAGGTTCAAGCAGTTTTCCTGCCTCAGCCTCCTGAGTAGCTGGGAGTACAGGCATGTGCCACCACGCCCAGCTAATTTTGTGTTTTTAGTAGAGACAGAGTTTCTCCATGTTGGTCAGGCTGGTCACCTGACCTCAGGTGATCTGCCTGCCTTGGCCTCCCAAAGTGCTGGCATTGCAGGCGTGAGCCACTGCGCCCAGCCTAGTTTTTGTTTTATTATAAAGGATGATTACTCTTTAATGCTGCTACATTCTTTCCTAACTTTGTGTATTTTACATCAAGAATATGTATATTTTTTCTAGCTCTGTGTATTTCACAATGCAAAAGTAACAAATAAGTTTAAGAAAAGAAAGTCATTCATTTCAAAAGGGAAAAATACTATTAATTTACTTGGGAATTTTAATATGAGCTGAATTTAAGAGGTTGTCTCTTTTTTTTTTTTTTTTTTTTAACATTTTTCCTGTCTTTTTACTATTTCAGGTGCAAGTGAAAGTGTAGGAAAACATATGCTTGAAGCGTGCAACAATAATCTGGAAATGGCAGTCACTATGTTTTTGGATGGTGGAGGAATCGCTGAAGAGCCCAGCACCAGTTCAGCAAGTGTCTCTACTGTCAGACCACACACAGAGTATGAATTTATTATGTGTTGTCAGGAGCTGTCTGTTGCCTAAATTAAGTAGTTGCATTTTTACCAAAGCTAGTTCAGTTCTTTGGTTTTGAAATAAATGAAAGGCTGAAAGCCTCTGAAAGTATCAAGTGGGAATTTTTGTAGTTAACATACTTTAAATTCTTTAGAGTACTGTCTTGCCTTATTTAATCCTCAAAAGAACCATATAGGCTCTGTGAAGTCAGGGAGGTGGGGTTGGTGGGAGTGTGTGGTGCTGCTCTGCTAGGATTGGCCTATGGCAGCAGCAAACAAACACACGTTTTTGGATGGCATTATCAACATTTTACCAATAAGGAGGCAGAGGCATAGCCATTTCCCTAAGCTACTCAGCAATTAAAGCAGTAAAGCCCAATAAAGCTCAGATTTCCCAATTTTAGATTTTTCTGCATTGTCACAGAAATGTTTTGAGTTGCCATGTAAAATGCTTGAAGATAATTCTAGTCCTTTATTCCTTAGTTAAATGTAGTTAATCAGTAGAAGCATCTTCAGCATATTTGAAAATGTAATATATAGAAAATAGTAATAAGCAGTGAAGAGACTTGGTGTCTTTGCCATTAATAATTTATACCCGTGAGAGTTTGAAGTAAATAACTGTTGGGCAAAACTCCAGCAGTCTTTGGAAAACATGAGATATGCACCTTGCTCAAGGGAAAGCCATGAATTTTTGAAACAAAAAATTTTAAAGGCCCTCAAGACTTCAATGCTCATAGCTTTTTATAAGTCTCATTGTTTACAACATGCGATATTAAACAAGAGGAATCCTTTTAAATAGGAATAGGCAAAAGACCAGGATTTTAGTTCTACTAAATTAAAGATAAATTTTAAAAGCCAGATCACATGCTGACATAATTGTTTCTTTCATTAATCTGGTTCCAGATACCAGAATAGTTGTTTTCTCATGAAGTATGAACTTTAGAGATCATTATTAATACCTTATAAAGTTTTTTCTGGCCAGGCAAGGTGGCTCATGCACGTAATCCCAGCACTTTGGTAGGGCGAGACGGGCAGATCACCTGAGGTTAGGAGTTCAAGAACAGCCTGGCCAATGTGATGAAACCTTGTCTCTTCTAAAAATACAAAAATTAGCTGGGTGTGTTGGCGCCAACCTGTAATCCCAGCTATTCGGGAGGCTGAGGCATAAGAATTGCTTGAGCCCAGGAGGCAGAGGTTGTAGTGACTAGAGGTCACGCCGTTGCACTCCAGCCTGGGTGACACAGTAAGAAAGACTCTGTCTCAAAAAATAAATAAATAAAAACAATATCGTGGCCAGGTGCGGTGGCTCACGCCTGTAATCCCAGCACTTTGGGAGGCCGAGGCGGGTGGATTATGAGGTCAAGAGATCAAGACCATCCTGGTCAACAAGGTGAAACCCCGTCTCTACTAAAAATACAAAAATTAGCTGGGCATGGTGGTGCAAGCCTGTAGTCCCAGCTACTCAGTAGGCTGAGGCAGGAGAATTGCTTGAACCCAGAAGGTGGAGGTTGCAGTGAGCCGAGATCATGCCATTGCACTCCAGTCTGGGTAACAAGAGCAAAACTCCGTCTCAAAAAAAAAAAAAATAATAATAATACCGTATAGTTTTCTTCTGTTAATGTTGGCCATGTATTTCACTCCCAGTATAGCTCAAACTTTTAACAGATATCAGTATGAATCTAATATTTTTTTAAAAAAAGTCTGGGCACAGTGGCTCATGCCTGTAATTCTTATACTTTGGGGAGGCCAAGGCAGGAGAATGTGTTGAGCCCAGGTGTTTGAGACCAGCTTGGGCAGTATAGCAAAACCCCATTCTCTACAAAAAACATATAAAACTCAGTTGGGTGTGGTGATGTGGGGCTGTAGTCCCAATTACTTGGGAGGCTGAGGTGGGAGTATCACCTGAGCCTGGGAGGTGGAGGTTGCAGTGAACCATGATTGTGCCACTGCACTCTAGCCTGGGTGATACAGAGTGAGGCCTCCTGTTTCTAATAAATAAATAAAAACAAAAAAACACCTAATACAGAAACTTGAATAGCAAATATTCATGTCAATTTGGAAGAGCATATCTGGCCTCATTGTATAACATATGCTTTCTCAATTGTGTTTAACAATAGTTTTTTGTTTTGTTTTGTTTTGTTTTTGAGACAGTCTCTGTCACCAAGCTGGAGTGCAGTGGCGTGATCTCGGCTCACTGCAACCTCCACCTCCTGGGTTCAGGCAGTTCTCCTGCCTCAGCCTCCCGGGTAGCTGGGACTCCAGGTGCACGCCACCATGCCCAGCTAATTTTTTTGTATTTTTAGTAGAGACAGGGTTTCACCATGTTGGCCAGGATGGTCTCATTCTCTTGACCTCATGATCCACCCGCCTTGGCCTCCCAAAGTGCTGGGATTACAGGCGTGAGCCACTGCGCCCGGCCAACAGTAGTTTTGATAAATGAATACCCTTTCCTACTGAATTACCCTGTAACTTGTCTTGGCTTCTAATTCCTGAAGTATAATTTTCTTTATTTACTTTACTTTTTTCTGCTCCATCCTTCCATTCTTGGTAGCGATCAAGTCCTTTCATGTAAGAACAACTGTACTACTTAATCCACCCTCTAGTTGATGTATTTCATCGGATTAAAGTTTGTTTATAGAACAACTGAATTGTCTGAGATGAGACAATTATATGTAATAACAATAACAAAAAAAATGAGGTAAAACAATAATGGAAAGTTTTGTTTGGGTAAAAATGTCTTTTAAAAAGTTCTTAGTTTTCTTTTTTTTTTTTTTTAATTGAGACGGGTTTTCACCATGTTGGTCATGATGGTCTCGATCTCTTGACCTCGTGATTGGCCTCTTCCTCCCAAAGTGCTGGGATTATAGGCATGAGCCACCGAACCCGGCCTAAATTCTTAGTTTTTTTTTTTTTTTTTTTTTTTTGCCAATCATTGAGAGCTTGTAAGGTTGCTGAGGTTGGTTGGCCTTGAACTCTTGGCCTCGCCTTCGCAAGCGCCATGACATCCGGCCGGAGCCAATTCTTAGTTTTCTTAAGATAATTAATGGGCCTTTTTCTTTTTCTTTCTTTTCTTTTCTTTTTTTTTTTTTTTTGGAGACAGAGTCTTGCTTTGTCGCCCAGGCTGGAGTGCAATAGTACAGGCTTGGCTCACTGCAACCTCCGCCTCCCATGTTCAGGCGATTCTCCTGCCTCAGCCTCCCAAGTAGCTAAGATTACAGGCATCCACCACCATGTCTGTCTATTTTTTGTATTTTTAGTAAAGATGGGGTTTCACCAGGTTGACCAGGCTGGTCTCGAACTCTTGACCTTTCAAAGTGCTGGGATTACAGGCATGAGCCTCTGCGCCTGGACTCTCTCTTTTTTAAAACACAGTCTTGCTCTGTTACTCAGGCTGGAGTATAGGGGTGTGATCTCTGCTAACTGCTCTTGGTTCACTGAAACTTCTGCCTCCCAGGTTCAAGCAACCTCAGCCCTTCAAGTAGCTGGAACTATAGGTGCATGCTACCATGCCTGGCTACTTTTTGTATTTTTTATAAAGATGAGGTTTTGCCATGTTCCCTAGGCTGGACTTGAACTCCTGAGCTCAAGCAATCCAACTGCCTTGGCCTCTCAAAATGCTAGGATTGCAGGTTGCCTGTCCAGACTATTTCCTTTTGATGAACGGATTGACAGAGCTTCCTCTTATAGATGTATTGTCTCTTTCTTCAGATTATTGGTATTTTACGTGTGAGTAGTAGGAAAGAGTGCTTTTCATGATTTTTAATTGCCATTTTATTATTTAGTCACTGGGTTTATTGGAGGTTTCTTTCATCTAATTGGTGGTTCTTTGATTACAGGATGTTAGTATTGTTGACCAATGAGTATTCCTACTTCATTTCATAAAGGATGTTTTGGAGTTCCAACTCTTAAATATCAAAAACAAGGTCTTAAGCTTAGTTACTACTGTTCAGAACACCTGAATGAAAATCATTAGGCCTAACATAAATTTATATGGAACTTACATGCTTATATAATAATACTTATTATAAGCGAGAAGATATGAATTAGAAAGTTACTATTTGCTGTGAAAATTAATCAGCAAAGTTTAATACTTGCGTTACAGCTATAAAATAAACTAATATGGCCAGGCATGGTGGCTCACGCCTTTAATCCAAGGGCTTTAGAGGCCAAGGCGGGCAGATCACCTGAGGTCAGGAGTTCAAGACCAACCTGACCAACATGGTGAAACCCGGTCTTTATTTAAAAAAATAAATAAATAAATGAAAAAACTAATTTCTCTCTCTCTCTCTCTCTCTCTCTCTCTCTCTCTCTCTCTCTCTCTCTCTGTCTGTCTCTCTCTCTCTCTCTCTGTCTCTCTCTCTCTTTTTCTCTCTGCCTCCTCTCCCAAAGTGCTGGGATTACAGGCATAACCCACTATGCCCAGCCTAAGTCACACACCATTTTTATAGTATATCTAAATGAGTTTTTTCTTACTGGAAGAGATGGATTGTTGATAAACCTTGCGAATGTAAACTTTGAAGATAATAGGCTTTTAAAAGATGAGTAATTACTTTTTTTGTATTGTATGTTAGGATCTTTTTAGTAAATAATTCAAGATCATACCTGTTAGCCTTTCATAATTAGCATGAAATGTCTAACTAAACCATTTGAGCTATATGTGCCAGGTACTCTTCTACTTGAACTTTATATGGAAACCATCTAAAACTCATTCAGCCAGATGCAGTAGCTCATGCCTGTAATCCTAGCACTTTGGGAGGCTGAGGTGGGTGGATTGCCTGAGCTCAAGAGTTCAAGACCAGCCTGGCCAACATGGCGTGACGCTGTCCCTACTAAAAATATGAAAAAAATTATCCAGGTGTGATGGTGCGTACAAGTAGTCCCAGCTACTAGGGAGGCTGAGGCATGAGATTGGCTTTAACTCGGGAGGTGGAGGTTGCAGCGAGCCAAGATCATGCCAGTCCACTCCAGCCTGGGTGACAGAGTGAGATGCTGTCCCCCTCCCCTCCCAAAAAAGCAACATAAAACCTATTTATCATCATCATGCTTCTAAAAGTCACCAAGTTAATTTGAATGCATTCACAGTAATTACAGAAATCAAACAGATAGCAGGAAAGTTTTCATTTTTTATTTCTCAATTTTTTTTTAAATAGAGAAGAAGTTCGTGCCCCAATTCCTCAAAAGCAAGAAATACTGGTGGAACCAGAACCATTATTTGGTGGTAAGTTCACTTTTTTCCCTTAGTTTTATTTGATTTTATTCTTTATTATTTTAAGGAAACCATCAAAAGATGTGAGGGCTTGCTCGGAGACTGTTACAAGGGTAGTCTCACTTCTTACCTTGTTTTTCTTAGTCCTGTCAAGAAAGTTGCACAGTTGACTCACAAAGAGTGAAGCAGGTGTTAAAAGTTGGTATTTGTTGTAAAAGGCGTAAAGGAGGAACATTAGCAAAAAGAATTGCTGCCGTGTAATGGGAACGAAGGATGATAAAAGAGTCTGGTTTAATGAATGATGATAAAACAGTCTGGTTTTTGTTTTCTGGACACCTGCTTGACTGCCGTATCCTCACTCTCTAGCTGGGCCTTACTTTCTCCCTTAATTTCTAGACATGCTATTCCTATTTTGAGTAAAGGACACAGTAACCCCTAACTGATGTAAAACATTGTGACATAAGTCGGGATAGAGACTGGTGATAGAGAATGGGACATTTAATCAGATTGATTTATAGTTAAATAAGTACTCATTTCCATTTTATAAGCCAGAGGGTTTAGGTGTTAATAATGGGTTTATGTAGAAGAAATAGATGGAATGATAATCTGGTTGGGCAGACCAAGACAGATAACTATATAGTATGTATTGAGAACAGTTCTGCAGAGAAATACTTTGCATTGAGGTGGCTCACCTGTAATCCCAACACTTTTGGGAGGCTGAGGTGGGCAAATCACTTGAGGCCAGGAGTTCGAGACCAGCCTGGCCAACATGTCAAAATCCCGTCTCTACTAAAAATACAAAAATGTGCTAGGCATCAAAGCACATGCCTGTAATCCCAGCTGCTTGGGAGGCTGAGGCACTAGAATTGCTTAAACTGGGAGGCTGAGGTTGCAGTGAGCCGAGATCATGCCACTGTACTCCAGTCCGGACAGCAGAGTAAGACTCTGTCTCAAAATAAAGAAATAAAGTCGAGTACAAGAGACATATGTAAATTTTTTAACCTTCAACTTCTATTTTAGGTGCAGGTTTGTTACATGGGTAAATTGCACGTTCCATGGGTTTGGTGTACAGATTATCACTCAGGTAATGAGCATAGTACCTGATAGGTCTTCCTTCCTTCCTTCCTTCCTTCCTTCCTTCCTTCCTTCCTTCCTTCCTTCCTTCCTTCCTTCCTTCCTTCCTTCCTTCCTCCCTCCCTCCCTCCCTCCCTCCCTCCCTCCCTCCCTCCCTCCTTCCTTCCCTCCCTCCCTCCTTCTCACTCTCTCTGTCTTCCTCTCTCTCTCCCTTCCCTTCCTCTCTCTCTCCTTCCCTCCCTTCCCCTCCCTTCTCCCCTTCCTGTCTCCTTCCTCTTCTCTTCTCTTCCTCTTCCTCTTTTCTCATTATGTTGCCCAGGCTGGTCCCAGACTCTTGGGCTCAAGCGGTCCTCTGGCCTCAGCCTCCCAAAGTGCTGTGGTACAGGAGTGAGCCACCACGCCTGGCCTATGGGTTTTTCTTTTCCAGTCATGACCTCCTCTTGCCTTCCACCTCGAGTAGGCCCTGGTGTCTGTTCCCTTCTTTGTGTCCATGTGTACTCAGTGTCTTGCTCTCTCTCAACAAGAGCATGCGGTATTTGGGTTTCTGTTCCTGCATTAATTCACGTAGATAATATATGTGTAGCTTCATCGGTAAACGAAGATGGAGGAGGAGATACAGTTTGTAACAAAAGGATGGGTAAAATTATATGTATGCCTTTTGATTTAATAAAGCACCTTAGCTGAGAGTTTTTATAAGATAAACGTTTTTAACTTAGCTGCTTTGGTGTTTATTATAGCATGAAACAAAAGAATATACTGTTGAGATTCAGAAGTAAAAGGCAAGAGGAAAGCCGTAAGGCCTGAATTCTGCAGTGTGACAATGTGCTTTCCAGACCGTCAGTTCAGATAGTCGTTGAGATGTTAATATATCAGGTGTAATAAAGCGTTGTTCTTAATTTTTAAGAACATAATTGGAGTTGGGGTCTCTCTTGCCCAGGCTGGAGTGCAGTGATAGAATCCTAGCTCACTGTAGCCTCAAACTCCTGGGCTCAAGGATTCCTCCCACCTCAGCCTTCTATAGGTGCATGCCAACATGCCTGGCTAATTTGCTTTGTTGTTTTTTGTTTTTTGTTTTTGAGAAGAGCGAGTCTCACTCTGTCCCTCATGCTGGAGTGCAGTGGCACAATCTTGGCTCATTGCAGCCTCCGCCTCCCAGGTTCAAGTGATTCTCTGGCCCCAGACTCCCAAAGTGCTGGGATCACAGGCATGAGCCACTGCGCCCGGCCTGTTTCATTTTGTTTTGTTTTGTTTGTGAGACAGGGCTTTGCTATGTTGCCCTGGCTGCTGTTGAGCTGGTCTCAAGCAATCCTCCTGCCTTGGCCTTGGCCTCCCAGAATACTGGGGTTATGGGCATGAACTACACACCTGGCTTTTTAATTTTACCATTTTCTTTCTTTTTTATCTCTGAATTACTGTACAGTTAGGAGGACAGTGAGAATGACTTTATACAGTTAGAAAGTCATTCTTTTTTTTTTTTGAGACGGAGTTTCGCTGTTGTTACCCAGACTGGAGTGCAATGGCGCAATCTCAGCTCACCGCAACCTCCGCCTCCTGGGTTCAAGCAATTCTCCTGCCTCAGCCTCCCGAGTAGCTGGGACTACAGGCGCGCACCACCATGCCCAGCTAATTTTTTGTATTTTTAGTAGAGACGGGGTTTCACCATGTTGACCCGGATGGTCTCGATCTCTTGACCTCGTGATCCACCCGCCTCAGCCTCCCAAAGTGCTGGGATTATAGGTGTGAGACACTGCGCCTGGCTTAGGAAGTCATTCTTACCTTTGATTATTAAACTTGAAAAGAGTCTTTAGAGAACTGTTTGCTTAAGGCTATTATACTATTAATTTAAATCACAGTTCAGGTATGGTCTCACGTCCCTAATACCCTTTCAGGTTGTCGGTAAACTTAAAACTTATTACATAATAATACCAAGAGTTTGTTTGGTTTGACCTTCTCTGTTTCCAGTCTGGGCCAGTTCACCCTCCATAGGCAACTCTGTAGTCCCCTACTCCCAGGAGGTCATTATATTGTCACTGAGCTTAGTTCTTACAGGCCGGAACTCTTAGATTCAAGTGATCTTCCTACCTCAGCCTCCTGAGTAGCTGGGATTATAGGCATGCACTTCTGCAATGGGCATCAAATTATCTTCATTGTGGTGACATTTAGACTGACAGTTCAGAAACAGTGATGAGTCAGACTGCTGGCATCTTGGTTGAATTCACACAGTAGCTTCATACTGTACCATTAGATAGTGAATTCTTCACTGCCACATACTTGAAGTTTACAAACAAATGTAAAAGGCAGGGCCAGGTGCAGTGGCTCATGCCTCTAATCCCAGTCCTTTGGGATGCCACAGTGGAAGATCACTTGAGATCAGGAGTTGGAGAGCAGCCCAGACAACAAAAGAAGACTCTTATCTCTACAAAAAATAAAAATAAATTCATTCCGTGTAGTGGTGCGCCTGTAGTCCTAGTTACTCGGGAGTCTGAGGTGGGAGGATTGCTTGAGCTTAGGAGTTCTAGGCTACAGTGAGCTATAATCATGCCACTGCACTGAAGCCTGGGTGACAGAGTGAGACCCTGTCTCTAAAAGAGAAACACCACAGGTATAGTGGCTCACACCTGTAATCTCAACACTTGGAAGGCTGAGGCGGGAGGATTGCTTCAGCCCAGGAGTTTGAGACCAGCCTGGGCAACTTTTTGAGACCCCAACTGGAAAGAAAAAAAGAAAAAGAAATTAATTTAAAAGGCAGTTTTCTTTAATAATGTTCTTGATGAAGCAATAAAAATGACTGATTTCATTAAATCTCGACCTTTGAGTACATAGTTTGAAAGTAGTGTTTGAGATAGGATGTATGCATAAAGCACTGTGGGATACCTCAGTACTATGATTACCTTAAGGAAAACACTTGTGATTGTTAAGAGTAGTGAGCTGAGCTAGGCAGCTTTTTTTCATGGAACATTGTTTTCACTTGAAAAATCACTGACAAACTATCAGTTTACACTTTGACAGTTGGAATTTTCTTGAAAGTGTGAGTTTGTTAAGTTCAATAAAACTGAGTGTTTGTTACCAGAGAGGTTTGGCTGGGTGTGGTGACTCACACCTGTAATCCCAACACTTTGGAATACTGAGGTGGGAGGATTGCTTGTGCCTAGGAGTTCCAGACCAGCCTTGGCTATACAAGGATACAAATCCCGTCTCTACAAAAAAATTAAGAAAAAAATTAGCCGGATGTGGTTGCACATGCCTGTAGTCCCAGCTACTCAGGAAGCTGGGGGTGAGGAGATTGCTTGAGCCTGGGAGGCCAAGGCTGTAATGAGCCATGATTATGCCATGCACTCCAGCCTACTGGTGACAGAGAGACCTTGTCTCAAAAAAAAAAAAAAAAAGAAAGAAAGATGAAAACATTAAAAAAGAGCTTTCAGGCAAAAAACAGAATTTTAGAAAATTTTTTGTACCCACCTTTGAGAGCTTGATACTTTCTGAATACTTGAAGGCTTTCTGATAAGATCAGTGGTGACATTAAACAGATGATTTTTTAAAATACTGTATAATGAAACCATTAGTATTTTAAATGTTTACATTACTCAGTAAACAAGTATTTTTGAATAATCAATGCAGGATACTACAAAATTGCATACAGGTAAAAGATCCATTCAGACTGTGAGATGAATTGTATTAGATGCTTGTTGCTGAGTAAAAAATTGTTCCAAAATTAAACTGCGTGGAAAAAAAACAAACGTTTGTTATCTCAGTTTCTTTGGGTTAGGAATGTAGGTGTGGTCTTCGGTTGGGATCTCCTACAGGGGTGTGGTCAGCATGTCAGCTGGGCTATCATTCATCTCAAAGCTGAAATGGAGGAGGATCTCCTAAGCTTTTTCTCATGGCTGTTGCCTGGGGGCAGCCATTCTTAGAGCAAATGAGAGAGCCAGAGCAGGCAGCCCAAGATGGAGGCTACGTCTTGTAACATAATCTGGAAGTGAAATCGCATCAGGTCTGCCACATTCTGTTCAGTCCTACTTGTACTCAAGGTAGCCACACACAGGTTAGGAATACTGGGGACAGGGAAAACTGGGGGCAGGGAAAACTGGGGACAGGGAATACTGGGGGCAGGGAAAACTGGGGGCAGGGAAAACTGGGGGCAGGGAAAACTGGGGGCAGGGAAAACTGGGGGCAGGGAATACTGGGGGCAGGGAAAACTGGGGGCAGGGAAAACTGGGGGCAGGGAAAACTGGGGGCAGGGAATACTGGGGGCAGGGAAAACTGGGGGCAGGGAATACTGGGGGCAGGGAATACTGGGGGCAGGGAATACTGGGGGCAGGGAAAACTGGGGGCAGGGAATACTGGGGACAGGGAAAACTGGGGGCAGGGAATACTGGGGGCAGGGAAAACTGGGGGCTGCCTAGAGACTGCCCACCACATGGTACGGTGGGGTTTAATGCAGCAGTATGAAAAGCTCACGGATAAGATTTCAGATTCCACTTTGCAACTGTCCTCTAAGAAACCACCACGGTGAAATATTGGTGTACTGTTAAAGGAGAACGTCCACAATTATCTAAGGCTTTAAAACACTCCTCCCTGCTGGGTGTGGTGGCACAGGCATGTAGTCTCAGCTGCTTGGGAGGCGGAGGCAGGAGTACGGCTTGAGCCCCAGAAGTTGTTGGCTGTAGTGCCCTGTGCTGATGGTATGTCTGCACTAAGTTGGGAATCAGTCTGATCTGCCGGCAGTGGAGGACCACCAGGTGACCTGAGGAGGAGGAATCGGAGCCGTGCCGATCAGTAGTGGGATTGTGCCTGTGAATGGCCACTGCACTTCAGCCTGGGCAACATAGTGAAACCCCCATCTTGTAAAACAAAAAGCCCACTCCTCCCTTTTACAACTGCGTGTCTGCATGAGGGTAAATTGTAATTGTCTTTCTTTACTTGAACTAAAAGAATAGCAGCAGATCTGAAGATCCAGATGTCTTCTCTGAAGCAAATATGAACAAATACGTGGACATGTGAAACAGTGCTGCTCTTCTCCCTACAGTTTTTTCTCCACCTTTCCCTCCCCTATTTGGATCTCCTTCAGCTCTTTGTAGCTTAGTCTCTTTGGCTTCAATGACCAGTACTTCTCTTAGGTGGGCAGTAGAGTGAGGACGGAGGACTGATGTTTGCTTGTGGTAGACAGCTTGGAAGAGCCAGGAGACCACATTAAAAAGGCAGGTAGGAGTAATGGTCCCAGGGCTGTGGTCCGAGAGAGGTTTTTGCTTAGACATCGGGTAAATGGAGGGAAGACAAATGGGAAGAGAGTTACTAGCCCAAGGAGTAAAAGGCGTTGGGTAGAAGGATGGCGATAAGAGGGACTAGTGAGTATATCCAGATCAGGTGCCCTGAAGAGAAGGGGGAATTGGGAAGGGGATATGAAATAATGTGGAGTATTGACTAATCTGCCTTCGGCAGTTTAAAAGTAGAAGAAAATTACCTTTTATGTGCTACCTTTCTAAAATAATATACTTTCTTAGGCAGCTATTCTGTCTTATTCTAAGACATCCTCAGTTTCTTAATTATTATAGTTAATAAGTATCAGACATCTAGTTTTTTAAAAAATAGTAATTTTTTTTTTTTTTAAGAGACAGGGTCTCAGTACGTTGCACAGCCTGGGCTGGAACTCCTTGGGTCAAGCAGTCCTCTGACATCAGCCATCTGGGCAGCTGGGACTGTAGGCACACGTCACTGCACCAGGGCCAGTTAACTGGTTTTGAGGCATTCTTTGGCAGGTTATATTATTTCTGCTAGAAGCCATATACATTTGAAATCGGAGCTCTTCATCAAAAGTAGTTCCAAGATTGAAAAGTGTTATATTCCTTGCTTTTTCTTGAATAGGAATGAAGGAATAGGAATAAAAATTTTTATTGTTATTAAAAATAGAATTGGGCCAGGCCTTATGGCTTATGCCTGCAATTCCAGCACTTTGGGAGGCTGAGACGGGTGGATCACCTGAGGTTAGGAGTTTGAGACCAGACTGGCCAACTTGGTGAAACCCCGTCTCTACCAAAAATACGAGAATTAGCTGGGCGTGGTGGTGGGCGCCTGTAATCCCAGCTACTTGGGAGGCTGAGGCAGGATAATCGCTTGAACTCGGGAGGCAGAGGTTGCAGTGAGCCGAAATCGTGCTACTGAACTCTAGCCTGGACGACAGGAGCAAAAACCCATCTCAAAAAATAAAACAAAATAAAATATAAAATTCAGGCCAGGTGTAGTAGCTCACACCTGTAATCCCAGCACTTTGGGACGCTGAGGTGGGCAGATCGCCTGAGGTCAGGAGTTTGAGCAAGACTAGCCTGACCAACATGGTGAAACCCTGTCTCTTAGTACTAAAAGTACAAAAATTAGCCAGGTGTGGTGGTGTGTACCTGTAATCCCAGCTACTCGGGAGGCTGAGACAGGAGAATTGTTTGAACTGGAGGTGGAGATGGCAGTAAATAAATCATGCCACTGCACTCCAGCCTGGGTGACAGAGCAAGACTCCATCTCAAAAATATATATGTAGTTATAATAATAAAATTCAGGCTGAGCGTGGTGGCTCATGCCTGTAATCCCAGCACTTTGGGAGGCTGAGGTGGGAGGATTCCTTGAGCCCTCAGGAGTTTGAGACTAACCTGGGCAATATAGTGACACCTGCGTCTCTTTAAAAAAAAAAAAAAAAAAGCTGACTGGTGCTGTATACTTGTAGTCCCAGCTACTTGGGAGGCTAAAGCAAGAGGATGGCTTGAGCCCAGGAGGATGGAGTCTGCGATGAGCCATGATCACACCACTGCACTCCAGCCTGGGCAACAGAGTGAGACACAGTGTCTCAAAAAAATAAAATAAATAAACATCAAAGTGTATTACAAAATCTCTTTTCCCAAAGATAATAATGTGATTCTTTGACATACATACTGACACTCACGTACACGTGGATGATACACAAATGAATATGTTTTAAACAGAAATGAAGTTTTTAACATGTTCTGCATTTTTTTGTTGCTTTGTTTTGTTTTGCTTTTTACTTGATAGTTCTGGATATTAGCAATTATCCTATGTAATCACAAACACAAGTTATTGGGAAAGATGTTTTGACATGGGTTGGGGGATTCTATGTTCCCAGTCTAATCTGATACTAATCATTATTTATTAACACAATTATTCTGGTTCTATGCTGGCCACTCTTGCCATAAGCCAACTTCATAACTGTTACCCATATTGAGGGAATTATGAACAGCCTTTATTTATTGTAATGTGCATAACGGATATAATTTGTTTAGGTTTAAGAACACATGGGAAGATAACATTTTGATTCTTGCATTCTAGACCTTATCTGTAAAATACTTAAAGACTGGGTAATAGACACCCTACAGGGGGGAGTAGACCACCTTAAGTGAATCCATTTATTTTTCTATTATTAAACCATTGTGTAACTGTGGCAAAAAATTTTTCAAAATTAAAGATTTTTTTTGTGTGTTTATCTTTTGCACGTGTGTCCAATCACTAAGAAATAGTCCTTAAGTCTTATGGTTTAGGAGGTAGCGTTACTCTATACAACAGGGCAGTCAGATCCCGAAGGCTAACCTGAATTGGGTATTTGCAGCATGTGTGTGGCTTTATCTCTATGTGGTGTCATCATCAAAATCATCTTCTTGATATCATCAGTTGGATATTAGGATAGTAAACATTTTTTTTTTTGAGATGGAGTTTAGCTCTTCTTGCCCAGGCTGGAGTGCAGTGGCGAGATCTTGACTCACTACAACCTCCGCCTCCCAGATTCAAGCGATTCTCCTGCCTTTGCCTCCCAAGTAGCTGGAATTACAGGTGCGTATCACCACACCTGGCTAGTTTTTTTGTATTTTTAGTAGAGACGAGGTTTCACCATGTTGGTTAGGCTGGTCTCAAACTCGAGTTGGTGATCCACTGCCTCGGTCTCCCGAAGTTCTGGGATTACAGGAGGCATGTAGGCCGGATAGTAAACTTTTTTTTTTTTTGAGACAGAATTTCATTCTTGTTGCCCAGGTTGGAGTGCAGTGGCACAGTTTGGCTCACTGCAACTTCTGTCTCCCAGGTTCAAGTGATTCTCCTGTCTTAGCCTCCCAAGTAGCTATGATTGCAGGCATGTGCCACCCCGCCTGGCTAATTTTTTTGTATTTAGTAGAGACGGGGTTCATCATATTGGCTAGGCAGGTCTCAAACTCCTGACCTCAGGTGATCCACCCGCCTCGATCTCCCAAGTGCTGGGATTATAGGCATTAGCCACCATGCCCAGCCCATGGTAAGCTTTTTACACAGGTTTGATCAAGTCTCTTAACTGGGCCTTAATTTTGTCATTTATTATACAAGATGGCTAGATGGAAGGTGTTTGGGTTAATTA
Organism: Saguinus oedipus; assembly: GCA_031835075.1. Lineage (NCBI taxonomy): Eukaryota > Metazoa > Chordata > Mammalia > Primates > Cebidae > Saguinus > Saguinus oedipus. The sequence continues at coordinate 1,231,873 of CM063185.1, read as the reverse complement.
TATATGAATGATTTCAAACTTTAAGCACTTTTATTTTTTGAGGGAAGGCACCTTCATGAATCTGTGAGTGTTTTAAAGCAAGAAATACTGTGCTCACTTAAGCAGCAGGCATACTAACACTGGAACAATACAGAGAAGATTGGCATAGCCCCTGAGCAAGGATGACATGCAATTCGTGAAGTGTTTAACATTTTCCATTTAAAAAATACTTTTAGATAAGGACGTTTTTAGAATTGTTTCAAAATTAATGTTAAAATAATTATATTTTTTCTTCCCTAAAGCCCCTAAAAGACGACGGCCTGCACGTTCAATTTTTGATGGTTTCCGGGATTTTCAGACTGAAACCAGTAGGTATCTGTGGACCAGTTTATCATCTTTCTTCCCTTCTCCTCTTATTAAAAAGAAAAAGATGGTTACTGTTAGGCCTAATTACTTTGCGGTTTCACCTTTTTAAAAAGTGAAATTATGTATCGAGAATGTGATTAATTGTCTCCTGAGCTGAATTGTTCCAAATGGTAACCTATTTGGTTATAGAAAAATAGTAAAGGAGATGCAGATAATGCAGGAAATCTGGTAATTGATACTAATTAGCTTGTGAATAAACACGTAAAGTGCTTACTGTAAAAAATAAACTGACTTCCCTTGGGATCCTGATTTCTGTCAATGAAAGGAATATGTAATAAAAATGGTTATTGAAAGGGATTGAAAAATGGAAGAAAAAGCCACACCACCCAAGGCAGCCACTATTAATATTTTGGCTACCCTTGTTTGAAATATTTTTGTGTAATAAGTTAGAATGAGAATGTTGGTCTTACACTTCTAGCGGATTTAGTACTGATGTAGCAATGGAATCCCAAATAAAGGACAGTTATGTTAATAGGATATATGAGAAACCCTTGGACTACGCTTGATTTTGCAGTTTATTTATAATGAGTTCATTGAGGCACAGATAGGTCTTGTAACTTTGGAGAGAATTGATGGAGAAACTGAACAGACTCAAGTCATCTAGGGAATCCTGTTTCCTTCCAGTGGAAGGTGACAGCAGTGGTCATCTCTACTGCCAGAATCTTTTTTATTATTATAATTATTTTGTTTTGTTTTTGAGATGGAGTCTCACTTTGTCACCAGGCTGGAGTGCAGTGTCACGATCTGGGCGCACTGCAAGTTCCACTTCCCAGGCTCAAGCAATTCTCCTGCCTCAGCCTCCTAAGTAGCTGGGATTACAGGCGCCTGCAACATGCCTGACTAATTTTTGTATTTTTAGTAGAGACATGGTTTCACCTTGTTGCCCAGGCTGGTCTTGAACTCCTGACCTCAGGTGATCTGCACATCTCAGCCTCCCATACTGCTGGGATTATAGGCATGAGCCACCGTGCCTGGCCCCGAATCTTTAAAGATTGAGAACATAGTTGAAAACAGCAAATGAATTTACATTGCTTTCAGAACTAGATAAATGAGGATGAAAGTTTTCCCCTATACTTTTTGTTCTGTTTTGTTTGAGATGGAGTCTCACTCTGTTCCACAGGCTGGAGTGCAATAGCGTGATCTCAGCTCACTGCAGCCTCCACTTCCTGGGTTCAAATGATTCCGCTGGCTCAGCCTTCTTGAGTAGCTGGGAGTACAGGCATGCACCACCAACCATGCCTGGCTAATTTGTTTTTTCCTCGGCTCACTGCAACCTCTGCCTCCAGAGTTCAAGAGATTCTCCTGCCTTAGCCCCCTGAGTAGCTGGGATTACAGGCGTGCATCACCATACCGGCTAATTTTTTTTTTTTTGTATATTTAGTAGAGATGGGGTTTCACTATGTTGGCCGGGCTGGTGTCAAACTCCTGACTTAAGGTGATCCTCTCACCTTGGCCTCCCAAAGTGCTGGGATTACAGGTGTGAGCCACTGCACCCAGCCTCTCCCATGTTTAAGTTAGCTTTTGAATATGGGAAGAAGTTGCTTTGATTATGTGACTATTTTCAGTTAATTTTCTTTGTATCCTTTGGATAGGGAATACCACCAAGTCTTAAGATTCCTCTTACTCCCCCTTACTTTTTTTTTCAGAGTCAGCATTAGATATTTATATTTGAGGTCAAGCACATTGTCAGCAATTCCTTCAACTGACAGAAGTTTTTTTTTTTTAATGGGATTTATGATTTTTTTTATGGCTAACTGAAACTTTTTCATCCTCTGTATTATAGTTCGGCAAGAACAAGAATTAAGAAATGGAGGCGCTATAGATAAGAAACTGACTACCCTTGCGGATCTGTTCCGGCCACCCATTGATTTGATGCATAAAGGCAGCTTTGAAACAGTAAGTTATTGGAGATTCTGTGCCTTAACTATGAATGCTTTTGCATTTTCAATGCCTTTTTTTAAAAAAGTTACTTGTTTTAGAGACAGGGTCTCGCTCTGTCATACAGGCTGAAGTGCAGTGGCACAGTCATAGCTCACTGCAGCCTTGAACTCTTGGGGGCAAGGGATCCTCCCACTCCAGCCTTTCAAGCAACTAGGGCTATGGACATGCACCACCACACTCAGCTAATATAAAAAAATTTTTTTGGTAGAGATAGGGTCTCATTATGTTGCCCAGGCTGGTCTCAAATGCCTGGGCTCAAGCAGTCCTCACACCTCAGCATCCCAAAACGCTCAGATTACTGGTGTGAGCCACTGCACCTGGCCTTCAGTGACGTTTTTTTATAAGAGCAAAAAACCATTTCAATATACAGGGAATTGGCATCATAATAAGTATATCTATGTGGTATGCATAAAGGTTACGCTGATTTATATTTCCATCAGCAACATATGAAATATGTTTCTACCAGCAGTGTGGAGATTGTTGGATGAAATCCTTTTCTTAGCCTTGTGTGGTGTCATTTTGGGATCTTTGCCATTTTGATAGCTTTTTAAAATATCTCACTTGTTCCTGTATCTTTGGCTGCTACGGAGACTAATGTGTGTAGTTTGCTATTTGTGAATTGTTTACAGGTACTTTTGCCTGTATTTCTGTGTATATCCTAGTGTGTTTGAAAAGAGTATCTATAATTGAAGAACACATTCATCCTCAGTTCTTGGTTTTATCATGACTGAGCCCAAGGAGAAACTTTCCAGTGTATGTTTACTTGGTTGTCTGCTAACTTTCAGACTCACTGAGGGCAGAGGGAAGATACTTCTTTTTAATAATCTTTGGGACCCAGTCTCAGGCATTAAGAGTCATACATTATGTGTTAAATGACGGGGTTTAGTAAAGCTTATACTCTTCTGTTGAGGTGTTTAAACAGCTTGCTTTTTCGTGTTGACTAGCATGTTAATGCTCTTTTGAATCACAGTAGCATTTTCATAGATGTAAATCACTTAAATTTTAGTTAAGTCTTTTTTTGTTTGTTTGTTTGAGACAGAGGTTCGCTCTTGTTGCCCAGGCTGGAATGCAGCAGTGTGATCTTGGCTCACTGCAACTTCTGCCTCCCAGGTTCAAATGATTCTCCTACCTCAGCCTCCTGAGTAGCTGGGACTACGGGCGTGCACCACCATGCTTGACTAATTTTGTATTTTTAGTGGAGATGGGGTTTCTCCATGTTGGTCACGCTGGTCTCGAACTCCCAACCTCAGGTGATCCGCCCACCCTGGCCTCCCAAAGTGCTGGGATTATAGGCGTGAGCCCCCTCCACCTTTTTTTTTTTTTTTTTTTTTTTTTTTGAGACTGGTTCTCATTCTGTCACCTGGGATGGAGTACAGTGGCAGAATCATAGCCTACCACAGCCTTCAACTCATGGTCTCAATTTATCTCCTGGTCTCAACCTCCCAAATACCTAGGGCTACAGACACCCACCACCACACCTGGCCAATTTAAAAAGTATTTTGTAGAGAAGGGGGTCATGCTATGTTGCCCAGGCTGATCTTGAATTTCTAGTGTCAAGTGATCCTCCCGCCTTGGCTCCCAAGGTGCTAGGATTACAGGCATGAGCTGAGACCCCATTTCTTAAAATAAATAACCAGTGTATATCAGCTGCATATTTGAACATGTTATGATAATATATATATATAATTTTTTGAGACAGAGTCTTGCTCTGTTTTCAGGAGCCAGGCTGGAGTGCAGTGGCACAATCTGGGCTCACTGCAATCTCCACCTCCTGGGTTCAAGCAATTCTCCTGCCCCAGCCTCCCGAGTAGCTGGGACTACAGGCGCCTGCCACCACGCCCAGCTAATTTTTGTACTTTTTAGTAGAGACAGGGTTTCACCATGTTGGCCAGGATAGGCACAATCTCTTGACCTTGTGATCCGCCCACTTCGGATGATAATATTTTTAAAAAATTTGTTGTTTGATTTACGTTTACACTGCCTTACATGAAATATTTAGGAGAAGGAATTTCCGTGTAAGCTTGTGTGTCGTTCAGTTGCTTTGCCAGAAAGGAATCTCTGAGACTGTGCAGTTTATAAAGAAAGAGATGTTATTTCAATTCACGTTTCTACAGGCTACAGAATGTCTGCGTGGTGCTGACGTGGTTCTGGTGAAGCCTCAGGAAGCTTGCAGTCATGGCAGAAGGCAAAGGCGGGGGAGCCGTTGTAGCACATGAGGAGCAAGGGGTCAAGCCATGCACGAGGCGTCCGCCCCCATGACCCAAACACCACCTACTAAGCCCCACCCTCAGCACTGGGAATTATATTTCACTGTGAGATTTGGAGGGACAAATGTCCAGGCCACATCAGCTTGCTCTCCAGTTTCAAGTTTCTGAATCTGAAAACCTTGAAAGTGGTTTGGCTGCATGTAACAATGAACTCAGACGATGATGATGATTCACCAAATCGTCAGGGCTTTATTTTTGTCAGTAGTAAGCCTGGAGGTGAAGAAATTATTGGTGCTCACTCATAAGCTGAAAGACGTCAGGTTCGATGTCTCTTCGGTTTTCTTCATCTTTGCCTTGTGGTCTCAACATGGCGGCGCCTGTTTTTTCTAGTGTATGCTGGTGATATGACAGCCACCGAGAGAGTAACAGAACATGAAAGGCAGGAAAGGACTGGGTTTGTTTCAGCGTGTTTTCTGTTTCTATTAGCTTCTGAGTTGCTCTTGGACCTGACGCAGTATCTAAGCTTGATTGAATTTGGTAACTTGGAACTGAAAAAGCAGTTACTCTTCTGCCTGCTCACTAAGGGAAAATATGAATCTCATTTGATGTTGTCCCTGAATTTTAAGTTATATCACCGTTTTTGCCTTGTATTTCATGGCCTATGTTTACAGCAGTCTATTTGTTTTTTGTTTGTTTTCACTGATAATATTATACTTAACCATCTGCAAGACTTTAGATGAAGGAAACATTCCCTCCTAAAAGCAGGCATTTCGTGGTGGTTAACGATACATGTATTAAGTTTATAAAAATTAGGAAGATAGCATACAAAAATTAAGTCATTGAAGTTTAGAGAGGTAAATATTAAAAATTAGAGGGATACTCTTTGGTGACCCAAGGAGGTCCCATAGGTTTGTTCCTCATATTGGATGTAGATGTGAGCCACAGTTTTATAGGTTTAGAAACTAGTGTAACTAGAGGTAGATCATGTCCAGGGATTCTTTCTGGCTCATGCTAACCAGATGAGAGAGACTGATTAATTCACTTGTTCACTTAATACGTATTTATTGGGGCCTTGTGTTGCAGGACTTAGTTCTGGATGATCGAGAATAAAGGTTTGACTGCACGTGAGAGACCAGGGGAAAAAAAAAGCAGTAGCTTAAGCAAGAGAGAAGTCCAGGCTGTTGGGATGGCTTGCTCTGCAAGTTGAAGAGTTGCAGAGGTTCTCTGTCTTGTTCTGCCATCCCTAGGTCTTGCTCGCCCTGGTCTACATGATTGAAGTTGGCTTGCCACCAATTCAAGTTTGCTTACCAAACAGCATGGAAGGCTGCTCTGCATATGGAATAGCCATACTTTATTCCTTTACTTTTTTTTAACCGTTGTCTTTCAGGGATGTCCTAGAATCCTTTACTTTCTTAATAAACTTGCTTTCATTAAAAAAAAATAATGGCCAGCATGGAAGAGGGAAGAGCTGATAACGGTACATATTTCCCTTTAAAGGAGCAACCTGGAAGTTGTACACAGCACTTCTGTTTGCATTCCATCTGCTTAACTTGGCAGCATGGCTGCACTGTTTGCAAGGGACACTCGGAAATCCAGGTGCCTAGTTAAAAATTGGAGGTTCTGTAAGTAAGAGAGGGACAAGGGGAGAATGGGTTATTTGGTACCTACAAGCAGTTTCTGCCACAGGGTGATGGTGGTAAATTATATAAAGTCCTTGCCATTGTAGCATTTATAATGTACTGGGAGAAACAGACTATAAACAAAAAACGTAAAACACACACACACACACACACACACACACAGATGGTGAATATAATACATATGTTTCTCCTTGATGCAGAGAGAGAGACATTCATTTTAGGTTACAGTAGTTGCTTGGAGAAAGAATAAAATATGCCTGGACGTAGTGGCTCATGCCTGAAATCCCACCACTTTGGTGGGAGGCTGAAGGGAGTAGATCTCTTGAGTGCAGGAGTTCAAGACCAGCCTGGGCAATATGGTGGAACCCAGTCTCTACAAAAAATAGAAAAAAATAACTGGACATGGTGGTGGGCACCTGTGGTCCCAGCTACTCAGGAGGCTGAGGTGGGAGGACTGCTTAGCCCAGGAGGTTGAGGCTGCAGTGAGCTATGGTGGTGCCATTGCCCTCCACCCTGAGCAACACAGTGAAACCCTGTCTCAAAAACAAAAGAAAAAAAATACAATGTGGCGGGGCGTTTTTTGTTTGTTCAAGGCCGTTTTATGTGTGTGGTCTGAATTTAGTTAAGCATCTGGAAATTTCTAGTGTCCTTTGCAAGTAGATGTGTCCATGTTGCCAAATTCAGTTTCTTCTTACAGGCAAATTGAAAGCAAGGTTGATTTCAGAGGTTCCACGTGTGTTTGTAATTGTGAGGACAAAGGACTGTATTAGGAAGATTAGGGGAGATTTCTGCAAGGACGAGATAAGAATAGAAACCTTAGTGAAGCGAGGGAATGCGACCTAATGGGAGGTCTGAGGGAAAAGCAGATAACACAGTGTGAACATACGGATGTTGGAAAGAGCTGATACAGTCGAGAAAACCAGCTGAGTGAGCAAAGCACTTAGGCTAAACGGTCTGACCTGGGCAAGGGAACATTTCTTAGGTTTTCTTCTTTCCCCACTATCCTGTAGGCTGTATGAACACAGGGACTTTATTTACTATTGTGTGTCCATAGGGTCTAAAACAGTGTAATTTGCCTTGTTAAATCATGATTATGCCAGAAAGAATATTGTGCAGAAAGAATTAGAACAGTTTCCATAGTATTTCTCTTTCTTTTTTCTTTTTTTTTGAGATGAAGTTTTGCTCTCGTTGCCTGGGCTAGAGTGCAGTGGGCTGGCACAATCTCAGGTCACTGCAGCCTTTGCCTCCTGGGTTCAAGCGATTCTCCTGCCTCAATCTCCTAAGTAGCTGGGATTACAAGCGCCCACCAACATGCCCAGCTAATTTTTTGTATTTTTAGTAAAGATGGGGTTTCTCCACGTTGGCCAGGATGGTCTTGAACTCCTGACCTCAGGTGATCTGCCCCCCTCAGCCTCCCAGAGTGATGGGATTATAGGTATGAGTTATTGCACCTGGCATTTTCTTTTTTATTTGAGACAGGGTCTCACTCTGTCACCCAGGCTGGAGTACTGTGGTACAATCTCAGCTCACCACAGCCTCGTCTTCCTGGGCTCAAGTGATTTGTCCACCTCAGCCCCTCAAGTAGGTGGGACTACAGGTGCCTGCCACCATGCTTGACTAATTTTTGTATTTTTTTGTAGAGGTGGGGTTTTGCCACATTGTCCAGGCTAGAGACAGGGTTTTTCCATGTTGGTCAGGCTGGTGTTGAACTCCTGACCTCAGGTGCTCTGCCTGCCTCGGCCTCCCAAAGTGCTGGGATTACAGGCATGAGCCACCATGCTTGGCAATATATAACGTGTTTCTAATTAAACTTTATGTATTTTTTACATTTAGTTTTAATCAAATTAGACAAGCAAATTATTTATTTATTTATTTATTTATTTATTTATTTATTTATTTGAGACGGCATTTCACTCTTGTTAGCCAGGCTGGAGTGCAGTGGTGCCATCTCGGCTCACCGCAACCTCCGCCTCCTGGGTTGAAGTGATCCTCCTGCCTCAGACTCCCAAGTAGCTGAGACTACAGGAGTGTACCACCATGCCCAGCTAATTTTTGTATTTTTAGTAGAGACGGGGTTTCACCATGTTGACCAGGATGGTCTTGATCTCTTGACCTCGTGATCCACCCACCTCGGCCTCCCAAAGAGCTGGGATTACAGGCTTGAACCACCGAGCCCGACCAACAAGCAAATTATTGAAAATTAGAAAACGAATAAGGAAAAATAAAAGTGTGATTTCATTTCTATAAAAAGTACTGTATATATTTTAATATATTTTCTTTTTGACTTTATGCATATGTATTTACTGAAACATAGTAAGGTTGTTCAAATCTTTCATTTTCTTTTTTTTCTTTTTTTGAAGCAGTCTTGCTCTGTTACCTAGGCTGGAGTGCAGTGGGATGATCCCAGCTCACTGTAGCCTCCACCTCCCAGGTTCAAGCGATTCTCGTGCCTCAGCTATCCAGGTAGATGGGGTTACGGGCATGCGCCGCCATGCTTATCTAATTTTAGTAGTTTTAGTAGAGATGGGGTTTTGCCATGTTGTCCAGGCTGGTCTCAAACTCCTGGGCTCAAACAGTCGGCCCACCTTGGCCTCCCAGAATGCTGGGATTACAGGTGTGAGCCACTGTGTCCGGCCTAAGTTTTTTTGTTCATGCCTTTCTGATCTGGCTGGTACTGGCAGAGATTTTCGTCTCCCACTGTTTTACTCTGGGGTCTCCATTGTAATGGTTTTGAAATGTTGATTCAGAACAACCTAATAGATTTCAATAACCTTCTATAGGAAGATGATTTTTCTCATGGCCCACTCTCACCTCTAGTCCGTGACTCACATAATTGGTACACTTAGTGACATTTTTAGAGACTCTCGTTTTAAATTGCATACATTTAGTTATTTCACATTTTTTTACAGGTGGGGTCTTGCTGTGTTGCCCAGGCTGTCCTCCAACTCCCGGCCTTACAGCTCCAGCCTACTGTACATATTTAAGATGTATAACATGAAGATTGGATACACATAGTAAAATGATTACTATAGTCAAGCAAATTAACTTGTCCTTACCCTCCATAGTTGTCTTTTTATTCGTGTGTGTGGAGGGGGTGAGAGCACCTAGTAATCTACTCTGGGCACATTTTCAATGTGTAACACAAGATTAATAAGTATAATCCTCATGTTGTACATGAGATCTCTAGGTCTGCAAGACTTTTAAAAATTTTTTCTGAGGCAGAGTCTCACTCTTGCCCAGGCTAGAGTACAAATGGCATGATATTGGCTCACTGCAGTCTCTGCTGCCCAGCTTCAAACATTTCTCCTGCCTCAACCTCCTGAGTAGCTGGGATTATAGGTGCCCACCACCACGCCCAGCTAATTTTCATATTTTTAATAGAGACGGGATTTCACCATGTTGGGAAGGCTGGTCATGCACTCCTGACCTCAGGTGATCCACCCACCTCAGCCTTCTAAAGTGCTGGGATTACAGGTGTGAGCCACTGTGCCCAGCCTGTTCAACACTCTTATTCCCTCTCAGGATTGTTGTTTTGTTTCAAAATGCTGTCTTTGAACCCTTCCTTCTAGCAGTAACAATTTTTTAACAGTACCTTCAGTGCGGTTAGTGTAAGTTCCAAGTTTCTTTTGCTGGTTTTAGGTTTCTCCCCATTATAAGCTGCATGAAGGCAGGATTTTTACCTTCTGGAATTGCTGTAGCTTCAGCATCTGTAACTGTACCTGACACATGGTAGGTACTCAGTGTTTGTTGAATGAATAAATCTGAGATAATGAAAGCATGAATGTGAGTAAATAACAGTTTTTAAAGAAAAAAGTAGCTCTTCCATTTTAAAATCTGGACTTTTATTCATTGTCAGTTTTGTACACTTCTTGTCAGTATTGGGGCGGACTTATGTAAATTTACTCTGTTACAGGGACATGTGCTCTCCAGTCTGTCTAGAGTGTACAGTCATTTTTTTCTTTATTTTCAAATACTGTTTCTGTAGTTAAAGCAGCATAATTATCATTCTTTTATTAAATCTTTGTCCTATAAGGAAGTAAATGGAAATATTACTTCCTATAAACAAGGAATTATTAATTTGTATACTTTAAGCCTCTGACCAGTTAAATGCAGATTCCTGACTCAATATAATGATATTTCTTTTTAGACCTTGGGCTTTCACCCATGGAAACAGTAAGCAAATATTAGAAGATAATTTATTCTGAGGTTGAGTGGGGTGACTGACACCTGTAATCCCAGGACTTTGGGAGGCCAGGGCAGGAGGAGGATCACTTGGGGCGAGGTGTTCCAAACCAGCCTGGCGAACATAGTGAAACCCCCATCTCTACAAAAAATGTAAGAAAACAGCGAAAAAAGAAAATAATTTATTCTAGGGGATTCATACAAAAAAAAAAAAAAAACACCACAGTATTTGTGAGATTATGTAAACCTTCTTAAAACAAGATATTTTCGGTCTTACATTTTTCAATATCCACAAAATGGTGTCCAGTATTGTCTAGGATTACTATACCAATTTCATTGATTCTTAAGATTTTCATATGTCACACTGATTTGGAAAGAATATTGTTCTAGGATAATTTATTCCAAAAGTGCTCTCATGTCACTGTTCTTTCCTAGGCAGAGATTTGAGGCAGCATTTGCTCATGTGCTTCTCTGCCATTGCTTTCCACTCAGCAGCGTTTCATGGGTCTTGATGCTGACAAGGGACTGACAGGCAGAAAGTACACACTAATGATTGATACCTTGATATTCGTGGTATGAATTGTAGAGTTGTTTGGGTATCATTCTCAAACATTCTTTGACCCTATAATCCCAGTTTTTGAAATCTCCTAGGAAGACAACTCTTAAGAGAAAAAACTCTCAGCAGTTTTTACTAAAATGTTTAAGGTGATTCTCTAAAATAGCATATATGCCTAATAATTGAGATTAATATGATGTTTGAAAATGTTCCAGAAATGATCTTGAGGAAAACAAAGTAAAATATACATACTAATTGCATTCATTAAAAAGAAGTATATTTGGCCAAGTGCAGTGGCTCACACCTGTAATGCCAGCACTTTGGGAGGCTGAGATGGGTGGCTCACCTGAGGTCTGGAGTTTGAGACTGGCCTGGCCAACATGGTGAAATCTTATCTCTGTATAAAAGAATACAAAAAATTGGCCTGACATGGTGGCACATGCCAGTAATCCCAGCTACTCCGGAGGCTAAGGCAGGTGAAGCACTTGAACCTAGTAGGTGGAGGTTGCAGTGAGCTGAAATTGCGGCATTATGCTCCAGCCTGGGCAACAAGAGCAAAACTCCTCAAAAAAAAAAAAAAAAAAGTATTTGTTGATGGAGGTTGCAAGAGAATAGAGTTATGTGACTTGTTGATCTTAAGTTTGTTGAATCCTTTTTCAGGTAAAGATGTTTAAACATACATTAAAAATTTAGCCATTACTCGGTGCGGTGGTGGGTCATGCTTGTAATTCCAGCACTTAGGTGGATGGATCACTTGAGGTCAAGGGTTTGAGGCCAGCCTAGCCAACATGTTGATATCCTAGCTCTACTAAAAATAGAAAAATCAGCCAGGTATGGTGGTGTGTAGTAATCCCAACTACTTGGGAGGTTGAGGCAGGAGAATCACTTGAACTCAGGAGGTGGAGGTTGCACTGAGCTGAGACCACACCATTGTACTCCAGCCTGGGCAATAGAGTGAGACTCTGTCTCAGAAAAGAAAAGAAAAATTCAGCCATTATAACAAATAACTGGATAAAAGAGAAATGAGTTTATTTAAATTTGAGAAGTGCTTGAAATGAACAGTATGGTTATACAGTATAGTTATACAGGCATATGCAAAGTAAATATAAAGAATGTATATGTACTGAAAACTCTAGATGTCATATCTGGGCAAAAATGTAGTATTTTTAGTGAAAGACAACAGTCTCTGAACAACTACGGAAACATCATCACCAAGTGGAAATGGTTTCTAACAAATGTGTAACTTTACTCTTGCAGGCCAAAGAGTGTGGCCAGATGCAGAATAAGTGGCTGATGATAAACATTCAAAACGTACAAGACTTTGCATGTCAGTGCCTCAACCGTGACGTGTGGAGCAACGAAGCTGTGAAGAATATTATCCGGGAACATTTCATTTTCTGGCAGGTGAGAAGGAGGGTTCATCAGAAGTTTTGTAGAATTTGACTTTTGTAGTATGGGGTGTTGAGGGAAAGGAATTGGGTTATAATGAATTGAGACATTAAAAACAAATAAAACTGGCCGGGAGGCGGTAGCTCATGGCTGTTAACCCAGCACTTTGGGAGGCTGAGGCGGGCGGATCACCTGAGGTCAGGAGTTTGAGACCAGCCTGGCCAACAGGGTGAAACCACGTTTCTACTAAAAATTAGCCTGGCATGGTGGCAGGAGCCTGCAATCTCAGCTGCTCTGGAGACTGAGGCAGGAGAGTTGCTTGAACCAGGATAGTGGAGGTTGCAGTGAGCCAAGATTGCACCATTGCACTCTAGCCTGGGTGACAGAATGAGACTCTGTCTCAAAACAAAAAAACTGTACTGTTGAGTAGAAATACAGTGTAAGTTGTACACGTAATTTAATTCATTCTAGTAGCTACATTAAAAAAGATTAATCGAAACAGGTGAAATTAATTATATATTTGGTTAAATCAGTATATCTCTATAACTAATACAAAAATGAGATTTTTGCTTTTATTTTCTTTGGTGTTAGGTCTTTGAGAGAGAATTTGTATTTCATGCTTACATCCCTTCTGCATTTGGAGTAGCCAGGTTTCAAGGGCTTCAGTAGCCACTTCTGGGTACTGGTCGCTGTATTGGACAGTGCAGGTGTAGAAGATCTTGGAGTAATTCAAAGCATTTGGCTAAGACTTAGATTTAAGCTTGTGTTTGGTACTTTTTAACTGTGTATTCCTACATAGGTAAGGTTAGAGACCTTGTACCATTTTTCTCCCAGTATGAGACAGGGTTTTGCTCTGTCAGCCAGGCTGCAATGCAGTGGCAAGAACATGGCTCAGCCTTGACCTCCTAGGCTCAAGTGATCCTCCCACCTCGTGTCTTGAATAGTTGGGACCACAAACATGCACCACCATGACCAGATAATTTTTTTTATTTTTCGTAGAGATGGGGTCTTGCCATAGTTGCCCAGGCTCGTCTTGAACTCGGGGGCCCAAGCCACCCTGGGCTTCCCAGAGTGCTGGGATTACAGGCATGAATCACCATGCCCAGCTCAATTTTTTATTTTGTGAAAAGTTAAAGAAAATGAAAACTTATGAATGAACTTAATTTTTTCCCCTACTATAGGATATGCTATTAATGTTATTAATTTGCCTGTTTATCTTTTACAGCCCCCTAAGTTTAATGTAATTTTAATGATAATTCCTTGTATTTTATTCAACAAATATTGATTGCCACAGCTCTTTGCTTAGCACTGTGCTAGACTCTTGAGCTTATAATCCTTTTTTCTTTCTTTCTAAATAAATAGACAGGATCTTGCTCTGTCACCCAGGCTGGAATGCAATGGTACAATCATAGCTCACTGCAGCCTCTTAACTCCCAGGCTCAAGGGATCTTCCCACCTCAGTCTCCTGAGTTGCTAGGACTAAAGGTGCACACCATTACACCTGGCTAATTAAAAAAAAAAAACCAACTTCTTGTAGAGATGGGATCTTGCTATGTTGACCAAACTGGTCTTAAACTCCTGGCCTCAAGCTATCCTCTGCCTCAGCCTCCCAAAGTGCTGGGGTTATAGATGTGAGCCATCATTTGGAGCCAGAATCTTAATATATTGTGATTTATTAAGATATATATGGTTGAGAGTTATTAATGATAAAGGTTGACAGATAACTTGAGCAGGAAGAACAATACCTCATCTGAACTGGGGGAAAAAAGAGGAATGGATCAATATGTTTATGGTAAGTTTCCAGAAGGGGCTGAAAGCAGGAAGTTGAAGGAGTTCACACCAGATGATGTTCATTATCTCTTTAGTGTAGGAGTAAGATCTTAACATACATACCAGAGGTATATTTGGAGAGCTGATTGATTAGTATATAACAAGGTTACAGTTGGTTTTTTTCTTAGAAGCTCACTTTTTTTTTTTAATATATCAATAATTTTACAGGTTTATCATGACAGTGAGGAAGGTCAGAGATACATACAGTTTTATAAGTTAGGGGATTTCCCCTATGTTTCCATATTGGACCCACGAACAGGTAAGATTTATATCAGCATGCAGCTTTTAACCTACCAGTTGTCTTTCAGTTACCTAAATGATTGATCTTTAATATTTGACTGGATCTGGCTTCAGAATTGTAGTAATTTAGGTGAAGTTTTCCTGATTTAAACATCTATTGATGTATTTATTTAGGACATCTTTTTCTGGCAGCATTAGAAAATGGTGGTATTTTGTGCTTGTGTGTTTCTGCTCTTTTGGAAGGATAACTGATATGTTCATCTTACCGTTTTTTAAGGAATTTCCACCCTACCCCCCGCAACCTCCCAGAGACAGAGTCTTGCTCTGTCACCCAGGCTGGAGTGCAGTGGCATGATCTCGGCTCACTGCAACCTCCACCTTCCAGGTTCAAGCCATTCTCCTGCCTCAGCCTCCCGAGTAGCTGGGATTACAGGCGTCCGCCACCATGCCCAGCTAATTTTTTGTATTTTTAGTAGAGACGGGGTTTCACCATGTTTCCCAGGCTGGTCTTGAACTCCTGACCTTGTGATCCATCACCTCGGCCTCCCAAAGTGCTGGAATTACAGGTGTGAGCCACCACGCCCAGCCTTAAGGGATTTTTAAAAAATGTTTTTTAAATAATTGAAATAGTAAGATTGTTCAGGTACTAGTTGTGATCCCTCCTGAGGAGCAGAGGGTGGAGTTGGTTTTTTTAATTGATTGTGTTTTATATAGATACTGCTTTTTCTGAATCTCTTCTTCCTAAATGGTAATGAGTGATAGCAGCATGTAAGATAGTTTCCCTATCATGATGAGTGGGCATCTATTAGGTGAGTATAATTGATGTGACTTCTAGGTTATGAAGACACTATAGCATAAGCTGGTGGAGAGGGTTTGTCTTTACAGTATAATTATGCATATGCTGAAAGAGATACTTAATGAGAGTGTTCAGAAAGATTGTAGATATTTACACATCCTTGTTTTTAATCTTTAGGTCAGAAGCTAGTAGAATGGCACCAGTTAGATGTATCTTCCTTCTTGGACCAAGTGACAGGATTTCTGGGTGAACATGGACAACTGGATGGACTTTCTAGTAGTCCCCCCAAAAAATGTGCCCGTTCAGTAAGTATAATTAGGAGGTGGTGATGGGAAAATAAATGTAATCGGTCATAAGCATCTTGTATAAAATGTTTGATGTGAACATGGTGAACATAACATAACTAGAGGAAAGCTGTCACGTACGGCTGGAACATCTTAGACATCTTCCTTGTATTTTGATAATTTACCATATGAGAGTTCCATCTTCTCAGTGAAAAATCGTGACACTCACACTCCTCCCAGTCTGTCTTGCCTTAAGATCTGGATTTAGAAGGAAGCAATGTGAATGTGTTGAGCGGGAGGACTGACCTGGCAAGCCTAGTGTCCAGGTACCTAATTCCTTAGGGACAGCTCCGGGAGGGCTTCCGACACCCAGGTCTAAACAACAGTGGAAGTCGTGGATGTTTTGTGTGTTTTGTTTTGTTTTGGAGATGGGATCTCGCTGTTTTGCCCAGGCTGTCCTAGAACTCCTGGGCTGAAGCAGTCCTCTCACCTCAGCTGCCAGAGTAGCTGGGACTGCAGGCACATGCCACCACAGCCAGCTGGAAGTGATGGTTTTTGTTTTTGCTAGAACAACTCTCATGCATGGTTGAGCATTATTATTGGTTAATGTAGCTTTAGGGCCAGGCTCTCTGGCCCTCCTAGAATTTATTTCTGCACTTAATTTGTAGAATATGCTATTAGTAGGCAGACCTGTTTGAGAATTGGTATCAAGATTAGCTGCAAGTAAGAGACTAAACTTCAAAGATACAGCAGTCTCACATTGGTTTACATGGTTATTTGGGTTTGATAGCAGTAAGGAAAAGAATAGTTTGGTTTTGGCCGGGCGCGGTGGCTCACGCCTATAATTCCAGCACTTTGGGAGGCCAAGGCAGGTGGATCACGAGGTCAAGAGATCAAGACCATCCTGGTCAACATGGTGAAACCCTGTCTCTACTAAAAATACAAAAAAAATTAGCTGGGCATGGTGGTACACGCCTGTAGTCCCAGCTACTCGGGAGGCTGAGGCAGGAGAATTGCCCAGAAGGCGGAGCTTGTTGTGAACCTAGATCGTGCCGTTGCACTCCAGTCTGGGAAACAACAGTGAAACTCCATCTCAAAAAAAAAAAAAGTTTTGTTTTGTTGTGGTTTTTTTTTTCAGCTGGAGTCTCGTTCTGTTGCCAAGGCTAGGGGAACAGGGACACAATCTCTGCTCACTGCAACCTCCTTCTCCCGGATTCCAGCAAGTCTCTCGCCTCAGCCTCCTAAGTAGCTGGGGTTACAGGCATGTGCCACCATGCCCAGCTAATTTTTGTATTTTTAGTAGAGACAGGGTTTCACCATGTTGGCCAGGATGGTCTTGAACTCCTGACCTCGGGTGATCCGCTCTTCTCGGCCTCCTAAAGTGCTGAGATTACAGGCGTGAGCCACTGCGCCCGGCCTGTTTTTCTTTAGACAGGATCTTGTTCCATTGCTCAGGCTACAGTGCAGTGGTATGATCATGGCTCACTACAGCCTTCACCTCTTGGGCTCAAGCTGTCCTTCTACCTCCGCCTCCTATGTAGCTGGGACCACAGGTGTGAATCACCATGCCCAGCTAATTCTTTAAATTTTTGTACACAGAGGTCTCCATATGTTGTCCAGGCGGGTCTCAAACTAGCCTCAAGCAATCCTCCTTTCTGAGCCTCCCAAAGTGTTGAGATTCTGGGCATGAGCACCACACCCAGTAAAATTTTAATGTAATTTATTTTATTTATTTTTCGAGAGCTGGTCTCACACTCTAGCCCAGGCGGGACTGCAGCGGCCTGATATTAACTTACTGTAGTACCATGCAGCCTTGAGAGAACATTAAAAGGAAAAGAAGAAACTTGTTAGCCTTGACCTCCTGGGCTCAGTCCATCGTCTTGCTTCAGCCTCCTGAGTAGCTAGGACCGCAGGGTACATCATCATGCCTGGCTAATTTTTTATGTTTTTGTTGAGGCAGGGTCTCACTATGTTGCTGTCTGGTCTCAAACTCCTAAGCTCAAGCAATTCTCTCGCCTTGGCCTCCCAAAGTGCAGGATTATAAGTATGAACCACTTTGCCCAGCCTAAAAGCGGTTTTAGAAGATAGGAGGAACAGTCCCTTCAGTTACCGCCTGTAATAATGTCCTTATTTAAGGAAAAGCCCGAAGTGATACTGCAGAAATCTTGTTGGCCAGGATGATCTTGAACTTCTGGCCTCAAGCAGTTCTCCTGCTTGATTTGTAGGTTTTTTTAGTGCCCCTCCTCCACTTTTAAAAATTAATTTTTCTTATGCCTTATCATGTTGTTTTCTGCTTTTGGTGTCAGATTAATGCTGGCTTCACAATGAATTGAGAAGTATTTCTTTTCTTCCTCTTCTGTTTTCTGCAGTAGTTTCTATAGAATTCTTACTATTTCTTCCTTAATGTTTGACAGCATTTACCAGTGAAGCTACATGGGCCTAGAGGTTTTTTTGGTGGCAAGTTTTAAACGACAAAATCAGTCTTACTGGTAGATACATGACTACTTGGTTATCTCTTTCTTTAGCAGGTTGCATCTTTCTAGGGATTTATTCCTTTTACTATACTGACAGTTTATTATAGTCCCTCGTTATGCTATTAATGACTGTAGAGACTGTACTTGCCCCCTCTCTTGATTCTGTTATTGGTAATTGTGACTTATTTTTTTCCCCTGACAGTCTTGCTAGAGGCTTAGTAGTTTTATTGATCTTAAAAAAACCAACTGGGCTGTGGCCTGTGCCTGTAGTCCCAGCTGCTGGGCAGGAGTATTGCTTGAGCCGAGGAGTTCAGGAATGTAGTGTGCTGTGATTGGGCCTGTGAGTGGTCACTGCTGAGACTCTGTCTCTTTAAAAAAGAAACCTACTTTTGGATTTTAGTTTGTTTTTTTCCTCTATTGCATTTGTTTTCCAGGTCATTTATTAATTTATGTTTTCTTTGGACTTTTATTTTCTATTCTTTTCCTGGATGACTTTATTTTCTATTCTTTTTTTTTTTTTTAAGGTGGGGAAGCTTAGGTCATTAATTTGATACCTTTCTCTCTCATATGTATTTAATTCTATAATTTTTGGGTAAGTACTGCTATTGCTCAATACTATTTTCTGGCTACAAGAGAAATTACTAAGATGAGTTTTTTAGTTGAACATGTCCTCTAAACCTAATTAGGGTTCTGTAAGTAAGGAAATCAGAGGAGAGTGAAATTCAGTAGGAGCCTAACAGTGTGCCATGGCCACAATTTTTAAAATCAAGCTACGTGGCTACATGCTATTTTGCAACGTCGTTGTTATAAATTTACAATCCACCTAAGCCATTGTATGTCATATAGACACATCTACTTGCTTTTTAAGGGTGGTAAATTAGCCTGAAGTATATTTAAAAACTTTCCTCTGGCCAGGTGCGTGGTGTGTGCCTGTAGTCCCAGCTGCCTGGCAGACGGAGGTGGTAGTTCTCGGAGACCGCACCACTGCACTTCAGCCTGGGCGAAAGAGTTTAACCTGTATCCAAATAAAATAGTTTTTCCATTTAATTTTTTGCTACATGATTGCCTGATAGTAAAAGCCAAAATGTGGTTTCCTTAGTTTTGTATTAGCAGTCCACATGGGTTTTTTTTTTTTTTTTTACCTATTTATTCTGAAAAATGTCAAGCGTATTCATTCAAAAGTTGAAGTAATTTATTGAGCCTCTTTGTATTCATTAGCTAATTTTGGTAATTATCAACAGATGGCCAGTCTTCTTTCCTCTGTATCCCATCATATCCGAATTATTTTGAAGCAGATCTCAGAATTCATTGTTTCATTAATTAATACTCTGGCATATATATTTAAAAGATAAAGGTTCTTTTTGTTTTTAAAAATACTATCACAGTGTCATTATTATACCCTTAAAAATTATCAGTAATTCTGTAATATCATGAGATATCCAGTGTTCAACTTTAGATTATCTTAGAGTTTTTTTCCTCTGTAGTATGTTTGAGCCAGGAGCTAAGTAAGTTCCATTCAAACAGCATATTTTATGACTCATTAAGTTTAGTTAAATCTGTGGCATTAGAACTTCACCAAGGGAAAAAGTGTAGATGTTTGCATTTCTTGTCATAATGAAACCTTCATTTTAATTAATGGAATTACTAGTTGAAGAATACATTGGTGAACAAAGTAAACATTTGTCTCTGTTTTAGTAATTTTAAAGAATGGTGTTTTGACTTTATATTTAAAACTTTAATTCTTGTCTTTCTCTAGGCAGGTAATAGATAAACTTTTCTTGATTTTTGTTCATTTTCATTTTGATGTTTTTAAAAATGCCTATGATTACTTGAGCCCAGAATGCAAGACCAGCCTCGGCAACATAGTGAGAGCCTGTCTCTTAAAAAATATATATATGTGTCTATGTGTGTGTGTGTCTATATATACATATATGTATCTTCATTCCAATTTGACTGTGTAAGACAAGTCCTTGCTCTTAAAGTAGAAGGGACATAGTCAGTAGAACATAATAATGAATGACAGGCTGTTGTGTTTCTTCTGTGTTTGGCCTGCTTTTTGGTTTAACTTGCTCTTCTCCCTGTGTTTTATGACTCCGTCTCACAGGAGAGCCTTATAGACGCAAGTGAAGACAGCCAGCTAGAAGCTGCCATCAGAGCCTCCTTACAAGAAACACATTTTGATTCAACACAGACAAAACAGGAGAGCCGCTCAGATGAAGAATCTGAATCTGAACTTTTTTCTGGCAGTGAGGAGTTCATATCTGTTTGTGGTTCTGATGAAGAAGAGGAGGTAGAGAATCTTGCCAAGTCCAGAAAGTCTCCCCACAAAGATTTGGGGCATAGAAAAGAGGAGAATAGAAGGCCACTGACTGAGCCCCCAGCCAGAACTGACCCTGGAACAGCCACAAACCACCAAGGATTGCCGGCCGTGGATTCAGAAATACTGGAGATGTCACCTGAAAAATCAGATGGAGTAGTGGAGGGCATAGATATAAATGGTAAGTTACATTTTATACACATACTTTACCTAAAACTTGGATATTGGGGCCGGGCATGGTGGATCACTGAGGTTAGGAGTTCAAACCAGCCTGGCCAACATGGCAAAAACCCTGTCTCTACTAAAAATACAAAACTTAGCCAGGTATGGTGGCACATGCCTATAGTCCCAGCTACTTGGGAGGCTGAAGCAGGAGAGTGTCTTGAACCAAGGAGGCAGAGGTTGCAGTGAGCTAAGATGGCGCCACTGCACTCCAGCCTGGGTGACAGAGCAAGACTCTGTCTCAAAAAAAAAAAAAACAACCACCTTGGATATTGAGCTGGGTCCAGTGGTATGATCCTGTAGTCCCAGCTACTGGGGAGGCTGTGGCAGGAGAGGCTCTTGAGGCCAGCCTGGGCAGCACCATGAAACTGTCTCTGTGGGAAAAAAACAAAAAATTGAATAATTGCTGAATGGCTTTATTTATTTAAACTAATTGTCTGTCTTAAACTTCTATATCCTGTTTTGTTTTGTTTTTTAAACCCTTTCTTTAGGACCAAAAGCACAGCTGATGTTGCGGTATCCAGATGGGAAAAGGGAACAGATCACTCTTCCAGAGCAAGCTAAACTGCTGGTAAGTACAGGCTTTGCTCAGTTCCAGACCACTGCAGAAAGATGAGTCACAAACTGTTCGGTTTCTTGGTTCATATAAAAGTCACGTTTACATTATTCCATAGTCTATGTGTGCAGAAGCATTATATCTTTAAAAATAAAAAGCACATAACTTAATTTAAAAACACTTTTGCTAAAAAGCGCTAACGATCATCTGAATCCTCAGTGAGTCGTCATCTTTTTGTTGGTGGAGGGTCTTGATATTATGGCTACTGACTGATCAGGGTGATCAGGCAGTTTCCTAAAATGTGACAGCAATAAAAGCTTTCTCTGTAGCATGTGATGCTGTTTGATAGCATTTTACCCGCAGTAGAACTTCTTTCAAAACTGGAGTCAGTCTTCTCAAACTTGGCCGAAGCTTTATCTACTAAGTTTATGTAGTATTCTAAATCCTTTGTTGTCATGTCAACAGTGTTAACAGAATCTTCACCAGGAGTAGACTCCATCTCAAGAACCCACAGGAAGCAACTCCCCTACCTTTAACGTTTGATCATGAGATTGCAGCCATTCAGTCACATTGTCATCCTCCACCTCTGGTTCTCTTGCAGTTTTTACCCCGCCTGCAGTTACTTCCTCCAGTGATTTCTTAAACCCCTCAAAGTCATCATGATTGTTGGAATCAGCCTCTTCCAAAGTCCTATTCATGTTGATGTTTTGCCCTCCTATGAATTGTGAATGTTCTTAATGCCATTTAGACTGGTGAATCCTTTCCAGAAGTTTTTCAGTTTACTTTGCCCAGATCCATCAAAGGAATCTGTATTTATGGCAGCGATATCCTTTTGAAAAAAAAAAGGGGGGGGTGGGGGTATCTATTGCCAAGGCTGGAGTGCAGTGGTCATAGCTCAATAACCTTGACTGTCCCTCCACCCCTGCCCTGGTTCGGGTGATCCTCCTTCCTCATCCTCCCGAGTGTCTACACCCAATTAATGTGTTTTTTTTTGGTAGGGATGGTTTCTTACTGTGTTGCCAGGGCTTGTCTCAATTCCTGGCCTCAAGTAATCCTCTCACCTCAGCCTCCCAAAGTGTTGAGATTTGGCCCCATGCCTGGCCAAATGTATTTCTTAAATAAGATTTAAAAGTTGAAATTACTCCTTGATCCATGGGCTGCATGCAGAAAGGATGTTGGCTTAGCAGACTGGAAACAGTATTCATTTTTATTTACATTTTCATCAGAGCTCTTAGGTGACTAGGTGCATTGTAAGTGAGCAGTTATATGTTGAATTTTTTTTCTGAGCAGTACATGTCAACAATGGGCTTAAAATATTCAGTAAGCCATGCTGTAAATTGATGTGCTGCCATCCAGGTTTTGTTGTTACAGTTACAGAACACAGGCAGAGTAGATTTAACATAATTTTTAAGGGACCTGGGATTTTGGAATGTTAAATGAGTGTTGACTTCAACTGGAAGTCACCAGCTGCATTACCACCTAACAAGAAAGGCCGCTTGTTTGAACCTTTGAGGGCAGTTACTGACTTCCCCTCTCTAGCTGTGAAAGTCCTAGATGCATCTTCTTCTAATAGAAGGCTGTTTTGTCAAACATGAAAGACCATTAACGTCATTACCTTCATGAATTATCTTAGCTACGTCTTCTGGATGAGTTTCTGCACTCGCGTCAGCAGTCACCTTGCACTTTTTTATGTCATGGAGATGGCTTCTTTCCTTCACCCTCATGAACCAACCTCTACTAGCTTCTAGCTTTTCTTCTGTAGCTTCCTTATCTCCCTTAGACTTCATAGGATTGAAGAGAGTTAGAGCCTTGCTTTTGATTAGGCTTTGACTTAAGGGAATGTTGTGACTGGTTTGATTTTTCTCTACAGACCACAAAGACTTTCTCCTTTTCAGCAGTAAGGCTGTTTTTCTTTCTGCCATTTGTGTGTTCACTGGTGTAGCACCTTGCATTTCCTTCAATAACTTTTCCTTGCATTCACAGCTTGGCTAACTGGTGAAAGAGGCCTGCTTTGTTTCTGTCTCAACTTTCAACATGCCTTTCTCACTAAGCTTAATCATTTTTAGCATTTGATTTATTTTGAGAATGTACAAAAGTTCCTTTCACTTGAGTATTTAGAGGCCTACAATGGTAGGGTTATTAATTGGCCTAATTTCAGTACTGTCATGTCTCGGGGAATAAGGAGGCCTGAGTAGAGGGAGAAAGATGGGAAAACTGCTGGTAGGTGGAGCAGCCGGAACATACTCATTTCTCCAGGTTGCGGTTTTGTGTGGGCGTGGTTTGTGGAGCCCAAAAAGAACTAAAATAGTAACCTCAAAGACAGCTGCTCACAGATGATTATAATAGGTAAAATAATGAAAAACAGAATACTGCGAGCATTACCGAAAGTGATGCAGAGGCATGGCATGAGCACATGCTGTTGGAACGTGCAGCCAGCAGAGGCACTTGACCAAGGCTGCTGTAGACCTTCAGTAAAGGCAGGCACAGTAACACCGGGCACGCCTCTGTATCTAATTGGAAGCATTGTCTCGAAGCAGAGAAGCTATTTAATTGGAGTAAGTTCAGCGAGATTTGCTTGGTAATTCTTTGAAATAGGTGTGGGAGGCTGGGGACAGTGGCTCACTCCTGTAATCCCAGCACTTTAAGAGGCCAAGGCAGGAGGATCACTGGAGTCCAGGAGTTTGAGACCAGCCTGGACAACAAAGTAAGACCCTGTCTCTATGAAAAAAAGAAAGAAAGAAATAGGTGTTAGGTGTTTAGTCTGATCTCTATCTACAAACTGGTGAGTCGTGTTGTTGGCTGGCTGGCTGGCTGGTTGGTTGGTTTGAGACAGGGTCTTGCTGTTTTGCTCACCTGAGGTCTACCTGCTCCACCCCCACTACTCCACTGGAGGTCACTGGCCCAGTCTCAGCTCACTGCAGCCTCTGCTTCCTGGCCTCAAGCCAGCCTCCCACCTCAGCCTCTGAGGTAGCTGGGACCACAGGTGTGTGCCATCACACCCAGCTAATTTTTAAAAAATCTTTTTTGTAGAGTAGGGTTCTCACTATGATCTTGAACTCCCGAGCTCAAGTGATCCTCCTGCCTCAGCCTCCCAAAGTGCTGGGATTACAGGTGGTAGCACCCGGTCATGAATCTTAATTCTATCTAGTTTATTTCCTTCCCAGATTAATTTAGGTAAGCCACATATGTTACAGTGAAGATTTTTCTGTTTCATGCCTGCATGGAATAGAAACCCAACTGAAATGATTACTTCTGGAACAGGACGACTGGGGTTATTTGAAGAGGATAGTGGTTTTCCTAGTAGCTGGAACTGCAAAGTGTTTAAGAGTTATGTCTGTTTTTCTGTGTTTCTCTTCTGGGGCCTCTAGGTTTTCTCTTGCGATCCCCTGCTTCACACCATTCTCCTCTCTGTATACTGGTAGCTTTTGTTTATTCCTCAACTCATACGTGGTCCATCATGGTGATGCTGCAGGCATTTTCATCTAAAATTCACAGACAATGAGCTTTCTGGGTTTTTTCTTCTTCCTCTTGTTCTTTTTCCTTTTTTTGGAGACAGGCTCTGTCTCTGCCTACGCTGGAGTGCAGTGGCATGATCTCGGCTTACTGCAACCTCTGCCTCCCAGGCTTAAGCCATTCTCCTCCCACCTCCACCTCCCCTGTAGCTGGGACTACAGGAACATACCACCATTCCCGGCTAGTTTTTATTTTTGTCTTGAGACAAAGTCTGGCCCTGTCACCCAGGCTAGAGTGCAGTGGCGTCATCTCGGCTCAGTGCATTCAATTCCAGGTTCAAGCAATTCTCCTGCCGCAGCCTCCCAAGCATTTGGGATTACAGGTGCGCACCACCATGCCAAGCTAATTTTTTTGTATTTTTAGTAGAGATGGGGTTTCACCATGTTGGCCAGGCTGGTTTTGAACACCTGACCTCAGGTGATCCGTCCTCCCAAAGTGCTGGGATTACAGGCGTGAGCTACCTTGCCTGGCCTATATTTTTTGATGAGATGGGGTTTCGCCACATTGCCCAGGCTGGTCTCAAACTTCTGTGCTCAAGCTATCCACCCGCCTTGGCCTCCCACAGGGCTGGGATTAGTTTTGAGCCACCATGCCCGACACCCTGTTTTTTAACTGCTGGGAAACAGAATCTTGAGTCTGATTAGCTTAGCTTAGCCTGGGAATGAATCCCTTGGGTCAGGCATTCCTGGCCATTGCTATGGCTGGAGATAATTAGGCTGATTCTTGAAGGCCATATTACTGAAATGCAAGCAGTGTTTAAGTTTGATGGGAAACAGAGAGGGAGATATTGAAGAAACCTGCAAAAGGTGGGATATTCTCTGGTGGTACAGTTTCTGAGACGTGAAGAAGAGATTCAGTGTTCAGGTGGCTAGATTGGCTAGGTAGAATGAAGGCCATATCTTCCTTGCTGAAAGGAAGAAAGGAAAACTGATAATGTTTAAAGTAAGAGCAATAATTTAATTATATAGTGACTGGGTGTATTTACTGGGGAGACAAATAGTAACTGTGTGTATTATCAGTATCACTTAATGGCTTTAAGTAATTGGGTGCAGATATATCATCTCTGCGTCCTAAGGGCAAGCGTTGGTTATCTGAAAGAAGGACCTACACTTAATAGCTGATGCAATATGATTAAAAAGAAAATGTTTTCTATTTAATTCACTAATATGCTCTTTCCTTTCATTTGCATCTCATGGCTTTGTCTTCTCTTGTTGTTGATAGGCTTTGGTGAAGCACGTCCAGTCTAAAGGATACCCAAATGAACGCTTTGAACTCCTCACCAACTTCCCTCGAAGGAAATTGTCTCATCTGGACTATGATATTACCTTGCAAGAGGCAGGCCTTTGTCCTCAAGAGACTGTCTTTGTACAGGAAAGAAATTAACACCATGGCCTGACCTCTCTCAGCTTACCCCTTTTTTCCCTTATCCCATGAGATACCGTGTCACTAAATGTGCATTTGGCTCATAGGACCACAGAGCCAGAGTTGGGCAAGCGAGTCACCTTCCTTCTCTTTCCTTTCTTGATCTCTCCTATCATCAGTCTCTTTCTCCCCTTTGTTTCTCCCCACCCCCGACTCTGTCCCCTTCCTCTCCTCTCCCCCCACACTTTCTTTCTTACTAATCTGGTGACCAAACTGAAGTGTAAGGATAAGACCTCTCCTAGTACCGGCAGCAGGAACTGTGTGTTCCAGTCAGTGGTCTCTTGCCCGGCACTTTTTTGGGATCAAATGTTAATGTTACTCCCCAGACTCCTCTGGCAAAGGAATGGCTAGATTCAGAGTAAGAACAACCTCCCTTTTTTGTAAGCCCCCATTTTTAGTAGGAGAAGAAGTTCTCTAACATGTGTTTTGTTTTGTTGTATTCTTCATGTAGGAAATATCACTTAACAAAATATCCAGGCTTTTGTTTATGTGGAAAAAGCATCCCTTGTAATTACTGCTCATCATACTTAAAAGCTTGTCAAAGGATTTTCATGTTCCCAGCTATAAGAACTATTTCCATGACGTGTTATTGGCAGAATGAGTGTTGAATACGGAGTGTGTAGCTTGGAGTGACTTTCATTGCCTTGGCCTGAGACAATTTTCTAACTACTCTGTATTGATCCTGCTGGTCCAAGAACAGACATGAAGGAGCCGCTCGTGGTGACGGGGATGGGCAGGTGCTTGCTGTTCCTGCCAGCACAGCATAGTCGTCCCCTGGCGTCCTCCATCGTCTGGGACTGCAGTGGTCTGTAGGAAGGCAGCTCGTCGGTCCTCACGTGCAACAGCTTGTGATTGCGGCCACTGTGGTTACTGATTGTCCTGTGTTGTTTCAGCCGTACTTAGCTATGGCCCTGGCGAGAAAGCAAGCCATTCAGCTGAGAGTTGCTAACCACCTTCTTTTGGTTAGAAATAGTGGTTCATTTTTTGCCCCTGGTTGGAATAGTCTCTAAAAGGCTCTGGTGACTGAATTGAACTTGAGTCCGTATGCTGCTTTCAAAAGGTATCAAAACTGAAAGCCTCTCTAAGGGGAAGACCTTTAAACTCAATTCAGAAGACAACATTTAGTAAGGGGGATGGTGGAGGTTACTAGTAGTTTTCAGATGTGGGTTTTTTCTGCCAACAAAACTCAATTCAAATTGGAGTTGGTGAAAGCTTTCTTCAGTATTTTTTAGAAGAGGCCATCTTGAATCTACATAATACCATTTACATATCAACTTCACTCTATGCTCGGTTCTTATTTTGAGCTTAAATGGAGTCCTCTGAAGGGGTAGTAGTGATTCTGGTGGCAAAACTAGAACTTTTAACTTGTAAAATTAAAATATTAAATGAACCTTTTTTGTCAGTTGAGGATTTAGATTGATTCTTTAATCTGAGGAACATAACCCGATGTTGCTTAGAGGCCTTTAGGATTTCATCTACTTTAAGATTGCTCTCTTGGCAATTAGGGGGTTTGGGAGAAGACAAAGACGTGTTGCTAGTACAGAATGATGGAATACGATTTCTAATGGTGTTGGATTTGAGGAACCCTCCCTAAAGAATGAGTTATGTGTCTCCTCACAGAAATCATGGGAAATTGTTTATTATTCAGTGAGTCCTTTTGAATCAATGTTCCTACATTTTTCTAAGTCTGTGTAAGTGCTATGTATAAGTATATAACTGTGTAAATATTTATAAATATATTTATATAATTGCGGTTTCATTTCTACCTTGAGTCAAAGCTCTCTCTCCAGAGTGGTGACTGAGTCATGCTTACACTTTGGTGTTTTTTATGGCTCTTGAGGCTTAACCAGCAGCTTTTGATTTATTGAGCAAAAGATGGTTTTTATGTTAATTCCTCAATTGTAACATACTTGCTGTTTGAAGAGTAGAGCTATGTACTGTTAAAGGTGCCCTGGAGGGTAAGACATTTGTTGGTAGTAGACAAGGTCAGAAATCTAAAAATTCAGGGAGGCACAGGTAAGAAAAGCAGGTATGCTCAGCTTGGTGCGCTGATGGCCCCCCTTTGCATGCCCAGCAGAGTCACAGCTGAAGCCCAGATCAGTCAGACATGTCAACAGTTTACCCATAGGGCTCTGTTTCATTCTCTTTACCTTCTAGCTGCTCATGGTAAAACACATTCAGAGAAGCTGGTAGCGTGTCCATTAGTGTGGGGACGTAGCTCTTTTCCATATGCTCAGCACTCGCATAGTCATTTATGAGAAACCAAAGTGACTTTTTTAACTTAGGCTATAAAGTGATTGAAGAGATGGCATGCCACATTCATCCAACTTAACATCTAACTGGGATGTTTACAAGAGGTAGTGGGTTTTATTCTATTTTATTTTGAGGCAGGAGTGTCATTATCTTAGGGTTGATATAGAGGTCCATGGGAGGAGTTATGGATTATACATGGGAAGAATACATAAGGAGTATTGCCTTGCTCAAGAATTTTTTTAATCCACTAACAGAAGTATGCTTCTTCCAGTTTGCCTTATTTCCTCCGCAAGTTCCTTTGCTCTTTAGGAGAGAGGTTTTATTGAATAGATTCAATGAGGTCAGTAGGTCAGTTAAAAACAGTCATTCCTTGTGGGTGTTGGGAACAGTTGGAAAGAGAGTGTTAAAAAAAAAAAAAGCTAGGGAGGAAAAGAACCAGAAAGATAGACTTCCAGAGTGATAAGAGAAAAATACAGGGAGATGGAATGAAAACTAGTGGAAAGGCCCGGCGCGGTGGCTCATACCTGTAATCCCAGCACTTTGGGAGGCCTAGGCAGGCAGATCACCTGAGGTCAGCAGTTCAAGACCAGCCTGGTCAACATGGTGAAACGCCATCTCTACTAAAATGCAAAAATTACCTGGGTGTGGTGGCGGACACCTGTAATCACAGATACTCGGGAGGCCGTGGCAGGAGAATGGCTTGAATGCAGGAGGCAGAGGTTGCAGTGAGCCGAGATTGCGCCATTGCACTCCAGCCTGGTCAACAGAGGGAGACTCCATCTCAAATTTAAAAACAAACAAACAAAACTAGAGGGGGAAAAAGTGAGGGGAATACTTTTTTGCATTTGATACCAGAAGGAGCCAGAGAAGAGACAGAACAACGCCAAATGAGAAAAGAATGGGAAACTGACACCGAGTGATGGGCAAGTGCTAGGTGCCTGTATGTACACTTCCTTCCCATTGTATACGGAAGAAAACAGGTGTAGAGAACTTACTCAGGACGCTGTGGCTAGTGAGTGGCAAACCGGAACTGGAACCCAGAGTCCACACTGTTAACTTCCATGCTGGGCTCTCCTGCAGTGAGAGAATCAAGTCACTCAAATGATTATCTTCTCACTGTTTGGCTTTGTACATCATCATTTAGTTTTGTTCCTTTAAATATAGAAAGGGAGTTGTGTTAGAGTCGTGGGATTTGCACTGTGCCTATGCATTTTTATTTATGCCATTGAGAGGCTGATGATTGCTTTTCAAACACGGTGCACTGTTGAAGATGTGAAAGGAAAATCACTATGTGGCGTTATTTGCCAAGAATAAATGAAAAGGATAAAAAAAGAATTTTATCTTCTTTTAACCATTTTCAAAAATGATGCCATTTTCTTTTTTTTTTTTTTTGAGATGTAGTCTCTGTCTATCACCAGGCTGGAGTGCAGTGGTGCCACCTTGGCTCCCTGCAACCTCTGCCTCCCAAGTTCACGTGATTCTCCTGCCTCTCAGCCTCCTGAGTACTGCGACTGCAAGAGCACGTTAGCACGTCCAGCTAATTTTTGAATTTTTAGTAGAGACAGGTCTCACCATGTTGGCCAGGACGTTCTTGAGCTCTTGACCTCATGATCCACCCACCTCGGCCTCCCAAAGTGCTGGGATTACAGATGTGAGCCACTGTGCCCAGCCTACAATTATCTTTTCTGTCCCATCAATACCAGATTATTGTAGACCTTCTGTGTGTATGTTTTAAATCTTGTATATAATTTTACTTCTTGACTATATACGTCAACAGTTATCTATTGAGTTCTTAATTGAAGTTGGAAATATTTTGAAACCTAAGATCTAATTCCTGGCTGAGTGTGGTGGCTCATGCCTGTAATCCCAGGATTTTGGGAGTCCGAGGCAGGCGGATCACCTGAGGTCGTGAGTTTGAGATCAGGCTGGCCAACATGGTGAAATCCCGCCTTTACTAAAAATACAAAAATTAGTCGGGCATGGTGGTACATGTCTGTGATGTCAGCTGCTCGGGAGGCCGAGGCCCAAGAATCGCTTGAACCCGGGAGGCAGAGGTTGCAGTGAGCAGAGATCACACCACTGCACTCCAGCCTGGGCGACAGAGCGAGACTCCGTCTCAAAAAATAATATAGATCTGACTCCTGCCTGTTTTATCCAGTTAGGGAGACACACTACACGTGAAATAACTGGAGAGCATGTAAATGTTTACTTTTCCGGGATTGCACTATAATTAGTTAAAGTTTAGAAAAGGGAAGGGATAGAGCATGTTTTGGTTCGCAGAGTCTTAAGACTGAAAAGTAGCAAGCACTGTAGCTCAGATTTCTTTCTGACTCACCTACTTCTTCAGCTCCACCTTCTGTAACTTGAAGATTTGCGGCATGAAGTTCTGTCAGTAAGGCATAGCCAGTACCCAAGTGGGAAAGAATTACTGACCTCCCAGAGTAAAGGTTCCTAGCTAGCAGGGATCTCACTTACACACTCGGGAAGATGCCAGAGGGAGCCACTAGCAACTGAGAAATGAAGGCGGGATTTGTCTCCTCTCCTACCCGGGCTCAAATGAAATGCAGCACAGTATCCTACATGGAGAACCGGCAGTACAGGTGTCCGTGCGCTTGGTTAACAGCTCTGCTCATCGTTACCTTCACACTTCTCTCTTCTTAATCTTGGGTTTCTTCTCTGAGAGAATTGGACTAGATTAATAGTTCTCAGCCTTTTCTAGACACCAAATGAGATGATCTCTGGAGTCCTTTTCCACTCACATCTTACGCTCCACTCTTTCCCCTTGATTGCATATTATCCCTAGGCTGATTAAAACGTGCTGGTTAATCAGTTTCTTTTCTTTTTTTCTGTGTTCAGGTATCATTTGACCAATGCTCGTAATTTTGCTGTGATGACTGAAGTCTCCCAAAAGGAGAGTATGATAGTTATAGGTCTAGTAATAATCTTTTATATCATTCCTTAGTTTTGAAAACTTAATGCTGTGTGCCTAATCAGCGTTAAGTATGTAACTAAAATGTAGGTGAGAACCAAATATGTCACTAACACTGGCATTAAATTTTATTTTTACTTAAAGTACTTTACTGGCCTGTTGGGAAATTGATTTGCATAAGTTGTAAGATTCACACGTTTTGGTAGAAACAACTTTTTTTTTTTGAGACGGAGTTTCGCTCTTGTTACCCAGGCTGGAGTGCAATGGCGCGATCTCGGCTCACCGCAACCTCCGCCTCCTGGGTTCAGGCAGTTCTCCTGCCTCAGCCTCCTGAGTAGCTGGTATTACAGGCACGCGCCACCATGCCCAGCTAATTTTTTGTATTTTTAGTAGAGACGGGGTTTCACCATGTTGACCAGGATGGTCTTGATATCTTGACCTCGTGATCCACCCGCCTCGGCCTCCCAAAGTGCTGGGATTACAGGCTTGAGCCACCGCGCCCAGCCGAAACAACTTTTTCAAGATACAATTAGGCTGACTTTAAAAAATGTTTCTATCCTGTAGGGTGTGTCATCATCATGTCATTCTTACCCTGTCTCTACGTTTTTGACCATCATTTACTCAGTAAATCATGGGGTGCAGGCTGATGAATTAGTCTTGTGTAGGACTAAAAAGTAATGAGCGTAGGAAGAACCACTTTCCCTGGTGAACATGGCAGTTTCCCAGTAACACAAGCCTTGATGAAGGCCAAGGCAGCTGTGTACTGGGGACACTCAACCTCCCTGGGTGGCCTTGCTTAGCGTTTCACTCAGTTTTGCCATGAAACATGGTGTTGCACAGTACACATCTTGGAATAGTGGCAAGAGCGTTCTTTAGAACTGCAGAATCCAACAGGGAATACCACACCAATATATTGGTTTCTTCTGTTACGTAGAGATTTGGTATTTCAGTGGTGGTTATTTTGGTTTTTGACTCACCTATGTGTCCTGCTAGAGAGACAGTTTAGAATCAAGAATTTCTTGACATCTTTAAAAATAGAGATTATGGTGGCCTTGTATTTTTCCTGTGGAGTGAATTTACATGGTGGTATTATTGGATATGACAGTGAGACCTTTAATGAGAAAATCTAACCCTGCTTTCTGTTTTACTTCTCCATTTATTTTTAACATTCATTATCTTAAAATAGTTATGATTTTTGATGTAATTGGCTATATTTAAGAAATTCCATTTCAAAGTCTTAATATGTAACAATCTTCATTTTTTATAAAATCAAAGGAAATTTTTGAGGCAAACTTAACTTTTATGGCTTATTTTTTCTATACTAGGGAGACTTCTCTTATTTCAAATAGAACGTGGCTTGCTCTGCCCACCCTCTTTGTGGCCTGCCAGTTGCTGTTGTATGGCTTAAATCTCAGATAGTCTCATAAGCATTTTTGCCATAGGCCTTTCTTTGCCATATTGATTTTAAAATAAAGTTGGGCAATCCAATTTTTTTTTTTTTTGAGACGGAGTTTCGCTCTTGTTACCCAGGCTGGAGTGCAATGGCGCGATCTCGGCTCACTGCGACCTCCGCCTCCTGGGTTCAGGCAATTCTCCTGCCTCAGCCTCCTGAGTAGCTGGTATTACAGGCACGCGCCACCATGCCCAGCTAATTTTTTGTATTTTTAGTAGAGACGGGGTTTCACCTTGTTGACCAGGATGGTCTCGATCTCTTGACCTCGTGATCCACCCGCCTCGGCCTCCCAAAGTGCTGGGATTACAGGCGTGAGCCACAGCGCCAAGCCCTGGGCAATCCAATTTGAACTACTTTAATAAACGTAATGTAGCATTTCTGTAATGAGAAAGTATTTTCAAAAGATAACCAGATTTACTTCTAGGATTAGAGATGGTAAATGCCAAGAACAATCACATCTTAATCTATAAATATGAGAAGTTTTGTTGTACTTAATTCTTTGGCAGCAAACATCAAGTTTTATTGTGTAATTGTATTTCCCCTATAGAGATCACAGTACTCTGGGAATTTTATATACCTTATAAAGGTCATTTGGGTTTTCAAATGGGAAGAATAGTCAAGCTAAGCTGGACTAAAGTAGTATTTTATCTCATCAAAAGAAGTTATTAATCTAACTGGGCTAGCGTGAGTCATCCATTTTTTAGACATGGTAAGTGGGAAACGTTTTAACTCATTAGATAAATTCTGACCTGGAATTATCCCTTTCTTAAAGTCTTTTCGATTTGCTTTTTTCATAGACTCAATATGGAAATCTTAACTGATAAGGGAGAGATTCTTGATCTGGAAGCATTCCCTGCCATTCTGCTTTTTCCTGTCAAGGTAGCTGGCTCAGTAGTGCAGGTCAGTCACCAGGACCTATTTCAGGGTGATGACGTGAGGCTGACGTGAGACTGACATGAGACTGACGTGAGACCGACATTGGACTGTTGATACTCAGCTGGGTACCTCGCTGTTTTCAACAGCATGATTTTACAGTAGCTTTTCTCAGAGCTTGGCATTCTTAATGGAAATATAAAATGATGTAGTTCGAATCTAAATGTGTTTGTGACACTGATGATACGCTTTTCACAGTCACTTTTAGATAACATTTGCCCTGTCAGTGAGACCTCACATGGAGTGAGCCCTTAGACCTGCTAATGAGAGTGAAGGTAGAATGTGACATGCCCTGTTCAGTTAATGAGAAGCTTCTCGTAGGGGCTGCTTGTCTCACCCACTTGGGGTCTTGGGCCTTGGTACTTTCCTGGGTCTGTCCCTTCAGCCTGGAAAGGCGACGTAAAACACATACCAGGAAACAGGAAAGCTGTGAGATAACCTAGTCTTAGAAGGAGAGAAACGAGTTGATGCTGACATAGACTTAGACTGAGGGGCTTCCGTCCACGCTTCGGATGGATCCGGTAGACACCGTTTTCTGCACTCCTGACCATCTTTTTTTTCCAGAATGGTTTTTTGTTGTTGTGGTTGTTGTAAACAACTTCTAAACATCCAGTGTCTTTTCTTTTCTAAGCCCTTTAAGAAAGTCCTCTGTCGAGTAGGTGTTGACTGTCCCATGGAAACTCGAGTGTTCGCGTAGGCTCTGCATGCTTCGTGTGAGTTCAGCTTGAACGATGCAGTTCGAATCACCTGGGATGTCTAGTTCTGGCATGTCTTCACTGATTGTGTTTTTAAACATTTTTCATGTCATTTTCCAAACCTTACTTTTCATCTTACTCAGAGACGTAATCAAGGAATGAAATTTCTGAGGGGATAGGGATGAGGGTGGGTTGGGGACTTTAGTGAAGTCAGCTTGGGGTGATTTGCTTTCGGTGTTTTCTAAAGCAGTTCCTGACAATGTTGAGAGATTCCCTGCGATGTTTGTGTGCTCAGCTTATTCTGGACAAAGTGGAGGGGAGGGTCTGACTGAGATTTGCACTGGGAATGCAGGACAGGCTCTAAATTTAATCTGTAGTGAGACTTTGTTGTTGAATCAAAGAAGATGACAGAGTAAGCGCTCCTGCTGTAGTGTTTCTGGCAAGTGCTCCCTGAAATGCACATCGAGTTCTGTCTTCTGGGCCTTTTCTCCCGTGGTGCTAGGAGATACCATTTATTAATGCAGCTCCTCTCAGTAGTGGGGAGAAGTCTTTGGGATCATTGAGCAAGGGGCATCTGGACTCTCCACTCCCATTTTTTTGTTCAAGACACATTAGAGCCCCTCCTGTATATCTAATAAGTCATCATAAAGGTGCTAGGGAAAGCCTTCAATTGAAGATGTGCAGGCGGCAGAAAATTCAGCTTGTAAGAGGAGAAAACATGCCGTTAGGTAAAGTGAGCTGTGACTGCTGACTGAGACTCAGTGGAACCTCCACTTGCTCTAAAACCAGGGAACTCTCAGATAACTGGGCGCGATCTGTCTATAGATGTCCATAGTCTATAGGTAAATACCTTCCAAAAGGAGGATCTTCCTCTCAGCTGGCGATCCTCTGCTTCGGGCTGTACCAAATTGTGAATACTCTTGCTGTGTTGTACCCAGTTGCTTTATATTAATACTGCAACTTGAAATGGGGAGGGAGGGGGGACAGCTGGGTGGGGGGAGGGGAGTGGGGCGATCAGTCTTTTGAAGACATCAGCTCACTGTGCTGAGAGAGGAAACCTCTGATCTATACATTCAACTGCTGCATTTTTTTATAAATACATGTAAATGTCCTGTTGTAATATTTGATCTTGGAAATAAAAACAAAAACTTTTCAGTATTAGCTTTTGTGCTGTTGTTTTTGCAAGATAAGACTCTGGATATTACTCTCAGTAAAGCAATTCAGATTCAAAAGCTTGCAGTCCGATTGTCATGTGTAATGTCTGCCAACCTTTTCCTGCCCTTCACGGTATGTGGAATGTTTATGTAAATGTCAGGTGAGTTGTTACAGAAACACTGGGTACGCTGGCCTTATTAGGCAAGTGTAAGTTCTATATTTGACATACTTGGGCAATTCAAGTGTCTAATCTTTCAGACCAGTGGTAATTACTAATGGTTCATTAAGGACTTGAAAAGTGAAGGAAATTAGTAAATTAATGGGCCAAAAGACAGGAGATAAAATTATATGGTATAATAGATAGAAATTGGTATCATTGCTGGACATGGTGGCTCATGCCTGTAATCCTAGCACTTTGGGAGGCCAAGGGCAGATCACTTGAGTTCGGGACCAGGCTGGCCAACGTGGTGAAACCCTGTCTCTATTAAAAATACAAAAATTAGTCAGGCATGGTGGCGGCCACCTATAATCTCAGCTACAGAGGCTAAGGCAGGATCACTTGAACCCAGGAGGCAGAGGTTGCAGTGAGCTGAGATTGTACCACTCTAGCCTGGGTGACAAGAACGAAAGTGTCTCAAAAAAAAAAAAAAAAAAAAAAGCTGGGTGTGGCAGTAGTGCCTGTAATTCCAGCTACTTGGAAGCCTGAGGCAGGCTAAATCGCTTGAACCCGGAGCAGTAGAGCTTGCTGGAAGCTGAGACACGTCCAGCCTGGGTGACCAAGTGAGACCACCTCACCTCAAAAAAAACAGGAATTTCTGCTTAGTTCAGTCGTATAGTGACGGCTTTGTGCTCCTCCTTTTCTTTTTTTCTTTTTGAGATTGTCAGTCTCACTTTGTCACCAGGCTGAAGTGCAGTGGCGCCATCTCAGCTCACTGCAAGCTCCCCTTCCAGGGTTCAAGCGATTCTCCTGCCTCAGCCTCCTGAGTAGCTGGGACTACAGGCCCACGCCACCACACTCAGCTAATTTTTGTATTTTTCATAGAGCTGGGTTTCACCATGTTGGCCAGGATGGTCTCGATCCCTTGACCTCGTGATCCACCGGCCTCGACCTCCCAAAGTGCTGGGATTACAGGCTTGAGCCACTGTGCCAGCCTGTGCTCCCCATTCTTGTGGAACCATTTCTTATCCCCATGCTCCAGCCACATATGCCAAATAATAGGGATTTATGTGATGGGGAGCAAAACCCCTGCCCTCAAGGAACTTGCTTTCTAGTTGGGAACACAGACAATAAGCATACATGGAAAAACAGATTTGATTCTAATCGAACTTTAAAAAATAGAAGAGGAGCCAGTAGGGAATTTTTTTTTTTTTTTAATTTTAAGATGGAGTCTCACTCTGTCGCCCAGGTTGGAGTGAGCGACAGTGGTGCAGTCTTGGCTCACTGCAATATCTGCCTCCCAGGTGCAAGGAATTCTCCTGACTCAGCCTCCTGAGTAGCTGGGATTACATGCTCCTGCCACCACGCCCAGCTAATTTTGTATTTTTAGTAGAGGTGGGGTTTCACCATGTTGGCCAGGCTGGTCTGGAACTCCTGACCTCAAGTGATGCACCCGCCTCTGCCTGCCAAAGTGCTGGGATTACAGGCGAGAGCCATGACTGCAGCCTGCACCTCGGCTGGGTCTCTGTATGGTGGTGATCCCCAGGACTTGGGCCCTCTTTAACCCTCCCTCGGTGATATTCTCACGACACCAACCCTTGTGTATAATGCTGCCAATTTCTCAAATCTCTGACTCCAGTCCATCCTCCTCCAAGCTTCAGACTCACACGTCCAGCTTCTTAAACCACACCTACAGTTGGAGGTATCTGAAATTCCTCCTCCCCACTCAGACCCACAAACCTGCCAGAAACTTAAGTCATTTTCTTTCATTCCCCCACATCCAATCCAACGGCAAGTCCTTTAACTTCTACCTCCAAAATGTACATAATATAACCCTACTTTCCAATCCACTGCCATTAATCAAGCCCAAGTGTACCGAGACCAGCTCAGCTGTAGAGACGCCACCCAGGCGGCGCTGAGGGCATTAAGAAGCAGACACTCAGAACAGCCAAGTGGGACTATCCAGGGCCCACAGCCTTCCGAGCCGAGAGCCTCGGGCTGAGGGCCTCGAGCAGACGCTGACCCACATAGTTATTCTCTCTGAGCAGGTGATGTGTATTCACAAACAGGTGTTCTGCGTTTTCTCACAGAACCAAGGTAAACTAGGTGGGCAGCTGGCACCCGCTTACCACTGATCACAGACGAACGCAAAAGTATTCTCCACGAGGGAGGCCCGGGGCAGGGTCCACATCCTGTGTTTGAAGGATAGTTTTAACCAGTGTATGATGTTTGTATACTGTCTTGCCACTTTAGAATGTCCCTAACAGTTTTCCACTCGGAGCTTGGCTGGCTAGGTTTTCCTTGGCGTCCTTCTTCCTAGCAAACAATACGTTCTGTCATCTACTCAGCATTTCTCAACACAAGTGACCTGCTTTTCATCTTGATCACTGCAACAGGGTCTGCTCTTACTCTCTTCTCATTCCCCTCAGAACGTCCGAGCTCCTTACTTCATGCCTCCCCGTTTGCTCACTGCCTGCCAGCTAATTGGCCGTCTCTCAAAGCTCAACAGCCTCGGCAGCTCTTTGCGCAAGTTCTCCTCCCGGTCTCAGCATGGATCACTTTCTTTGATCCTTCAGGTCTCAGCCTAAAAGTAAACTCCCCAACATTCTACTTAAAGTAGAATTCTCAGGGCGGGGCGCAGTGGCTCCCACCTGTAATCCCAGCACTTTTGGGGAGGCTGAAGTGGGCAGATCACTTGAGCTCAGGAGTTTGAGACCAGCCCGGCCAATATGGTGAAAATCCATCTCTACTAAAAACACAAAAATTAGCTGGGCATGGTGGTGGGCACCTGTAATCCCAGCTGCTCAGGAGGCTGAGGCAGGAGAATCGCAGAACCTGGGAGGCGGAGTTCGCCATGAGCCGAGATTGTGCCACTGCACTCCACACCCCAGCCTGGATGACAAAGGAGACACGGCAGAGTGACGAGTCAAGGGAGCCAAGAGTGAGAACGTGCAGGAGGGTCCCGTGGCCAACTGTGTCTCATGCTGACTAGGAGGAGTCGGGTAAAGAGGACGGCGAAGTGTTCCTCACTGCAGACCCAGCGCCATTTCAGTGCAGTGCTGGAGGCAGAAACCTCGTTTACGGTATTGGTATACTAATGAGAAAACCTCACTTCCCCTTCAGTGGTCTGGTATAAAACGGCAGCTTTCAACTTATCTTCCCTTTTTTCCTCCCTCCAATTAAGGGGATATGCTCTCTCGTCAGCTTTCAGTGAGTTTGGAGCTGCCACTGTCATCTGGGTGACACCAGGGACGGGCCTCGCTGTCCAGCTGTATCTTCTTTCTCTTCTGCCAGTGAATTCTGCTTCAGCAGCTTCCTCTAGTCCTTGCTCAGATCCCACGACCTACCCTAGAATGGAACATCTGTCTCGCCTGTTCTCCCAGGCTTTTTTTTTTTTATTTAGCACAAAGTTTCCCTTTGTTGCACAGGCTGGAGTACAGTGGCACAGGCTTGGCTCACTGCAACCTCTGCTTCCCGAGTTCAAGCAATTCTCCCGCCTCAACCTCCCGAGTAGCTGGGACTACAGGTGCCTGCAACCACATCCCGCTGATTGGTTTGCATTTTTAGTAGAGGCAGGGTTTCACCCCCAGGCTGCCCAAGCTGGTCTCAAACTCCTGAGCTCAGACAATGTACCCATCCCGGCCTCCCAAAATGCTAGGATTACAGGTGTGAGCTACCGTACCTGGCTGTCTTTTTTTCTTTTCTTTTTTCTTTTTAAACAGTCTTGCTCTGTTGCCCAGGCTGGAGTGCAGTGGTGCGATCTTAGCTCACGGCAACCTCCACTTCTCAGACTGAAGCAGTCCTCCCACCTCAGCCTCCCCAGTAGCTGGGACTATAGGTGTGCACGCCACGCCCATCTCATTTTGTATTTTTAGTAGAGACAGGGTTTCACCCTGTTGGTCATGCTGGTCTCAAATTCCTGGCCTTGAAACTTCCTTTGTAAAATGACGACCGAGACTTTGAAGAGACCGAACTTAACTGAATCCATCTTGCTTCTAACCTCCAAGCTGTCCTTGTTCATTCC
This sequence comes from Saguinus oedipus, assembly GCA_031835075.1. NCBI lineage: Eukaryota > Metazoa > Chordata > Mammalia > Primates > Cebidae > Saguinus > Saguinus oedipus. The sequence goes on along the minus strand of CM063185.1, from coordinate 1,192,300 downwards.
TGGGTGAAGGCTGAACTCACTTGGGGGGAAACTTAGTTTATAGCTTACAGTTTATAGTTTAATACAAAGACAGTAAGAGCCCTTTCCCAAAGCAGACCTCCTCTGGTCTGGGGACTGGACGGCTCTGGTAGGACTAACATTAGTCACAGGATTAGAAATCAGGGTTTGGGAGTCATGCAGCTGGAGGATACAAGACGCTGCCCCACCCTAAACTGCTCCTAAGATCAGAGCTTGGGATATTTTGCAGACCCTGCACTTGGTGGATCAGCTGCACCACCAGATCAATAAACTGGCTCCTCTGATCTGTGGCCCTGACCCAAGAACTGACTCAGCCCAAGAAGACAGCTCTGACTCCCGACGCTTTCATCTCTGACCAATCGGCACTCCTGGCTCACTGCTTCCCTACCCACCAAGCTATCCTAAAAGCTCTGCTGCCCGAATGCTTGGGGAGACTGATTGGAGTGATGATAAAACTCCAGAATCCCTCACAGCCGGCTCTATGAATTAGTTTTTCTCCATTGCAATGCCTCTGTCCTGGTGAATCGGCGCTGTCTGGGAAGCGGGCAAGGGGAACCCCCTGGCAGTTATAGCCTCAAGTGATCCACCGGCCTCAGCCTTCCAGAGTGCTGGGATCACCGCTGTGGGCCGTGGCACGTGGCAGCCTCCCACGTCTTTCAGCCTCAGGAAGCCTCGTGTGGCACGGCTGACTTTCTCACCCCAGGCTTCCACTTGCTCCTCCCTAGGAATATCGCCAACGAAGTAAGAGCAAGTGCCCACAGCTCCAGTAGAGCCACACCCACAATGATGAACACGTCTTCGAAAAGGTAACGCTTTTGTAATGATGGCAGCGACCGGGCCTCTGTTACCCTAGAAGGCTTACCACAGGGAAACGAGGAAATGGACCTAACGCTAGCCTTGGTAGACTTGTTTGTCTCAAGCACGTGATTTCTTACAGAAGTGTCTTGTGCATAAAAGTAATCACTGAATTAATGATGTTTTCCCTAAGGAGTAAAAACCTACAGCTGCCGTCACCATCACTAAATTTGACACTTTAAAGGATTAAAAACAAATTCTAGGCCAGGCGAAGTGGCTACTGCCTGTAATCCCAGCACTTTGGGAGGCCGAGGCAGGCAGATCACCTTAGGTCAGAAGTTTGAGACCAGCCTGGACAGCCTGAGGGTGAAACCCTGTCTCTACTAAAAATACAAAAATTAGTCACGAGTGGTGGTGGGCACCTGTAATCCCAGCTACTTGGGAGGCTGAGGCAGGAGAATTGCTTAAAACCTGGGAAGTAAAGGTTGCAGTCAGCCAAGATTGTGCCACTGCACTCCAGCCTGGGCAACAGAGGAGGGAGACTCCTTCTCAAAAAAAAAAGAAAAAAAAAAAAAATTCTTTTCTTTTTTTTATGGTTGTAAAAAAAAATTTTTTTTTACCAGTTGTCTTTTTTCTTTTCTTTCTTTTCTTTTTTTTCTTTTTTGAGACGGAGTCTCACTCTGTTTGTTGCCCAGGCTGGAGTGCAGTGGTGTGATCTCGGCTCACTGCAACCTCCACCTCCTGGGTTCAAGCGATTCTTCTGCCTCAGCCTCCTGAGTAGCTGGGACTACAGGCGTGTACCACCACACCTGACTAATTTTTGTATTTTTAGTAGAGACGGGGTTTCACCATGTTGGCCAGGCTGATCTCGATCTCCCGACCTTGTGATCCACCCGCCTCGGCCTCCCAAAGTGCTAGGATTACAGGCTTGAGCCACTGTGCCCAACCTGAAATTCTTACATAGAAAGCAGCTCATAGACAGTTTAGAAGAATTAAACTGTGTGCTCGCTTTGGCAACACATAGACTAAAACGGGGGCGATACAGAGAAGTTCAGCATCGTCCCTGCAAAGGGTGACACGAAAATTAGTGAAGGGTTCCAATCTTATTTCAAAAAACTAAACTGTGGTCGCCAGTTATAATGATCCTTCTCATATATGTGCATCAGGGGCTTTCTCAGTAATTGTTTTCCTCATTGGAAGTAAAAATCTCTGTGCAGAGACTGTGTGTGTTACCTCAGGCATTGCATGAATTCATTCATTCATCCAGGGATTCGGGGATTCCTTCCTGCCATGTTCCCAGCTCTGTGTGAGGCTCGGAGTGAACAGAGCGGGGTAAGATACAGCCCCTGGCTGCAAGGATCTCCCTGTTGGGGGGCACGAAGTGAATCACACTGCAGTGGACAGTGGGCAAAGATTTCTTAAACAGACACAGAGCATTGACCGTAAAAAAAGACTGATAAATAGAGCTTAATCAAAATCAGTCATCACGGCTGTAATCCCAGCCCTTTGGGAAGCCGAAATGGGCAGGGTCAGGAGTTTGAGCAGCCTGGCCAACGTGGTGAACCCCGTCTCTACTAAAAATACAAAAATTAGCTGGGCGTGGCAGCACTGCCTGTAATCTCAGCTACGCAGGAGGCTGAGGCAGAAGAATGGCTGGAGCCCGGGAGATGGAGGCTGCAGTGAGCCGAGATCGCACCACTGCACTCCAGCCTGGGCAGCAGAGAGAAACTGTCTCAAAAAAAGAATAAGAAAAAAGAAAAGGTGCTTACTAATCACGAAGATGCAAATTCAAACACAAGGATCTAAAGTAAACACCCACCACAACGCCTACAATTGAAAACGTGTGAGAATGTGCAGAAACCGGACCTGTTACACATGCCTGTGGGCGTGTAAATTAGTAGGAGTACGTTGGGAATCTGTTTGGCAATATCTGCCAAACTTCAACATTCACCTGCCCTATGATGGGAGTCCTACTCCTAGGTACGTCCCTGGAAAAATCAGTGCGTAATTCTTTCGGAGGACGTGTAGAAGAATCTTCAGAGAGGCATTACTTATAAATCTAAGACTCCACTAAGAGTAGAAAAAGTTGGCCGGGCGCAGTGACTCACGCCTGTAATCCCAGCACTTTGGGAGGCCAAGGTGGGCAGATCATGAGGTCAGGAGTTCAAGACCAGCCCGACCAACATGGTGAAACCCCACCTCTACTAAAAATACAAAATTAGCCGGGCATGGTGGTGTGCACATGTAATCTCAGCTACTCGGGAGGCTAGGGTGGGAGAATTGCTTGAACCCAGGAGGTGGACACTGCAGTGAGCTGAGATCACGCCATTGCACTCCAGCCTGGGCAAAAAAGAGCAAAACTGCATCTCAAAAAAAAGTAGAAAAATTGTAACATTCAAGGCAATAATACTCAGCAACAAAAAAAGAATAAATTATATTATGGATGAATCTTGTATAGAGAATATTGGGTGAAGAAAGCCACACAGGAAAATGAGACTGGGCCGGTCACGGTGGCTCATGCCTGTAATCCCAGCACCTTGGGAGGCAGAGGCAGGAGGATCACTGAGCCCAGGAGTTCGAGACCAGCCTGGGCCTCATGGCGAGACCCCATCTCCACAAGAAATAAAACAATTAGCTGGGCTGGTGGGGCTTGCCTGTGGCCCCAGCTACTCAAAGGATGAAGTGCAAGGATCGCTTGAGCCTGAGAGGGTGAGGCTGCAGTGAGCCATGATTGTGCCACTGCACTCCTGCCTGAATGACACAGCAAAACCCTGTTTAAAAAAACAAGGGCGGGGGACTGTAAGGCTCCATTTACGTGAGATTCAAGAACAACTAGAAACTAATCTGATTGTAAGAGCCAAAATGAAAGTTAACACGGGACAAGGGATAAGGATGTCATGTATCTGGATTTGTGTGGTGGTTCACCTAGGTATAGATGTGAAAAGCCATCAGACTTTATCATTAAGGTTTGTGCTCCTTACTGTGTACATGCAATATAATATCTAGATGTTTAAAATGCAATGGGAGCATAGAGAAGGAAGCACCTAACTCGGAGTGAAGAAATCCACCAGCCCAGCTAATTGTTTTATTTCTTGTGGAGATGGGGTCTCGCCATGAGGCCCAGGCTGGTCTCGAACCCCTGGGCTCAGTGATCTCCTGGGCTGACTTCACTGGGAATGTTTGAACTGAATCTTGAATTCAGGAGCTTGTCCATAGAGGGCCACGGATCTCCCACGCAGAGAGAACCACAGAATCTTCAGCAATCTGGTGAGAGTTTGGTATCAGATGCTAGTGGCCTGGGGCTTGAACAGAAGTTAGGGGGCCGAGTGTGGTGGGTCACGCCTGTCATCTCAGCACTTTTGGGAAGCTGAGGCGGGCGGATCACAGGGTTAGGAATTTGAGATCAGCCTGACCAACATGGCAAAACCTAGTCTCTACCAGAAATATGAACATTAGCCAGGCGTGGTGGCGGCGCCTGTGAATCCCAGCTACTCGGGAGGCTTGAGTCCGGGAGCGGAGGTTTCAGTGAGCCGAGATCGCAGCACCGCGCTCCAGCCTGGGTGAGACGGCGAGACCCTGTGTCAAAAAAGAAGTTAGTACAGGAACGCTGCGGAGTTAGCCGAGGGCCAGGTTCGGAGAGAGGAAGGGGGGTGCCTGCCTGCTCGGGGCCGTTCTGCCGAAGAGCCCAGGTTCTGAGGGTGAGGGGTGGCAGACGAGGTCCCGAACAGCTGGGGTGCGGGGCGGCGGAGGGCGTTTCTCACGGGGCAGCCGGTGACTCACCAGGACGGTGCTGCTCATGAGGCCACGCCTCCTGCTTCCTGCCTCGGAATCACATGAAAATGAGCCGAGGCTGGGTCAGCCCGGGCTCTCCAGGCAGAGGATGCGCCGTCGGTGCAGGCCCGTGGGCAGGGGCGTGGGGCGCACACACGCGCGCCTGGGTGACCTGACCGCGGACGGAGCCTCCGGGGCAGAGTCCTGAAGGGGGACCTTCGGGCCCGGCCCTGTCTCACCCCGTCTCCCAGGCCGGAGCCGGGCCCTGCGGCTGCAGCAGTGCAGACCACTCTGAAGAGGCGGCCTTTCTCCGGGGTCTCTCGCATTCTGATTCCTGACTCCAGACGCAGGTAAGCAGAGATGAAACGGCGAGGTGGCGGCCAGGGAACAGCTTCCGCGGGAGGAGCCCGCCCGCAGCTTGGCGTCTGCGCGGCCTCGGGCAGGTCTCACCACCTTCTCCCTGCCTCCGTCTCTCAACCTCTGGCCTCTGCACACACCTAGGACACTTTTCCCGCCTAAGGCCTCATTGCCCAGCAAGGATGAGCACGCGCGGCACTTCCTCCCGGAGCCCGCGTTCTGCTTCTGCCGCCCGGGATTCGGTGTCCGCCTGCGCCCCATGACGCCGTCGCTGGAAGCCTCTGCCTGGTTCCGGTACCAGCGGCGAATCCAACGAGTCTGCAGCAAACTCAATCCTCGCCCTTCTTGGGGGAAAGATTCTGCCGAGGGGCAGAAGTAGGTTTAAGACAGAGCGAGAGACCGAAGCAAGTTTTAGAGCAGAAATAAACGTTTATTAAAAAGTTTTAGGCCGGGCGCGGTGGCTCACGCCTGTAATCCCAGCACTTTGGGAGGCCGAGGCGGGTGGATCACGAGGCCAAGAGATCAAGACCATCCTGGTCAACATGGTGAAACCCCGTCTCTACTAAAAATACAAAAAATTAGCTGGGCATGGTGGCGCGTGCCTGTAATCCCAGCTACTCAGGAGGCTGAGGCAGGAGAATTGCCTGAACCCAGGAGGCGGAGGTTGCGGTGAGCCGAGATCGCGCCATTGCACTCCAACCTGGGTAACAAGAGCGAAACTCCGTCTCAAAAAAAAAAAAAAAAAAAAAGTTTTAGAGCTGCAGCAGGGCGCGGTAGTTCACGCCTGTCATCCCAGCTGGCGAGGCGGGCGGATCACGAGGTCACGAGTTCGAGGCCATCCTGGCGGACGTGGCGAAACCCCGTCTCTACTAAATATGCAAAAATTAGCCGGGCGTAGTGGCGCGTGTAAGCCCAGCTACTCGGGAGCCTGCGGCAGGAGAATCGCTTGAACCCGGGAGGTGGAGGTTGCGTGAGCTGAGATGGTGCCACTGCACTCCAGCCGGGGCAACGAGGCAAGACTGTCTCAAAAAAAGTTTTAGAGCAGGAACGATAGGAAGTAAAGTAGTGCAGTGCCCTTGACTTGGGTTTCATACACTGGCAGGGTTCCGGGGTCTGAGTCCCTCGACTGGCTGTCGGCACGCACGGCGTCTGCCAGCACTTGGGAGGGGCCGCATGCGCAGTGTGTTGACTGAGGTTGTGCGCATGCTCACTCGGGGCGTTTTCCCTCATCAGTGGAGCGTCTCTAGAGGAAGGTCACATGCCAGTTAAACTCCGCCGTTTTGCTTCTCAGTGCACCTGCCTGAGCCCACTCGTCCAGCTCCTGAGCTCTTAGGAAGCTGCTGGTCACCAGGTTCAGGGAATTTCTATCTATTGGGAGACTGTCTCTCCCTGGCACTGGCTGGGACCAATTACTATTTTAGAAAGACAGTGAGTGTGGCTACCGCCTGACCATCACCTGATGGTCATCTGATTTTACTGCGGAGGGGGCCCTCTCCGGCCCTGCCCATGTCTGCTGTAACACTTACCACACTTCATTAGAATTGCTTTTCGGTTAGCCTGACCAACATGGCGAAACCCCGTCACACTGAAAATACTGAAAATTAGCTGGGCGTGGTGGCGCATGCCTGTAATCTCAGCTACTCAGGAGGCTGAGGCCGTAGAATCACTTGAACTCGGGAGGCAGAGGCTACAGTGAGCCGAGACCACGCCATGGCACTCCAGCCTGGGCAACAAGAGCGAAACTTCATCTCAAAAAATGAATTTGCTTTTTGCTTTGGCAGTGTCCCCACTAGACTCTAAGCTCCTCTAGAAAAGGGGTTGCACCTTTTTCATCACTGTATCCCTAGCCCCCAGCAGGTGCCTGTCAGGTAACGATCACTTAATGAGTATCTGACTGAAAAAGAATGAAAGAAGAGGCTTGCTGTGGCCAGGGAGATAAACAGATGTAGAGAATGTGTAGTCTCTTCCTCCGCGTAATTTAACCCATCACTTTTTTTTTTTTTTGACTCACTGTCACCGAGGCTGGAGTGCAGTGGTGCGATCTTGGCTCACTACAACCTCCACCTCCAGGTTCAAGGGATTCTCCTGCCTCAGACTCCCAAGTAGCTGGGATTACAGGCACCTGCCACCACACCTGGCTAATTTTTGTATTTTTAGGAGAGATGGAGTTTCACCATGTTGGCCAGGCTGGTCTCGAACTCCTGACCTCAAGTGATCCACCCGCCTCAGCCTCCTAAAGTGCTGGGATTGCAGGTGTGAGCCGCCATGTCCAACCGATTAGCCAATCATTCTGTTGTTGCCCTGACATGTGGCGGATGATTTGTTCACCTAGGCAGGATCTCAGGACAGAGCAAGGGACTCCGCAACAGCCTGGTTTTAAGGTTTTACCTTCTCATCTTGTTTGTCTCTTCAGATATCAAGTTAGCTGACCTTTTTGCTAACCTCCTGGTTCACATTTTTGGAAGTGTTTCTCTGAATGTTATAATTTCTGGGGGGATAAAGTCAGGAAGAGGAGGCAAAATTCAAAGGAAGCCACAGCACAGAAAGTGCTTTTAGTGTTCGATTGGTGGGCTGCCAGGGTTCTCTGAATTCCACTCATCCTTGCTGTTCATCCTTTTTTTTTTTTGAGACGGAGTTTCGCTCTTGTTACCCAGGCTGGAGTGCAATGGCGCGATCTCGGCTCACCGCAACCTCCGCCTCCTGGGTTCAGACAATTCTCCTGCCTCAGCCTCCCGAGTAGCTGGGATTACAGGCACGCGCCACCACGCCCAGCTAATTTTTTTGTATTTTTAGTAGAGACGGGGTTTCGCCATGTTGACCAGGATGGTCTCGATCTCTTGACCTTGTGATCCACCCGCCTCGGCCTCCCAAAGTGCTGGGATTACAGGCGTGAGCCACCGCGCCCGGCCTGTTCATCCTTTTTAGTTTCCCCTTTAAGACTTTTCTGATAGGAAAATTTACTGTAGAAGAGATTGTCAGGGGAGGCCGGGCGCAGTGGCTCACACCTGTAATCTCAGCACTTTGGGAGGCCTGGGTGGGTGGATCACAAGATCAGGAGATCAAGAACATCTTGGCCAACATGGTGAAACCCTATCTCTACTAAAAATACAAAAAATTAGCCAGGCATGGTGGTTCGTGCCTATAGTCCCAGGTACTCAGGAGGCTGAGGCAGGAGAATCACTTGAACCCAGGAGGTGGAGATTGCAGTGAGCCAAGATCCTGCCATTGCACTCCAGCCTGGGCAACAGAGCAAGACTCCATCTCAAAAAAAAAAAAGAGATTGTCAGGGCTTGATGTTGGTGAAGCGTGTAGCCAGTCCTTTCTCAGAGGCGGTGTGGTTTGAAGGCACTCAATGCATTCCTGCACTAGGGTGCCTCCTGGTCCCATGATCTAGAGCACACACTTGAAAGGCCAAACACACCCATCTCTCCTTGGGTCCCTGTCATTTGGGGGGAATGGGTTAAAGCTGTGACTTGCTAACACCCTGGGTGGTTAATTTGTCTCAACACAGAATTACACACGAAAAACCCTGCACTGCACTGTGGGACCATCTCGGAGGGTGGATGCTGGGACATGTGCTAGCATTGCAGCAGGTGGGCAGGCTATGAGGAGGCCTGTCCCCCACAGGTGCCCTGCTCCCAGGAGGACAGGCTGCTCACTGTGTCTAAGGAGTCCAGAGGGCTGACAGGGGAAGAAACACACCATCCCCCTGATTCCTGACCCTTGGGCACCCAGGGTAAGGGCCACTGTTCTTTCATATCCTATCCCCACCCTCCCAGTGCACCGCTCCCCTCTGCTGAGACCTGAACTCCCTTTCATCTGGGACAAGTTCTCTCATTCAATGTGAGAGCCATGGCTTAGAGGGCTAATACCCAATGGACAGGGTGTGCAGTCAAGGCAGCTCGCCATAACGAAACAGAACAGCAGCAGGAAGTTTCTTGTGGGGAGGGGCAGAGATGAGCACGGGTTGGGATTACAGGAAGCAAAGGTCACGGCGCTGTGGGGCTAGGGTGCGGGAGGGGGGCCAAAGCATACCCCAAACTGAACAGCCTGCTCAGTGTTTTGTCTGGCACCACTTTATTTTTTTATTTTTTATTTTTTGAGACGGAGTTTCACTCTTGTTACCCAGGCTGGAGTGCAATGGCGCGATCTCGGCTCACCGCATCCTCCACCTCCTGGGTTCAGGCAATTCTCCTGCCTCAGCCTCCTGAGTAGCTGGGATTACAGGCACACGCCACCGTGCCCAGCTCATTTTTGTATCTTTAGTAGAGGCGGGGTTTCACCATTTTGACCAGGATGGTCTCGATCTCTTGACCTCGTGATCCACCCGCCTCGGCCTCCCAAAGTGCTGGGATTACAGGCTTGAGCCACCGCGCCCGGCCGGCACCACTTTCTTTACCATAAGCTATAGTCTGGCCAGGCACAGTGGCTCACGCCTGTAACTGCAGCACCTTGGGAGGCCAAGGCAGGCAGATCACTTGAGACCAGGAGTTCAAGACCAGCCTGGCCAACATGGTGAAAATGAATCTCCACTAGAAATACAAAAATTGGGTGCCCAGCCCAATTTTTGTATTTCTAGTCAAGACCAGCCTGACCAAGATGGAGAAACCCTGTCTCTACTAAAAATACAAAACTTAGCCGGGCATGGTGGCACGTGCCGGTAATCCCAGCACTTTGGGAGGTCGAGGCGGGGGATCACGAGGTCAGTATGATGGGATATAAACTATGTATGTGATAGCAGGGTTAGCAGAAAGTGAAACAATTAAATCTTAATCACTGGGGAAGATTGATAAGGAGCAGAGGTTTTTTTCTTATTGTTGTTTTGGGTTTTTTTGAGACGGAGTCTTACTCTGTCGCCCAGGATGGAGTGCCTTGGCATGATCTTAGCTCACTGCAACCTCTGCTTTCCGGGTTCAAGTGATTCTCCTGCCTCAGCCTCCTGAGTAGCTGGGATTACAGGTGCACACCACCACCACGCCCAGCTAATTTTTGTATTTTTAGTAGAGACAGGGTTTCACCATGTTGGCCAGGCTGGTCTCAAACTCCTGACCTCGTGATCCACCTGCTTTGACCTCCCAAAGTGCTGGGATTACAGGTGTGAGCCACTCTGCCCAGTGCCCAGCAAGGAGTAGAGCTTTTAAGTAAGTTCCTTGGCTCTCACTAGTTGAACCCTGGGAGGTGATGGTTTCTGTTGCCCCCACCCATCACATGCTGCTGGGTGAGCAGCAGAGCTGCCATGACTCTGCCTCTCTGTTCCAGGATGCCGTCCTCTCTCTGCACGCTGGCTTGCTCACGGACTTGCTCCCGGATCCTAGGGCTGAGCCTTGGGACTGCAGCCCTGTTCGCTGCTGGGGCCAACATGGCACTCCTCTTTCCTAACTGGGATGTGACCTACCTGTTGAGGGGCCTCGTTGGCAGGCATGCCATGCTGGGAACTGGGCTCTGGGGAGGAGGCCTCATGGTAAGTGCCTGGGATTCCTTGAATGTGAACTCCCAGAGTTCTCCGGGGGCGGAGCAGGAAGGTGGCATGGCAAGTGTTTTGATTCCTTAAAGGAAAAGTTTATTCTAACAAGCTGGTCTTGGGTCTGTAGAGGCTCTAAGAGACAGGACCAGGAAGATTGGGGGGAGGGTTAACATCCACGGTGTTAGATCAGGCTAGTCATCGAAACTTGGGTCCCCGGAGTTCATGTGAGGTGCCCAGCCACTCTATTTCAACAGCTGTGGGCAGCAGCCAGAAACAGTTGGAAAGGAAATTTCCCAATCTCGACATTCTTCTCTCTCCTCCAGGTATTCACTGCAGCTATCCTCATCTCCTTGACGGGCTGGAGATGTGGCTGCTTCAGGAAGAGTGGGCTCTGTCGAAGTGTAAGCACCTGGAATGTCTCCACTTCTCCTACTCGAGAGGCAGAGTGGTAAAGAGGCAACTTTGGTCTTGGGGCTTGAAGTCAGGTCCTGACTGTGACCCTCAATAACGTTAATGTCTTGGGCAAGTTGCTTAATCTTTTCAGTTTCAGGTCTTCATCTGTAGAACCTTTCAACTCAGAGTCCAAACTTACTACGCACTTTTCTCTGATTCCCTCAGCTCCAAACCAGCTTGACATCAGTGGGAAAATGACCCCATGACTCTGCAGAAAAATTTTAGATGTTATTCAGATTTTTAAAATATACATTTTTGGAGGAGGGAGAAAAAAATGTAGAACCCTAAGAAAGAAGCCACTATGGAAGCAGGCTAGAAACCTGCCAACGAAGGAAAAAACAGTTATTTTCCGGAGGGCAGCAGGAGCTCAGGCTGACCACCAAGAGCTCTTGGTGGAGGGACGCAGTGACAGAAGTGGAGTCATTTCAGAGTTCTGCTGCAGCTTCTGTCCCTTTCTCTCCCTTCTTCCCTTCTTTCCTCCTCCTTTCCTTCCTTCCTTCCCTCCCTCCCTTCCTTTTATACTTGATTTGAAAAAGAGAAGAATCAGAGCTGGGAGGCTGGAACTTTTGAAAATGCAGCTTTTCCTTAGAAGAGTCGGAGGTGGGCCTGTGATAATGAATCTGCCTCTTTAACTCAGAGGCTAATGGCTGCGATCTGCACACAGGTTTGTGAGCAGCTCCTCCCAACTTGCTGGGCCAGAGCCAAGTGCCTGAGTTTCCCCTTCTCGGTCCTTTCTCTCCCAGCCCTTCCTGGCTCTACCTAGAAGCCCCTCACTGGCCTCCCCACCTTGGGTTATGCTTGAAGGCGGGTGCCATGGATAGAAATCCCCGTCCCCTCCCCACGACAGGGCGGAATTTAGAGCTGTGCAGATGACCCCGCAGGCTCCCCAGCGGCGGCGACCTGTCCGTCTCAGCTTGCCGTCTCGCACTCCCTCCCAGGTGCTCGCGGGTCTGCTGTCAAGTGGCCTGGCTTTACTTGGAGCCCTGATTTCCTTTGTCACTTCCGGCGTTGCTCTGAAGGATGGTCCTTTTTGCATGTTTGACGTCTCATCCTTCAATCAGACACAAGCTTGGAAATATGGTTACCCATTCAAAGACCTGCATAGTAGGTAAATGGACAGAGGCTTGGATTTGGTCTTTTCAGAGAGAGAGGCAGAGAGGCAAAAAATACCCAGGTGAACTACAAGCTCCTTTGGGTCACACATTCCAGCATCTTGCTTCTCTGATGCTCAGAAAGTGCAAACGCAGCAGTAACGGTCACCCTCAGAGGCCCCGTCCTCCGACCCGGTCAGGGGAGGCCCCACTTTGCTACTGGGGTTGCCTGTTTGGCTTCCTTGTCGCCCAATCTGTGGTCTCCTTATTTTTTGGGATAGGAATTATCTGTACGACCGTTCGCTCTGGAACTCCGCCTGCCTGGAACCCTCTAAAGCTGTTGTCTGGCACGTGGCCTTCTTCTCCGCCCTTCTGTGCGTCAGCCTGCTCCAGCTTCTTCTGATGGCCATTCACATCATCAACAGCTTCCTGGGCCTTTTCTGCAGCGTCTGCGAGAAGTGACAGGCAGTGTCTTCACTTTCCAGCCTGGGCGTTTCCATCACCGCCGCCTTGAGTCCTTCTACAAGGAGTGGGACGAATTATAAACCAACTTCCCCTTTAGGCATCCCTGGAATCACGATGACAAAATTCACTGCATTAGGTCGAATAATAAAAAGCATTTTAAATCATGTTGCAAACTTGCAGGTGATGCATGGCTAGGATAAATAATTAAGCCATTATAAATGTGTAAGAATTTATAGTCCATAAAATGTCCTCCAGCCGTGGTCTCATTTCCGCTCCTTGACAATCTCATAGACTTGGCCATTTGTTACACATAGAGAAGCGGAGGCTGGCAGAAAATAACAGGTTTCTACACAGTGAAGTTAAGACGAGGTCAGCAGCCGGCCCCCGGCTCCCTTTTTGTTGTTTTTGTTGAGACAGGGTCTCACTCTGTCCCTCTGGCTGGAGTACACTGGCACAATCATAGCTTACCGTAACCTAGAACTCATGTGCTCAAGCCATCCTCTCGCCTCAGCCTCTGAGTAGCTGGGACTACAGGCACACACCACGATACCTGGCTGATTTTTGTAGAAGTGCGGTCTCACTACATTGCCCAGTCTGGTTTTGAACTGCTGACCTCAGGTGATTCTCCGGCCTTGGTCTCCACAAATGCTGCATTACAGGCATGAGTCACTGTGCCTGGCCCAGCCTCCATCTTCTAAATTCACGTTCCCCTGTTATTACGAACCTAATAGTGTTTCTTCCAAATCCGTTGGTCGGAGTGATAACCCCCAATGTGACTGTCTTTGGCAATGGCACCTTTTTTTTTCAGACAGTCTCACTCCATTGTCCAGGCTGGAGTGCAGTGGCGAGACCTTGGCTCACTGCAACCTCCACCTCCCAGGTTCAAGCAATTTTCCTGCCTCAGCCTCTTGAGTAGCTGGGATTACAGGTGTGTGCCCCCAAACCTGGCTAATTTTTGTATTTTTAGTAGAGACGGGTTTCACCATGTTGGCCAGGCTGGTCTCGAACTCCTGACTGCAAGTGATCCACCCACCTTGGCCTCCCAAGGTGGTGGGATTACAGGCATTCCATGACGGCACCTTTAAATTAGTAATTAAGGTTAAATGAGATGGTGCAGTGGCTCATGCCTGTGATCTCAGCACTTTGGAAGGCTGATATGGGAAGGTCACTTGTGACCAGGGGTTTGAGCCTAACCTGGGCAACATAGTGAGACCTTATCTCAAAAAGAACAAAAATAAAAATTAGGTGAGGCCAGAAGGTGGGACCCGAGTTAAACAGGACCTGTGTGCTTATAAAGAGGAAGAGAGAACAGAGCGCCGTACGCTGGCTCAAAGAAAAAGGCCCCGTGAGGGCACAGTGAGAAGGCGGCCTTCTGCAAGCCCAGGGGAGAGGCCTCAGGAGACACCAAACCTGCTGGCACCTGGGTCTTGGACTTCTCGCCTCCAGCACTGTGAGGAAATAAAAGCAGCCCAGTTCGTGGTATTCTGTAACGGCGGCCCTGGAAGACGAATGCACCAGTGTTCTCTTCACTAGTGCTCAAGAGAGTTCAACAGCTAGAGCCGGAGGAACACCACCTCCTTCTGACAGTTTGGATGTTTGTCCCGACTCAGATCTCATGTTGAATTGGGAGCCTGGGGGAAGCCGTCTGAATCACGAGGTGGATCCCTCATGCTTGGAGCTGGCTTTGTTAGTGCGTTCCTGTGGGATCTGGGGGAAGCCGTCTGAATCACGAGGTGGATCCCTCACGCTTGGAGCTGGCTTCGATAGTGCGTTCCTGTGAGATCTGGGGGAAGCCGTCTGAATCACGAGGTGGATCCCTCACGCTTGGAGCTGGCTTCGATAGTGCGTTCCTGTGGGATCTGGGGGAAGCCGTCTGAATCACGAGGTGGATCCCTCACGCTTGGAGCTGGCTTTGTTAGTGCGTTGCTGTGGGATCTGGTCATTTAGAAGCGAGTGACACCTCTGGCCTCTCTCTCTCTGTCTCTCCTGCTCCTGCTCTCACCATGTGATTGCCCCTCCCTCTTCACCTGCTGCCCCAGGTAAAACTCTCTGAGGCCTCCCCGGAAGTTGAGTGATGTGGGTGCTATGCTTCCTGTAATGCCTGCAGAACTGTGACCAGTTAAATCTCTTTTCTTTTTTCTTTTTTTTTTTTGAGATGGAGTCTCCCTCTGTCGCCCAGGCTGGAGTGCCATGGTGGTGAGCTTGGCTCACTGCAACTTCCACCTCCCAGGTTCAAGCAATTCTCCTGCCTCAGCCTCCTGAGTAGCTGGGATTATAGGCACCTGCTACCACGCACGGCTAATTTTTTTTTTTTTTTAATAGAGACAGGGTTTCGCCACATTGGCCAGGCTGGCCTTGAACTCCTGGCCTCAAACTCCTGGCCTCAAGCAATCCACCTGTCTTGGACTCCCAAAGTGCTGTGATTACAGGTGTGAGCCACCATGCCCGGCCATCTCTTTTCTTAATAAGTCACCCTGTCTCAGGTATTTCTTTAGAGCAGTGCAAGAATCACCTAACACAGAGTCTCTACAAAAAATTAAAAAATTAGCCAACCATGGTGGTTCGTGCCATTGTCTCAGCTACTTGGCAGGCTGAGGTGGAAGGATCGCTTGAGCCTGGAAGGTTGAGGCTGCAGTGAGCTGTGATCACAGGTAACAGGACACCTTGCCCAAAAACAACCCGTCCAAAACCCAAATAGCATATAATGAGTATCCACCCTATGCCTGGCACTGCCATACTCGCTGCGATCCAAAGGTGCCCAAGACATGGTCCTTGCCCTCGGATGCTACCCTGCCCTTGAGCTCTTGTTTAGGTCGGGAACAAACATCTACCAATGATTCCAGCATCATACACTAAGGGCCATGTTAGAGCTCATGCAGGTGCAACGAGAGCTCAGTGGAACAGCGAATCTCCAGGGAGAGGCCCGGGGGAACTCAAGGAAGGCCTTGCACCTGAGTTGATTCTTTGGTGAGTTGGCCCAGCAGAGAGGGACGGGAGGGCTTCCCCGCAAAGACAGAGAAGGGATCCGCAGGCTAGCGTGATGAACTGTGATGCATACTCAGAGACAGAGAAGGGATCCGCAGGCTAGCGTGATGAACTGTGATGCATACTCAGAGACAGAGAAGGGATCCGCAGGCTAGCGTGATGAACTGTGATGCATACTCAGAGACAGAGAAGGGATCCGCAGGCTAGCGTGATGAACTGTGATGCATACTCAGAGACAGAGAAGGGATCCGCAGGCTAGCGTGATGAACTGTGATGCATACTCAGAGACAGAGAAGGGATCCGCAGGCTAGCGTGATGAACTGTGATGCATACTCAGAGACAGAGAAGGGATCCGCAGGCTAGCGTGATGAACTGTGATGCATACTCAGAGACAGAGAAGGGATCCGCAGGCTAGCGTGATGAACTGTGATGCATACTCAGAGACAGAGAAGGGATCCGCAGGCTAGCGTGATGAACTGTGATGCATACTCAGAGACAGAGAAGGGATCCGCAGGCTAGCGTGATGAACTGTGATGCATACTCAGAGACAGAGAAGGGATCCGCAGGCTAGCGTGATGAACTGTGATGCATACTCAGAGACAGAGAAGGGATCCGCAGGCTAGCGTGATGAACTGTGATGCATACTCAGAGACAGAGAAGGGATCCGCAGGCTAGCGTGATGAACTGTGATGCATACTCAGAGACAGAGAAGGGATCCGCAGGCTAGCGTGATGAACTGTGATGCATACTCAGAGACAGAGAAGGGATCCGCAGGCTAGCGTGATGAACTGTGATGCATACTCAGAGACAGAGAAGGGATCCGCAGGCTAGCGTGATGAACTGTGATGCATACTCAGAGACAGAGAAGGGATCCGCAGGCTAGCGTGATGAACTGTGATGCATACTCAGAGACAGAGAAGGGATCCGCAGGCTAGCGTGATGAACTGTGATGCATACTCAGAGACAGAGAAGGGATCCGCAGGCTAGTGTGATGAACTGTGATGCATACTCAGAGACAGAGAAGGGATCCACAGGCTAGTGTGATGAACTATGATGCCACAGCTGCTTTTTTGTTTGATATGGAGCCTGGCTCTGTTGCCCAGGCTGGAGTGCAGTGCGCAATCTCGGCTCACTGCAACCTCCACCTCCCAGGCTCAAGCGATCTCCTGCCTCAGCCTCCCAAGTAGCTGGGATTACAGGCGCCTGCCACTATGCCTGGCTGACTTTTTGTATTTTTAGTAGAGTTGGGGTTTTACCACGTTGGCCAGGCTGGTCTCCTGACCTCAAGTGATCCGCCCCCTTGGCCTCCAAAACTGGTGGGATTACAGGCATGAGCCTGGGTGCCCGGCCTCACAGCTGCTTCTCACACAGCACCTGGAGGCAGAGCCTCCTCCTCTCCCACGTTGGGGTTTTCAGTCAGGTCTGGTCCTGGGTGGCGAGAAGAGCCAGAGTGGAATTAGGAGATGCTGGTGGAAGAGTCTGGTCTGACGGCAGGAAGAGGAGAGGCAGCAGCAGCCTGGGAAGAACCTGGCAAGAAGAGTGCTGGGCAAGCCCTAGAAATGAGTGAGACAAGGGGCCGGGCACATGGCTCCGCCTGTAGTCCCAGCAATGTGGGAGGCCGAGGCGGGTGGATCACGAGGTCAAGAGGTCGAGACCATCCTGGTCAACATGGTGAAACCCCATCTCTACTAAAAATACAAAAAATTAGCCAGGCGGGTGGCTCAGCCTGTAATCCCAGCACTGTGGGAGGCTGAGGCGGGTGGATCACGAGGTGAAGTGATCGACACCATGCTGGTCAACATGGTGAAACCCCGTCTCTACTAAAATACAAAAAATTATCTGGGCACGGTGGTGCGTGCTTGTAATCCCAGCTACTCAGGAGGCTGAGGCAGGAGAATTGCCTGAACCCAGGAGGCGGAGGGTGCGGTGAGCCGAGATCACGCCATTGCACTCCAGCCTGGGCAACAAGAGCGAAACTCCGTCTCAAAAAAAAAAAAGAAATGAGTGAGACAAGCCCAGCTTCTTAGCAGTGGCTCGCACCTGTAATCCCAGCACTTTGGGAGGCCAAGGTGAATCACCAGAGGTCAGGAGTTCGAGACCAGCCTGGCCAACATGGTGAAATTCAATCTTTACAAAAAATATAAAAACTAGCCAGGCATGGTGGTACATGCCTGTAACCACAGCTATTTGGGAGGCTGAAGCAGGAGGATCACTTGAACCTGGGAAGTGGAGGTTGCAGTGAGCTGAGATCACACCACTGCACTCCAGCCTCGGTGACAGAGGGAGCCGAGGTCGCACCACTGCACTCCAGCCTGGGTGACAAAGGGAGATTCCGTCTTGGGGAAAATACCAACCAACCAACCAAACACACCCAGAAACAAGAAGCAGCCAGGCTCTGCTGGAAGGGAATGTGGGGCCCCAGTGCTGCTCTCTCCCGTCCTCGGGCCCCGAGATCCCAGCTTGAGTCCAGCACTATTCCACGGCAGTGAGTATCGAGTTCAGCACTATTCCACGTCAGTGAGGATTGAGTCCAGCACTATTCCACGGCAGTGAGTATCGAGTCCAGCACTATTCCACGGCAGTGAGGATCAAGTCCAGCACAATTCACGTCAGTGAGGATCGAGTCCAGCACTATTCCACATCAGTGAGTATCAAGTCCAGCACTATTCCACGGCAGTGAGGATCGAGTCCAGCACAATTCACGTCAGTGAGGATTGAGTCCAGCACTATTCCACATCAGTGAGTATCGAGTCCAGCACTATTCCATGTCAGTGAGGATTGAGTCCAGCACTATTCCATGTCGGTGAGGATCGAGTCCAGCACTATTCCACGGCGGTGAGGACTCAGTCCAGCACTATTCCACGTCGGTGAGGATCGAGTCCAGCACTATTCCACGTCGGTGAGGACTGAGTCCAGCACTATTCCATGTCGGAGAGGACTGATTCCAGCACTATTCCATGGCGGTGAGGACTGAGCCCAGCACTATTCCACGGCGGTGAGGATCGAGCCCAGCACTATTCCACGTCAGTGAGGATTGAGTCCAGCACTATTCCACGTCGGTGAGGACTGAGTCCAGCACTATTCCACGTCGGTGAGGACTGAGTCCAGCACTATTCCACGTCGGTGAGGACTGAGCCCAGCACTATTCCACGTCGGTGAGGACTGAGTCCAGCACTATTCCACGGCGGTGAGGACTGAGCCCAGCACTATTCCACGGCGGTGAGGACTCAGTCCAGCACTATTCCACGTCAGTGAGGATTGAGTCCAGCACTATTCCACGGCGGTGAGGATTGAGTCCAGCACTATTCCACGTTGGTGAGGATCGAGTCCAGCACTATTCCACGGCAGTGAGGATCGATTCCAGCACAATTCATGTCAGTGAGGATCGAGTCCAGCACTATTCCACATCAGTGAGTATCGAGTCCAGCACTATTCCACGTCAGTGAGGATCGATTCCAGCACAATTCACGTCAGTGAGGATCGAGTCCAGCACTATTCCACATCAGTGAGTATCGAGTCCAGCACTATTCCACATCAGTGAGGATCGAGTCCAGCACTATTCCACGTCAGTGAGGATCGAGTCCAGCACTATTCCACGGCGGTGAGGACTCAGTCCAGCACTATTCCACATCAGTGAGGATTGAGTCCAGCACTATTCCACGGCGGTGAGGATTAAGTCCAGCACTATTCCACGTCGGTGAGGACTGAGTCCAGCACTATTCCATGTCGGTGAGGACTGATTCCAGCACTATTCCACAGCGGTGAGGACTGAGCCCAGCACTATTCCACGTCGGTGAGGATCGAGTCCAGCACTATTCCATGTCAGTGAGGATTGAGTCCAGCACTATTCCACGTCGGTGAGGACTGAGTCCAGCACTATTCCACGGCGGTGAGGATCGAGTCCAGCACTATTCCACGTCAGTGAGGACTGAGTCCAGCACTATTCCACGGCGGTGAGGACTCAGTCCAGCACTATTCCACGGCGGTGAGGATCGAGCCCAGCACTATTCCACGTCGGTGAGGACCGAGCCCAGCACTATTCCACGTCGGTGAGGACCGAGCCCAGCACTAATCCACGTCGGTGAGGACCGAGCCCAGCACTAATCCACGTCAGTGAGGACCGAGCCCAGCACTATTCCACGGCGGTGAGGACCGAGCCCAGCACTATTCCACGGCGGTGAGGACCGAGTCCAGCACTATTCCACGTCGGTGAGGATCGAGTCCAGCACTATTCCACGGCGGTGAGGATCGAGTCCAGCACTATTCCACGGCGGTGAGGATCGAGTCCAGCACTAATCCACGTCGGTGAGGATCGAGTCCAGCACTATTCCACGGCGGTGAGGATCGAGTCCAGCACTATTCCACGGCGGTGAGGATCGAGTCCAGCACTATTCCACGTCAGTGAGGATCGAGTCCAGCACTGTTCCACGTCGGTGAGGATCGAGTCCAGCACTATTCCACGGCGGTGAGGATCAAGTCCAGCACTGTTCCACGTCGGTGAGGATTGAGTCCAGCACTATTCCACGTCGGTGAGGACTGAGTCCAGCACTATTCCACGTCAGTGAGGAGCTGCTGAATGAAGCATTGGAGGCCTCCGGAACACAGGGTCCCTCTCCCTCCTGGGCTCAGAGGCACAGTTCTGTCATGTGACAGTCCAACCAGCAGACCTCGCAGGAGGCAGGTCCCTTCAAACACCACCTCACCTTTCCTCTCCAGGGGTGCTGGCCTAATGCGCCTGCTGAGGTGGGGAGCGCAGACAGAGAGGCCTATGGGAGACACAGCCTCTTGGGCAGGAAGGGAATCACCAAGTCTAGACAGCACATCACACTCGGCATACAGCATCCGAGCAGCTCACCCGCGCTTCTCCCATTTCCCTGTTGGCTGGTTTAGTTTCAGAGTCATGGCTAAGGTATACATGATACGGACAAGTTTCTCTTGCTGGGGAAAGGTGCTGGCACCTCCACACAACTAATAGAGAACATAAAGATAATTTGTGGCCAGGCGTGGTGGCTCACGCCTGTCAGCCCAGTACTTTCGGAGGCCGAGGCAGGCGGATCACGAGGTCAGGAGCTCAAGATCATCCTGGCTAACACGGTGAAACACTGTCTCTACTAAAAATACAAAAAATTAGCCAGGTGTGGTGGCACATGCCTGCAGTCCCAGCTACTCCAGAGGCTGAGGCAGGAGAATGGCTTGAACCTGGGAGGCGGAGGTTGCAGTGAGACGAGATCACGCCACTGCACTCCGGCCTGTGCGACAGAGCGAGACTCTTATCTCAGAAAAAAAAAGATAATTTTTGTCTAATTTTGGGTTAGGCATGTGCATACAAGTGCCTGCACACTCACACACATCATCTCTGCAAGCCCCATCCTGGCTCAGCCCTATTCTGATGGGGCAAGGTCAGTCCTTGGCACTAAGACAATTCAGTGGTTAGCTGACTTTCTCGCCTCCATTCTTTCAGGAACTGCATAGTTATGTCACATAACCTGACAGGGATTCAAAGCACAGTATCTCAGCTGGGTGTGGTGGCTCATGCCTGTAATCCTAGTATTTTGGAAGGCTGAGATGGGATAATCGCTTGAGCCCACGAGTTCAATACCAGGCTGGGCAGCATGGTGAGATCCTGTCTTGTCTCTACAAAAATTAAAAGGATTAGCGAGTCGTGGTGGTGGTCGCCTGTAATCCCAGCTACTCCAGAGGCTGAGGTGGGAGGACTTCATGGGTCCAAGAGGTCGAAGCTGCAGTGAGCGGTGAGCGTGCACTACACTCCAGTCTGAGTAATAGAGCAAGGCCCTGTCTCAAGTTAAAAAAAAACAAAGGAATCCCTGCCACTTCAGCCTCCCCATAAACCGGATTACAGACACCAGCGACCGCGTCTGGCCTTAGTTTCTGAGGCTAGCAGAGGCCACGACACAACAGTCTTTAAAACTGGACCAGGCACTGCTGCTTATAAGCAGGGAATGCGGCCAGGCGGGAGGCTCGCTCTTGTGATCTCAGCACTTTGGGAGGCCAAGGCGGGCGGATCACCTGAGTCAGGAGTTCCAGACCAGCCTGGCCAACATGGTGAAACCCCGTCTCTACTAAAAAAAATACAAAAATTAGCCGGGCGTGGTGGTGCATGCCTGTGGTCCCAGCTACTCAGGAGGCTGAGGCGGGAGAATCGCTTGAACCCGGGAGGCGGAGGTTTCGGTGAGCTGAGATCGCGCCACTGCACTCCAGCCTGGGTGACAATGTGAGACTCCGTCTAAAAAAAAATTACAAATATATATAAAAAGAGCAGGGAATGCACGCTGTCTCCCTCCTTCATTCTTTTCTTTCCTTTTTTTGGCGGGGGGTATAGAGCCTTGCTCTGTCGCCAGGCTGGAGTGCAATGGCCCAATCTCAGTTCACCGCAACCTCCGCCTCCTGGGTTCAAGCGATTCTCCCGCCTCAGCCTCCTGAGTAGCTGGGATTACAGGCGCGCACCGCCACGCCCAGCTAGTTTTTGTATTTTTAGTAGAGACGGGATTTCACCATGTTGGCCAGGCTGGTCTCGAACTCCTGATCAGGTGATCCGCCCGCCTCGGCCTCCCAACGTGCTGGGATTACAGGCGTGAACCCCGCGGCCGTCCGCCGCAATCGCTTTTGCACCGACTTTACACCTCAAGTCCGCGAGCCTCAGGCCCGCGTCTGTTTCCTCCGACTGCGGCGCGGCTGACGGGCGGGGACGGTGGGACGCGCGGTCTGAACGGCGGAGACGCGCCCACCGCGGCGGTGGACCCTGACGCGGCCCCTTCCCGCCCGGCAGGCGGTGCGCAGGCGCGGCCCCTTCCCGCCCGGCAGGCGGTGCGCAGGCGCGGCCCCTTCCCGCCCGGCAGGCGGTGCGCAGGCGCGGCCCCTTCCCGCCCGGCAGGCGGTGCGCAGGCGCGGCCCCTTCCCGCCCGGCAGGCGGTGCGCAGGCGCGGCGCCGGGAGCTAGCGGGCGTCAGCGAGGCGGGAGGCGGGAGGCGGCCAGTTGCCCTGGAGACGCTTTGCCAGCTGCCCGCCGCCGCCGCCGCCACTCGCCGGGCCTTCGCCGCGAGCCGCGCCCGCACCGAGAAGC
Source organism: Saguinus oedipus (assembly GCA_031835075.1). Lineage (NCBI taxonomy): Eukaryota > Metazoa > Chordata > Mammalia > Primates > Cebidae > Saguinus > Saguinus oedipus. The sequence continues at coordinate 1,169,821 of CM063185.1, read as the reverse complement.
CCGGCCATGGCCGCGCCTGCCGCGGTGTCCTCGGTGGGCGACGTGGTGTCTGAGGCTGAGAAGAGCTCAGCGGAGCCCGAGAACACCTATATTCTGCGGCCTGTTTTCCAGCAGAGGCGGGTAGAGGACGGGCTGTGGCGGGGCGACCCGGAGCGCGCGGGCCCGACGGGCGGAAGGAGTTCGGTGGCCGCCGGTGGGAGGCGGGAGGCCCCTCCGGCTGCAGGGGGCGCAGGGGACCCCGCGGACCCCGCCCGCGGCCTCGGTGTTTGGGCGCGGAGCGCGCCGGGAGTGCGTCAGGCTGGCGCCGCAGGAACGGCGGGTTCTGGGAAACCCCGCGGTGCGTCCCGGCTGAGGAGACGGGCAGGACAGAGGGGCAGGAAGCCAGCCGTTCCGCGGGGCTGTGCGCGCGTGTGCCGGGATGTGCCCACGCCCCACGGGAGCTGCGTGTGCACGGCCCACTCAGGCGGGGTCCGGAGGCCGTGAGACGGGAGACCTGGCCGGGATTAAGGCTCACAGGCTAGTGCAGCGGGGTCTGTAAGATCGCTAGGTTCTCCACACAGACACACACCACACACGCACCACACATACCACGAACACACACCACACACATACACATACAATGCATATACCATGGTCACACTCCACACACAATACACACACACCACGGACACACCACACACGCAACACACATACCACGAACACACACCACACACATACACATACAATGCATATACCGTGGACACACTCCACACACAATACACACACACCATGAACACACACCACACACATACCACAGACACACATCACACAGTACACACACCACACACATACACATACAATGCATATACCATGGACACACTCCACACACAATACACACACACCACGGACACACGCCACACACAATACACACATACCACGGACACACACCACACATACAATGCATATACCATGGACACACACCACACACATACCACGGACACACCACACACAATACACATATACCACGGACACACCACACACACAATACACACATACCACGGACACACACCACACACGCACCACACATACCACGGACACACACCACAGACACACACCACACATACACATACAATGCATATACCATGGACACACACCACACACAATACACACACACCATGAACACACACCACACAGTACACACACCACACACATACACATACAATGCATATACCATGGACACACTCCACACACCACGGACACACACCACACACGCAACACACATACCACAGACACACCACACACATACACATACAATGCATATACCATGGACACACTCCGGACACACCACACATGCAACACACATACCACAGACACACACCACACACATACACATACAATGCATATACCATGGACACACTCCACACACAATACACACACACCATGAACACATACCACACACATACCACAGACACACACCACACAGTACACACACCACACACATACACATACAATGCATATACCATGGACACACACCACACACATACACATACAATGCATAGACCATGGACACACCACACACACAATACACATATACCACAGACACGCAGCACACATACCACGGACACACCACACACACACCACACACATACACATACAATGCATAGACCATGGACACACACCACACACATACCACGGACACACCACACACAATACGCATATACCATGGACACACCACACACAATACACACATACCACGGACACACACCACACACGCAACACCACAGACACACACCACACCCACAATACACATACCACGGACACACACCACACACAATACACACATACCACAGACACCACACACACACCACACATACACATACAATGCATATACCATGGACACACACCACACACAATACACATATACCACGGACACACCACACACAATACACACATACCACGGACACACGCAACACATACCACAGACACACCACACACACAATACACACATACCACAGACACACACCACACACAATACACACATACCATGGACACACACCACACACAATACACACATACCACGGACACACACCACACACAATACACACATACTACAGACACACCACACATACACATACCACGGACACACCACACACATACACATACAATGCATATACCATGGACACACCACACACATACAATACACATACCACGGACACACCACACACACAATACACATATACCACAGACACACACCACACACGCAATACATACCACACACCACACACATACACATACAATGCATATACCACGGACACACACCACACACAATACACACATACCACGGACACACACCACACACAGTACACACACCACACACACATATACACATACAATGCATATACCATGGAAACACACCACACATACACACTACACATACCACAGACAACCACATGCACAATACACACACCACACAATACACATACCACGGACACACACCACACACACATATACAATGCATATACCAAGGACACACACCACATGCACATACCACGGACACACCACACACATACCACAAACACATCACACATACACATACACATACAATGCATATACCATGGACACACCACACATACACACAATACGCATACCACGGACACAGAACACACAATACACATACCACAAACATCACACATACACATACCACACACATGCATATACCATGGACACACCACACACTCATACACACAATACACATACCACAAACACATCACACAATACATATACCACACACACATATACACATACAATGCATATACCATGGCCACACACACACACATACACACAATACACATACCACGGACACATCACACACAAACCACACACATATACACATACAATACATATACCATGGACACCACACACACATAAACACAATACACATACCACAGAGACACATCACACACACATACCACGGACACACCACATATGCACAGTACACACACACACACACACACACATACATTACATATACACACCATATACCACACAATACACCATGCACACACACCACACAATATATAAGCACAGACACACATACACACCACACATACACATACGTACACGTACACAATACACATAACCACGGACACACAACACATACACACACCACACACATACACATAAACAATACACATACCATGTGCACACACCACACACAATACACATATACAGATACACACCACACACATACACAATACACATACCATGCACACACAACACACACAATACACATTCACACATTACACGCACACCACATACATACCACACACAATGCAGATACACATTACACACACACCACACATACAATACCCATACCACGCACACACAACATACACAATACATATACGTAGACATACACATTACACACACCATGCACACACATACACACCACACATGCTTTACACACACACACCCCACACATACCACACAGTACACACCACATACACATTACACACACCACACATATACACACACACCACACATAATACACGCCACACATATACACCACACACGACACATAAACACTACAAATACACAATACATACACCACACACATATACACTCATCCCCCACCACACGCTCACATCACATACACACACGCAGATTTTTTTTTTTTTTTTGAGACGGAGTTTCGCTCTTGTTATCCAGGCTGGAGTGCAATGGCATGATCTCGGCTCACTGCAACCTCCATCTCCTGGGTTCAGGCAATTCTCCTGCCTCAGCCTCCTGAGTAGCTGGGATTACAGGCATGCGCCACCATGCCCAGCTAATTTTTTGTATTTTTAGTAGAGACGGGGTTTCACCATGTTGACCAAGATGGTCTCGATCTCTTGACCTCGTGATCCACCCGCCTCGGCCTCCCAAAGTGCTGGGATTACAGGCTTGAGCCACCGTGCCCGGCTACACACACAGATTTTTAAAAATGTCCCAGTCTCCTCTGCTGTTTGAAACCGGATTGCTGAATCTGATGCTTGGCAAATATTGGAAGACAGGAATTTTGACCATAATATGATGCAAATTTCTTTTCCTTTATTTACTTTTATTCTCTTGGTAACCCACAGAAAAAGTGATACAAATTTCATACAGGATTTTTCCCTTGGGTAGAATGAACAGAGAAAAAGATATGCTCAGTTATTTGGTAAAAGGTTCTTGAATGCCCAGAATGCTATACAGCCATATTTTTATTTTATTTTGTGAAAGAGTGCAGAACAAGATTAACCACCAATATATATTTGTGTGTGGGGCAGAGGGAGAGATCAGAGGCTCATCACTGGATGTATTGCGTCGCCTAATAAACATCCGGATGGAGTTTGTGTTGGAATATGTGTTGAAGTTCACTACAGGTCCAGGCTGAACATATAAATGTGGCATATGATTTGTCTTAATTTAAATTTATATTTTATACAAGTATGAAAAAGAAGGATTACATGGTACTAATGACAAAAAGATGAGAGAAGTTGAGATACGAAGATAAGTTGGGGTTTTGGAGTCACCAACTAGATGTTCACAAATTGCTCCATTCAGGTTCAGGCCCTCTGTGGTTAAAGACTGCATCCATACTGTGCTCAAGCAGGAACTGGCAAACGCTGAATATGCTCCAGAAGAGATGCCGCAGCTCACAAAACATTTATCAGAAAACATTAAAGATAAATTAAAAGGTAATCTGGTGATAACTGGAAATGACTTATTCTCTTCAAACACTTGGTATGACCCATTTGCCCCTTCTCCATCTTTAAACAAAGAACACTGGGGCCAGGGATGGTGGCTCATGCCTGTAATCCCAACACTTTGGGAAGCCAAGGCAGGAAGATTGCTTGTGCTCAGGAGTTCATTACCAGGCTGGGCAACATGGTGAGATCTCATCTCTATTAAAAAGCAAAATACAATTAAACATCTCTATTAAAAAATAAAAAAATAGAACATAACTGTGGATTCTATTAAAGACAATTTTTTACTCAGTTTCTTGTCTTCTCTAATTATTTGGTGACTTTTGTTGTTGTTGAGATGGAGTCTCCCTCTGTCACCAGGCTGGAGTGCAGTGGCAGGATTTCGGCTTACTACAACCTCCGCCTCCCGGGTTCAAGCGATTATTCTGCCTCCCCAGTAGTTGGGACTACAGGTGCACACCACCACACTCAGCTAATTTTTGTATTTTTAGTAAAGATAGGGGTTTCACCATGTTGGCCAGTATGGTCTTGATCTCTTGACCTTGTGATTTGGGAGGCTCAACTTGGCTTCCCAAAGTGCTGGAATTACAGGCATGAGCCACCGCGCCTAGCCTGGTGACTTACTCATGAATTTTTGCAAATGGTGGGAAAGAGTAGAGATGGAAAATAAAACATTGTAGGGAACCACTGTCCAAAAAAATCTTAGTGTTTAGAAAGGCCAGGAAGTACAGGGGCACCTGTTCCCCATATTTCTTGGTTCTTTCTTCCCCCATGCTATAGATTCCTTAGCCTGGCATTTAGTACCCTGCGTCCTTCTCCCTAATTCTTAACTATTTCGCTTGCTTAGCCCTCCCCTCCTGCCAAATTCTGCATCTGTAGAGCATACTTTGTGCTTTTCCTACCTTGTTCTGTTTGTCTGCCTCTCTTTTTTTTGGTTGTTTTGTTTTGTTCTTGAAATAGGGTCTTGCCCTTTTGCCCAGGCTGGAGTGCAGTGGCATGAACATGGCTTACTGCAGCCGTGACCTCCTTGCTCAAGCTATCTTCCCACCTCAGAGTCCCAAGTAGCTGGGGCTACAGACTTGTGCCACCATGCTTCGCTGAATTTTTTAATTTTTATAATCTTTTCTAGAGATGGGGTCTTGCCATGTTGCCCTGGCTGATCTTGAGCTCCTAGCCTCAAATGATCCTCCCACCTAGGCCTCCCAAAGTGCTGGGATTACAGGTGTGAGCCACTGTACCTGGCCTCTCTCTTTTGTTAATAATGTTATACCATCTGAAAAGTGAAAAGTTTTTTTTTTTGGAGACAGTCTTGCTCTGTTACCTAGCTGGAGTGCAATGGTGTAATCTCAGCTCACTGCAACCTCCTCCTTCTGGGCTCAAATGATCCTCCCACTTCAGCCTCCCAAGCAGCTGGAATTACAAGAGTGTACCACCACACATGGCTAATTTTTTATTTTTAGTAGAGACAGGATTTTACCACAATGGCCAGGCTGGTCTTGAACTCCTGGCCCTCGAGATTTTCATGCCTTAGCTTCCCAGAGTGCTGGGATTGTAGGCATGAGCCACCATGTGTTTCTATCTGCTCTTTTTAGAAGACACCATTTTTTGAAGGGAAGGAATATCTTTGTAAAAGTGATACATACTCATTGTAGTGAATCTAGGCAATACAAAAAGTATCCACAAAATTTTTAAATATTAAAGGTGGGCAGGCATGGTGGCTCACACCTCTAATCCCAGCACTTTGGGAGGCCAAGGTGAGTGGATCACCTGAGGTTAGGAGTTCAAGACCAGCCTGGCCAACATGGTGAAACCCGTCTCTACTAAAAATACAAAAAACTAGTTGGGCGTGGCAACGGGCACCTGTAATCCCAGCTACTCAGGAAGCTGAGGCAGAAGAATCGCTTGAACCCAGGAGGTGGAGGTTGCAGTGAGCTGTGGTTGTGCCATTGCACTCCAGCCTGAGCAATGAGAGCAAAACTCCGTCTCGAAATATAATTAACCAAAGGTAGTTACTATTCAATATTTGTGTTTATTCTTTTTTCTGAATTTGTTTTAATTTTTACAAATTAAAAAACATAGAAAAGTACAAAGAAGAAAATAGCAAACCTGTGTATTTCCATCACCCAGAATTAACTGTTGTTAGTATATTAGCATTTTTGGTTTTGGGCTTTTTAATGAAGATACATTGTTAAGATTTTTGTAAGAAACGGTACACATTCATTATAAAAAATTTAAATACTGCAGAAAAATGAGAAAAATCACCTGAATGCCACCACCAATAAACAGTCGTTAATATTGGCTGGGCACAGAGGCTCATGCCTATAACTCCAGCACTTTTGGAGGCCAAAGCGAGCAGATCTGTTGAGCCCAGGAGTTTGAGATCATCCTGGCCAACATGGCAAAACCCTGTCTCTTACAAAAAAAACCCAAAAATTAGTTGGGCTGGTGGTGTGCACCTGTAGTCCCAGCTACTTGGGAGGCTGAGATGGGAGGATCATCACCTGAGCCCAGGGTGTGGAGACTGCAGTGAGCCAAGATCGTGCCACCGTGCTCCAACCTGGGCGACAGAGTGACACCCTGTCTAAAAAAAAAAAAAACAACACATAAATATTAGGTCAACATTACAGCAGACTTCTTTTCTGTGTATCTATACAGACAAATTACAATGGGATACTGTAGACGTATTTCCCATAGTCATGTAGTCATTCTGTAAGTGGATCCGTTGGGTTCTGTTGAGCTCTTTAACCATGCCGTTTTCATTGTTGAGTTGTTTTCTTTTTTTGAGACAGGGTCTTTCTCTGTCACCCAGGCTGGAGTGCAGTGGTGGGATTTCAGATCACTGCAGCCTCTACCTCCTGGGCTCAAGCAATTCTCCTGCCTCAGCCCCCCAAGTAGCTGGGATGAGTTCTTAATTTCAACTCTTAGATAATGAAATTTGGTTGTAAGATGTTTTCAGAAAGGACTTAGAAATGCTGTGGGTTCTTTGTGTTTGAGAATGCCTGCCTTATGCCTTTAAAGTAGAATATATTATGGGCTGGGCACAGTGCCTCACACCTGTAATTCTAGCACTTTGGGAGGTGGAGGCTGGTGGATTACCTGAGGTCAGGAGTTTCAGACCAGCGTGGCCAACATGATGAAACCCTGTCTCTACTAAAAATACAAAAATTAGCCGGGCATGGGGGCACATGCTTGTAATCCCAGCTGCTTGGGAGGCTGAGGCAGGAGAATCACTTGAACCCAGGGGGACTGCACTGAACCAAGATGGTGTCACTGCACTCCAGCCTGGGTGACAGAGTGAGACTCCATCCCCCATCTCTCCCCCCAAAAAAGTAGAATATACTTTTGATAAATGTAATACTTTTGAGGTAATAATTTGTTTTCTTGACTCTTGTGCTTCATTGTCTTCTGACATTCAGTGGTAACTTGTTTGCAAGAAATCTGAGGCCAGCTTGATCTCTGCTTAAGGAATTCTCGCCTTTGGCTGGGCACGGTGGCTTGTGCCTGTAATCCTGGCACTTTGGGAGGCCAAGGCGGGTGGATCACCTGAGGTCAGGGGTTTGAGATCAGCTTGGCCAACATGGCAAAAACCCATCTCTACTAAAAATACAAAAATTAGGCATGTGGTGGTGTGTGCTTGAAATCCCAGCTACTAGCAGGACTGAGGCAGGAGGATCACTTGAGCGCAGAGGAGGTTGCAGTGAGCCGAGAGCGTGCCACCGCACTCCAGCCTGGGCAACAGAGCGAGACTCCATCTCAAAAAAAAATTAGCCCAGTGTGGTGGTGTTTGACTGTAGTCCCAGCTACTAGGGAGGCTGAGACAGAAGAATTGCTTGAACTCAGGAGGTGGAGGTTGCAGTGAGCCAAGATAGTGCCACTGCACTCCAGCCTAGGCGACAGAGCAAGACTCTCCAAAAAAAAAAAAAAGAATTCTCACCTTCACTTTTATGGTCAGTAGCTTTTCTAAAGATTCTCACTTGCCAATGAGCATTTCATTTATTTACTTATTTTGGGGGGACGGAGTTTTGCTCTTGTTGCCCAGGCTGGAGTACAGTGGCCGGATCTCAGCTCACCGCAACCTTTGCCTCCTGTGTTCAAGCAGTTTTCCTGTCTCAGTGTCCCAAGTAGCTGGGATTACAGGCATGAGTCACATCGCCTGGCTAATTTTGTATTTTTAGTAGTAGAGATAGGATTTCTCCACGTTGGTCAGGCTGCTCTCCAGCTCGTGACTTCAGGTGATCCGCCTGCCTCGGCCTCCCAAAGGGCTGGGATTACAGGAGTGAGCCACCACACCTGGCCCCCATGTGCGTTTTATAGCTTTCAATCTGCAGGCTTTATTCTTTCCATATGAAGGAAATTTCCTTATGTCTCTGAATATATTTCCTATTCCATTTCATACTTTCTCTTCTTCAGGACTCCAAATATTGTTATGTTGAGCCATCTTTGTCTTCTATATTTATTAGTTTTTCTCTGCCATAATGTTTTTTTCTCTTCAGACAGGGTCTCATTCTGTCGCCCAGGCTGGAATGCAGTGGCACCATCTTGGCTCACTGCAGCCTCAAGCAGTCCTCCCACCTCCCCACCTCCCAAGTAGCTGGGACTGCAGCACCTGCCACCACACATGGTTAATTTTTGTATTTTTTGTAGAGACAGGGTTTTGTCATGTTGCCCAGGCTACTTTGTTTTTTACTGACATTTACTTGTGATTTTCTTAAACCAGTAATTTAGTTTTTCATTTGTGTCTTTTCTTTTGCCATTTTGAAAAGATACTAGTTATGGAATGATATTTTCTGGGTATTCAGTTTGTTCCCTAGGGCTGTGGTTGGTCTTTCATCTCTTTCTGTTGCCATGGTGGAGCACGCCTGTAATCCCAGCACTTGGGGAGGCCGAGGTGGGTGGATTGCCTGAGCTCAGGAGTTCAAGACCACCCTGGGCAACATGGTGAAACCTTAAATACAAAAAATCAGCTGGGTGTAGTGGCGTGCGCCTGCAGTCCCAGCTACTCAGGAGGCTGAGGCAGGAGAATTACTTGAACCCAGGAGGCAAAGGTTGCGGTGAGCCAAGATTGTGTCAGTGCACTCCAGCCTGGGGCAACAGAGAGAGACCCTGTCTCAAAAAAACAAAAACAAAACAACAACAACAAAACGGTGGCTCATGCCTGTAATCCCAACACTTTGGGAGGCCGAGATGGGTGGGTCACTTGAGGTCAAGACCAGCCTGAGCAACATGGTGAAACCTTGTCTCTACTAAAATACAAAAATTAGCCAGGCATAGTGGTACATGCCTGTAATCCCAGCTACTCAGGAGGCTGAGGTGGGTGAATCGCTTGAACTGGGGAGATGGCAGTTGCAGTGAGCTGATGTACTCTGCACTCCAGTGCAGAGTCCAGTCATGCCTCTGCACTCCAGTCTGGGAACAGATCGAGACTCTCTCTCAAAAAACAAAACAAATAATAACCTGATTGAGTTCTTTTTTTGAGTTTGTAAGCTTACGATGTTCTATATTGTGAATTAATTGTGATGAATAACTCTGTTCCTTGATTTGTATTGTTTCCTAGTTTGAATTTTTTCTTTTCTTTTTTTTACAAAGTTTCACTCTTGTTGCCCAGGCTGGAGTGCAATGGTGAGATCCTGGCTCACTGCAACCTCCGCCTCCTGGGTTCAAGCAGTTCTCCTGCCTCAGCCTCCCAAGTAGCTGGGTTTATAGGTGTGCACCACCATGCTCGGCTAATTTTGTATTTTTAGTAGAGATGGGTTTTTTTCCATGTTGGTCAGGCTGGTCTCGAACTCCTGACCTCTAGTGATCCACCCACCTCAGCCTCCCAAAATGCTGGGATTATAGGCATGAGCCACTGTGGCTGGCCAAATTTTTTTTTACACAGCCCCTCCCTCCTTTCTCTCCTTCTCTCCTTCCCTGCCTCCCTCCCTTCTTCCCTCCTTCCCTCCTTCCCTCTTGATCATTCAACTTGAAATTTCTTTTCTTGAGCATTTTTGGAAAAATTGTTGTGGAGATAGGGTCTCATCATGCTGCCTAGGCTGGTCTTGAACTCCTGGCCTCAAGAGATCCTCCCACCTCACCTCCAAAAGTGCTGGGATTACAGGCATGAGCCACTGCACCCAGCAGTTTTGTTCTTTCTTGTTACGCTTTTGGTTTTGCTGTTGCATCTCTGTTTATTGCCATTGGGCTGCTTTTCGTTTTGCTGTGCCGTTACATCCTAATTGCTCTGATACAGCATGGGTGATTTCTGATTGCTCTGATGTGGTGTGGGGGATTTTTAATTGCTCTGATATAGCTTGGTTTTTTTTTTTTAAGTTCTTCTCATCATCATATCTGAGGCTATTTTATTTTCCTCTCAGAACTGTGATTGAAGGGCTGGGTATATATTATTCTAGGTTCATTACTGTAGCATTAGGCATTGGTTAGAGAAAGGAGGAAGCTCTGTTGAGTTGTGCGCAGTGGTTTTTAAAAATAACTTGAACTCTGTCTTTTAAGATTTTGCTAAACATCCTGAATGAGGTTGGTGCCCACATGGGAGACTGCTTGTAGTCTTCAGATTGTCAAGGGTACAGTGTCATCTTGGAACCTGTACTTTTAATCAGAGAGAGTTGGCTCTGTTTCAGCTTTGCTTATTTCACTTAAAAAACAAAAAACAAAACTCTTTCCGCTATTCCCCGGTCAGAAAAATAGAAACATTTAAAAATGCCCATTCCATTTTCTTCTCTTCAGACTTGGTGTTAGTGAGAATTTTTCAGGATTTTGCTGCTTTAGCGATGCAGTTTCTGGGGCAGACAGCTGAATGGTGCTGGATCACCTAGTTATGCTCTGGGATATTAATGTTTTTTCTTGTCTGTGTTACCACACAGCTTACAGTTTCCTGGAGATCCTGTGCACCTGCTACTCCATCTCAGGAGAGCGGAGAGATGGGCTGACCTGGTAAACTCTCACTCATGCTTCAAGACTCAGCTTATTTACCAGTCACATCCTCCAAGGAGTCTTTTCCACTTATTTCTTGCCACTGCCTAGACAAACAGAGGAACTGCCTCCACTGGCTCTGTGTTCCTGATGCCTGCCATTCCTTGAATTATAAGCATGTTGCAGTCTTAATTTATTTTTCTATTTTCTTTTTTTTTTGAGGCGGAGTTTTGTTCTTGTCCTGGCTAGAGTTCAATGGCGCGATCTTGGCTCACTGCAACTTCTACTTCCCAAATTCAAGCGATTCTCCTGCTTCAGCCTCCAGAGTAGCCAAGATTACAGGTGCCTGCCACCAAGCCTGGCTAATTTTTGCATTTTTTAGTAGAGATGGGGTTTAACCATGTTGGCGAGGCTGGTCTCAAACTCCTGACCTCAGGTGATCACTTGTCTTATCCTCCCAAAGTGCTGGGATTACAGGTGTGAGCCACCGTGCCGGGCCTATTTTTGTATTTTCCTTTGAGTTCTTACTACCGTGAGTTCTTTAAGGCAAGAAAGCATCTTGTTTATTTCTCTGTCTTGCAGGTTTATCTCGGTAGCTGACTTACAGTAGGGGAGAAAGGAAGGAAGCTGAAGTTTACGGAGGGACTAGTATTTAACAGCGCTGTTAGATGCTCTCAATATTATTATATCCGGCTGGGCGCAGTGGCTCACACCTGTAATCCTGGTACTTTGGGAGGCTGAGGTGAGCGGATCACCTGAGGTCAGGAGTTGGAGACCAGCCTGGGCAACATGGTGAAACACTGTTTCTACTAAAAATACAAAAAATTAGCTAGGTGTGGTGGCACATGCCTATTGTTCTAGCTACTGAGGAGGCTGAGGCAGGAGAATCACTTGAACCCAGGAGGCAGAGGTTGTAGTGAGCAGAGATCACACCACTGCACTCCAGCTTAGGCAACAGAGTGAGACTCCAACTAAAAAATAAAAATATGACTATATCTTATCTAACCTTATAACAACCCTGGGAGGTAGGTAATGATATTCCCATTTCATGAGGGAGATTTAAGCTGAAAAGTTAAATCACTTGTCTGAGGTTCAGTACCTGGTGAGTCACAGGGTCTGTCTTCACGTCTCCCTGACTTCCAAGCTTACTACTGTGTTCATTAAGTACTTGTGGATTGACTGCTTATGTCTATTTCTGGGCAAATTTGTCCTCAAAGTAATTTTACTACATATTTGCTTATAAATAACGTTATTTTTTCTTTCTAGAAATGGGGTTTGACCGATACAAAATGGTGGTGCAAGTAGTGATTGGAGAACAAAGAGGTGAAGGAGTATTGTGAGTATCTGGATTTTCCTTCTTGTTTTTATTCATTTTCTTTCTTTCTTTCTTTCTTCTTTCTTTTCTTTCTTTCTTTCCTTTCTCTCTTTCTTTCTTTCTTTCTTGGTGGAGCTTCGCTCTTGTTTCCCAGGATGGAGTGCAGTGGAACAATCTCGGCTCACCGCAGCCTCCAACTCCCGGCTTCAAGAGATTCTCCTGCCTGAACCTCCCAAGTAGCTGGGATTATAGGTGCCTGCCATCAGGCCTGGCTAATTTTGTATTTTTAGTAGAGATGGGGTTTCTCTATGTTGGCCAGGCTGGTCTCGAATTCCCGATCTCAGGTGATCCACCTCTCGGCCTCCCAAAGTGTTGGGATTACAGGTGTGAGCCACCGTGCCCAGCCTTATTCATCTGTATTTCTTATGAGGTATCTGTCCTCTTGACAATTCACTAAGAGTGTGTCTTTACAAGAGTGAGAGGGGGCCCGATGTGGTGGCTTATACCTGTAATCCTAGCACTTTGGGAGGCCAAGCCAGGTGGATCACCTGAGATCAGGAGTTTAAGACAAGCCTGGCCAAAATGGTGAAACCCCGTCTCTATTGAAAATACAAAAATTATCTAGGCATGGTGGCATGTACTTGTAGTCCCAGCTACTCAGGAGGCTGAGGCAAAATCGCTTGAACTCAAGAGGTTGCAGTGAGCTGAGATTGCGCCATTGCACTCTAGCCCGAGTGACAGAGCAATACTCTGTCTCAAAAAATAAAAATAAAAATAAAGTATCATTATCATCTCTAAAATGTTGTCAGTCCTTGATATCATAAAATATGCAGTTAGTGTTCAGATATCCAAGATTGACTTATATATGTATGTTTGTGTTTTCTTTTTTGTTTGTTTAAAGAGACAGGGTCTCATTTTGTTACCGAGGCTGGCATGCAGTGTGCACCACCACACCTGGCTCATTTTGTATTTATTTTTTTTGCAGAGATGGGTCATAGTCTGTTGGCCAGGCTGGTCTTGAACTCCTGGGCTCAGGCAGTTCACCAACCTTGGCCTCCTAAAGCGGTGGAATTACAGATTTACACCATGCCAGACCTGTTATTTTCTTTTTTACAATTTGTGCAAATTAAGATTCAGACAAGGTCCATACATTGCATTTGGGGTATATGTAAAGTAGGGTTTTTTTTAGACATAGGATCTTGCTATATTGCCCAGGCTGGATTATAGTTGGTATTCACAGATATGATCGTAACACACTACAGACTTGAATTTTTTGGCTCAAGTGATCCTTCCACCTCAGCCTACCAGGTGGCTGGGACTATAGGTGCACACCATGGCATCAGGCTTCAAATTTAATCTATCATTTTTGCTGCCTCATTTCTCTCCCTTTTTTTTTTTTTTTTTGAGACGGATGGAATCTTGCTCTGTCACCCAGGCTGGGGTGCAGTGGCGCGATCTCAGCTCACTGCAACCTCAGCCTCGTGGGTTTAAGCAATTCTCCTGCCCCAGTCTCCTGAGTAGCTGGGATTACAGGTGTGCACCACCACGCCCAGCTAATTTTTGTATTTTTAGTTGAGATGGGGTTTCACCATGTTGGCCAGATCAGTCTCGAACTCCTGACCTTGTGATCTGCCCTCCTTGGCCTCCCAAAGTGCTGGGATTAACAGGCATGAGCCACCACAACCAGCCTGTCTTTCCTCTTTTAATCCTGCCATATAATTTTATTTTTATGACAGAGTCTTGCTTCCTCATCCAGGCTGGAGTGTAGTGGTGAGATCTTGACTCACTGCAACCTCTGCCTCCCGGGTTCAAGTGATTCTCCTGCCTCAGCCTCCTGAGTAGCAGGTATTACAGGTACATACCACCATGCCTGGCTAATTTTTGTATTTTTAGTAGAGATATGGTTTTACCATGTTGGCCAGGCTGATCTCAAATTCCTGACCTCAGGGGATCCACCCGCCTTGGCCTCCCAAAGTGCTGGGATTGCAGGTGTGAGCCACCATGCCCAGCCTGTTTTCTTTTTTTTCCTGCCATTTATTTGTTGAAAAAATTGGTTTGTCCTGTAGAGTTTCCTATATTCCGGCATTTTCTGATTATATACTTATGGTATTGTTTAATATGTATACCTGTACCTCTTGAAGATAAATAATTAGATCTAGACTTAATTAGACATAGGTTTGAGTTTGGGGAAAGACTGTTTTCTTTGTTTTTGTTTTTTATTTTATTTTTTTGAGACAGAGTCTCCTTCTGTTACCCAGGCTGGAGTGCAGTGGTGCGATCTTGGCTTACTGCAACCTCCGCCTCCCGGGCTGAAGTGATTCTCTTGCCTCAGCTCCTGAGTAGCAGGGATTACAGGCATGCGCCACCATGCCTGGCTAATTTTTGTATTTTTATTTGAGACAGGGTTTCACCATTTTGGTCATGCTGGTCTTGAACTCCTGACCTTGTGATCCACCTGCCTTGGCCTCCCACAGTGCTGGGATTACAGGTGTGAGCCACGTCATCCTGCTGGGGAAAGACTGTTTTCTGAACATCCTATTGCATCTTATCAGGAGGTACAAAATAGCTGGCCATCTCTTTTTACTTCATTAAGATTGATAATGGAGTTCAGATATTGTCAGATGGATCCATCTACTATAGAGTTTCCCATCAGGGCAGGGCGTGGTGGCTCATACCTGTAATCCCATCACTTGAGCCCAGGAGTTCCAGAACAGCCTGGGCAACACTGCAAAACCCCGTCTCTACAGAAAAATACAAAAATTAGCCGGGCATGGTGGCACATTCCTGTGTTCCCAGCTACTTGAGAGGCTGAGGTAGGAGGAATGCTTGAACCCAGGGAGGTTGAGACTGCAGTGAGCTGTGATTGTGCCAGGACCTCCACCTGGGCAACAGAGTGAGACCCTGCCTCAGATACATAGATAAGTGATTACATTGTCTTCTAGTTTTCATTGTTACTGTTAGGAAGTCAACTGTAACTTTTATTATTCGATTGAAGGTGGTATGTCCTCTCTAGCCTCTATTGCTTTCTTTATATTCTTTATATTTATTCTGCTTGCGGCTGTCAGAATCTCTTGAATCTATGGGTTAATTTTTTTTTTTGAGATGGAGTTTCGCTCTTGTTGTCCAGGCTAGAATGCAGTGGCACAATCTTGGCTCACTGCAACCTGCACCTCCTGGTTTCAAGAGATTCTCCTGCCTCAGCCTGCCGAAGAGCTGGGATTACAGGTGCCCGACACCACACTCAGCCTTTCAAAGTCCTGGGATTACGGGTGTGAACCACGGTACCTAGCTGGTATCAGTTTGGGAAAATTCTTAGCCATTACCTTCTTTTAAATAGTAGTTTTTGGCCAGGTACAGTGGCTCACACCTGAAGCCCAGCACTTTGGGAGACCGAGGCATGCAGATCACTTGAAGTCAGGAGTTCAAGACCAGCCTAGCCAAAATGGCGAAACCCCATCTCTACTAAAAATACAAAAAATTAGCTAAGCGTGGCAGTGTGCACCTGTAATCCCAGCCACTCAACCCCTCAGGAGGCTGAGGCAGGAGAATCGCTTGAACCTGCAGGTGGAGGTTGCAGTGAGCTGAGATCACACCACTGCACTCCAGCCTGGGCGACAGAGTGAGACTCTGTCTCAAAAAATAAAAAAATATATATATTTTAAAAACCAAGTTTTTATTTTAAGGTAGTTTTAGATATACAGAAAAGTTGCAGAGAGTTTGTACTCCACACACAGTTTCCCCTATTATTATAAGAATAATATCATGTTTTTGAGACAGGTCTTGCTCTGTCACCCAGGCTGGAGTGCAGTGGTGCAGTCATGGCTAACTGCAGCCTTGACCTCTGGGGCTTAACCAGTCCCCCTGGCTCAGCCTCCCAAAACACTGGGATCACAGGCATGACCTCAACATTTGTCACAATTAATGAACCAGCATTGATACATTGTTCGTAGACTTCCGTGTTTTTCATAACGTTGAAATTTTGGGGAGTGCTGACAGGTGTTTTCTAGAATGTCCCTTCTTCCATTGGCATTTTTCTGCTAATACTTGGGAGTTATAGGTTTTGGAAGGGAGATCACAGAGGTAAAATGCCATTCTTGTCATATATCAATGACACATACTGTCAGCATGACATATTACTGTTGATGTGAACTCTGACTACCTGCCTGAGGTAGTGTTTTTCAGGTTTCTTCGCTAGGGAGTTACTCTTTCTGTAACTGCACAATGAGTTCCCCTTGTCCGGGGCCTAGACAGCGCCGATTCGTCAAGACAGGGGACGTGCAATAGAGAAAAACTAATTCATAGAGCCGGCTGTGAGGGAGTCTGGAGTTTTATCATCACTCCAATCAGTCTCCCCAAGCATTCGGGCAGCAGAGCTTTTAGGATAGCTTGGTGGGTAGGGAAGCAGTGAGCCAGGAGTGCCGATTGGTCAGAGATGAAAGCGTCGGGAGTCAGAGCTGTCTTCTTGGGCTGAGTCAGTTCTTGGGTCAGGGCCACAGATCAGAGGAGCCAGTTTATTGATCTGGTGGTGCAGCTGATCCACCAAGTGCAGGGTCTGCAAAATATCCCAAGCTCTGATCTTAGGAGCAGTTTAGGGTGGGGCAGCATCTTGTATCCTCCAGCTGCATGACTCCCAAACCCTGATTTCTAATCCTGTGACTAATGTTAGTCCTACCAGAGCCGTCCAGTCCCCAGACCAGAGGAGGTCTGCTTTGGGAAAGGGCTCTTACTGTCTTTGTATTAAACTATAAACTGTAAGCTATAAACTAAGTTTCCCCCCAAGTGAGTTCAGCCTTCACCCAGGAATGAACAAGGACAGCTTGGAGGTTAGAAGCAAGATGGATTCAGTTAAGTTCGGTCTCTTCACAGTCTCAGTCGTCATTTTGCAAAGGCAGTTTCATTTCTTCCCTTTTCATCCTGTACTCAGGAGGAAATCACTGGGTGCACCCACGCTTAAAGAACAGGGAGTTATGACCACCTCCTTGAGGGCATAATACCTACATAAATTATCTGGAATTTTTGAGCACAGGAAATTTGTCTCTCCTCTCCCATTTATTTATGCATTCTGTCATTTATTTCAGTATGGACTCAGTATATTTTGGATTCTTATTCAGTACTACTTTATTTATTTTGTAGTTCTTTTTTTTTTTTTTTTGAGACAGAGTTTCGCTCTTGTTTCCTAGGCTGGAGTGCAATGGCGCGATCTCTCCCAGGCTGGAGTGCAATGGTGCGATCTCGGCTCACCGCAACCTCCACCTCCTGGGTTCAGGCAATTCTCCTGCCTCAGCCTTCTGAGTAGCTGGGATTACAGGCACGAGCCACCATGCCCAGCTAATTTTTTGTATCTTTAGTAGAGACGAGGTTTCACCATGTTGACCAGGATGGTCTTGATATCTTGACCTCGTGATCCACCCGCCTCGGCCTCCCAAAGTGCTGGGATTACAGGCTTGAGCCACCGTGCCCGGCCTATTTTGTAGTTCTAATTGTTCCAGCTTTGGCCACTGAGAGCTCTTTCAGTTGATTCCTGTGTCCCGCTGATTCTACTATTGTGGGTTTCTCTGAACACTTCCTTACTTTCTAGCACCATAAGAAGCTCTATTGTGTTCATTCCCTGCCCCAGCCCTAAAAATCAAGGACTCCTGGTTGAGGGTATTGGAGCATGGTTGGCATTGCAAACCAAGATCTGGGTTCTAGAGGTGGCTGCTCACTTTTAAAATATTGCTACTGCTCCTTTCACTCTGCCCTCTCTTTAGGACTTCAGTTACATGTATGTTTGATCTTTTTTCTGTATTCCACTATATCTCCTACTCCTTTTCTGATTTTTCTATTTTCTTTCCGTGCTTCAATTTATGCATTTTCCTTTTTTTTTTTTTTTGAAACGGAGTCTTGCTCTGTCACCCAAGGCTGGAGTGCAGGAGCACCATCTCGGCTCACTGCAACCTCCGCCTCCCAGGTTCAAGCAATTCTCCTGCCTCAGCCTCCCAAGTAGCTGGGATTACAACTTGACCCCACACTCAGCTAATTTTTATATTTGTAGTAGAGACAGGGTTTCACCATATTGGCCAGGGTCAGCCTCCCAAAGTGCTGGGATTACAGGGATGAGCCACCTCGCCTGGCCAATTTGTCTGTTTTTCTGTTGACCTTTTAGGTCACTGATCCTCTTTTCTGTTGCATCTGATGTGCTGCTAAACCCACATAATGAGTTCTTAATTTCAGTTATTGTGTTTTTTAGTTTGGGAATTTACATTTAGTTTTTTATAGATTTCAGTTATCTAGTAAAATACTTTATGCTTTAATTTTTTTCATCGTTCCCACCTCTCTTTTTACATTTTAGTCATACTAGTTAGTTTTAAATTTCATTCTGTTTTTGAGATGGAGTCTTACTCTGTCGCCCAGGCTGGAGTGTAGTGGCGTGACCTTGGCTCATTGCAACCTCCACCTTCTGGGTTCAAGCAATTCTTCTGCCTTAGTCTCCTAAGTAGCTGGGATTACAGGTGCACACCACTATGCTTGACTAACTTTTGTATTTTTAGTAGAGACAGTGTTTCACCATGTTGGTCAGGCTCATATGGAACTCCTGATCTCAAGTGATCCACCTGCCTCAGCCTCCCAGAGTGCTGAGATTATAGGTGTGAGTCACTGTGCCCAGCCACAGTAGTTATTTTATTATTTATTTACTTATTTTTATTTTTTTGAGATGGAGTCTTGCTCTGTCACCCAGGCTGGAGTGCAGTGGCATGATCTTGGTTCACTGCAACATCTGCCTCCCAGGTTCAAGTGATTCTCCTGCCTCAGCCTCCCAAGTAGCTGGGATTACAGGTCTGTGCCACCATGCCTGGCTAATTTTTTTATTTTTAGTTGAGACAGGGTTTCACCATGTTGGCCAGGCTGGTCTCAAACTCCTGATCCCCGTTGTCCACCCACCTGGACCTCCCAAAGTGCTGGTATTACAGGCATGAGTGCCACTGTACCCAACTACAGTAGTTATTTTGATGTAATTATCTACTTATTCTAGTATCTGGGTCATGTGTGAGTTTGTTTCTCTTGCATTTTTTTTTTTAAAGAAGTGGGGTTTCACCAAGTTGGCCAGGATGGTCTCGATCTCTTGACCTCATGATCCGCCCACCTCGGCCTCCCAAAGTGCTGGGATTACAGGCGTGAGCCACCACGCCCAGCATCTCTTGTATTTTTTTGATAATTATGTATATGTTTTTGCCTCTTGGCGTGCCTAGTTTGAATCCTAGACATTGTTTTAAAAAGTTGTAGACCTCCAGATGACATTATTTTCTTCCAGAAGGGATTTAACGCTCTCTTCTGCTGTGCAGGAGTGTGGGCTGCTTACCTTCAGGTACTGAGGTGAATTGAGGTGAGGTTACAGGTTTTTATCTTTAAAAAGTTTTTATTTTCTTGTGCCAACTCATCTGTGAGTTACAGTTTTAAAAGGGCTCTATATTAAATTCATCCTTTTTTTTTTATTATTTTTTGAGACAGAGTCTCAACTCTCTTGCCCAGATTGGAGTGCAGTGGTGTGATCTCAGCTCACTGCAACCTCCGCCTCCTGGGCTCAAGTGATCCTCCTGCCTCAGCCTCCTGAGTAGCTGGGACTGTAGGCATGAGCCACCACTCCCAACTAATTTTTGTATTTTTTTTGTAGAGGTGGGTTTCACCATGTTGTCCAGGCCAGGCTGGTCTTGAGGTCCTCAGCTTAAGTGATTCTTCCACCTTGGCCTCCCCAAGCACTAGGATTATAGGCGTGAGCCACTGCATCTGGCCTCACCTTTGTTTGTTTCTTTCTTTCTTTGTTGTTGTTGTTTTTTTTTTTTTTAAAGACAGAGTTTTGCTTTGTTGCCCAGGCTGCAGTGCAATGGCATGATCTCGGCTCACGGCACTCTCCACCTCCCAAGCATTTCTCCATTTCTCCTGCCTCAGCCTCCCACGTAGCTGGGATTATAGGCACCCGACACCATGCCCAGCTAATTTTTGTATTTTTAGTAGAGACAATGTTTCACCATGTTGGCCAGGCTGGTCTCAAACTCCTGTCCTCAGGTGATCCACCTGCCGTGACCTCCCAAACTGTTGGGATTACAGGCATGAGCCACTGTGCCCAGCCTCCTTGTTTCTTAATTGTAACCCTCCAAGTCTTTCAGCCAAGAACCTTGATTGTTAATTAGGCCTCTACCTCTAATAGGTACTGACTTTCAGATCTTGTCTCCTCAGTGTAAAACTTTGCTGTTCATGTCATAGGCTTTTTCTTCCTTAGTGTACTAGTTCCCTGTTGCTGCTGTAACAAATTATCACACACCTAGTGCTTTAAACAGCACAGATATATTATTTACATTTCTGGAGATGAGAAATCCAAAATGGGTTTCACTGAACTAAAATGGAGATGTCAGCAGGGCTGCATTCCTTCTGGAAGCTCCCAGATAGAATCCATTTCCTTGTCTGTTTCAATTAGAGGCTGCCTGAATTCCTTAGCCCATAAACCTTTCCTCTGCTTTCAAAGCCAGCAGCACAGGATCTTCAGCTCTCTCTGACTGACCCACCTGCTCCCTCCTTCTCCAAGGACCCTCGTGATTAAATTGGGCCCACCCAAATAATCCAGGATAATCCCCCATTTCAAGATCTTACTTAAACATATGCAAAGCCCTTTTTGTCATGTAACATAACATAGCCGCAGGTTATGGGGGTTGGGACATAGACATACTGTGTAGGTTCCTACTTAGTTTTATAATTCAGCATGTCT
Source organism: Saguinus oedipus (assembly GCA_031835075.1). Classification (NCBI taxonomy): domain Eukaryota; kingdom Metazoa; phylum Chordata; class Mammalia; order Primates; family Cebidae; genus Saguinus; species Saguinus oedipus. The sequence goes on along the minus strand of CM063185.1, from coordinate 1,148,151 downwards.
TAAAAGGAAAACCTCCCGTGTGATAGGCTCGGTTGTACTTTGTCCTTTTTTATGAGATCTTGCTCCCTCTAGATTCTGATTTTACCCCCTGAGCCAACTCTTCCAGGCATGGCGGCTCACTCCTGTAATCCCAGCATTTTGGAAGGCCGTGGCAGGCAGATCGCTTGAGGTCAAGAGTTTGAGACCAGTCTGGCCAACATGGTAAAACCCTGTCTCTATTAAACATACAAAAATTAACTGAGTGTGGTGGTGTGTGCCTGTAATCCCAGCTACTCGGGAGGCTGAAGCAGGAGAATTGCTTCAACCCAGGAGGTGGTGGTTGCAGTGACCTGAGATCACGCCACTATACTCCAGCCTGGGCAACAGAGCGAGACTCCATCTCAAAAAAAGAAAAAAAAAAAAATTAGCCCGGCATGGTGGTACACGCCTGTAATCCCAGCTACTCGGGAGGCTGAGGCATGAGAATTGCTTAAACCGGAGAGACAGAGGTTGCAGTGCACCGAGATTGTGCCATTGCACTCCAGACTGGGCGACAGAGCAAGACTGTCTCAAAAAAAATTAATAAACAAAACATTTTGAAAAAGTAAAGACTGCCAAATCTCCTATTGGTTTCTTTTTCCTTCAGTAATTGGTTCTCAGCCGGGCGTGGTGGCTCAAGCCTGTAATCTTAGCACTTTGGGAGGCCGAGGCAGGTGGATCACGAGGTCAAATGATCAAGACCATCCTGGTCAAAATGGTGAAACCCCGTCTCTACTAAAGATACAAAAAAAGAGCTGGGCATGGTGGTGCGTGCCTGTAATCCCAGCTACTCAGGAGGCTGAGGCAGGAGAATTGTCTGAACCCAGGAGGCGGAGGTTGCGGTGAGCCGAGATTGCGCCATCGCACTCCAGCCTGGGTAACGAGCGAAACTCCGTCTCAAAAAAAAAATAAAACATAAAAAATAAATTGCTTCTCTACCTGGGCAAGGCCCAGATTCTCAGCAACTAACCCTGTGCCCTGAATTGGCAAATGCCCCAGGAAAAAGAATCTTCTGCAGAATATCAGCCTACCTCCTGGAGTTCACCTCTTTCTGGAATTTTGGCTCCTTTAGGCCTCTCTGCTTTCGCAGCTCTCTGATTCATTTGATCAGCTTTTGTTACTGTTTTCAGTGGGAGCATTAGCCTGCTGCAAACTGTACACCTCTTCCAAGACACACCTGTAATCCCAGCATTTTGGGAGACTAAGGTGGGCAGCATTGAGCTCAGGAGTTTGAGACCACCTGGCCGACATGGCGAAACCCTGTCTCTACAAAAAATGCAAAAAGAGCCCGGTGTGGTGGTGCATGCCTGTCATCCCAGCTACTTGTAAGGGTGAGGCAGGAGAATCACCTGAACCTGGGAGGTGGAGGTTGTGGTGAGCTGAGACTTTCATGCTGCACTCCAGTCTGGTTGACAGAGCAAGACTCCCTCTCAAAAAATAAAAATAAAATCTAAATAAAGGAATTGGGGTCTCACTATTTTGTATTTTTTGTCAAAAAACAACCTGTCTTTCTCTTGTGGAGTAAGCTTGATTCTGCTTCTTGTCATGTCTTCTCACAAGTCTTTTAAGATTAAGCGATTCTTGACCAAGAAACAAAAGCAAAATCGTCCCATTCTCCAGTGGATCCAGATGAAAACTGGTAATAAAATGAGGCACAACTCCAAAGGAGACATTGCAGAAAAGCCAGACCGGGGCTGTAAGGAACTGCGTGAGAAGGCACACACATTTATGCTGTGTCAGGGCTACGACCGTCTCACCACATCAAGCTGAAAATGTCACCACGATCTGGACAGTTGGATGTGTTTTATTGGGAACATATTCTTTCTCTTTGTTTATATGCTCTGCCATAGTAGGCTGGGTTCCGAAATAAATATGTGAGACCTTCTGTTTCAGGAAAAAAACAACCAATATAGTAAGGCATATGTGTATCTTTCTCTGTAGGTATGGGTTGTGAACTCCCTGGGTTCAAGCCAAGCTGTCACCTAGTATGATCTTGGTCAATTAATTTCTCTAATTCTCAGTTTTCACATTCACTAAATGGATGTGATTACAGTACCTACCTCATAGGATTCAGTAAGTTAATACATGTAAAACACTTAGACTAGTGAATGGCACGAAGTAAGTGTTTGCACAATAAATCATACACGTGAAAGGTAAAACATTTGTCATTTTTTTTCACTTAACATTATTATTTATTATTTTTTCAGACAGAGTCTCATTTATCACCCACACTGGAGGGCAGGGGCACAATCTCAGCTCACTGCAACCATTACCTCTGGGTTCAAGTGATTCTCCTGCCTCAGCCTCCCGAGTAGCTGGGATTACAGGTATGTGCCACGATGCCCAGCCAATTTTTTTTTTAAAGGCAGGGTTTCACCGTGTTGGCCAGGCTGGTCTTGAACTCCTGACCTCAAGTGATCCACCCACCTTGGCCTCCAAAGTGCTTGGATTACAGATGTGAGCCACCACGCCAGGCCCCAGCCAATTTTTATATTTTTAGTAGAGACAGCGTTTTGCCATGTTGGCCAAGCTGGTCTCAAACTTCTGACCTCGGATGATTCGCCCACCTCAGCCTCCCAAAGTGCTGGGATTACAGGTGTGAGTCACAGAACCTGGCCTATTTTTTTTTCCACTCAACATTATATTGTGAATAGCTTTTCATGTACTTGAAATTTTTTTTAAGAGCCAGGGTCCTGCTGTGTCTCCCAGACTGGAGTGCAGTGGTTGCTCAGGTGCGACCTTGGCGTTACCACAGCCCTGAACTGGTCTCAAATGATACTCGCTGCCTCAGCCTCCCAAGTCGCTGGGACTATGGGGACACATCACTGTGTCTTATAAAACTTTTCTTTAAGTCTACATAGAATTACATTGACAGAAAATATCAAAGTTTTTTTTTTTTTTTACATTTCTCCCATATCCTGAGAAATAGCAGAATTTCATTTGCCAATCCAGTCCTACTGAGGCATTTAAGTTGTTTCCATTTTTAATTGGCTTTTGTTTTAACTAATATTTTTTTCTTCCTTTTAAAATTTTTATTTATTTTTTATTTTTAAGATGGGGTTTCACCATGTTGGCCAGGCTGGTCTTGAACTCCTGACCTCAGGTGATCCACCCACTTCAGCTTCCCAAAGTGCTAGTATTACAGGTGTGAGCCACTGTGCCCGGCCTAATATTTTAATCTTACCCAAGAATTGCAGAGAGGAGAATAGCCAATGTAGAGGTAGGTCAGTGTTCTTAGAGATATCGCTGGAGTTATAATTAGAAGACTGAATTCTAGTTCAGCGTTTGCTCCTTTTTCTGGGACTCTATACAGGGATCAGGTTGGACTAAATCTGTTGGGCGCTTTCTATGCCTTCTACCATTATTGTGCAGGAGCTGAGGTCATTAAAAGTCACATGCAAATCTCTGGTACTGATCCCCATAGCCATCAGGCAGGGTCTGAGGCTGGGAGTGTCCCTGGCTGGTCACCTCTAGCTGCAGGCAGCTTCATCTGACTCTAGTCTCTCCAGTTCACCCAGTATACTCTGGTACAAATACAATATTCTTTGGGTACCAACCTGTGAAAAGGGGTTTGGAAGTACAGATCTATGAGAATGTGTTAAGGAACACTTTTCCCACGGCAGATATGTGTAGTTTTGATCCTTGTTATATTGTTGGTAACTCTTCATTCTTGGATTTTTTAGCATGGCTTCTCGCTGCTTCTGGGATGCTGACACTGACAAGTACACTCACGATGTTTTCATGAATGTAAGTGTATTTGGAAACCTCTTTTTCCTTTGTAAGGACAAATTAAACTACTTCATATGTAATAGGGTGTAAAGACACTGCGGTCTCCGCCATTCACCTTTGACATCTGGATGAGATGATTTGACTTAATTTTTGTGTTACTAAAGCAGAAACCTAGTGTGCTACTTATAGACAAGGAAACTTATATGTTTACATATGACATAATTTTTCATGGGTTTGAATTTGGGAATAGCATTTATTTAGTTAGCATATTACTTAAAAAATTATTTTCAGCTACTTCCTCCATAAATCACTGTGTTCTAAAGCCCAATCCTGATGGTCCTTATTAAAGTAGTAACTGGTAACTACAGTGTTAAAATCACACATTTGTTCATTTGAACAAATCATACTTTGCTAAGTTGCAAACAAATTTGGATGGCAGGGATTCCATGAGCGAAGGTGGTTTTTCTTTTAGTAATAAAATGTATTTATCTTAAAGCCATTGATTAAAATTAAGCACAAATAAAGAGTAATCTTTAAAAAGAAGTTTTGGGCTGGGTAAGGTGGCTCATGCCTGTAATCCTGGCACTTTGGGAGGCCGAGGATCACTTGAGGTCTGGAGTTTGAGACTAGCCTGGCCAACATAGTGAAACCCCATCTCTCCTAAAAATACAAAAATTAGCCGAGCTTGGTGGCGGGCACCTGTAATCCCAGCTACTCTGGAGGTTGAGGCAGACAATCGCTTGAACCTGGTAGGTGGAGATTGCAGTGAGCTGAGATCGTGCCACTGTACTCCAGCCTGGGCGACAGAGTGAGACTCAGTCTCAAATTAAAAAAAAAAGGTTTCATTAAAACATTGGTAATTTATTGGCAGAAATGTTTTATGTATTTTAATGATAAGTTATTATTTTTTATTTACTCCAGAAATGATTGCTTCCTCTATTCATCTACTCCCAGGTTGTGAATACATAAGAGTCAGAATAGAACAGAAACTAGATTGAGTAAATTAAGAGAGAGCCCAGACGCGGTGACTCACACCTGTAATCCCAGCACTTTGGGAGGCCGAGGTGGGTGAATCACTTTAGGTCAAGAGTGAGTCCAGCCTGGCCAACATGGTGAAACTCTGTCTCTACTGAAAACACACACACACTCAAAATTAGCCAGGCATGATGGTGCACACCTGTAATCCCAGCTGTTTGGGAGTTGAGGCAGGAGAACGGCTTGAACCCAGGAGGTGAAGGTTGCAGTGACCTGAGATTGTGTTGTCCTCCAGCCTGGGCGACAGAGTGAGACTCCATCTCAAAAAAAAAAAAACGTAAAAGACAAAAGGGAGTTCCATTTTTCTGATTAAATGATTTTAGGTAAGTAATTGGGTTTTTCTCACATTGTATTAGTAACGTTAGGAAGCTGAAGTACATTTTCCCAAAGACTGGCTGTGACTGCCTGAGGATAATTTGGGGGCTTTAAAATATGGATGCTGGGACCCTATTCCAATAGATTCTGATCAAATAAGCCCAGGGCTGGGTCAGTGAATCTGAAGTTTTAAAATGTTCCCCACACTATTCTGCAGATGGCCAGATATGGAAGCTGCTTATGTAGATGATTTTAAGGTAGTTTTTAGTTCCAAAGTTTTGTTTTACGCTCAAGTACCCAAGGGATCAGGGGCTGGACAGCGGGAAGTACTAGACAAATCTTCATTTATCAGCTATCTTTGGGGGAAGAGTCAAGCTGAGAAGATGAAATTTTGTGCTTCTTGGAGTTAAAAATGCATCTTTTTTTGTTTGTTTGGAGACAGAGTCTCTCTCTGTCACCCAGGCTGGAGTGCAGTGGTGCGATCTTGGCTCACTACAACCTCTGCCTCTCAGGTTCAGGCAGTTCTCCTTCCTCAGCCTTCCGAGTAGCTGGGACTGCAGGTGCATGCCACCACACCTGGCAAATTTTTGTATTTTTTTGTAGAGACGGAGTTTCACTATTTGGTCAGGGTGGTCTTGAACTCCTGACCTCAGGTGATCTGCCCCGTGACCTCCCAAAGTGCTGGGATTACAGGTGTGAGCCACCTTACCTGGTTAAAAAAAATGCATCTTTAGATGATACAATTCATTCATTCAGTTCTGAGCTCCTATTATGTGTCAGCTTCTGCACTCAAGGGGCTAGAGATAAAGTGATGGATGAGACCAGCTTGGTGTCTGCCTGTAGAGAGCTTAACATCCAGTGGGGGCCACTCAATACTCAAATAAACAAATAAGTAATAAAAAACTTTACTTATCAATTATCTCTTTATAGGATTGAGTTTTGCAACAGGATTGGTGGAGGAGGTAGCTAAACATCACTTTTGATAGCTTTAAGTTTAGTCTACTCTATCTTTAGTCCAGTTTGTTGAGTTCGGTGTTTATTTATTATTATTATTATTTTATTTTTGAGACGGAGTTTCGCTCTTGTTACCCAGGCTGGAGTGCAATGGCGCGATCTCGGCTCACCGCAACCTCCGCCTCCTGGGTTCAGGCAATTCTCCTGCCTCAGCCTCCCAAGTAGCTGGGATTACAGATGCGCACCACCATGCCCAGCTAATTTTTTGTATTTTTAGTAGAGACGGGGTTTCACCATATTGACCGGGATGGTTTCGATCTCTTGACCTCGTGATCCACCCGCCTCAGCCTCCCAAAGTGCTGGGATTACAGGCGTGAGCCACCACGCCCAGCTTATTTATTATTTTTTAAGATGGAGTCTCATTCTGCTGCTCAAGATGGAGTGTAATGGTGCGATCTCTGCTCGCTGCAACCTCTGCCTCCCAGGCTCAAGCTATTCTCCTGCCTGGGCCTCCCAAGTAGCTGGGACTACAGGTGCACGCCACCATGCCTGGCTAATTTTTGTATTTTTAGTAGAGATGGGGTTTCACCATGTTGGCCAGGCTGGTCTTGAACTCCTGACCTCAGGTGATCCGCCCACCTTGGCCTCCCAAAGTGCTGGGATTCCAGGCATGAGCCACTGCTCCCAGCCGAGCTGGGTATTTACTTAGGTTTTATTTTCAGAGCTTAAAACACTTTATTTGGAGGCTGGGTGCGGTGGCTTACACTTCATGAAGGAGGAAAAAGTCTTCATGATTGAAAATTGGTGGCTGGGTGAGGTAGCTCATGCCTGTGATGCCAGCACTTTGGGAGACCAAGATGGGGGGATTGCTTGAGCCCAGGAGTTCAAGACCAGCCTAGGCAACATAGTGAGACCTCATCTCTGCAAAAAATAAAATTAGCCTGGTGTGGTGGCATGCACCTGTGGTCCTAGCTACTCTGGAGGCAGAGGTAGGAGGATTGTTTGAGCCCAGGATGTTGCTGCAGTGAGCCGAGATCACACCACTGTACCCCAGCCTGGGTGATAGAGTGAGACCCTGTCTGAAAAAAAGAAAATTCGTAAAGATCTGAGATAGTGTTAGTTTCAATTGCCCGTGCTGCTCTTATTCCTCTTCAGTACTAACAGTGTGTGTGTGTGTGTGTTTTGTTTTTTAGGACAGTTTATTCTGCGTTGTAGCAGCATTTGGCTGTTTCTACTACTGAATAAATCTGAAAAGCTGGGAAAAGATGTGACCATGAAGAAACCTGATCTTTTTAATATTGTTAAATATCTTGATGAAATAAAGATGTCAGTAGTTTGACAACAGAATCTGTTGGGTTTTAGGCCTCATGTTTCTAATGTTTTGATTTTGTTATACTATGGTTTTTTTTTTTTTTTTTTTAGATGGAATCTCACTCTGTTGTCCAGGATGGAGTGCAGTGGCACTATCAGCTCACTGCAACCTCCATCTCCTGGGTTCAAGCAATTCTTCTGCCTCAGCCTCCTGAGTAGCTGGGACTACAGGCGAGCACCACCACGTCCAGCTAGTTTCTGTATTTTTAGTAGAGAAGGGGTTTTACCATGTTGGTCAGGCTGGTCTCGAACTCCTGATCTTAGGTGATCCACCAGCCACTTGGCCTCCCAAAGTGCTGAGATTACAGGCGTGAGCCACTGTGCTCGGCCTAACTGTTGCATCTTTTATAGAGACAAGGTTTCTCGATGTTGCTCAGGCTCGTCTTGAACTCCTGGGCTCAAGTGATCCTCCCGCCTCAGTCTCCCAAAAAGTGCTAGGATTACAGGTGTGGGCCACCATGCTCAGCAAATGAAATTCTTTATTCCAGTGTCACCTGCTGAGAGAGGATGAGCTGGGCCTGGTATTTGGAGTATCTCTCCACAGCCAATCACCCTGGTGCTTCGCATACATTTTCACCGTTTGAGAGTAGACAAAAAAGAAAAAAAATTTGTCAGGGTGCAGTGGCTCACGCCTGTAATGCCAGCCCTTTGGGAGGCCCAAGTGGGCAGATTACTTTAGGTCAGGGGTTCGAGACCAGCCTAACCAACATAGTGAAACCCCCAACTCTACTAAAAATTCAAAAATTAGCCGGGTGTGTTGGTGCAAGCCTGTAATTCCAGCTACTCGGGAGGCGGAGGCTGCAGTGAGCAGAGACTACACCATTGCACTCCAGCCTGGGCATCAGAGCAAGACTCTGTCTTTAAAAAACAAATAGAGCCTGTAATCCCAGCACTTTGGGAGGCTGAGGCGGGTGGATCACGAGGTCAAGAGATCGAGACCATCCTGGTCAACATGGTGAAACCCCGTCTCTACTAAAAATACAAAAAAATTAGCTGGGCATGGTGGCGCGTGCCTATAATCCCAGCTACTCAGGAGGCTGAGGCAGGAGAATTGCCTGAACCCAGGAGGCTGAGGTTGCGGTGAGCCGAGATCGCGCCATTGCACTCCAGCCTGGGTAACAAGAGCGAAACTCCGTCTCAAAAAAAAAAAAAACAAATAAAATAGAAAAAGAATGAGTACATAAAAAGGTCTTTTACTTCAGTCAAGTTGACAACTAAAAATTTAAAAAGTTTTTTTTTACATCGTTCTTCCATTACATTGTGTAGCCATTTACATCTACGGAATTAAAAGGGACCCTTCCAAAGGCTCATTCTCAAAAAGGAAAACGTTTCTTCCCGCCATACACCTGCAGCACGTGCCTTCCTGCTAGTCCCGTGAATCCGCTCCTGCTCAACTAGCTCTCGGCGGATCCGTAGGGATCGTTTTTTTGTTGAGCCAACCTGGGTCAGAAGTAGGAAGACTGGGTCAGCCACAGGTTTTCAGCGGACTGGACTGGCGGTCGTCAGTTCCCCTTCCATCCCCACGTAGGTCAAAGCTGGCGCTGCGGAGAGGCAGGCGCGGTCTGGGGCCTCCTGACGGCGGCTGCCCGGGCGCGGCGGTGCAGCGGGGGGACGCGGCCCGAGGTGGGCCGCAGGGGGCTGTCGGGCAGCGCGTCTGGACGGACCGGCGAGCCTTGTGCCAGTCACATCCGTATCCACTACAGGGAGGCGTCTTCACTGCATCCTCCGGTTCCCGGTGGAGACGGACCTGGGGCATTCCATCTCCCGTCTCGGGCATTTCTGTCTGGTCACTTCACCCTAGGGGCCTCTGAGGAGGCGGAACTACTTTGTCAGAAGTCGTGGTTTTCAAGGAGACGTCGTGGTCGGATTGACAGGGGTGGGGGGAGGTAGGCGGGACTTCCGGCTGGCTCTTCCGTCAGCTGCCTTCTCCGGGCGTCTCCCCGCAACCTCCTCAACTTCCCTGGTCAGTGACACGGCGCCGGGCAGAAATCCGACCGGACCGGGCTGGGGGAGCGTGAGCTGCTGGTGTGTGCATGTTCTTGCGTCTGTGTTTGAGAGGAGAGACTGCGGGGCTGGGACCGCGAGGCGACGGTGACTGAGGAAGAGCGGTAAGTGACAGCGAGGGCAGTGTGAGGCAGGGGCTGCGAGGCTACTGTGACCGAGGGCCGGTGACAGCGAGGGGACTGTGACCCAGGAGCGGCGAGGGCGGAACACCCTGGGCTCGGAGAGCGCTCGGGCCGAGGAAATGTGAGGCAGTGACTCCAGAGAGACTCTGATCGATGGGTAGTGACTGTGAGGGACCCTGCCCTGCGGGAACGGGAGCCGCGGCCGCGGGGACTCCGCCAGGGGCTGCCTCGCCGAAGTGTCGGATGGTACTGCAGGGTCGGGGCGCGGGTGCGACTGGCTGTGGCTGCGCAGAGGGCTGTGCTGGAAGGAACACTGGTCTGGAACTTGGCAGACGGGCCTCAGTTTAGTTTTTAGGGACAGACCTCACCACCGAGTTAGTTTCTTCATCGGTGAATGGGAAGTTTGGACTAGTTTAATGTCTCCCAAACTATGGGTTTCTTCCTAGTATTGGGCTGTGAAACCAGAAGTACGTGGATGGAACCTGTACTTCTCTTTTAAAAAGTGGAATAGGATAGAAATTTTCGGTGTGTTTACATAGTAAGGGTAAGTATTGTTTCACGTGATTTGTTGGCGTTAGGTGTGTATGACATTGTGATGTAAAATGGATTTTGTACATCTCAAAATGTAAGAAGCAAAGTGTACTTTAAAAATTTGGGAAAACATTGGACCAGAATATTTCTGAGTTTTCTTTTGGTTCTAAAATGTAAAGATTCTATGAATAGGGAACTGTTTGGAAGTACAAAGGTGCACCCGGGAGCAGGCTGTTAGATTGGCTTACCTGGAGAAGGCTTCCTTACGTAACTGAAGTGACTCGCAATGAGAGCTGAAACTCGGCTTCTCAGTTGGGAGAACCAGAAATTATGTTGAAACAGGGACATTAGGCGGGTGTGGTGGCTCATGCCTGTAATCCCAGCTACTTGGGAGGCTGAGGTGGGAGGATTGCTTGAAGCCAGGAGGCAGAGGTGGCAGTGAGCCAAGATGGCGCCACTGCACTCCAGCCTGGGTGGCAGAGGGAGACTCTGTCTCAAAAAAAAAAAAAAAAGAAAGAAAGAAAAGAAAGAAAAAGAAAAAGAGAAAAAGGGAACAGTGATATTTATAGAGGCAGTGAGGATTTAGGGGTGTGTGGTATGAGAAACTGCTAATGAGGAATGGCAAGCTTTGAGAGTAGGAAAAAGGGTTGGGAAGGAAACTCAAGATAGAGACAGAAAATACTCTGCCATCAAGAAAATGGGAGAAGGAAGGAAGATACGACCTCCAGAGCCTGTTCAGTCTTGATATTTAGTGATTCTGCAAGTACCGAGAATTGCTAGTAAAAAGATATTGAGAATGGGATTTGGTGCAGTAATAACAGTAAACAAATGATGACCATGATGAGAAAGAAAGGTGGACAAAACGATGACAGGCGCAGTGCCAATAATGGTGATTGGAACGCCACATGCGAGAGACTTCGGTGTACTTAGCCATCTGATTCAGTGATGTGTGCACTGGAGGCCAGGACTGGCATGCCAGGAATGACGCCACACTATGGGTAACTGATTTTACTTCCTGCACATTCCCTTTCATTAGGGCTGTTAGTGATGCAGATGGAACTAAAGTGAATGTTACTACTTGTTTCTCTCTTACAGCCCTTTTCATTTTATTTATTATTTTTGAGACAGAGTATCACTCTGTTGATGAGGCTGGAGTGCAGTGGCACAATCTCAGCTCCCTGCAACCTCTGCCTCCTGGGTTCAAAGTGATCCTCCCACCTCAGCCTCCTGAATAGCTGGGACTACAGGCGTGCACCACCACGCCCAGCTAATTTTGTATTTTAGTAGAGACAGGGTTTCACCATGTTGGGCAGGCTGGAACTGCTGACCTCAGGTGATCCACCCACCTCAGGCTCCTAAAGTGCTGGGATTACAGGCGTGAGCCACCGCACCTGACCTTACAGCCCTTTTTAGAAGGTGCTATTGATTGTGTGACCCAGTGCTTTTTGAAAAGATAATAGGACAAGTATGAGGTCATTTTAACTTATCAGACACTGTATTAATCTGACAACCACTCCTGCTCCCATACACTCTGTAATAGAGAAATAGAGTTCATATAGGTTCTTGAATGGGAACAAGTTGAGAATGGTAGGGAATAGCCATTATTTTTGGCTAAAAAATTTGACCAGTTACACCTTTTTCTAGCACACTAGATGTTTACTCGACTTACAGTCTACATAACTAAAAGGAACTGCCCAAGGATTTCTTGTAGAACGGAATATATGCTTCAAGGTAACAGGCGGTACAAGACGCTTGGTATTCTGCAGTATGTACTCCCTCTGGGGTCTTTCTTCTTTGCTGAATGAAATGAATCTTTTTGTAGGACAAAAGATTTGCTTTGAAAATTCCCTTTGAAAACTAGTATGATGGCCTGGTTGATAAAGAATGAGCTCCATTCCCCCTCAGTCTGTGATTCTCCTCCCATACACAGGTGGGGTTTTATTTTTCTTGGGGACCTGCTTTTTGGATATATGATCCCTTAAGAAGAATGATCTAGTTAGATAGAGCCCTGGCTTTAGCAGTCCCTGGTTACTGTCTCTGATGCTAACGTGGACTGGCTCTGTGACTCTGTATCGAAAGCATTATTGCTTTCTCTTCCTTCAGATTTTCTAACCATGGCCAGAGGTAACTGTTCTTATGATTAAGCAGCCCTTTAATAATCTGAAATGTATATGAACTCACCAACTTTTATATAATTTCATAGAGTTCGTAAACCATCTGACTCCATTTATAATTCAGAGCTGTCTAGCCTTTAGGTTAGACAGTATTTTCCTAGGGATCTGAATCACCTCTAGTTTTCGAAATGCTCAAATAAAAAGCAAGGATAATTTTCCATTGTTATTAATGATGGATAGTAGTAAAATGTCTGTTAATAATAGTAGTTTTCCTACTCAAGCATCATGCTTTTCTTTCTAAGTATTTACATAACTTTGATCTGAAGCCAGACCTTCTGACTTTTCTAATAGAGACTTGCCTTTCTTAATCAAGCAGAAATAGGTCCCTCTTACATCAAAGTTTGTGTTACCTTGAAATAGATTGGAAAGAATACATTTTTCTAAAAGTCATTTTTTTCTTGGATTTTTTCCAGTTACAGAAACCCTAAAGTAAGAGCACTTGCCAATTATCTCAGGACTGTGAGAATCCTTTTTTTGCTTAAGATTGTGGCTGCTAGGCTGTTATATCACATTCACAACTACCTGCAAACCAGTTTCGAAGTGAAGGCTGCTAAAAATAATGACATATGGTCTTTGCTCTATAGAAAATGAGCATATGACCCTTCATAAAAAACAGGTAGTTTTTTAACATACAGATAATTACCCTAACTGTGATTATGTTTGTTTATTTTTTGGCTGCAGAACAGGAATCTTAATTTTTTTTGCATTATGGACTCCTTTGGCAGTATGATGAAAGCTTGAGAGTTCCTTTTTGGAATATGTTTTTTTTTTTTTTTTTTTTTGAGACGGAGTTTCACTCTTGTTACCCAGGCTGGAGTGCAATGGCGCAATCTCGGCTCACTGCAACCTCCGCCCCCTGGGTTCAGGCAATTCTCCTGCCTCAGCCTCCTGAGTAGCTGGGATCACAGGCACGCGCCACCATGCCCAGCTAATTTTTTTTTGTAATTTTAGTAGACGGGGTTTCACCATGTTGACCAGGATGGTCTCGATCTCTTGACCTCGTGATCCACCCGCCTCGGCCTCCCAAAGTGCTGGGATTACAGGCTTGAGCCACCGTGCCCGGCCCTGGAATATGTTTTTATATGCAAAAATAAAATATATAGAGCTATAAAGAAAACCAGTTATATTGGATTATATTGACATATAGTTTTCAAAACAAAAGCAGCATTTTAAAGTATTTGTAACAAGTATAATACGATATGAAAATACTCGTGATTTCTGTTGGTGACAAATCCATTTGTCTAATAAGTTGCCATTACTGCTATAGATTATGTTCATAACTGAAGTGAAAATAAAGATATAATGCTTTGCATCCGAATTCACAGACTTCCTGAATTCTATCAAAGACCCTGCCTTAGAGATATGAGTTCCAAACCCACTCTAGGAAGATCTAAACACAAGAGTTTGCTCACTCAGTATTCTAGTAGAATAGTGGCAGAGTATAATTGTTCAGCTGTAAGAACTGTTACGTGTCCCTTGTGGTTTTTAGGATAACCTCTTTCCTGAAATATCCTACTGCGTGTCCAGGCCGTGGAAGTGTACGCTTTATTATGTGCCAATGGCTAACCCAGGGTCTGGCACAGAGTAAGTGCCACTCAGTGTTTGTTGAATAAGGGTTTCTCTGACGAAATTAGAGGGAAGAGATTCAGTTCAAAGCTGAGATCTTAAATGTGACAGTTTATAGGCCCCATGGCGAGTAACACTGAGCTTTAGTTTAAAATGAATCTGTCAGAGAAGCCATGTTTCAAGAACTTTTACATTTATAAGTTCTCAGCTTGGTGTGGTAGTTCACACCTATCATCCCAGCACTTTGGGAGGCTGAGGTGGGAGGATTGCTTAAGGCCAGGAGTTTGAGACCAACCTGGGCAATAACATGAGACCCCTATCTCTACAAAAAATTAGCTGGGTGTGGTAGCATGCACCTGTAGTCCCACCTACGTGGGAGGCTGAGGCAGGAGGATCACTTAAGCTCAGCAGTTCAAGGCTGCAGTGAGCCGTGATTGCACCACTGCACTCAAAATAAATTTAGGTAGAATTTATCACCAAGTTATTAATAAAGCTGGTCCTGTTTTCATCTAGAATGAGAGATCACAAACTTGTTCAGTAATGGACCAGACTGTGAGTATTTTAGGCTTTGCAGGTCACACAGTATCTGTGACTACTCAGCTCTGCTGTTGTAGATACATCAGGGAGTGAGCATGGTGGCTGTGTTCCAGTGAAACTTTCATTACAAAACAGATAGTGGGCCATCTTCGGCCTGCCTGCTATAGTGTGCTGACCCCCGATCTAGGAGATTTTCTGGTTCTTGAATCCAGTTCTTTTCCCCACTTTGGGCTAGCCATGCACTCCCTCAGGCTTCAAAGATCTTTACATAAGGGGCAGTGTCCTTACACTGTTATCTCCAGAAGGAGCTGAGTGTACAGCAAGAGGATATGATTAACTAATGCCAGGAGTATTAGACACACTTTAACCCTTGAGTTTCCAGAGCTTGCCTCTTAGAGCACCAGCTTATCAAGCACCACCACGGTAGAAGCAGGTAAACATCCCGAATATAAAGCATGCTCGCGCACTCGGCCTTGGAACTGGGCAGTAGTGTGCTGGTAGAAAAATACTGAGCACTGGGTTTGAATGGAGAAGATAATGTAGCCCTAGAGATGGGGAAAGCAGGAATAGAATGCAAAGGAAAAATTATGCCTCATCTTTTTGTAGATAGTTCCTTGTAGTAATCGGTCGAGTTGGAATTAGATTTTTGAAATGTGGAATCGTATCTGTAATTTCAACTTGCTACTAAAATAGCTCCCGCTTATTTGCAGTTTTGCTTCCTTGGTTTCAGTTACCCACGGTCAGCCATGGTCAGAAAGTAGTCGAGTATGATACAGTAAGATATTTTGAGAGAGAAGGAGAAAACAACCACATTCCCATAACATTTATTACAGTATATTGTTAACATTTATTATTATTATTATTTATTATTAGTTATTGTTAATCTCTTACTGTGCTTAATTTATAAATAAAACTTTATCATAACTCTTCATATATAGGAAGAAAGCAAAAGTAGAGTCAGCCCTCCGTGGCCATGGGTTCCACATTCGCAGATTCAACCATCCTTGGATTGAAATATTCAGAAAAAAATTAAAATAACAGTACAACAATAAAAAAAAAGCACAAATAAACCAATATAGTATAATAACTGGTTACACAGTATTTACATTGTATTAGGTATCATAAGTAATCTAGAGAAGATTGAAAGTATACAGGAAGTGTAGATTATATGCAAATTACATACCATTTTATATATAGTAAGGGACTTTTGAGCATCTGTGGATTTTGGTATCTGTGGGAGATCCTGGAACCAATGCCCTGCAGATTCCAAGGGATGACTGTACATATAGGAGGGTTCCCTACTATCCAGGGGTTCAGGCATCCACTGGGTCTTGAAACATAGCCCCTGCAGATAAGAGAGGACTGCTATATTTAGACTGTTACATAGTTGAGGAAGCAAAGTCCACCTCCTCTTTCGCTTGGTAGGTCTGTTTGCAGTAAGGGGGTTGAAGAGAAAGGATTGGATAGGAGTCCCTAAAACTACTTGTAGGAGCCTTTCATCTTTAAGACTCAAGCATATACATGTCAGCACCTAGATTCTGTCTCCTTCAGGACAGTCCCACTGGAAAAATCCTTCACTAGACCTATCCTTCGTGTCTCCTCAGTGCCACCCCACCCCCTCCACAAACACATTTTCCACTTGTCCAGAAGATTTGATGTATCCAAGCAGGCATCTACTGGAGCATTGAAGAAGGAGGCAGCAGTGTACACTGGTAGGTGAGTCAGCAGAAATGGAGCCAGATTTTTGTGAGTCTGAGTAAAAATCACAGGCACAGGAACTACGTTCTATATTTTGAGAGCACTTTGGAGATACTAATGTACTTAGCAGGCAGGGTGTTGGGAGGATGGTTTTTTATGTCCATATTTAGAATCTGTGCTTAAATTTCAGTGACTAAGACAAGGTGACTTATCTAGGGAATGAATAGGCAGCGGTGTTAGAAAGATCAGGCCTTACAAATGCTGTCTTCTGGCTGTCAGCCTTTTTTTTTTGAGATGGAGTTTCGCTCTTGTCGCCCAGGCTGGGGTGCAATGGCGTGTGCTCTTGACTCATTGCAACCTCTGTCTCCCGGGTTCAAGCAATTCTCCTGCCTCAGCCTCTGAGTAGCTGGGATTACAGGCATCTGCCACCACACCTGGCTACTTTTTGTAGTTTTAGTAGAGGCGAGGTTTCACCATGTTGGCCAGGCTCGTCTTGAACTCCTGCCTCAGGTGATCTGCCTGCCTTGGCCTCCCAAAGTGTTGGGATTACAAGCGTAAGCCACCACACCTGGTCTATACTTTTTTTTTTGAGATGAGGTCTTGCTCTGCCACCTGGGCTGGAGTGCAATGGCACAATCTTGGCTCACTGCAACCTCTGCCTCCTGAGCTCAAGCGATTCTGTCACCTCAACCTCCCAAGTAGCTGGGACTACAGGCATGTGTCACCACTCCTGGCTGTAAAAAGATGTGACATCTTTTTAGTAGAGGTGGGGTTTCACCATGTTGGCCAGGCTGGTCTTGAACTCCTGGGTTCAAGCAATCCATCTGTCTTGATTTCCCAAAGTGCTGGAATTGTAGGCGTGAGCCACTGTTCCCAGTTGTTACAACCTTTTTGACAAAGAAAAGTTTCTGGAAGATGAACCACTAAGCAAACAGGAAGTTTTGGCCCATCCTAGTAGAGCTCTTGAGGGAGGTTCTGTATTCTATCTTCAGATCCTTTGTTTCTGTCTCATTCGTAAGGATCTATCTGCAAGGCATTAGCTACGTCATCCACTGCCCTGTGTTCACCTCCTACTATGTTGGCTCTGAGGGGGTGCAGTCATTTCCCAGTCCCATTACCCACTGGACAAACAGGGGTATGAAGGCAGCCTGTTTATGTGTGTACTTTCCCCTCTTGAATGAAGATATTTAAAGCCACCTCCTTTTCCAGAGCCATAACTGTACCTTACTTGAATGGTATTGGTTGATTACAGAGGTGCAGTTATCATAAACGGAGAGTCCAAGAAATATTTTTTCTCATTGTTGGAGGTATTAAAAATGGTTACTGGGCAGTTATCAATGTTGTAATGTGGTGTGGTTTTAGGTGCACCAAAATTTCAGTGTAACAAATTGAGAAGCCACCACAGGGCCGCGTGTGGAAAAAACTCATGCCTGTCATCCCACAAAACATTAGCCAGGAGTGGTGATGCAGGCCGGTAGTCCCAGCCACTTCAGAGACTGAGGCAGGAGAGTCGCTTAAACCCGGGAGGTGGAGGTTGCAGTGAGCTGAGATTGTGCCATTGCACTCCAGCCTGGGTGACAGAGCGAGACCCTGTCCCAAAAATTGAAAAAAAAAAGAAGCCAACACGATGTGAGGATGTATTTACGGTCTTCAGTATGTCCTCATCCTCCCACATGCCTTTTCTCTACACTTTCTCAGTAGCAAAGGTGATGTGTCTGTCCAGGCAAGCAGCTGTTGGAACATTAGGGTGACTGGGGTAATTTTTTCCATTCTTTTAAACATTAATTATTTTTCTATATACTTTGGTGCTGCATAAATTAATAGATGTGAGAGAACATTGGGATGGCCTAAGAAGGCTGGTAAAAAATGAAAAAAACTTGTGAGACCTGCAGAGTGAAAGATTATCATCATCATCATCATTATTATTATTTGAGACAAAGTCTCCATCGCCCACGCTGGAGTGCAATGGCGTGTGATCTAGGCTCACTGCAACCTCTGCCTCCCAGGACCAAGTGATTCTCCTGCCTTAGCCTTTCAAGTAGCTGGGATTATAGGTACATGCCACCAAGTCTGGCTAATTTTCTGTATTTTTAGTGTGGATGGGGTTTCACCATGTTGGCCAGGCTGGTCTTGAACTCCTGACCTCAGGTGATCCACCTGTCTTGGCCTCTCAAAGTGCTGGGATTATTGGCATAAGTCACTGTGCCCAGCCCAGAGTAAAAGTTGAAACAGCAGTAGTTCTAGGGGAAAGTAATGAGGAGTAATCTTTTCATAATTTCTAAATTATTTTAGGGCCATCATTATGGACTATCTGTGACCCAGGTGTTTTCCGTCTCCTGACGAAGTGGGTAAGATAAAGAAGTGTCTTACACTAAAACCCAAACAGCAGTAGCTATGTTTGTTTTAAATCCAAAGGATCTAATGACTTCAGTTTAAAGAATAGTGTAAAATATAAAACACAAAAACACAAAAGTCATCTTTAGAAAATAGAAGAACTGTATGTAAGGAGATAAGGAATAGTATAAATACATAATGTAAGCAGGTAAAGAAAAATACTTTTTTTTATTGAGACAGAGTCTCACTCTTGTCACCCAGGTTGGAGTGCAGTGGCGCGATCTCAGTTCACTGCAACCTCTGCCTCTTGGGTTCAAGTGATTCTCCTCTGTTAGCCTCCCGAGTAGCTGGGATTACAGGTGCCCACTGTCACGCCCAGCTAATTTTGATATTTTTAATAGAGATGGAGTTTCACCAGCCAGGCTGGTCTCAAACTCCTGACCTCAGGTGATCTGCCCTCCTTGGCCTCTCAAATTGCTGGGATTACAGGTGTGAACCACTGTACCTGGCCTTTTTCTTTTCTTTTTTGAGAAAGAGTCTCACTTTGTTGCTCAGGCTGGAGTGTAGTGGCATGGTCATGGCTCACTGCAGCCTTGACTTCCTGGGCTCAAGTGGTCCTCCCACCTCAGCCTCCCGAGTAGCTGGGACTACAGGCATGTGCCACCACACCCAGCTAATTTTTTTTTTTTAGTAGAGACGGGTTTCATCATGTTATCCCGGATGGTCTCGATCTCTTGACCTCGTGATCTGCCTGGCTTAGCCTCCCAAAGTGCTGGGTTTACAGGCGTGAGCTGCCATGCCCAGCCTGTAGAAACCAGTTCTGTGTTACCCAAGCTGGTCTTGAACTCCTGGGTTCAAGTGAGCTGACTGCCTTGGCCTCCCAAAGTGCTGGGATTACAGAAATGAGCTACTGTGTGCTGCCCATCTTCCCACCAAATGCTTTTGTCAGGATGAGAGCTGTATTTGTTGTGCCAACTTTGATATGCTTATAAATTGACAAGTACCTGTCCTCTTTCCCTGAAAACAAAACAGTAATATTTGTAGTGCCTTCAGAAATTCAAGGCAGTTTTCTGTCCACGAGTCTACCATTCAGCTAGTGCCTACTGTGTTCTCGGGCTCATTGCTAGGTACTGGACGTGAGTTGGGATCTTTGTAGTTCCGAGTGGTAAAAAGAACAAACTCATCTTAATGGGCTGAAGCAAAAAGAACATATTGGTTGCCATGATTACACAGTTTTGGAGCCAGCTTTTCTCCATCATCAGTTCTGCTTTTTCTGTGTTGAGTATTTCTAAAAAGGCTCTCCTCCTGGTTATTAGATGGCCACTAGATGGTCACAGAACAGTTCCTAGAGCCAAATCTCCAGTTCGAATCCACAAAGAAATTACTGATTAGATTAGGTCATAAACCACTGCCTCCCTTCCCTCAAATCCATGACCAAAAGAGAGTAATGTGCTGATTGGTTTAGGTTTGGTACAGCGGATCTGATGCTAGGGCTGAAAATGAAGCTACACAGACCAAATGAGAGAGTCTCTAAATAAAAATGGGCTCTTTTCAGAGCAGTGGGATTGAATCGTGGACAAACAACAGATATATACTATATCAAGGATCATTTGATCACTGCTATGACTTCAAGTTAAGTACATGTTGTTAGACCCTTCCTTAATCACATGAAGAGACTCCTAGCTGATCAGGTGCAGTGGCTCACACCTATAATCCTAGCACTTTGGGAGGCTTAGCCAGGAGGATTACTTGAGGCCAGGGGTTCAAGACTAGCCTGGGCAACATAGTGAGATCCTGTCTCTACTGGAAAAAAATATTAGCTGGATGTGGTGGCACATACCTATAGTCTCAGCTACTTGGGAGGCTGAGGTGGGGGAATTGCTTGAGGGGCGGTGTTGGGGGCTTATTTTTAACTCCGAGTTAAAGTACTGGGAGGACCTAGCATGAAATCCCATTTATTTGCTATGATTCCCCCTAAAATGCCGTGTTTGTTCTTCCACTCTAGCCCAAACCAAAACAAGACTCTCCCAGGGATCAGCTCAATGGGAAGGGAACCCAGTCTTTATGAAAGGTGAAATTAAATTCCTGCGTGGCAGTATAGCACGTGGTGAGAGTGCAGTTAGCACTTGAGACTAAATTAATCTTTGATATTGTACACACTAGGCAGGATAGTGTTAGGGTCAAAAGTGCAGCCACCGAAGACAGAAAGCCTGGGCTGCAGTCCTGTTTTTGCCCGGTGCTGGGTATGTGGCCTCGGCTAAGCCATTTCACCTGGCTGTGTGCTTCAGTTTCCTTACGTGTGAAACAGGGACGGCAGTATCAGCTACCTCATGGGACTGTTGTAAGGACTGAGTTATTTAGTATATAACACAACTTTCTGACATATGGGAAGTACTTTGTAAAAGCTATAATTATTATCGTCACTGTTATAATCTTTGGGACTGTGGAGAAACGTAGATTGTATGATAGCATGATACAATTGGATTTACATCTGAACACTCTAATCGTTAAGGAATTTGAAATACGTTCTATATTCTGTTTTCTTTCCTTTTTAAAAAATTTTTATTTTTTGCTTCCTTGGATAGGTTTTCATTGTGGCACAGATTTCTATTTTCAATGTAAACCTTAGTGTGTTTTATGCTATAGTAACCTAAAGAGTGTTAAGGGTGAATCTCAATGAGGAGAGAGGGTTCTAGCAGCACGCCACGTTGGTTTGCTGACATATCTATCCGAATCAACATTTTCAGCAGTGACTTCAATGAGACAGAAAAACCATACTTTCCTTTTTTTTTTTTTTTGAGACAGGATCTCATTCTGTCCTCCAGGCTGGAGCGTAGTTAGTGACCTGATTGCAGCTCACTGCAACCTCAACCTTGACCTACTTTCAGGAATTCCCTTTTTTTCTTTTTTTGAGAAAGAGTCTCAAGTGATCCTTCCTTCTCAGCCTCCTGAGTAGCTGGGACCACAGACATGTGCCACCATGGATCTTTTTGTTTTTTTGTAGAGATGGGGTTTCACCGTGTTGCATAGGCTGATCTCGAACTCCTGGACTCAAGTGATCTACCCACCTTGGCCTCTCAAAGTGCTGGAATTACAGGCATGAGCCACCGCACCCAGCCTTATGCTTTTCAAATTCATAGATTACATATAGTTGTGATAAATAGCTAACGTAATAGATGACATTCAAGATTTAGAGTGATCTCAACAGATTATAACAGATAAAAAGATCAACATATATGAACTTTAACAAGATGGTAACCAACGAAATGAACTTAAAAGAAATAAATAGGCTGGGCCTGGTGGCTCACACCTGTAATCCCAGCACTTTGGGAGGCCAAGACAGGTGGATCACCTGAGGTCAGCCTGGCCGACGTGATGAAACTCTATCTCTACTAAAAATACGAAACTTAGCCAGTTGTGGTGGCGGGCACCTGTAACCTCAGCTACTCAGGAGGCCGAGGCAGGAGAATCACTCGAACCCAGGAGGTGGAGGTTGCAGTAAGCTGAGATTGCGCCATTACACTCCAGCCTGGGCAACAAGACTGAAACTCTGTCTCAAAAAAAAAGAAAAAGAAAAAGAAACACTAATGACAACTATGACTGCCTTTCAGTTTTGAAATACATAGTTATTTTCTTCCTTGTCCATTTGTCATAAAAATATATTAACTAGAATGACAATGTTGAGAGAAGAGGACCTGTTCTACAATGGTTCAGGTATAATTCTAGGAATTCCTTTTTTTTTTTTTTTTTTTTGCTGAGGATAAGCCACAGAGATCATAATCCTTCATCCATAGATACCTCAGCATATATCTCCTAAAAACAAGGACAGTCTTTTATATAACACAGTGTAATTCTGGAAATTTAACATTGATGCATATTATTATTATTTTCTTTTTTTGAGACAGAGTCTCAATCTGTGGCCTAGGCTGGAGTACAGTGGCATGGTCTCAGCTCACTGCACCTCTACCTCCTAGGTTGAAGTGATTCTCCTGCCGCAGTCTCCCCAGTAGCTGGGATTACAGGCACCCGCCACCATGCCTGGCCAGTTTTTGTACTTTTAGTAGAGACTTCTGACCTCAAGTGATCCACCGACCTCAAGTGATCCACCCACCTCAGCCTCCCAAAGTGCTGGGATTATAGGCGTGAGCCACAGGGCCCAGCCAGTGCATATTATCTGATATGCAACCCATCTTCGAATTTTGCTGATGTCCTAATAACTATCCTTTATAACATTTCCTTCCTCCCTCCCTCCCTCCCCCTGTCTCTCCCTCCCTCCCCTTCCCTTCTCCTCCCTTCCCTTCCTTTTCTCTCCTTTCTTTTCCTTTCTCTCTTCCTTTCTTTCCTTTCTCTCTCTCCCTCTCTCTCACTCCCTCTTTCTTTCTTCCTTTCTTTCTCTCTCTTTTCTTTTCTCTCCTTTCCTTTTCCTTTCTTCTTTTCTTTTCTTTTGACTTCTGTTCTGTCACCCAGGCTGGAGTGCAGTGGCATGAGCTCAGCTCACTGCAACCTCTGCCTCCCTCTGTTCCAGCGATTCTCCTAGCTCAGCCTCCCAAGTAGCTGGCATTACAGGCAGGCACCATCATACCTAGTTAATTTTTTGTATTTTTAGTAGAGCTGGGGTTTCACCATGTTGGTAGGCTGGTCTCGAACCCCTGACCTCAAGTGATCCACCCACCTTGGCCCCCCAAAGGGCTGGGATTACAGGCATGAGCCACCATGCCTGGTGAGACACTGTGCCTCACCAGTGTCTGGCAGGCATTACATTTCATTGCCATCTCTTTAGTATCTTTTAATCTTGGAACAGTCTCTTAGTCTTTTATTTACTTTTTCATGATGGATAGTTTTTAATGAATACGAGCTTGCAGAATGTCCTCTAATTGTGGTTTGTCTGCTTCTTTCTTCATAACTCAGTGCAAGTTACGTTTTTGGCAGAATATGTTGTGTCCTCAGTGTCTCACATTGGGAAGCATGATTGGTGATTTTGCTAAGAGATTTTTCTACTGTCAAGGCACTCTGTTCCCTTAGTAATTTTTATATTTATCTATCTACTTATTTATTTATTTTGAGATGGATTCTGGCTCTGTTGCCCAGGCTGGAGTGCAGTGGTACCACCTCAGCTCACTGCAACCTCTGCCTCCTGGGTTCAAGTGATTCTCCTGCCTCAGCCTCCCAAGTAGCTGGGATTACCAGGTGCCTGCCACTACACCTGGCTAAGTTTTGTATTTTTAGTAGAGATGGGGTTTCTCCATGTTGGCCAGGCTGGTCTTGAACTCCTGGCCTCAAGGAGTCCACCTGCCATGGCCTCCAAAAGTGCTGGGATTACAGACCTGAGCCACCACACCCAACTCCTCCTTTGTAATTAATAAGTAATCTATGGGGAGACACTTTGCAAACTGCAGATATCCTATTCCTCAGCAAACTTTCACCCCATGGTTGTAGAATCCCGAAGAGCATTTTCTATCATGAATATATTTTTTTTAACATCTTGGATTCCAGTGTCATAAAACATATTTGAGGTGGAGCTCTGTGTGTATTTTCCATGCCTTAATTGAAGCCTTCTTGAGAAAGTAGTTTGCACTTAATTTTTAATTTTTTTTTATTTTTCGAGATGGAGTCTCTCTCTGTCGCCCAGGCTAGAGTGCGGTGGTGCGATCTCGGCTCACTGCAACCTCTGCCTCCCAGGTTCAAGCAATTCTCCCACCTCAGCCTCCTGAGTAGCTGGGATTACAGGAATGCACTACCATATCCAGCTACTTTTTGTATTTTTAGTAGAGGTGGGGTTTCGCCATGTTGGCCAGGCTGGTCTCAAACTCCTGACCTGAGGTGATCTGCCCACCTCGGCCTCCCAAAGTGCTGGGATTCACAGGCATGAGCCACTGCACATGGCTTTTAATTTTTTAATTGATAAATAACAATTGTTTATATTTATGGGATACAATGTGATTCTGTGATATATGTTTACATTGTGCAATGATTAAATCAAGCTAATTAACAAATTTCTTACCTTGCATACTTATTTTTTGTGGTGAAAACATTTGAAATCTACTCTTTTAGCAATTTTGAAATATTAGATGCGTTATTATTATTGTAGTCACCATCCTGTGCAATAGACTCATTCCTCCTTTCAGACGAGATCGGGCGCGTTCAGGGTGGTATGGCCGCAGACTCATTCCCCCTTTCAAAGCTAAATACTTGTACTCAGCATCTCCCTCTCTGCTCTCCACCCTCCTCTGCCCACCTCTTATAACCACCATTCCACAGTCTACTTCTGTGAGTTCCAACTTTTTAGATTCCACAAATAAGTGAGGTCATTTTCGGTATTTGTCTTTCTGTGCCTGGCTTATTTCACTTAGCATAATGTCCTCCAGGTTCAGTTTGTACTTATAATTTATGATACATGAAAATTATGATACAGTACTTTATAAACAGTAAGTCCTCACATTTTTGACTGCCTGATATTATTGACTTCCTGACACCAAGTTGCTGATTGTATTTCTCATAGTGTATTTTGTCTCTCTACACTTAGAAGAATTGAGCCGGTACTTACAGAGTAGTACTGTGTAAATTAAGAACTATCATTAAGTGGATAGATTAGACATTTTTAATAGTCCACTCGGACCATTGAGATGAGAGTACTGACCTCTGAATATTATGAAAGAATAATTAATAATGAAGACAAGCTTTGATCATCATCACTGGAAGAACTTAGTGTTAAATGTATAGCACCCTTCTTCCATTTTCATTTGCATTTGTGACAAAAGGAAGTTTCTGGGTAGTGCTTATCTTTCACTTTGGACTCTGATATTTTTTCATGTTGGCCTAATACGTAGCTGTGACTCATGAGGTGTCACCTTCAGTCTCTAAAGAGGCCAGGTTTCTTGTAGATCTTGTCATATTGCCGTTTGGAATTTACCCGGAGGGAACAAAGTAAGGCGCATTTGCAGTTGTTTAGATGAACATCACCCCAGCTCAGCAGAGGCAGTAGGCAGGGCAGACTGTCCTCATTCTGTCTAGCCTTTCTTTTCCACCTCTGTTCTGAAGATTTTTCTCTGAACTGTATCTTAAGCAGAGATGACAGTTGATCATAGAGGTTCCCCTAATTCCCAATTTCTGGCTGATTCCTAAAATTTAATCAGTATCAAGAAAGTAATTTATTCATACAAATTGTATTACTCGGCTGAGCACGGTGGCTCACGCCTATAATCCCAGCACTTTGGGAGGCCGGGGTGGGTGGATCACGAGGTCAAGAGACGGAGATTATCCTGGTCAACATGGTGAAACCCCGTCTCTACTAAAAATACAAAAATTAGCTGGGTATGGTGGTGTGTGCCTGTAATCTCAGCTACTCGGGAGGCTGAGGCAGGAGAATTGCTTGAACCCAGGAAGCAGAGGTTGCAGTGAGCCGAGATCGCGCCATTGCACTCCAGCCTGGGTAACAAGAGTGAAACTCCGTCTCAAACAAAACAAAACAAAACAAATTGTATTGCTCAAAAAAAAAAAAAAAAAAAAAAAAAGCAAATATCCCTGCAGGGGGTTGAAAAGTCAACATCTAAATGATGGCAGTGATGGCCTGTCTGGACTGGCTGCTGCCATGACGCTGGCTGCAGTGGGGGAGGCGTGGCCTGGGCCCCACGCACTCCATGGAGCCAGTGGGAGCTGGGAATAGGTGGAAGCCCTGTTCTCTTCTGAGTTGGCGGGGTGGGAGCGGCCATGGCTGCATACCCAGGCATCCCTGTGCTTTTGGAGGCCCAGGAATCTTCCCTGCCCCTGCAGACTTAGAAGTGCCTGCTCCCACTGCCTGGCCTCTCCATGCTCCTGGTGCCCACTCTGAGTTTGGAGCAAGGTTGAGGCCAAGGCTGGGCACCGTCATGCCCTGGCTGGGTGTGTGTATGTTAAGGGCAGCACTGACACACCAACCCACTGTTGCCTTGTTCCCCTCTGGATTTCGGGTGTCCAGGAGCACAGGAGGGAGGCCAAGGCAGGGGCCGAGGGCAACTCCACGCAAGCCTGCAGGTGCCCCTTGGCACAAATAGCCTGGGCACCATGGATGGCAGGTTGATGGCAGCAGGAGGCAGACAGGCTTCCTAGGCAGAAATGGGTGGGTCCCTCATGAAGCCCCACCTTCAAGCCAGGGATGGCTTGAAGCCTGGGGCCCAAGCTGCCAGTTCTGTGGACTGGAGTGAGAGCTTATGGTGCTTTTTCCAGTCTGCCCATGGCCACCCATGGACCAATCAGCATGCACTTCCTCCCCTCTGTAGCCCATAAAAACCCTGGACTCAACCAGACTTGACAGGCTGACCTGCCTGTAGATAGGAGCTGTCCATTCTGGGCCTCCTCTCTGCTGAGGACTGCACACATGCTGGGCTAACCTCCTGTGGAATGGAGCTACCCACTTTGGGTCTCTTGAGAGCTATTGTGTTGCTCAATAAAGTACCACTTCACATTACTCACCTCCAGTTGTGTGTGTACCTCATTCTTCCTGGACACGAGACAGGAACTCAGGATCCACCAAACAGCGGGACTGAAAGAGCTGTAACACAAACAGAGCTGAAGCATGCCCCCACGCCCCCTCCCCCTCTCCCTCCCCCACCCACTTGCCATGTTGTGAGCAAGAAAAGGAGAGAAGAGAGAAGGAGAGAGAGAAGAGCTGCAGTCCTTTGGGAAGCCCAGACCTAGGAGTTCCCTGAGCTAGGGCTGTGACACCCTCTTTGGAGCTCCATGGTTCCTGGCATCTCCAAGCTTCTGGGCACCACCATGTTCCCCAGTGCTGCAGTGGAAGCTGCTTCTGGTATACTTGGTTCAGCCTCAGCCTCTCAGGGAGCTGGCACCTGGAGCTGCCTACCCCCTTGCAGCTGGAGCGCCTGGCTATTGCTCACACACCTCTTGCTGCTCTGCACCTGGCTTGCCCTCGGCATGTATGGAATCGGTGCCGGTAACAGGAGCTGAGCACAGCCTGCCAGACCAAGTGGGCAGAAGGAGCATGGCAGGCCCAAGCAGAACTTGGGCAGAGGCGCCACTGGCCACGAGGTTTCTGGCTGGTGAAGCGACACGCCAGGTATTCTGTGATAAAAACATGAAATATAGAATATTCAGAACTTTGCTGTAATAGCTAGTTGCTAGAAACTCTCTGCTAAGTGAGACAATAATGAATAAGTTTTCCTTTGGGGGAAGGAGAATCCTGGAGGGGTTTTAATAGCTGGAAACTGTGAAGCAGCTTGAGGTGTCAAGATCCCAAATGAGGAAAGGGAAATGAGTACTGAGAAAAGGGGAAGGGCCAGATGCAGTGGTTCACATCTGTGATCCCAGCACTTCGGGAGGTCGAGGTGGGTGGATCACCTGAGGTCAGGAGTTCAAGACCAGCCTGGCCAACATGATGAAACCTCGTCTGTACTAAAAATACAAAAATTTAGCTGGGAGCAGTGGCAATCTCAGCTACTCAGAGTCTGAGGCAGGGGAATTGCTTGAACCCAGGAGGTGGAGGTTGTAGTGAGCCAAGATCATGCCACTGCACTCTAGCCTGGGTGACAGAGTGAGACTCTTTCTCAAAAATAAATAAATAAATAAAATGGAAAGAAAGGGAAGGACATTAAAAAATGCATCATGCTGATCCTAGCTATTCTGGAGGCTCAGGTGGGAGGATTGCTTAAGGTCAGGAGTTTGAGGCTATAGTGTGCTATGATTACAACTGTGAGTAGCCACTGCACTCTAGCCTGGACAACATAGAAAGACCCAATCCCTTAAATTTAAAAAGTAAATAAAAACTATTATGCTACTCACAATGTTCATAGAACTAACCCTTGTGGAGTGGCCACTGAAATCTGTAGAGCACTCAGAGTTCAGAAATCAACTGGGTGCTGTTGCTTATGCCTGTAATCCCAGGTCTTTGGGAGTTGGAGACAGGAGGACCACGTGAGGCCAGGAGTTCAAGACCACCCTGGGTAACATAGTGAGGCCTATAGCTAGGTGTGGTGGCCTGTGCCTGTAGTCCCAGCTACTTTGTAGGCTGGGGCAAGAGGATCACTTGAGCTGAAGAGGTTGAGGCTGCAGTGAGCCAAGATCATACTGCTATGCTGCAGCCTGGACAACAGGGTAAAACACTGTCGAGTTAAAAAAAAATTCATGTTTCGTTAAGCCAGGACTTGGTGAGAGCCCCCACTTCACAAAAAGCTCTTTTCTCTACCTGCGCCAGTCACACCTTCACATTGCCTTACACCCGTCATTCCGATATCTGGAGGGTACCGGGGAAGTCTACATAGCCATGTCTCAGCCAAATCATTCCAGTCTTTTGCGTGCAGTCAGGATTTAAAATGAGCAGTTAGTGCGCAGGCTGCATTGTGAGGGGGAATGACTTCCGACTTCAGGCAATTCCTTGTGACCGTTGTTCTACAGAGAGGCATTAAAGTATTTCCACTACAGCCTGTGTTTTGTGAAGCTTCATGGTTTTGCTAGATGCCATTGGCTCATCTTGGTGATGTACATGCTATAGAATTGATAGTTTGCTGAGTGTATCAATGTCGACATCTCTGAAATACTGGCGACAAACTTTTTTTTTTTCCACCCCAATGAGGAAAAACTTTCTGCTCACTTTCTATGACCAGTTAAAAGAAGATGGATGCACAGTGTTCACCCAAAGTCAATGCCAGGAAGAGGAGAAAAGAGGCACCCGGACCCAATGGGGCAGCAGAGGAAGATGGGATTCCTTCCAAAGTGCAGCGCTGTGCAGTTGTAAGTAGAGTTTCATTGTTGAACACTTCACCTGGCGGGGAAGAGACATTGACGATATCAGTGTTACAAGTCTTCTTAAATAATGAAAAGAATGAATAGTAAGTATATTTTCACAGTCACTGGAAATCTTATGCCTTTTTACTAGATTATAACTCAGCTCAGTTGTAGAAGCTTTACGATGGATTTAGAAAAAGAAGTCTTAGGAAAATATGGAAGTTGCATGTGTATTAGGCTCAAGATCAAATGAAAACTATTGAAATATGGACACGCGTGGTAGCCCACACCTGTAATCCCAGCACTTTGGGAGGCTGAGGTGGGCAGATCACCTGAGGTCAGGAGTTCGAGACCAGCCTGGCCAACATGGTGAAACCCCATCTCTACTAAAAATACAAAATTAACCGGATGTGGTGGCAGGTGCCTGTAATCCCAGCTACTGGGAGGCTGAGGCAGGAGGATTGCTTGAACTCGGGAGGTGGAAGATGCAGTGAGCCAAGATCATGCCATTGCACTCCAGCCTGGACAACAGAGACAGACCGTCTCAAAAATAAAAAGAAAAATAAAAAATAAGTAAATAAATAAAACTAATGAAATAGAAAAATTGGGGCTCTAGGCAGTGATTCAATGTTTGTATCATTTCATGGTGTCTAGTGCGTCTTTTCAACTGTTTTTTCTCCCTGTGTCATTCCTCTACTTCATTATTAGTTGTATCTTAGATGAGAACCTTTTTCCATTTATGCCTACCTTATGCTCCTTTATCTCTGGAAAATTATCTTTGTAGTTCCTAATTATTGCCAAACCTTAGATGGAAGACCCCATTCCACACTGCCTATCCTGTCTCAGCTTGCTACCCTTCCTAAAACTCTGCATAATAAAAACATGGCAGAAAACACTTATACACAACGCAATTGAAGTTACTGTTGTTAAACGGTATTATTATGAAATCTGTGTTTCAAAATCCTAGTGACAGAATTGCATGTTTCTTTACCTATATTGACCATTAGCCATTGATCAAACTGCTGTTTCCACTGGTTAGTTCTGGAACTTCCCAGCCCAAAAGGAAAAGTCTATTCTGAAACAATAGTTACTCCAAATGAGTGCTCTATCTTAGGCAATAAAAGCAAGTGATACCCCACAAATAGACATGTGCCTGCAGGGCTGATACTGACAATAAGGGCAAGAGTATGGTTTCCTGTTGCATTTATAACAAATGACCATGAATGTAGTGACTTAAATACAAATGAATTATCTTAAAGTTCTGGATATCAGAAATCTGAAATGGGTCTCAGAGGGCTAAAATCGGGGTGTTGGCAGAGCTGGAGATTCCGGGGGAAAATCCATCTTCTTGCTTTTTCCAGCTTCTAGAGGCTTCCCACATTGCCTAGTGCTTGGGTTACATCGGCCAGTGATTACATCACTCTGACCGTTGCTCCTGCCATAGCTGCTCCTCTGATTCTGAATCTCCTACTTCCTTTTTTCACTTACAAGGACTCTTGTGTTACATTAGGTATACCCAGATAAGCCAGAATAATCTTCCTGTCTTGCAATCCTTTATTTAATTATATCTGCAAAGCCTCTACTCTTTTTATTTTTATTTATTTTTATTTGTATTTTTGAGACAGAGTCTCATTCTGTCCCCCAGGCTGGAGTGCAGTGGCGTGATCCCCATTCACTGCAACCTCTGCCTCTTGGGTTCAAGTGATTCTCCTGCCTCAGACTCCCAAGTGGCTGAGATTACAGGTGCCCACCACCATGCCTGGCTTACTATTTTTATTTTTAGAGTCAGGGTCTTGCTATGTTGCCCAGGCTGGTCTTGAACTCCAGAGCTCAAGCAATCTTCCTGCCTTGGCCTCCCAAAGTGCTGGGATTACCGGGTGTGAACCACTGCCTGGCATGCAGAGTCTCTTTTGCTATGTATGGTAAAACAGTCACAGGTTCCAGTGGATGGATGTGGATGTCTGTAGGAGGCCATTATTCTGCATACTGTATGTGGTCTTTTGGGGCTGGCAAATAAGCTCGGAAAGTGACTCAGCAGTCAACAAAACTGGCATTGTTCATTTCTGAGTATTTCCTAGAGAATTCAGATTAGAGAGATGGTGGTGTGTACCAAGTCAGCAACATCACTTGGAGAAGGAACAAGTTATAACCAAATCACTGTAGCTAGGAGTAGAGCAAAGGAAGCCAGTCTTTTTAGTGGCATTAGCTCTGAGAAAACTTAAATTTCTTGGTCTTTAGACTCTGTGGAGTCTTTTCTTTTTATTCTTCTGAGGAGTCCTAATGCTTTAAATTACTTTCCTTCATATCTTCATGTGAAATCAGTTGAGTGACTTGCTGCTATTCCACATTCCTCCCTGGAACACACAGGGTATTTAGCACGGACGAATGGCCAAAGATCTACCCAACAGCCGGGACCACTTTGGTGAGGAGGAGTGTCTGCTAATAAACTTGTCTGTCATCTCACTGTACACCTGTACTTTCTACCTCTGAATCTCCTTTGAACTCTAGAACAGAAGCAAGCAGGATTTTTTCTTATTTTAACAGCTTATTGAGATATAATTGACATATCATTTACAGTATACAATTTGGTGATTTTTAGTATATTCAGAGTTGTGCAGCCATCACCATGACCAATTTTAGAATTTTTAAATTTTTTTTGAGACAGGGTCTTGCTCTGTCACCCAGGTTGGAGTGCAGTGGTGTGATCATAGCTCACTGCAGCCTCAACTTTCTGGGCTCAACCCATCCTCCCACCTCAGCCTTCCAAGTAGCTGGGAGTATAGGTGTGCATCACCATGCCTCGCTAATTAAAAACATTTTTTTTGTAGGGATGGGGTCTCACTATGTTACCCAGGCTGGTCCCAATCTCCTGGATCAAGCAATTCTTCTGCCTTAGCCTGCCAAGGTGTGGGATTACAGGCATGAGCCACCATGCCTGGCCTGGGATATTTTTATCACCCTGGAAAGAAGCCCCGTACTCATTAGCAGTCACTCCCCTTTTTCCCCGAGTCTCTCCAGCCTCCAGAAACCACTCATCTGCTTTCTGTCTCTGTTGATTTGCCTGTTCTGGACATGATATAAAATGTCCATTATATCACATCAAACAGTATGTGGCCTTTTGGGGCAGGCTTCTTTCACTGAGCATATTTTCAAGGTTCATTCGTATTGCAACATGTATAAGTACTTTTTTTTTGAGACAAAGTCTTGCTCTGTTGTCCAGGCTGGAGTGCAGTGGCATGATCTCGGCCTCCCAGGTTCAGGTGATTCTCCTGCCTCAGCCTCCTAAGTAACTGGGACTACAGGCATGCACCACCATGCCTGGCTGATTTTTGTATTTTTAGTAGAGATGGGGTTTTACCATGTTGGCCAGGCTGGTCTCAAACTTCTGACCTCAGGTGATCTGCCCACCTCAGCCTCCCAAAGTGCTGGGATTACAGGTGTGAGCCACCACGTCCGATCAGTACTTCATTTTTTTTATTGGCAAATAACATTCCATCATATATCACATGCTACTTTTTAGTTATTAATTCTCCAGTTGACATTTGGGTTGAGTAAAAAAGAGTTTATTGCATATTTACACTGTGCTAGTATAGCAGTGTGGTAAGGGTGTAAAGATAAACAAGACCTTCCTTTTATGAGATGTGAGCATAGAGTTCTATAGCTTAGAACTCATTACCTTTTTATTTTTTATTTTATTTATTTATTTTTTTAAAATGAGGACTTGCAGGCCGGGCATGGTGGCTCACGCCTGTAATCCCAGCACTTTGGGAGGCCGAGTTGGGCGGATCACCTGAGGTCAGGAGTTCAAGACCAGCCTGGCCAATATGACAAAACCCTGTCTCTACTAAAAATAGAAAAATTAGCCGGCCATGGTGGCATGCACCTCTAGTCCCAACTACTCAGGCGGCTGAGGCAGGAGAATCGCTTGAACCTGGGAGGCAGAGTTTGCAGTGAGCCGAGATTGTGCCACTACAACTCCAGCCTGGGCGACAGAGTGAGACTCCATCTCAAAAAAAAAGAGTGGGGCAACTTGCTATGTTGCCCAGGCAGGTCTTAAACTCCTGGGCTCAAGCTGTCCGCCAACTTCTGCCTTCCTGAGTGCTGAGATGGCAGGCATGAGCCACCACACCTGGCGGAGCTGATTAGCTTTAGAAAAACACTTTCCTTGCAAGTAAAGAAAGGAGTAGGAAGGATCACCAAGTATTAGATACCTGGGTTGGTGGGTCAGGATGAAATGGATAGAAAAGAGACAGAAGAGTTAAGAAGGAAAAACTTTATGACTATTTTGTCTATAAGTATAAAGAATTTATTGCTACAGATGTTTCTAAAGGTTCAATCAAAAGGATCACAAAAGTATTTATAAAACATTAGACATTTAGTATATCTTAATATATATCCGGCTGGGCACGAGTGGCTCACGCCTGTAATCATAGCACTTTGGGAGGCGGGAAGGATTGCTTGAGGCCAGGAGTTCAAGATAACCTGGCCAACATAGGAATATCCCTCTCAATAAAAAATAAAAATAAAATAAAATAATTTACAAAGAATATCATATGTATGAATGAGTCATGAAGTACCTAAACTGTGGGGAAAATTGGCCATAGTTCTGCTTATGGCTAAGTAGGCCTCACAGTCTCATTTCAACCAAAATATATTGAGAACCTCTACTTGCCAGTTGCTGTGCGTTGGAGATGCAAGGAGAAAAGATGACCTTGCTCTTGGGAAACTCACAGACAAAAAGGGGTAAGAAACAGCAATAAATAATTAAGATAGAGTATGAAATTAAGATACAGTATGAAAAGTGCCAAAAAGAAGGAAGTTAGAGGAAGTTACAAAGTCAGTCTCTTGAGAAAAAAGGAATAGGAAGGACCTCCAAGCATTAGATACCTGGGTTGGTGGGTCAGGATGGCCTTAGTTCTACTTATGGCTAAGTAGAGGCCTCACAATCTCATTCACCCAAATGAGTCTTGGGAAGCAAGAGACTGACTTTGACCAAGATGTGGGTCCAATGCTTTGGGAAAAGCCTCATCAAAAGGATTGTTTTTGAGCTGAACTTTGAAGGATTCAAGGAATTCAATCAATGAACAAGAGAGAGAGTATAAGTTCAGAGTTATGAAATAGGGCTTAAACCGTGGTGTTAGATACAGAGAGTACGAAATACACCTTAAACATTTTTAAGAGGTAAAATTGGCCAGGCTTGGTGGCTTCATGCCTGTAATCCCAGCACTTTGGGAGGCCAAGGTGGGAGGATCCCTTGAGCCCAGGAGTTTGAGAGCAGCCTGGGCAACATAGGGAGACCCCGTCTCTATTTTAAATTAAAATTATAATTTAAAAAAAAGATGTGAAATAGACAATTCTTAGAGATTACTGAGGTACGGAGGACAGAATGTGTTAGGAAAGACTCCTAGGTTCAGTGCTTCTCATTGACACAAGAAAGACCAGGAGGAAGAGGAGGTTTCGAAGAAGACAAAAGAGTTAACGTAGTACAAGTTCAGTCAGAAGGCCTACAAGACACCCAAGGAGCACCCGTCAGCTGAGCTCATGGTTCACCACTGAAATGGCAGCAGGAGTCAGGGAGAATTACTGCTTTTCCTTTCTAAAAACAGATCCCCAAGGGGTGGAATCTTTCAGCTGTGTTCCCTGTCCCTTCTTTCTCACACCACATGCATGGTATTCCTCCTGACTCTAGCCTTTCCTGTGGCATTATTGAAATAATAGAGCCAAGCACAGTGGCTCATGCCTGTAATCCAAGCACCTTGGGATGTGGAAGGATCCCTTGAGGCCAGGAATTTAAGACCAGCCTGGGCAATGTATTATAGTGAGATACTGTCCCTACAAAAAAACTGAAAAATTAGCTGGGTATGGTGGTGTGCACCTGTGGTCCTAGCTACTCAGGAGGCTGAGGCAGGGAGATCTCTTGAGCCCAGGAGCTCAAGGTTACAGTGAGGTATGACCGCACCACTGCATTTCAGCATGGGTGACAGAGTGAGATCTTGTCTCTTAAAAAAATAGGAACAGCTGGGCTCAGGGAAGGACCTGTTATCATTAACACAGAATGTTTGGGTACAAGGGAAATAAATGTTTTTCTGCGGCATTCAGAAACTTCTTAGTAAAAAGTGTACTTTGGGAAGACAATATCAAGTTCTAGTCTCATCTTATTTGAATTATCTCCATTTCCCTGTTAGTGTGGATGCTACAATCTCTCATTTTTCACTGAAATTTTGAAGAATAGTGAGATAATGTATGTGAATATAGTCTGAAAAAAGTTGTTATGGAAGCAATATTGCATTCAGAGAGAATTCATAATTTGGGGACGGTTGATGGCCATTATTATAATTTTTAGCTGCATATATTTTGAAAGTTTAGCATTTCAGAAGCCAACCTCTTAGATTAATAAAGGTTAATTTTGTTAGCGTGCTGAAATCTGCGTTCTATAGAATAAAGAGGAAACGAGCTGACAACGATGAGCCGACTTTTGTGAGACATTGTGTTAATTACTCTGTGGATGCTGTTTTGTGTAATCCTCATGGTAAACTTGTAGGGCAGGTATTACGGTCTTCTGTTTTATAGAAGATGAAATGAAAGCTTTAGAAACTTGCTGTGATTTCACAGCTGTGAAATGATGGAGTTGGGATTTAGATCTAAATTTTTCAAGTCCTAACCCCACACTCTTCCATTTATACCCCACTACCAGATAGTCATCAGACTTGAAAGCAATATTGTAGGGACTCCCTTGAGGTTAAAATGAAGGAGATGTGTTTTAGGAGAACATAGAAATACTCAGTTCTACTTTTATGAACCTTCACTTCTAGAGACACTGTTCTTTGATAATTACACGGTGTTTCTAAAAATACTGACTTTTCTAACTGAAGACAACTGGAAACAAAGATTTTAGGCTGGGCGCGGTGGCTCACATCTGCAATCCCAGCACTTTGGGAGGCCAAGGCAGGCAGATCACGAGGTCAGGAGGTCGAGACCATGCTGGCCGACATGGTGAAACCCCGTCTGTACTAAAAATACAAAAATTAGCTGGGTGTGGTAGTGGGCGCCTGTAGTCCCAGCTACTCAGGAGGCTGAGGCAGGAGAATCGCTTGAACCCCGGAAGCGGAGGTTGCGGTGAGCCGAGATTGAGCCACTGCTCTCCAGCCTGGCGACAGAGCAAGGCTCCCTCGCTTGAACCCGGGAAGCGGAGGTTGCGGTGAGCCCAGATTGAGCCACTGCTCTCCAGCCTGCGTAACAAGAGCGAGACTCCGTCTCAAAAGAAAAGATGTTGCTGCTTCGTTACAGCTGCACAACGGTTACAGCTGCACAACGTTAGGATTCACCCCTAGGCTCAGGAGAGACTGATTCAGCATAACCCAGCCCGGAAGGACAGCTGGGTTTTTCTTCTGCCTGGAACCACACACACTATGTGAAAAACACTGAAGAAACAGTTGTGAAAGACACTTAATACATGCATTATTTTAACCATTTTAAGGTATACAAGCCAGTAGTTTATCGTATATTCATCCTGTCTACAACCATCGCAACTGTCTAATTGCAGAACATTTCATCATCACATAAAGAAGTCCCCTGTATTTATTAGCAGCCACTCCCTATTGCCCCTCCAGCCACCTCCTGGCAACCAGGAATCTACTTCCTGTCTCTATGAATTTGCCTAGTTTGCACATCTAATGCAAATGAGACCATACAATATGTGGCCTTTTGTGTCCGACTTCCTTTGTTTACCACAATACTTTCAAGATTATCCAAGTGGTAGCATCTGTTAGTACTTTATTCCTTTTTATAGGTGAATAATATTCCATTGCATGGACATTCCATTTTGTTTATCCATTCATTGATGGACATTTGCGTTACTTCTACTTTTGGGCTATTAATGAGTCACGCAGCTGTGAACATTTTTTATGTATACGGCTTTTTTTGTTTCATTTTGTTTTTGAGGCAGTCTTTCTCTGTCTCCCAGGCTGGAGCACAGTGGCACAATCTTGGTTCACTACAGCCTCCGCCTCCCGGGTTCAAGTGATTCTCCTGCCTCAGTCTCCCAAGCATCTGAGATTGAAGACATGCACCACTACACCTGGCTAAATTTTGTATTTTTAGTAGGGATAGGGTTTCACCAGGCTGGTCTCAAACTTCCAACCTCAGTTCATCCACCCGCCTTGGCCTCCCAAAGTCCTGGGATTAAAGGCATGAGCCACTGCACCTGACCTAGTTGTTTTTCTCGTAATATATGTTTGCAGTTATCTTGGGTATATACCTAGTGGAATAATTTCTGGGTCATATGGTAATTCTATGTTTAACATTTTGAAGAACTGTTTTCCAAAGCTGCATACCATTTAATATTCAGAGTAGCAATGTATGATGATTCTCATTTCTTCACATCCTTACCAAGACGGTTATTGCCTGTCTTTTTGCTTATAGCCATTCTGGTTGACATGAAGTAGTATCTCATTGTGGTTTTGATTAGTACTTACGTCCTTGGGTCTATTTTTAAGAGTATTCTAAAGAAGAATAACACACACACACACACACACACACACACACACACACACCCCTAAAAATGAATGTCTTGGCTGGGCATGATGGCTCAAGCCTGTAATATCAGTACTTTAGGAGGCTGAAGCAGGTGGACCACTTGATGTGGGTAACCCCCCATATAGGCACCGAGGAATGAGAGCTAAGCAGAACCCTGGCACAGTTAGGGCCTGAGGAACATCTCACTTTACAGTGTTACTACTCAGCTATTTTCTTTCATATAATCCTTTACATGATCACATATTAGTTTATAGAAATAGGGCTTGAAGAATCCCTTTATATAATCCTCTACATATAATTATATAGTAGTTGATAGTATGAGTGCCTAAAGAATATTTCCCTACATATATACCTATAAGTATATCTTAGTTCATAATTGGAGGAATGCCTAGAGTGGACACAGTACAGAGCATGAATTAAGGAATAAGCAGCTTATCATCAGAGGAATGCCTAGAGCAGACACCGTGCAGAGCATGATTTAAGGGAAAAACAGTTACACCAGGACAAGAACCCATGGCCCAGGTGGCAGCGTTCAGTATCGTAAAGATACCCACTGTGTGGCAGGCTTGGGGTGAGAGCCACTCCTCCTGATAAAGGAGTTGTAGGACCTTGCTCCAGTTCTTGTGGAAGGCTGCCCTCAGACCGGCAATCCACCTTGTGACTGAACTTTATCAGCTCTTGCTACTATTCTGCTTGAAAAGCATCTTCCCGTAGAACTCATTGGAAGCTGCCAGAAGGTGGCGGTAACCCTGACAGCTCTGTCACTGCTATGTGACTTAAAGCATCCTCCTATAAATCTTCTTAGAAGTAGTTTGCCCATAGATAGAAGTATTACACACTGCACCCTCTTCACTGTGTACGGCCCACCTTCAAGCCTCGGTGACCTGATGGGGGTGGACCCCTTACTGCACACGGCTCTTGCCTTCGTGGGAACGGGCCCCTTGCTGTGCACTGTCCACCTCCTGGCCTAGGTGACCTAATGGGGGTGGACCCCATGTTTTATTGCTCACAACCCTATCACTATCCTTAAAGATGATTTCACTCACTGCCCCGCCCCCTAACCTATACACAATAAATACTCATGCTTCTGGACATTCAGGGCCTCGCCTGACTCCGCTTATAGCCCCCTGAGCCCAGCTGCATGGCCCCCTGAGCCCAGCCGCGTTTTCCTTGTACTTCTGTGTCCTGTCTCTTTATTTCTCGGATCCTGCGCCTCAGCACAGCAGGCTCACCCCACGACCCTGTGGGGCCCTCAGCCCTACAACTTGAGGCCAGGAGTTCAAGACCAGCTTGGCTGACATGGTGAAATCCTGTCTCTATTAAAAATACAAAAATTAGCTAGGTGTGGCAGTGCATACCTGTAGTCCCAGCTGCTTGGGAAACTGAGGCACAAGAATCACTTAAACCCAAGAGGTGGAGGTTGTAGTGAGCTGAGATCACAGTGCACTCCAGCCTGGGTGACAGAGCAAGACTGCCTCAAAAAAAAAAAAAAAAAAAGAGGGCTGGGCGCAGTGGCTCATTCCTGTAATCCCAGCACTTTGGGAGGCTGAGACTGGCAGATCACTTGAGGTCAGGAGTTTGAGACCAGCCTGTCCAATAAGGTAAAACCCTGTCTCTACTAAAAATACAAAAATGAGCCAGGTGTGGTGTTGCGCGCCTATAGTCTCAGCTACTTGGGAGGCTGAGGCAGGAGAATCGCTTGAACCCGGGAGGCAGAGGTTGCAGCGAGCCGAGATCATACCAGTGCACTCTAGCCTGGCTACAGAGCGAGACTTTGTCTAAAAGAAAAAACAAGTTTCCACTTATATGATTAGTATATCTTAAACTAAACTTATATAAGTGGTTTTTTTGAGATAGGGTCTTGCTCTGTTTGGAGTGCAGTGGTGCCATCTCAGCTCACTGTAACCCCTGCCTCCTTGGCTCAAGCAATCCTCCCACTTCAGCCTCCCAAGTAGCGGGACTACAGGCATACGCCACCACACCCGACTAATGTTTGTATCTTTTGAAAGACACGGTTTCGTCATGCAGCTCGGGCTGGTCTTAAACTCCTGGGCTCAAGCAATCTACCAGCCTCGGCCTCTGTAAGTGCTGGAATTACAGGTATGAGCTACTGTGCCCGGCCAAAGGAAAAAAAAATATGTGTTTTGATGTTAAAACAATTTTTTAAAAAATCTATACTTATCTGAAAATAAAACAGTATCTTCCCAGTATCTGGATTCAGTCCAGTCATGATATGATCTTTTTAGAATTGAACATCACTACAGCCATACAGAAATTAGAAGGATTATGTGGAATACTGTGAACGATTTCATGTCAAAAATTCTGAGTTTTAATGAAATAGACAATTTCCTAGAAAGAGACAAATTATAAAAACTAACCAAGACAAAATATAAAATCTTAATAGACCTATGTCAAGTTAAAAAAGAAAAAAAAGGGAATTAGTCATTAAAAATCTTCTCAAAGTCCAGGCCCAAAGTTAAAAAATTAGCTGGATGTGGTGGTGCCTGTAGTCCCAGCTGACTAGGGAAGCTAAGGCGAGAG
This sequence comes from Saguinus oedipus, assembly GCA_031835075.1. Classification (NCBI taxonomy): domain Eukaryota; kingdom Metazoa; phylum Chordata; class Mammalia; order Primates; family Cebidae; genus Saguinus; species Saguinus oedipus. The sequence goes on along the minus strand of CM063185.1, from coordinate 1,107,971 downwards.
AATTGCTTGAGCTCGGGAGTTGGAGGCTGCAGAGAGCTGTGATTGTGCCACTGCCTTCTAGCCTCGGAGACAGAGTGAGACTGTCTCTACAAAAACCACAAAAACGTGTAAGGAATAAATAATACAAATATTACACAAACATAAGGTGAAGAGAACACTTCACAACCTATTTTGTGAGGCCAGATACCAAAGCCAGAGAAAAACATCACAAGAAACAAAGTATAGTTTAAAATCCCAGACCAGGTGCAGTGGTTCACACCTGTAATCCCAGCACTTTGGGAGGTTGAGCTGCGTAGATTGCTTGATTCCAGGAGTTCGAGCCCAACCTGGGCAACATGGCAAAACCCCATCTCTAAAAAATTAATTATAATTTTTTAAAAACACCTTTGCAGGCTGGGCACAGAGGCTAACGCCTATAATCCCAGCACTTTGGGAGGCCAAGTTGGGCTGATCACAAGTTCCAGAGTTCGAGAACAGCCTGGCCAAGAAGGTGAAACCCCGTCTCTACTAAAGATACAAAAAATTAGCTGGGCATGGTGGTGTGCACCTGTAATCCCAGATACTCAGGAGGCTGAGGCAGTAGAATTGCTTGAACCCAGGAGGCAGAGGTTGCAGTGAGCCAAGATTGCACCATTGCACTCCAGCCTGGGTGACAGGGCCAGACTCTGTCAAAAAAAAAAAAAGCTTTGCACAGTGGCAGTAATTTTAAAAAATGTTTTGCACAGTAGCCACTGAGGTTTATCTGAGGCATGATTATTACTACTTGAAAACTTTTCCCAATACCCCTCTGTGACGACTTGCAATATAGTCAGCATTGGCGATTTTTGACAGTCTCTATGGAGACTGAATTAAAAAAAAATACAAAAAATTAGCTGGGTGTGGTGGCTCACACCTGTAAACTCAGCACTTTTGGAGGCCAAGGTGGAAGGATTGCTTCAGGCCAGGAGTTTGAGACCTGCCTAGGCACATGGTGAGACCTCGTCTCAACCAGAATAAAAAATTACCTGGGTGTCAGGTAGTGCATGCCTGTGGTCCCAGCTACTTGGGAGGCTGAGGTGGGAGGATCACTTGAGTCAGGGAGGTTGAGGTTGCAGTGAGCCAAAATGGCGCCAGTGTACTCTAGCCTGGGCAACAGAGCCAGACTCTCAAAAAAAACCACAAAACCTAGATTGGAAAAGAATAAGCAAAACTATCTTCATTCACAGACAATATGATGTTATGTGTAGAAAATGCTAAGGAATGTACAAAACAACAACTGATACTAGAAGTAATAATTAACTTCAGCAAAGACATAGGACATAAGATCAATATACAGAAAATTTCAGTACAGAGACACAAATACAGATCAACTGCACTGTTACATAATATCAAGGAACGATCCAAAAATGAAATTAAGAAAACAATTCTGTTCAAATAGCATCAAGTAAATAAAAGATTTAGGAATAACAAAAGCTCTTAAGTGAAGCCCTCTGTAATAGAGAGCTCAGCGTGTCTGCATAATAATTTCAGCTTGGCCTCTGAGTAACTGCATGCAGTTTACATACATAACTTCTCTGAATCTGAATCTCGTTTCTCTCATTCTTTTTTTTTTTTTTTTTTGAGACTGAGTCTTGCTCTGTGGCCCAGGCTGGAGTGCAACAGTGCGACCTCGGCTCATTGCAACCTCTGCCTCCTGGGTTCCAGCGATTCTCATGCCTCAGCCCCTCAAGTAGCTGGAATTACAGGTATGCCACCATGCTCAGTTAATTTTTGTATTTTTAGCAGAGACAGGGTTTCAGCATGTTGGCCAGGCTGGTCTTGGAATTCCTGACCTCAGGTCATCTGCCTGCCTTGGCCTCCCAAAGTGCTGGGAGTACAGGCGGGAGCCACCGTGTCCTGCCTCGTTCCTCTCATCCTTAAACTGAGGATACCAGTTACAGTACTTCTTGCCTTATGGGGCCGTTATGAGCATTAGAACATATTTACAGTGTAAAGCACTACACAACAATAATTATACTCAATAAAGCACCTGGAGCTGTTTGCCTTCCCAGTCTCCTAGTTGAAGTAAAAATGTACTTATGGGTCAGGCGTGGTGGCTCATACCTATAATCCCAGCACTTTGGAAGTCTAAGGCAGGTGGATCTCTTGAGGTTAGGAGTTTGAGACCAGCCTGGCCAACATGGCAGAACCCAGTCTCTACTAAAAATACAAAAGTTAGTCAGGTGTGGTTGTGGGCACCTATAATCCCAGCTACTCGGGAGGCTGAGGCAGGAGAATCGCTTGAACCCAGAAGGCGGAGCTTGCAGTGAGCCGAGATCGCGCCACTGCACTTCAGCCTGGGTGACAGAGTGAGACTCTGTCTCAAAAAAAAGAAAGAAAATGCATTTATGAATCTTGGCAGTTTGTCACATGATACAGGGGCGGCTGTTGTGCCATGGCAGAGGAGCCGTCATTCCTGACCCAGTTAGTTGGGACTGCGCTTAGTTTCCCAGACAGATGGCTCCATCTTAACCTGAAGTCACTCTTTCATGCCACGGTTTACCCATTCTGTAAAAGATTACAGCTTTCATTTGTCGGTTTGGAATAACTTTTGCTCCCTTCTTTTTTATGTTATAGTGTTTTAGGAAGAATTTTAGTCACATCATATCGAATAACTGATTTTTCTTTAAAGCTGCCATTTTTTTAGTATTTCCATGTATGCCACTGAATTGAACTTTCTTTTCATTCACTTTCCTTTTCTTAAGGGCTTACGGCAACCAGCTCCTTTTTCTGATGAAATTGAAGTTGACTTTAGTAAGCCCTATGTCAGGGTAACTATGGAAGAAGCCAGTAGAGGAACTCCCTGTAAGTAAATACCTGCTTAATTTGCTGTTTGATTCTTGTTTTTAGCATTTATCAAATACACACCTACTCTCTATGTCCTTCCCTCTGTTTACTTGTAAAGGCTAATGGAGGAAGGCGTTTTTCCCATCGGCCTTGATGTTCTATTTAGAAGGGTAACTCCACTCCATAAACTTCCATCTTTTCCTTATTATTACACACCTGTTTCCTGGGCTGTTGCTATAGCTATGAGATATAGTAGAACAGAAACCGTAACATAGTATATTAGTCTGAGCTGGTTTATGATCTTGTCTGTTTCTATAGTTCAGGCTGTCACATTTTTCATAGCCTTCCTGCTGTCTGTCAGCTGGTTGTGGTCCTGCTGATTGATAGAGGACAAAAGTATCCCAAGTTGGGAGGTGCTCATCACTTTATTTTTCCTGATATTATAATTTTCCAGGTTTAAAAAATACTTTATTATTTTCAAAGCCCTTACTCTTTATTTGTGTGCTTAATTTACATGATTAATTAGCGGTTTTTGATGACAGAAATTATTAACATATATTCAAGATGCTTTTCTTATGTGGAGCCATTGGTTTTAGAGCTCACTGTCAAAAGAAACTTCCAAGAGAATTTATTATGAATACAAAATCCTATAGAGAAGTGTCCTTTTTTCTCTGTAAATTCTCTAATTTTCCCAATCCTTTTTCACTGATTCTGATTCCTATAATAAGTATTCTCTCTATCCTGTAAATGTAGGGCTGAACTAAGACTCAAATGCCAGGGAATAAGAGGGAGTTACAGCCATAAATCTATATATTTGCAGCATATACCGTTTATTTGTGGTTACTTCTTAATTGTGTTGGTGGTTTGCTCTCTGTCGTAACTGAAGAACAGTGAAGTACAAATAGAAGCGGGCCAGGCGCGGTGGCTCACGCCTGTAATCCCAGCACTTTGGGAGGCCAAGGTGGGTGGATCACTTGAGGTCGAGAGTTCGAGACCAGCCTGGCTAACATGGTGAAACCCTGTCTATACTAAAAATACAAAGCTTATCTGGGCATGGCAGTGCACGCCTATAGTCCCAGCTACTCGGGAGGCTAAGGCAGAGAATTGCATGAACCCAGGAGGCAGAGATTGCAGTGAGCCAAGATCATGCCACTGCACTCCGGCCTGGGTGACAGAGTAAGACCCTGTCTCAAAACAAAAAACAAACAGAAGTGATACAAGTGTCATGCCAGGAATTGTAACACCTATCCCTTGGCCTTATCTTGGCTATATGTTTTGTGTTTTGGGGTCCTAAACAAAAAAGAGGCTAATTCCAGAGAATCCTTTCCTTTTGCAGAAATGTTTAGATACAGTTCACGTTGATTACAACCCTCTGATTCATCTAGGGTATTGAGTTTGGCTTCCCTTATTTGGGTAATAGGTAGGCTCCTGGGGCAGGGTAAAATGACCAGGAAAACCAGAGACTCTATGGATCAGAGTGCAAGGTGGGCAGGTCTAACTTCAAAACGCCAAAAGACGGTTTAGGTTCACGTTCAGATGTGAACCTAGAGTTTGTTGGAAGCAAGAACTTTTTAGGTACTGTCCCATGACACACATTCAGAATCAGTTATTCATTTAGATCTGATCAGATTGGTTGCCTCACCAAGTTTGTTGCTAATTTGTCCACATACCATTTGTGGTACGTGAAAGTGGGAAATACATGTACTGCTTCCAAGCTTTGTTTTGTTTTGTTTTTTGAGACGGAGTCTTGCTCTGTCGCCCAGGCTGGAGTGCAGTGGCGTGATCTCAGCTCACTGCAACCTTTGCCTCCCGGGTTCAAGCAGTTCTTAAGTCTGTCTCCCAAGTAGCTGGGACTACAGCAGTGAGCCACTGTCCCAGCTACAGTGAAACAGATCATTAGCAGGATAGAATTGTAGCTAAAGCCTCACCCTGGGGTGCTGCTACTTATTGTAAGCACTAGAATAGAAGGCCTCCAGCAAAATAATTGTATTTTTGGTGGAACAAACAGCCACAAACTAGCTTATAAATTTGCCAGCTTCTCATTTTGTCTGACTGTTTTATGTTAAATCACCAAGTAGCCAACTGCATTCATGCCAGTGCAGGACAAGGAATAAACCAATGAAGAATGTGCACGTGAGTAGTGAATTTTCAACATCTCCCTCCTGCTCCCCACGTTTTCACTAGGAAGGCTGTATAGTCTAGAAGATTCTCTACTCAGAGAAAAACAAATATGATTTGAGAGATAAGAAGGTCAGCTCTGGAATGTTTTGGAGGATGAAAAAAATCAGTAGCATGTTTAACTCAGAGAAAGTAAGAAAATGGGAGAATGCGAAGGGCAATGGAAATCTTTTAGGGGCAGAATGTTTCGGTGGTAGGTATTTGGGAGAATAAATATATTAAAAGAGATCATTAATTGAAACCCAGGTTTCTTCTGCCTAAAGGAGGACATATGGTTACTTAGTCAGTGGTGCAGCATATAATTCATAATCCATCTAAACCATATAAGTTATCATCCAAATCAGGGCAGTTTTGAGCATGAAAGGGAGTTGCTGTTAAGAATATACAGAGGTTGAGTGTGGTGGCTCCTGCCTATAATCCTGGCACTTTGGGAGACTCGAGGCCAGGAATTCAAGACCAGCCTGGGCAATACAGTGAGATCGCATCTCTACAAAAAATTTAAAAAATTAGCCAGGTGTGGTGGTGTGCATCTATAGTCCCAGTTACTGAGGAGGCTGGGGTGAGAGGATTGCTGGAGTCCAGGAGGTCTAGAGTACAGTGAGCCATGATGGTACCACTGCACTCCAGCCTGGGTGACAGAGATCCTGTCTTTAAAAAAAAAAAAAAAAACATACACACACACACACACACACACACACACACAGACGCACAGGCACATATATGATATTATATGCATAATATATAAAGGATATATTATTAGATATGTATAATATATATTATATAATGATATGAACATCAGAAATTATATGAAAAGTATATGATTTATATAAATGTTACACATACTATCATAAACATTTGTTGTCTCGGCACGTATGTGTGTGGAAACAACAAATAGAAATCAGGGGCGTGGTTATCCTGGCCGGCAGCCGCTTGGTAAAAGAATGGCTAAGGCTAGCTTTCCTCCCAGACTAGTTTAACAGCGGCCCCTGCTGGCCACTTGGTTAATATGTCAGTCTGGTTTGCCCACGGCTTGGGGTGGAATAGCGGCCAGTTGAGATAAATAGGCTGGGACAGCCCTGAAGAGAGCAGGAGGCCCATCCGGGCTTGGTCAGAAGAGGTTCGGCTGTCTCCTTGGCCTCACGCGGGACGAGTAGCTGTGCTGCCGGAGCCGCCCGATCAGCAGCATCTGTGCTGCTGCCGCCGTCCGGGCAACGTGTTTCTTGAGCAAAACTTCCCGGCTGTGTGCTGCCTAGTAGCAAACAAGCAACAAAATAGTCTTACTTTTTATATTCTATCCCTGTGTTTTAGGATCAAATAGTGTGAGATCGTGGCCCCTCTGCACTTGTTTAGGAAAAATGCAAGTGTGTGAGTTACTTCATGGACATGACTTCTGGGATACTTTAAAATTTGCGTGTGTGTTTGTTTTGTTTTTTGAGGTAGAGTCTCGCTCTGTTGCCCAGGCTGGAGCGCAGTGCCTTGATCTTGGCTCGCTGCAACCTCTGCCTCCCAGGTTCAAGTGATTCTCCCACTTCAGCCTCCCGAGTAGCTAGATTTATTAATGGCGCCCACCACCACACCCATCTAATTTTTGTATTTTTAGTAGAGACGGGGTTTCACCATGTTAGCGGCAGGCCTTGAACTGCTGACCTCAGGTGATCTGCCTGCCTTGGCCTCCCACAGTGCTGGGATTACAGGCATAATCCATCACACCTGGCCCAAAAACCTTTTAAATTTATTATTTTTTAATAGGCACAGAGCCAATGCAGTGATTTTTGGGATGTGGAAGAGGGATCATATGCTCAGATTTTGTTTTATTTTACTTTGTTTTTGTAAGAATTATTTTTTAAATATTTTCTTCTTCTTTTTTTTTTAAGTTGACACATACTGGCAGTAAAAAATAATTTTTAATAGAGATAGGGTTTCACTGTATTGCCCAGGCTGGTCTCAAACTCCTGGGTTCAAGCAATCCTGCCCTGATCTCCAAAGTGCTGGGATTCCAGGTGTGAGCTACCACACCCAGCCTGCCTTGTCTCATAGAGGAGAATACTGAGGCGTAAAGGAGTTAGGCTACAGAGGAAGAAAGCTGGCTGGCAAGCTTGAGCTATGACCTTTCTGACTCTTAAATCCATTAAAGTAATTATTCGTTTTCCATTGGATTGGTATAATTAAAAATTTTTGTTTGCTGTATTTTAAAATCAGTACAACCAGCCTAAGCTGGGTGTGATGGCTCACACCCGTAATCCCAGCACTTTGGAAAGCCAAGGCAGGGGGATCGCTTCAGGTCAGGAGTTTTGAGACTAGCCTGGCCAACATGGTGAAACCCTGTCTCTACTAAAAATACAAAAATCATCCCGGCATGGTGGCTTTCACCTGTAATCCCAGAGACTTGGGAGGCTGAGGCAGGAGAATCACTTGAACCCGGGAAACAGAGGTTGTAGTGAGCCTAGATCACAACACCGTACTCCAGCCTGGGTGACAGAGCCAGACTCCGTCTCGTAAAAAAAAAAAAAAAAAGAAAAAAATACAACTAGCCTGGGCAACATGTGATATCCCATCTCTACAAAAGCAAAAATTAGCTGGGCATGGTGTCGTGTATCTGCAGCCCTAGCGACTTGGGAGGCTGAGGTGGGAGGATCATTTTAGCCTGGGAGGCGGAGGTTACAGTGAGCTGAGACCACACCACTGCACTCCAGCCTGGGTGACAGAGCCAGACCTTGTCTCAAAAAATCAAACGAAATGAAATCAGTACATTCCCACAGTTTAATATCCGTAAGGTACAAAGAGGGCATAAAGTAAAATGTCTTCCTCTCAAGATCTGTCTCACAGCCACCTGGTATCCCTCCACAGGCAACCAATGTTCCCAATCTCTGTGAATATCTAAGTAAACCGTTATATGTCCTCCCACCATGTTGTGGGTGTACTATGCTATGTTCAATCTTCCGTTGAAATTTAGGCTGTTTCCTAAAACAGCACCACGATGAATAATGTCTATATTTACTGTGAGGTAATTTCCAGAATTGGAGTAGCTGGGCCAAAGATATAAGCATTTGTTGTTTGTCTTTTGATAGACACTACCCAATTACCCTTTTGGAAAGTTGCTGATATTCCTTTCAGCAATGTATGATTTCTTGGTTTAAAATCTACTCGTTTATGAATAAAGCTTTTTGAAAACAAACATTCATAAACCTCCTGAGAACAACTTCCTTCCCTTGATCCGCTGCCCTTAAGACAGGAAGGAGATGTGTCTGATCCTCAGCCTCAGTGTAGCACATCTGATGGCACTTTGGCCCAACTTTCCCAAAATGACACAGATGCTCCTACCGTTACTTTCTGGTGCTGCAGTAAAATAGCTCTTCCTTTACTCACATAAAGGAAATAAGTTACATGGACTCCTTAGATTTATTATTTAAACTTTGATGAACCATTCTGCTGGTTTCATTTTTAATGTTTATTTGGCTTTGGAATTAGTCTTGTACCCCAGGAAATAATTTCCTTGCTTCTAAGTTGACAGTCAGTTCTCTGTTGTTTTTTGTGCCTGAGAAGTTTGGTACAACCAGGCTAACAAGGACAGTTAGTGGAGATGATGATGTCAAAAATACCTTTATATGCTGGGCATGGTGGGTCACACCTGTAATCCCAGCATTTTGGGAGGCCGAGATGGGACTGCTTGAGTCTAGGAGTTCAAGACCAGCCTGGGCAACATTGTATCTCAAAAAATAAAAAAATTAGCTGGGCATGCTGGTGTGCACCTGTGATCCCATCTACTTGGGAGGCTGAGATGGGAGGATCACTTGAGGCCAGGAGGTCGAGGCTGCAGTGAGCTATGATTGCACCATGGCACTCTAGCCTGGATGACAGAGTGAGACCCTGTCCCAGAAAAAAACGAAAAGATCTTTATTTATAGTCAAGGAAGTCTGTGATGTTGTTTTTCATCATCCAACCTACCCCCAAAATCAGGGTGCATACCCAGAGAACACCTTAAAGGAGTATGCAGCCACAGAACAGTCACACAGTGCCATTTCCATTTGCCAAGTGCAAGATACTGAAGAAATGTATTTTTGTGGCTGGGCGCGGTGGCTCATACCTGCAATCCCAGCACTTTGGGAGGCTGAGGTGGGCGGGTCACTTGAGGCCAGGAATTCGAGACCAGGCTGGCCAACGAGGCAAAACCCCGTCTCTACTAAAAAACACAAAAATTAGTCAGGTGTTATGACATGTGCTTGTAGTCTCAGCTACTCGGGAGGCCGAGGCAGGAAAATCACTTGAACCTGGGAAGTAGAGGTTGCACTGAGCCGAGATCGCACTACTGCACTCCAGCCTGGGCGACAGAGCAAGGTTCAGTCTCAAAAAAAATGTATTTTTGTGATAAATTCTTTCATTTGTATTTAGGTGAGCGGCCTGTGAGAGTTTATGCCGACGGAATATTTGACTTATTTCACTCTGGTCATGCCCGAGCTCTGATGCAAGCAAAGAACCTTTTCCCTAATACGTACCTCATCGTGGGAGGTAAGAAAACAGCTGATGGCTTCAGGTGCTGTGAAGAAAAAGATGATAGTAGCCTTTCTTTCTCTCTGTCTTTGCAACCCGAGGACATGGCTCTTGTTTTCATTTTTAAATGAAGGATGTCGTACAGCCTCTGTAAAACATGTGACGGGTGAGGTACTAGCAACCTCACCCTGGAGAGAGGAGCTTCCAGCTCATTGAGTGAGACATCTGAGATTTATCTCACTGTTTTCAGCAGAGTTTCTGCAGTCGCAGGAGCAACAGTGACTTCTGTTGCCCACTTAAAAACATTTCCTTTAGATTTCAGTTTATCATTTTGAATCAACTGGAGTACAAAGGCCTGCCAAGGAAATGTTATGTGGTCCAGTCCAGAATTAATACAATAGGAAAACATGTTTAAGAACTTAATTGATAAGACATGCACAGCAGGTTTATTTCAGAGTCAAAGATCTTTGTCCCCTGTTCCACTGTTTCTTATCCGAAGTATGAACATACTATTTAGTGAGTGTTGCTCCTGAAAGTATATGCTGTGTTAGGACAGGCACTGTTGCCCAGGTTGAACTACCTTGAGAAGACTTTTCTCCAGCTGGGGAAGATGGTTGCATTCCTAAGAAGTGGGAGAAGACAGGGGTGGTTGAGCAAAGAGGATTCTGACTCACGGCTTTCTGGTGTGGTGAACTCAGTTTGCAGTGATGAGCTCACGCACAACTTCAAGGGCTTCACGGTGATGAATGAAAATGAGCGCTACGATGCAGTACAGCATTGCCGCTATGTGGATGAGGTAGTGAGGAATGCGCCCTGGACCCTGACACCTGAGTTCCTGGCAGAACACCGGGTAAGAAACCGGGCACATGTCCCCTTCCTTGTTCCAGGATTGCCTCAACTCTCAATGCTTGTGGCATTTAGGCTAGTTTTCCACTAGACCGGTTTTACTTCTGCCTTCTCGTAGGTTTCATAGGAGCTGACAGTGATACTCCTAGTGCTGGCAGTCATCCCTGACATGGGGTTGGATGGTTTGCAAGCACTTTTGCATTCATTCTATTCCATTTTCTCCCCCCAACAGTCCTGTGGTGTGGTTATCATTTCCACTTCACACGTGAGTAACCAAGTAACCTGCTCCAAGTCACACTTAGCAGGGCGGGGAACTGAACTCTTCAGTTGCGTGACTTCCCCCACCCCTTACAGCATGCCAGTCTCCTTACATATCCACAGCCCCAGGCACACTCTGAAGACCTCACGTCACTGGGAAACAAGGCAGATTACCATGGACTTTTCTTGCCTTAAGGTGGCTAGAAATTGTGTGGAATCAGAAGTTAAGGATATTTCTCACTTTTACTCAGTGAGTCATTATAAAACCCCTTTCCTCCTTTTAATTCTCCCACATTAATGTAACAGATGTCAGCCAGCTGTGGTGGCTCACGCCTGTAGTCCCAGCACTTTGGGAGGTCAAGGTGAGAGCATCACTTGAGCCCAGGAGTTCAAGACCAGCCTGGGCAACATAGCGAGACCCTGTCTCTATTTAAAAAAAGAAAAAGCCACAGGTTTCCTGTAAATGTTGGGTATAGAAGATGAGAAGGATTTATTACACGGGGTTAGGGGCCCCCAAGCCTGAGGACACACAGCATGTGGTCAGCTCCCTACAGGGGCCTTGGGAATGCTCTAGGCAAATTGTTCATGGAGGCAGAAAGAATGAAAGCAGCCAGAGTGCTTCTAAAGCATCACATGCATAGGCCCGAGAGTGTTTCCAAAGCATTACATGCATAGGCCCGAGAGTGCTTCTAAAGCATCACATGCATAGGCCCGAGAGTGCTTCTAAAGCATCACATGCATAGGCCCGAGAGTGTTTCCAAAGCATCACATGCATAGGCCCGAGAGTGCTTCTAAAGCATCACATGCATAGGCCCGAGAGTGCTTCTAAAACATCACATGCATAGGCCCGAGAGTGCTTCTAAAACATCACATGCATAGGCCCGAGAGTGCTTCTAAAACATCACATGCATAGGCCCGAGAGTGCTTCTAAAACATCACATGCATAGGCCCGAGAGTGTTTCCAAAGCATTACATGCATAGGCCCGAGAGTGCTTCTAAAGCATCACATGCATAGGCCCGAGAGTGCTTCTAAAACATCACATGCATAGGCCCGAGAGTGTTTCCAAAGCATTACATGCATAGGCCCGAGAGTGCTTCTAAAGCATCACATGCATAGGCCCGAGAGTGCTTCTAAAACATCACATGCATAGGCCCGAGAGTGTTTCCAAAGCATTACATGCATAGGCCCGAGAGTGCTTCTAAAGCATCACATGCATAGGCCCGAGAGTGCTTCTAAAACATCACATGCATAGGCCCGAGAGTGTTTCCAAAGCATTACATGCATAGGCCCGAGAGTGCTTCTAAAACATCACATGCATAGGCCCGAGAGTGTTTCCAAAGCATTACATGCATAGGCCCGAGAGTGCTTCTAAAGCATCACATGCATAGGTCCGAGAGTGCTTCTAAAACATCACATGCATAGGCCCGAGAGTGTTTCCAAAGCATTACATGCATAGGCCCGAGAGTGCTTCTAAAACATCACATGCATAGGCCCGAGAGTGCTTCTAAAACATCACATGCATAGGCCCGAGAGTGCTTCCAAAGCATTACATGCATAGGCCCGAGAGTGCTTCTAAAACATCACATGCATAGGCCCGAGAGTGCTTCCAAAGCATTACGTGCATAGGCCCGAGAGTGCTTCCAAAGCATTACATGCATAGGCCCGAGAGTGCTTCCAAAGCATTACATGCATAGGCCCGAGAGTGCTTCCAAAGCATTACATGCATAGGCCCGAGAGTGCTTCCAAAGCATTACGTGCATAGGCCCGAGAGTGCTTCTAAAACATCACATGCATAGGCCCGAGAGTGCTTCCAAAGCATTACATGCATAGGCCCGAGAGTGCTTCCAAAGCATTACGTGCATAGGCCCGAGAGTGCTTCTAAAGCATCACATGCATAGGCCTGAGGAGGGGATGTTTATTATAACGATTGAGGGTATTGAGGATTAGGACAGGCCTTTTATAGTTCTCTGGCTTTTCTACATCAACACTTACAGCCAGTGGCACCAAAGGTAAGCAAGCTTATTCTCAGCATCACAGCTGGACAACCCCAGACAGAAGTATGAGGCTGGCGGAATTTCTGACTTCCCTTTTCTCTTTACAGTATATACTCAACTGTGAGTTTTGCTTGTTCCATTCTTTTTTTTTTCTTTTTGAGACAGAGTTTTGCTCTTGTTGCCCAGGCTGGAGTGAAATGGGGTAGTCTCGGCTCACTGCTACCTCGGCCTCTGGGGTTCAAGCGATTTTCCTGCCTCAGCCTCCTGAGCAGCTGGAATTACAGGTGCCCACCATCACACCTGGCTAATTTTTTGTATATTTAGTAGAGACAGGGTTTTGCCATGTTGGCCAGGCTGGTCTGGAACTCCTGACCTCAGGTGATCCTCCTGGCCTCCTGTTCTTTACTTTGCTGCCTGTGGATCCCTGACAAGTTGTTCATGAGTAATTGAGATGCCAGCTGAGGATCTCTGACACAGTCCCAGTCAACGTGCTTCACACTGCAGTGGCCTCTGGGAGTTGGTATAGTGATCTTAGTAATTTATTAGCAAAAGGCCTGTGGCCCTTTGAGGAAGGAGTATGTGAAGTTTGGCATGTCTCTGAACAACATTGATCCCAGAGCCATTCATCACTTCTTGCTCTTGCAAAGGATATTAATAGTAGTAAAATGACCTGGCGTGGTGGCTCACGCCTATAATCCCAGCACTTTGGGAGACCGAGGTGGGCGGATCACTTGAGGTCAGGAGTTCATGACCAGCCTGACCAACATGGTGAAACTTCACTTCTACTAAAAATATAAAAATTAGCTGGGTGTCATGGTATGCACCTGTAACCCCAGCTACTTGGGAGGCTGAGGCAGGAGAATCACTTGAATCTGGGAGGTGGAGGTTGCAGTGAGCCGAGATCACGTCATCGCACTCCAGTCTGGGTGACAGAGCGAGACTCCATCTCAAAGAAAAAAAAAAGTAGTAAAATGATAGATCCTGAGAATAAAACCTCTTTTCTGGCTTTGGGTTTGTATTTCTCAGGAGTACAGACGTATCTATTCGAGTCAAAGGGCTCGTGGTTGCTATTTTTATATTCCCTCTTTTCTCCTGGACTGAGGGAAACCAGTTAAGAAGGAAGTAACCTCTTTCTCATATTTGTAGAAACCCTCATTTGACCAATCCTTCCAGACCTAGGTCAGGGAGATTTCTACCTTTCCTAGGCTGCACCCACTAACTGGCTCACCAGGAACCCTCTGGCCCTACTGATATTGCAAGGTGACGGTATACAGAGTGAGGGTAACAGTTCTGGTAGTCTAGTAGAAATAGCCGGAAAAGCAGCTGGCTAGCTTCATATTTATGCTCCATAAATAATGGGGTCAGGTGATTTATGAGTAGGTTGTAGAATTTATGAGCAAAGGAAAGAGATATAAAGTCCACTGAGGCCTGGCCTCTGCTTACTGTTCTTTTTGTCGGCCTGAGAACACTTCCTGAGTCTTTCTGAAAGGCAGTGTCCCGGGTTTTAAATGATGTCTCCTTATTTTCAGATTGATTTTGTAGCCCACGACGACATCCCTTATTCATCTGCTGGCAGCGATGATGTGTACAAGCACATCAAGGAAGCAGGTGAGTGGGCTGATGTGTATCCTCACTTCATGGCATCTCAGGCAGCTGCAGCTGTTCAGCCATCATGCTGCTTTACAGAGGAAAATGTGTGCGCTAGAAGTTTAACATCTTCTTTCAGGCCACGTTTTGGGTAAAAGGTAAAGATGAGCATAGCATCCATCAATTCTTTGCCATCGGTTCCTGACATCCATCCATTCTTGGTCTAAACATCTGCTTCTGATATCTCTCTTAATTTCAGGAGAGCTTCCTCATATTTCTTAATGTTAGGGCTACGTAAATCTTCTTTGTCTTACCTCTAGCCTTTGATTCAGTCTTCCTTCTGCCTATCAGTATCTCAGTTTCATTTAGTAATAACAGATTCTGCTTTTCAAGGAACAGAAAGGAATGTTGCTCCCAGTTTCCATGTAGTCTTCACACCGGAGCCAAGCAGAACTTCACAGTGTCTGTCTGTATGTGTTTCTGAGTTAGGCATGTTTGCTCCAACACAGAGGACAGAAGGCATCTCCACATCAGACATCATCACCCGAATCGTGCGGGACTACGATGTGTATGCACGGCGGAACCTGCAGCGGGGCTACACAGCGAAGGAGCTCAACGTCAGCTTCATCAACGTGAGTTCCAGCCTCACCCCAGCGTCCCCACTCTGAAGGGCACATATTGCCTCCCACTGCATCTTAGCTGAACTGGCCTTGCAACTGGTTCTAATGATCATTCCCAAAAGATCAGCGAACGAATCACCACTGTGTTAACTCTGCAAAGAGAAGGAAACAGCAGTTTCTGCCGTGATGGCCTCACACCAACACATTCATATAAAGCCACACAACTAACTAAGTAAGAATGCGCAATAGAAGGAAACAGCAGTTTCTGCTGTGATGGCCTCACACCAACACATTCATATAAAGCCACACAACTAAGTAAGTAAGAATGCGCAGTAGAAGGAAACAGCAGTTTCTGCCGTGATGACCTCGCACCAACACATTCATATAAAGCCACACAACTAAGTAAGAATGCGCAGAAGAAGGAAACAGCAGTTTCTGCCGTGATGGCCTCGCACCAACACATTCATATAAAGCCACATAACTAACTAAGAAAGAATGCGCAATAGAAGGAAACAGCAGTTTCTGCCGTGATGGCCTCCCACCAACACGTTCATATAAAGCCACACAACTAAGTAAGAATGCGCAATAGAAGGAAACAGCAGTTTCTGCCGTGATGGCCTCCCACCAACACGTTCATATAAAGCCACACAACTAAGTAAGAATGCGCAATAGAAGGAAACAGCAGTTTCTGCCGTGATGGCCTCCCACCAACACGTTCATATAAAGCCACACAACTAAGTAAGAATGCGCAATAGAAGGAAACAGCAGTTTCTGCCGTGATGGCCTCCCACCAACACGTTCATATAAAGCCACACAACTAAGTAAGAATGCGCAATAGAAGGAAACAGCAGTTTCTGCCGTGATGGCCTCCCACCAACACGTTCATATAAAGCCACACAACTAAGTAAGAATGCGCAATAGAAGGAAACAGCAGTTTCTGCCGTGATGGCCTCCCACCAACACGTTCATATAAAGCCACACAACTAAGTAAGAATGCGCAATAGAAGGAAACAGCAGTTTCTGCCGTGATGGCCTCCCACCAACACGTTCATATAAAGCCACACAACTAAGTAAGTAAGAATGCGCAATAGAAGGAAACAGCAGTTTCTGCCGTGATGGCCTCACACCAACACGTTCATATAAAGCCACACAACTAAGTAAGTAAGAATGCACAATAGAAGGAAACAGGCAGTTTCTGCCGTGATGGCCTTGCACCAACACGTTCATATAAAGCCACACAACTAACTAAGAATGCGCAATAGAAGGAAACAGCAGTTTCTGCCGTGATGGCCTCGCACCAACACGTTCATATAAGCGCAATTTATTTTTATTATTTATTTTTGAGACAGAATCTTGCTCTGTTTCCTAGGCTGGAGTGCAATGGTGTGACCTTGGCTCACTGCAACCTCTGCCTCCTGGATTCAATTGATCCTCCAGTAGCTGGGATTACAGGCATGCACCGCTATGCCTGGCTAATTTTGTGTTTGTAGTAGAGATGAGGTTTCTCCATGTTGGTCAGGTTGGTTTTGAACTCCCAACCTCAGGTGATCCGCCCACCTCGGCCTCCCAAAGTGCTGGGATTACAGGTGTGAGCCACCATGCCCAGCAGAATGCATAATTTATATCGTAGAGAATTTCTCTTAATAATTTTAAAACAGTGTCTCTTAAATTTCCTTTTTCTTTTTTGGTTGGATGATCTTTTGAAAATCTACTAAAAGCTATGAATCCTCTCCCCGTGTGGATAATACACACAACACTTTGCATACAATTTCCCCACATAGACCTAGCTTTAAATTTTGATTTATGAAAGCTTAAATTTATTTTAGTTTAATATTGCCTTTTAGAAACTCTATATATTTTGCAGGGAACGGTGGTTCACACCTGTAATCCCAGTACTTTGAGAGGCTGACGCGGGAGGATTGCTTGAGGCCAGGAGTTTGAGACCAGCCTGGGGCAGCAGTGCTAGACCCCATCTCTAAACAGACAAACAAAAAAACTCCTGGGTTCAAGTGATTCTGGTGCCTCAGGCTCCTGAATAGCTGTGATTACAGGCATGTGCCACCATGCCTGGATAATTTTTGTATTTTTTTAGCAGAGATGGGGTTTTGCCCTGTTATCCAGGCTGGTCTCGAACTCCTGGCCTCAAGCGAGTGGCCTCCTTTGCCTCCCAAAGTGCTGGAATTACAGGCATGAGCCACTGTATCTGGCAAACACTATATATTTTGTATATAAATTAGACCTCAATAAAGTTGATTTAAAAAGAAGAAAGCAGCTAACTTTAATGTCTTCTACTTAACCGTTTACCTTAACTCTCTCACCTGTTCCCATCTCTGTGAAGTGCTGTAAGAACAGGTAAAATGGGCCAAGCACAGTGGCTCACACCTGTAATCCCAACACTTTGGGAGGCCAAGATGGGTGGATCACCTGAAGTCAGGAGTTTGAGACCAGCCTGGTGAACATGGTGAAACCTCCTCTCTACTAAGAATACAGAAATTAGCCAGGTGTGGTGGTGCACACCTGTAATCCGAGCTACTCGGGAGGCTGAGGTAGGAGAATCGCTTGCTTCTGGGAAGTGGAGGTTGCAGGGAGCTGAGATTGTGCCATTAGTCTCCAGCCAGGGCAAAAAGAGTGAAACTCCATCTCAAAAAAAAAAAAAAAAACAAAAGAATAGATAAAATGGTTACATTTAAATATGATTTATCTAGGCAGATAAACCCTAGCTTTTGCTAATTGACTTACTGTAGCTTTATTTTCTCCATAAGAACCAGGTGTTTAAAAATTCTAAACATAATCCTTTTCCTCTTTATGATCTGAAAATTATGAGAATACTTTTCCCTTTTTTAACTTGAGATGGAGTTTCGCTCTTGTTACCCAGGCTGGAGTGCAATGGCGCGATCTCGGCTCACCGCAACCTCCGCCTCCTGGGTTCAGGCAATTCTCCTCCCTCATCCTCCTGAGTAGCTGGGATTACAGGCACGTGCCACCATGCCCAGCTAATTTTTGTATTTTTAGTAGAGACGGGGTTTCACCATGTTGACCAGGATGGTCTCGATCTCTTGACCTTGTGATCCACCCACCTCGGCCTCCCAAAGTGCTGGGATTACAGACGTGAGCCCCCGCGCCCGGCACTTTTCCCCTTTTTTTGAGATAGAGTTGCACTCAGTCACCCAGGCTGGAGTACAGTGGCACAATCTTGGCTTAGTGCAGCCTTGACCTCCGGGCTCAAGTGATTCTCCCACCTCAGCCTCCTGAGAAGCTGGGACTGCAAGCACAGGCTGCCATAATCAGCTAATTTTTTAATTTTTATTTTTAGTAGAGGTGAGGTCTTGCTATGTTGTCCCAGCTGGTCTTGAGCTCCTGGCCTCAAGCATCCTCCCACCTCGGCTTCCCAAAGTGCTGGGATTACAGGCATGAGCCGCTGTGCCTGGCCAACGATACTTTTCGTTTGACTAAATATTTCCTTCCCTCCACCAGAGGCACAATCTCAGCTCCCTGCAACCTCCACTTCCCAGAAGCAAGCGATTCTCCTACCTCAGCCTCCCGAGTAGCTTGGATTACAGGTGTGCACCACCACACCTGGCTAATTTCTGTATTCTTAGTAGAGAGGGGGTTTCAGCATGTTGACCAGAGGGTTTATACCATTTTCCTTATCTTTAGGAAAGTTGGCAAGACCAAAGAGTTTCATCATTTTGCAGATGAGTAAATGGACTTTACCAAAGAAACAAAAAGCAAAAACCAAAACTCATTTAAAAATAGAATAAGGCAGTGATAGAGGGGAAACATCCGGCCTGATAAGGAGATTAATTAAGTGAAAGATCTAGGACTTCCTCTGTCAGTCTGCTGTAGTTGGTTTACTCTTGGCGGTATTCTGCAGTGATCTTTTAGCTGCCTCTGTGTCTCCACTTAAAATGAGATTTGGGTCATAGTGGACATGTTTATGTTTTATCTGTAAACCTCTGACTTTACTTGGCTCTGTGCCTGTCCGTTACTGGGTATGACCTGTATGTTTAGTCCTAAATGCCCACAGTATTACAATGACTGCTTGTTGTGTGAGCATCCACAGTGTGTCTTAGCTATTGTTATGCTAGTGCTGTGGGGTGGATTAAAGCAAAGCACGATTCTAGACTGAAAACAGTGGGCCACGTTTTTTCTTTCTCTTATGGTAGGGAGGTTTAGGATGAGTGTTGTTATTTCTCAAAACAGTTATTTCTTAATCTAGGAGAAGAAATACCACTTGCAGGAGAGGGTTGATAAAGTAAAGAAGAAAGTGAAAGATGTGGAGGAAAAGTCAAAAGAATTTGTTCAGAAGGTGGAGGAAAAAAGCATCGACCTCATTCAGAAGTGGGAGGAGAAGTCCCGAGAATTCATCGGAAGTTTTCTGGAAATGTTTGGTCCAGAAGGAGCACTGGTATGTTCTTCCCACTGGATAATTTAGGGAATTCCCATGTTGTGGAGAGAATTATACAATCATGGAGCAGAAAGGGACGTCGACATTAGGAAGTTATCTAATCTGTTCCCCTTGTCTAGGCAGAACTGTGTTTCAACTGTCCCCAAAAAGGTTTCTGAAATCTTTACAGAAAGAGGTTACACATTGTCCTAGATAATTCTACCCGCTCTCTATCAACTTTGAAATCTGGTGACAAGATAAGCAAGTAGCCTTGCCCGGCTTCTTTCTGTGGTATGATTTCACATCGAAGGAAAGGAAAGAATAAAGAACAGTAAAAAGAAAGCAGCCTCCGCTCCAGCAGCTACAGCAGGACCCCCAGGTCAGGTGGGAATTCTGTCTTGGAGGAGTAGCTGCCTTTTCAATCAAATACAAGATTGAGCAAGTGAGCCCTAGGTTAGATAACAGGAAGGCTCTGTCTGTGAGGGTGTTCGGGTACTAGAATAGATGATTCAGGACGGATGGGGAGTTTCCCAGGTGATGATAGCAGGTAGAGTGTAGCACAGACTACCCTAGTCCCAGATGCTTCAGGGATGATTTAGTAGGCTACAGGGTGTTTTCTAACTCTTCCTTTTGGTTTCTCCAGAAACATATGCTGAAAGAGGGGAAAGGCCGGATGCTCCAGGCCATCAGTCCAAAGCAGAGTCCCAGCAGCAGCCCTGCTCGTGAACGCTCCCCTTCCCCCTCTTTCCGATGGCCCTTCTCTGGCAAGACTTCCCCACCTTGCTCCCCAGCCAATCTCTCCAGGCGCAAGGTGGCAGCCTATGATATCAGTGAGGATGAAGAAGACTAGTTTTTCCTCCCTCCTTTCCTCTCTCAGTGAGGATGAAGAAGACTAGTTTTTCCTCCCTCCTTTCCTCTCCTCTGCCCGTGTCCCATTACCCTCAGAATCTCTCTATTGAATTCCAAATTGTGACCCCCAACACTAAACCTAAGGACAGCTACAAAGGAAAGACAACTGAGGCAAGAGGACCTAGGACTGGGGGAACCAAAACAGCCTATCCTCCAGGAGACCTCATTCACCCCACGAAGGAGGTGGACTGCACCCTAGAAGCCTGCTCTGCATCCATTCACCCTCCCCAGGGTATGTTCACGTTCATGCTATGTTCGCGTGATCTCGACAAGGAAATTGTCATTTTTATTAATTTTTTAAAATTAGTCTTTCAAATGTAGAACTAACTTTTTGTCCCTGAGGAGTGGGCAGAAGAAGGAGGCAGTGTAATCCACAGAGGCCTTTTCTTCCCGGTCCACTCTAGCCTTTGCCTTCTGTTCTGAAGGAAAGTGGCTTGCCAAGTCCTTCCCGAAATGAGCCGTGCTGATGGGTAATTTGTGGAGAAATATCCTAATTTTGATTTCCTTAAGGAAAGGCTAAAAGCCGAATTACAGTCACAAATCCCCTCAATGTGCTGCCGTCACCAGTGCCACTGTGGCTGTGGGAAGAAGGAGATCTGAGCCTCACTTTTCTTACTCCCTGAGGAGTTTCTTGTTGGACCCAATGGGGTCCTTGAAGACACTGATGGGGATGGAACCAGACCCATGGCATCAACTGCAGTGTTTCTGCTGTGTTCATCTTCTCAGAAAATTCTGTTGCCCAGTTCTTTGGGAGCTTTCGTCAGTCTGAAGGAAGGAAGACTTTCAGGGTGACTGATAAGGAGAGGAGCGGGACAATACTCAATCCTATGCCGCGTCAGTTGAGAGAGTTTCCTACTGGGAGTAAGTGCCTGGCCCTGCTACTCCTATTCGAATGCTGTTAACATTGCCTAGCCTTCTAGAAAGGGTACTTTGTAAATGTCCGCCATTGGAACTTGATGTTACTCCATTTTGCTCATAGCCATATTGAGTGTTTAGTTTGCACTGAATGTAGAAGCAGAAGCCTAAGGAGACACCTTCCTTTCTAAAGCAACAGCCTTATCATCTTGACCTCGGTCCCTCTTCAGAACATTGTTCACTGGAACCAGTGCTCCACAGAGTGTTTCTTTCCCTCTGAGAGCTGCCGCTGGCAGGGACTTCCCTCCACTGCCCCTCCAGCAAGCCACAGAGCACATCCTCATGTGACAAGAGGGTGGCAGCTTTTCTCCCCGTTTCTCACACACGCCTGGCTGTGGTCCCATCTCCTGCGTTAGCTTGCCCAGGGCATTCAACACTTGGATTTCAAGTCGAAGAACGCTAATGCTGAACCTTTCTGTTGAGCATGATCTACCTTTTAAAGCCTCGGCCTCCAGTCTCCTTAGCTACGTGAATTCGCAGATCATCAGCCATCAGTGATCCTGTAGCTAGACTTGGGGAAATTGCTTATGTCCAGGCCCCACCCCCTGTCACTCATAAATACCCCTCGTGGGGGTGGAATGTTAGTGTTTTCAGCTAAGAAAACCACATTTTCTCTTTTCTTGCCTCTCTGCTAGGACTGTGAGCATCCCATGGTCCACTCCCTAAACACTTCCTGGTAACACCTGTTCTTCCGCCTGAGGGTCAGAGGCTAGAATCATTGCCTGCACAGCAGGACTACCGAGGCTCTTAAAACTGGGATTACCCAGGCCTGGTGCAGTGGCTCACGCCTGTAATCTCAACACTTTGGGAGGCCGAGGCGGGTGGATCACTTGAGGCCAAGAGTTTGAGAACAGCCTGACCAACATGATGAAACCCCATCTCTACTAAAAGTACAAAAAATTAGCCGGCGTGGTGGGGCACGCCTGTAGTCCCAGCTACTCTGGAGGCTGAGGCAGGAGAATCCCTTGAACCCAGTAGGCGGAGGTTGCAGTGAGCTGAGATGGTGCCATCGCATTCCATTCCAGCCTGGGTGACAAGGCAAGATGCTGTCTCCAAAAAAAAAAAAAAAACCACCACAGAGAGAGAGAGAAATAATTAATAATAAAAATACTTGGATCACCAGAGTGAGAAGCTGTCTTAAAAAAAAAAAAAACACAGAGAAATAATTAATAACAAATAAACTTGGATCATTCAGAAAGGTAGGAGAGGGCGAACGAAGCCTCCTGTCCTGATGACCTGTGAAAATGGCATTTCTAACTCTTCTCACAAAGTGCAGTTCTTAATGTCAGACCTGATTCATACAAGCTTTGGCTTGGAACCCTGCCTTTGAAACAGTTGAAGTTAGTGTTTTCCTGTGTTACCCAGCTTGGTGTAGTCTCGTCTTTGAACTTTTCTCCTTCTGGGAGTTCTGCCTGCTTCCGTCTGACTTGTTCTCCTTGGTGTGGAGAGGCAGCAAAGCCGCCTCGCTTGTCCCTCAGAGCGCACGTTGTGCAGGGGTATTTGGATGGAGAGAGGCCCTAAATGCGGGTTTCCTCCCTCCCGGCTGGAGTCACACCTCCTGAGTTACTGTCTGGGTCCCAAATGTCTGAGCCCTCTTCCTCTGCTCTCGCGGGGCCACTGCCGGCGTGCCCTGTGCTTGGAAAGGGACCTGTAGGCTGACAGGCCTCTCAGACTGCTGGGGCCAGCAAACGTACATGGCCTTGGGAGACTCCCTTTCCCCTTTTGGTGAGCTTCTGCCGCTCAGTCTAATAGTTTGGACTGAAGGCTGTTCATCTGACTGAAAACTCAAAACTGTTATGGTGTGGCATATTAGATACTGCGGGGAAACGTGTTCAGAGGTGCTGGCCAGGCGTGGTAGACGGTGACTGGGCATCATGTGATCATCTGTGCCTGCGTGAATCAGGTTAGAGGTCTGTACACCACAAGGCCTGTGATCTAACTCTTCAGATATCAATGTTTGAGGCTGTGGAGCTGTTTCCCGGAATCCCATACCAGAAAGCAGTCAACATGGAGGGGCCAAATGTGGCCGAGACGACAGAGCCAGAAAAGCTGGCCGTAGAGCAGAGCCTCTGTGTGTGAGACAGGAGAAGGCCGGGGCCAGAGCCTGGCAGCTGGAGCTGAGGAGGTGCCAGTGCTGCCCGTGCCTGGAGGTGGGCTGGGCAGAAAGCTTGCTCTTTTCTCGTGCTGGGCTCAGAAGCACTGACGGACGGAGGTTGAAACTTTAGAGGCCTAGAAATGGCTCGTTTGTACTGCTGCAGCTATTCTGATGGCTAGAGCCAGAGACTGTTATTTGCTCAGGCTTGGGTAAGAAAGTTAGGGATGTGAGGAGGCTGTAAATCCTCAAGGAGAGAGAACGTTCGACACTTTCTGGTCGCCGACAAGTCCGGCTTTTCTTCGAGGCGACGCCGCTGCTCGGATCGTCTCTAGGTACCCCTTCCACCGCGGTCCGCGGGGTTCGTTCCTCCTTCCTGGGTTGTCCTGACTATGGGTAGCTTGTGTTCAAGGCTCATTGCCTCGTAATCCTGTTCCAGGTCACTTCTCCAAAACCTTTCCAAATCAATTCTGTTTTGCTGCTTCTCTTGAATTCTCTGGAAAGCCATAGCTTCTAGCTTTTCTATCAGCATTCTCCCTAGAAGTTCAACCCATGCAGGTGGAGGAAGAAAGCTCCCTTAACCCTGTTTTTAACTAACACTATTTTTTTAAGCTTACCAATATAAGTCTTTTTAAAGGTTATATTTTTCAAAGTCATAACAATGATTGTTCCTGTTTTCTCTCATAGTGTAGATTGTCATGGGATACACAGTGGTGCCTAGCTTCTATTTTTCCAGATAAAGAAGTAGAACCTGTTACTGGGATTATACCATTTAACGTTAATTTTCTTGAAGAGAAAGATGTTTGTCTGCCGAAGTTTTATGTGAGTACTGGGATTGAGGCAGAGAACAGAAGCAGGTTTGGCGTTGGGATGACTCGGCTTGTCTTCCTGTAGGTTTGAAGTGGGCCCTCCCGCCTTTGAGGGGGACTGTTTAGAACCCATATCCTGGATTAGTTGGGTTGTTTTGTACTGAGGATCCCAGAAAAGACAAGAGTCTTGGACTGCTCGCTTCGTCATGAATGCCCGCCCGTCACCAGTGTGAGCCCACGGGGAAGAGCTCCTCAGCTGGGGTTCAGTCTGTACTCTTCCTGTCCGTTAGTAATTTGTTCTGAGTTATTTGGATTTTGTTATTTAGCCAAATAAAGGCAATGTGGTTTTAACTGACGTTCCATTTCCTGTGTTGTGACCTGTGTGTGGTGCATTTTGTGGGTTTGGGACTTTTACTTGGCCTCTCAGTACCTTTGCTTCTGCATACTGATTCTCTCCTCAGAAATCAAGCTCCATGCCCACAGCATCAGGAGATTCCTTTTGTAGCCAGTGTGCCACAAAGCAAGGCTGACCCGCACCCCCAGGCCTCGTGTGGCTGGTGCCCTGGTAACACGTCTGTAAGGGAAGGAGCACCTTCCATCTGTTCTCCAGAGGCCTGGCTTCTTCAAGACTTTGGGCAGGTGCTATGTTGCTTAACCAAGTTCTTTTCTTAGACCAGCCACAGTACTTCCTCTTTCCATCGCTTCAGAAAGCTCAGTAAGTTTTCCTTTATTTTTTTCCAGAGACAGGTCTCACTGTGTCCCCCCAGGCTGCAGCGTATGGCAGAACCATCGCTCACTACAGCCTCAACCTCCTGGGCATAAGCGATCCTCCCGCCTTAGCCTCCCAAAGTGCTGGGATAGCAGGCATGAGCCAGCACACCCAGCCAGCAGTATACAACCCTGAAGGACTCAGTGACATGGACAGAGGTCGTGTGCCCAGTTACACATTTGCAGACTTCATCTTGTTTATTACAAAACTTAAAACACCTTCCCCAGGCAAGATCCAAAACAGGTTTATCCCACGTGCCATTCACCTTCGTCTGTAGAGTCACGTGGAGTCTGCCAGCTTGTGTTGACAATGGGAACGCTTCCCCATTTGGTCAAGGTTGAGGGACAGTAAAGAAATCTTTATTCTAATGAGTACAGCATCTCTTTCACTGTCCAGGCCATCCGCCTTAGGCCTTGAGGGTCACGTCCAGGTCTGGAGAAGAGAAGGCTTCATACCCAGCCTTGTGGTCTTTCCTCCGGTAGTATGTCCGTGTCAGCACAGTCATTAGAAAAGTCTCCAGTATGAGGAGGTGGCAGTTCATCACTGCAGTGTGGGGCGAAATAGAACGTAGGTTACGCTGAGTTATAGAGGTGGTGTTTTACTAGCAGCCCTGGCATATGAGGTGAGCTACGCTTTCTCCGATTTATCCCCAAATTTGGACTTAGGGATACAAAATTGTCATAATAACATAGCAGGTTACTGGTAGAGCCAGAACCAGAGCTTGGCTGTCTACTTCTGTGATCTGAGGCTTGCATTAAAGTCCATTTCTTACGTGTGTTCAATCAACATGGGCTTCTGTTTTTCAGCCACACCCATTCCTCTCCCTGGAGCTGACGACTGAACCCATGGCTTTCTGGGCTGGCCTCAGACTGTGGGGTTTCACTTATCTTCTGTGTGATCAGAGGTCATAGTTTCCTTGAAGCCTTTGTTGGGATTTCCTGGAGACCCCTTCTGAACATTCTGAGCAGAAGTCAGTTGCCCTAATGTCTGTCTGAGGCCCTTTCTTTCCTGACTGTCCCGTATCTCATCCATCCCACGATGGGAGGGGGCCTCCACGTGCTCACCTTGAGACCTGATTTTAGAGGAAAAGGGAGGTGAACAAGCAATCTGTCCGCCATTGGCCAAGACTGAGAAAATGGAGGGCTGTAGGGCAGTCAGGATGAGGAGAACCTGGGGAACATCAGAGAGAGGCAAGGGTGGGCGGGGGTCCTGCCGCATGGCACAGAGCCCAGCCGGCCCACTGCTGGGCCTTCCCTTCCACTGGGCAGATTCCACCCACCGTCAGATCTGTGCAGTTACAGAGGGTTGAGACTCTCACTTCATTAAAAATCTGTGGGATTTTCATTTCTAGGCAAATGACATTCTCATTTTCTTTTTTTTTATTTTGAGACGGAGTCTTGCTCTGTCGCCAGGCTGGAGGGCAGTGGCGCGATCTCGGCTCACTGCAACCTCCACTTCCTGGGTTCAAGCGATTCTTCTGCCTCAGCCTCCCAAGTAGCTGGGACTACAGGTGTACACTACCACACTAGGCTAACTTGTATTTTTAGTAGAGACAGGGTTTCACCATGTTGGCCAAGCTGGTCTTGATCTCTTGACCTTGTGATCTGCCCACCTCGGTCTCCCAAAGGGCTGGGATTACAGGCATGAGCCACCGCGCCTGGCCCTCTACCCAATATTTTAGAATTTCTGACAAGATTTAAGGACTGATGAAGGGGTTCACTTTTATCTCCAGTCCCGGCCGTCGCTACCAATGAGCACTTAATGGATAAAAAAGGTGGGTGATTAGAGAAGAGTCATTCCATTCAGCTCAAGTGCCCGAGGTCCTGCTCCTAGAATATGGGACAGCCAACCATTCAAGTGCCCTTTGAAAACTCTGCCGTGCCAGGGACCGGGAGGAGCGGGCAATGGGGAATCCGTGGAGAATGGGTGCCGGGTTTGCTGGGGAAACTTCAGAAGATCTGGGCGTGGATGGAGGTAACAGCTGTGCAACGGTGCAAATGTACTTAATGCCACCGAACATTACACTTCAAAATCATTGGGCCGGAAACAGTGGCTCATGCCTGTACTCCCAGCGCTTTGGAAGGCTGAGGTGGGCGGATCACAAGTTCAAGAGATCGAGACCATCCTGGCCAACATGGTGAAACCCCATCTCTACTAAAAATACAAAAATTAGCCACGTGTGGTGGCACATGCCTGTAATCCCAGCTACTCGGGAGGCTGAGGCAGGAGAATCACTTGAACCCAGGAGGTAGAGGTTGCAGTGAACTGAGATCTCGCCATTACACTCCAGCCTGGAAACAGAGCGAGACTCTGTCTCAAAAAAAAAATCATTAAGAAGGTAAATTTTATCAGTATTTCACCACAAAAAAGAAAGGAGAGTGAGGAGAAGAAGATCCAGGGGACCTGGAAGCACCGTCTGTCTTAGTGTTGCCCTCCCTGAGTGCACTGTGGGGAAGCACTGCTTCTTCAAGGCCGGCGGACCACGTTAGCCTTGGGCAGGCTCGGCAATCGCAGGGTTTTCATCCTTCAGCCTGGTCTTAAGTACTTCTGGGACCCAGAACCTTGCTGCCCCTTCAGTCTCTGACTCATTCCAGGGGCTTCTCTCTCTATTCCCATAGCCCCTTCCATTCTACCTACTAAGTGCCTGGACATTCACAGTTGGGAGGTGCGTACTTAGGTGGAAGGAGAAGGGAGGTGAGATCGCTCTGTTAACTGTAGGCCAGTCACTGCCCCTTGGCAGTAGAAGACCAGCAAGGAGACAGGATGGAGAAAGGAGAACAGGACCGGGCCACAAGTCATTGCATTTGGAGGATGAGAGAATGCAGCGCACAGAAGGCGGGCAGACAGGCCTCTGAGATAATTTTCAGAAGTGGCATGAAGATGAAGAGGCAGATGAGAAGACGGTGTGGAGGAGTCAGACCCACCTGGGTGTGAATTCTAGCTCTGTCCCTTACGTGCCTTTGAGCAAGGACATCTCTGGGTCTTTCTTCCTTTGTAAAATGGGAATAATAATGAGTTCCAGGATTGTGAAAATGTAAGCGCGTGGTGCAGGGAGTTCGTCGCAGCCGCTGGAGACTGCAGCTGGTGTTGATGGAGGACAGCATTTTAGGGAGTCACAGGTAGAAACGGAAAGGGAGAAGCAAGGGCAGACGGATGTAAGGTTTGTCAACATACATGTCATGGGCTACACTGTGTCCCCCAAAAAGCTGTGCTGAAGTCCTGACCCCCCTACATAGACCTTACCTAAGAACAGTTTGTTGCAGATGTAATTAGTTAAGATGAGACCATAATGGGATACCGTGGCCCTCAATCCAGTTTGACGCGTGTCCTAAAAATAGACAAGACGGTGGGCGCGGTGGCTCACGGCTGTCATCCCAGCACTTCGGGAGGCCAAGGCAGGCAGGTCACCTGAGGTCAGGAGTTTAGACCAGCCTTGCCAGCATGGCGAAAACTGTCTCTACTAAAAATACAAAATGAGCTGGGCATGGTGGCGCACACCTGCAGTCCCAGCTACACGGGAGGCTGAGGCAGGAGAATTGCTTAACCCGAGATGGTGCCACTGCACTCCAGCCTGGGCAACAGAGCAAGACTTTGTCTCAAAAAAAAAAAAAAAAAAAATAGAAGACACGCAGAAACACAGGGGAGAATATCATGTGACGGCGGCAGAAATTGGAGTGGTGCAGATGCTGCTCAAGGATCACCCAGGACTGCTGGCAAGCCCTGGAAACTGGGGAGGCGAGGGTGGAAGGGTGGAGTCCCCTCGGGGTGCAGAGGGAGCCAGGGCCTGCTGGCGCCTTGACTGTGGGCTTGTAGCCTCCAGCACAATGCGACAATACATGTCTGCTTCTTGTTGTTGTTTTGAGATGGAGTTTTGCTCTTGTTGCCCAGGCTGCAGTGCAATGGTGTGATCTTGGTTCACTGCAGCCTCTGCCTCCCGGGTTCAATCCATCCTCCTGCCTCAGCCTTCTGAGTGGCTGGGACTACAGGTGTGCACCACCACGCCCGGCTACTTTTGTATTTTTGTAGAGACGGGGTTTCTCCATGTTGGTCAGGCTGGTCTCCAACTCCTGACCTCAGGAGATCCGTCCGCCTCGGCCTCCCAAAGTGCTGGGCTTATGTGTCTGTTGCTTTAAGCCATCTGGTTTGTGGTGTTTTGCCATGGCAGCCCTGGGAAACAATTACGGCACAGACAGACGGAAAGTGGGAAGCACAGCAATCATTTTCGAATCTCATGAGAGACCCGAGGCTTAGGAAAAAGATTCGCAGGCATCTTTTCTCTCCCAGGGTATCGTTACCTGGAACAGAGCAAACTTGGCTCCAATGTTCTGCTCACCCAGGTGTAGCTTGGCTTGACGGAAAAGGATGCCCAGGGTCCAGAGAGCCAACAGCGTGGACACGCCGAGGAAGGTGTTGATCCAGA
Source organism: Saguinus oedipus (assembly GCA_031835075.1). Classification (NCBI taxonomy): domain Eukaryota; kingdom Metazoa; phylum Chordata; class Mammalia; order Primates; family Cebidae; genus Saguinus; species Saguinus oedipus. The sequence goes on along the minus strand of CM063185.1, from coordinate 1,078,893 downwards.
GAGCTGTGCTCTCCTCAGAAATCTGGTGACAGGAGAAGGTAGCCAGTGAGGCAGGCAGGCACTCTCTCTCTCTCTCTCTCTTTAAGAGATGGTGTCCCTCTGTCACCCAGCTGAAAGTGCAGTGGTGCAGTTACAGCTCACTGCGGCCTCAAACTCCTGGGCTCCAGTGATCCACGCACCTCAGGCTCCTGAGTAGCTGGGACTACAGGTGCACACCATTCCCAGCTAATTAAAAAAATAGAGAGAGATGGATCTCAGTATGTTGCCCAAGCTGGTCTCAAACTCCTGGCTTCAAGTGGTCCTCCCGCCTCGGCCCCCCAAAGTGCTGGGATTACAGGTGTGAGCCACCATGCCCAGCCTAATTTTAAAAACATTTTTAGCAATGGGGTCTCACTATATTGCCCAGGCTAGTCTTGAACTGCCACTCTTGGCACTCCTCCCACCTCGGCCTTCTGAGCCACTGAGAATAGGCGTGCGCCACGCACCCAGTGCCTGCTTCGATCTCTCCCCTCCCGTGGCAGGAAAGGTGATGAAAACACTCTGGAGCCTGGGCGTGTTCCAGTGCTTTCCCTCCCCAGCAGTCCCCGAGCCTCTGCTACTCCGCGGTCACCCTGTTTCTGAGGCCCTTGGTCAAGGGCTGTTGGCTCTGGAGACTCCTTTAGGACACAAAGGCACTCAATGAGTCTAGGACGGGCCGCCCCTCATTCCCAGCTTACATCTGCTGGGTCGTAGATGCCGTCGGGGATGAGAAACAGGCCGGTCAGCGTCAGCATTATCTTCAACAAGGCATACTGGAGAGGGCCCAACATCAGCAGCCGAAGCTTCCTCCTGGCGGGGAAGAGGGCCAGGAACGTGGGCCCCCAGACCGCCTGCCCCAGGAAGACCTCCGGCTCCTCATGGGGCTCTGGGTTGAGGCCTGGCTGCCGTCATGCACGCCCACCAGGTCAAACGGACGGACGGGGACTGAGGAGAAGGCGGGATGTTGATGGCACTGGGAACCCTCCTTGTCTCCCAGTCACCCCCAGACCAGAACGCTGCCTTTGGAGCGTCATCTGGGAGTGTGACCTCAAGCTCATTCACCGAAGTGGGCAGAAGGGACAAGCAAATCGCCCCACTTCCAGTCTTATCTTGTGTGGCTAAAGTTTGCAGAGTGCAGTGACGTTCTGTGATGAGAATTTAGCTCTCTTTTCTCTGCTCCCCTGTCCCGGGAGGTGAGTGCCTGGGGGTCCTGGCAGTGGGGCGCCCACCCTTCCATCACTGGCTTTGGCCCATTCACGCCTAATTCCCAGACCTTGAATAGGGCTAGAGGGCCAGAAGAGGCTCCTGGGAAGGTGCCAGAAGAGGCTCCCCTGCTCCTGCAGGAGGTGCCGTCTTCCCGCCTCACCTGGTGAGCAACAGCGGTGGACAGCAGGGACAGCAGCAACAGCAGGGGCCTGTGTGGACCCTCATCGGGGTGTCCTTCAGAGTCCTCAGCACTGCCTCCTTCCCCCCAAAGCCTTCCACCATGACCAGCATCAGCAGGTAAAAGCACACGGCATAAAACCTGCGGTGGGGAGAGAAGTGGGCCTGTGAGGTGGGGGCATGCTGCAGGGACACCCCTTTGCTGCCAGAGGGGCGGGGCTTACTGAGGGGAGGAGGGCGGGACTGGGCGTTCTGAGTGTGTGACCCACTATGAGCCAGGAGCAAGGGAGAGGAGACAGCTCGCAGGTCTGGGAGGAGGGGAGCTTCTGACTGGGAACAAAGGGGTGCCTGAGGAATGGCCAGATGCCAAAATTAGGCACTCCCTGAACAGAACCAGAAGTCCGAGAGCCCTGAACCAGCACAAGCTGGGAAGGGCCAGGTTCGGCGTCCGCTGGGATTAAAGACGAGGACTCCGGAGTCCTGGTGAGCGGGACCAGAGGGGCCCATGAGGGGGTGGGGCAGGACACTCACGAGGTTATGGCCATTTCCACCAGCACCAGGGAACGAGGGATCCAGAGACCAAAGCAGCAGAACACAGACACCACCTGCGCAGAGGGACAGAGCAGGTGAGGGCGGGTGGGGGGGGCGCTCACCTGCAGGGGGGCAGAGCGGGTGGGGGGGCGCTCGCCTGCAGAGGGGCAGAGCGGGTGGGGGGGGCGCTCGCCTGCAGAGGGGCAGAGCGGGTGGGGGGCGCTGGCCTGCAGAGGGGCAGAGCGGGTGGGGGAACGCTCGCCTGCAGAGGGGCAGAGCGGGTGGGGGGGCGCTCACCTGCAGAGGGGCAGAGCGGGTGAGGGCGGGTGGGGGGGGCGCTCGCCTGCAGAGGGGCAGAGCGGGTGGGGGGGCGCTCGCCTGCAGAGGGGCAGAGCGGGTGAGGGCAGGTGGGGGGGCGCTCGCCTGCAGAGGGGCAGAGCGGGTGGGGGGGCGCTCGCCTGCAGAGGGGCAGAGCGGGTGGGGGGGCGCTCGCCTGCAGAGGGGCAGAGCGGGTGGGGGGGGCGCTCGCCTGCAGAGGGGCAGAGCGGGTGGGGGGGCGCTCGCCTGCAGAGGGGCAGAGCGGGTGGGGGGGCGCTCGCCCGCAGAGGGGCAGAGCGGGTGAGCATGAGGGAGACCACTCATACCTCTTGTGCAAGGGCACAGGAGGCAAAACCTGTACATTTGAGGCAGCGTTCCTTAACCGTTGCCAGCGGGAAAAAGAACTAATCAAGCAAACCAAGGACCTAGGTCGTGGCTGTGGGAGCATTTCAAAAGCCTTGGCATGAGGGTGGGGCTGAGTGTGACCCTGTGGGATAAGACGTCCCCCACACTCTGAGGAACCGCAGCCGGCCTCTGCAGGAAGGAAGCTCTCTCCAGTAGCAGTACTGTGGCGGGGAGGGGTGGGTGAAGGTCTCCAGCTAGAATCAAACACCGCATCCCACAGCCTGTGGCCTTCCAAGCAGAGGCCCCTGGCTGCAGCTGGAGATCAGATTGCAAACCTCCACCCTCCACGGGGAATGGCAGGAAGCTCTTTGGGGAAGCCAGTGGCTGAGTTTAGAGAAATTCCCGAATTGGTCTCTGCCTTCTTTTCAGCTCCTCCCAAAGGGCAGCCCAGGGGCTCACCGTGGGTGCAGAGCTACTCCAGAGCAGGGTCCGCCTCTTGATGGGGCAAAGGGTGTTCCTGTACAGGTAGACGGCGTCCTCCAGGAAGATGATGATGGAGCCCAGGGCAAGCAAGGTCATGATGGTGGTGACGGCAAGTTCCACAGGGCCCAGCGCTAGAGGAGGAGCAGGCAGAGAGCCGAGGCCAGGACTGAGCGGGAGAAGACATGGGCTTCTTCCCTGGGGTGGAAGTCGCCTTACTGGGTCTAGGCTCCTGCCCATGCACAAGAATGACGATTTTTTTAGACCTACAGTATCCAACATGTGACTAAGAAATAGTCATTCTTGTGCATGGATGAGAGCTTAGATCAGATAATTCTTGGCATATGGAGGGCTGTTGAACCAGGGCATAGATACCAAACAAGTTTTTACATAATTAGCAAAATTTTTAAATTAAGAGGTCAGGAGGGCCGGGCACAGTGGCTCACGCCTGTAATCCCAGCATTTTGGGAGACAGAAGCGGATGGATCATGAGGTCAGGAGATCGAGACCATCCTGGCCAACATAGCGAACCCCCCCTTCTCTACTAAAATACAAAAAACTTGCTGGGCATGGTGGCACACCCCTGTAGTCCCAGCTACTTGGGAGGCTGAGGCAGGGGAATCGCTTGAACCTGGGAAGCAGAGGTTGCAGTGAGCCGAGATTGTGCTACTGCGCTCCCAGTGGAAGACAGGGTGAGACAGTGTCTCAAAAAGAAAAAAAAAAGAATTAGAAAGGTGAGGAAACGGCCGGCCATGGGGCTCACACCTGTAATCCCAGCACGTTGGGAGGCCAAGGCAGGTGGATCACAAGGTCAAGAGATGGAGACCATCCTGGTCAACATGGTGAAACCCTGCCTCTATAAAAAATACAAAAATTAGCTGGGCATGGTGGCACGTGCCTGTAGTCCCAGCTACTCGGGAGGCTGAGGCAGGAGAATTGCCTGAACCCAGGAGGTGGAGGTTGCGGTGAGCCGAGATCGCGCCATTGCAACAAGAGCGAAACTCCGTCTCAGAAAAAAAAGAAAGGTGAGGAAACTGCCAGAGTGCAGTCGTTGTCCTGTTTCCTTGTGGGGTGAGCATGAGGAAAGGACTGGCTAGTCAGCTGCATGCTGTGGTGACTGAGGAACATGAGGGCCGCTCAGGGAGAGCAGCAGGAATGCTGAACCAAACCAGGGAGACGGCAGCAGCCACAGTACAGACCTGAGTGGTCGTCTCAGCCATTCGCACCCGGTGGCGCCACGGGACCAACTGGGACTACAGGTGGATCTGCCAAAAAATGTGTTGGTCCTTGGTGGGGCGCGGTGGCTCACAGCTGTAGTCCCAGCACTTTGGGAGGCTGAGGCAGATGGATCGCCTGAGGCCAGGAGTTCGAGACCAACCTGGCCAACACGGCGAAACCCCCACCTCTACTGAAACAGAAATTAGCCAGGTGTGGTGGCGCCTGCCTGCGGTCCCAGCTACACGGAGAGAGGTGGAGTTTGCAGTGAGCCAAGATCACACCACTGCACTCCAGCCTGGGTGACAGAGCGGGACCCTGGCTCGAAAAAGAAAAACAGCTAATACTGAAGAAAAGTTAGCAACGCTTATGTTTGGATGATGGAACTATGGATGATTTCTGTTTTCTATCTCCTTACTTTATTCCATCTTTTCTGAGTATTCGTCTTTTTTATTTTAACTTAAAAAAGTTAAATTTATTTTCTCATAGTTTTAGGGTTAGAAGTTAAAGATCAAGGTGTCAGCAGGTTTCATTTCTCCTGAGGCATTGTTCCTCCACTTGCAGACAACCACCTTCCTCCCTCCCTCCCTCCCTCCCTCCCTTCCTTCCTCCCTTCCTCTTTCCCTTCATCCCTCCTTTCCTTCCTCCATCCCTCCCTCCCTCCCTGCCTCCCTCCTTTTCTTCCTTCCTTCACCCCCCCTTCCTTTCTTTTCTTTTTTCTTTTTTTTTTTTTTGATAGAGTTTCACTCTTGTTGCCCAGGCTGGAGTGTAGTGCCCCGATCTCAGTTCACTGCAACTTCCACCTCCTGGGTTTTAGCGATTCTCATGCCTCAGCCTCCTGAGTAGCTGGGACTACAGGCACCTGCCACCATACCCGGCAAATTTTTATATTTTTAGTAGAGACGGGGTTTCACCATGTTGGCCAGGCTGATCTCGAACTACTGACCTCAAGGGATCCGCCTGCCTCGGCCTGCCAAAGTGCTGGGATCACAGGCGCGAGCCCCTGCGCCCGGCTGACAGCCACGTTCTACTGTGTCCTCACACGGCCTTTTCTCTGTGAGTGCAAATCTGTAGTGTCTCTCTTTTCTAATTATTCTATAATGAATATGTATTTTATAACAAAAATAAATTAAAAAAACATTTTTCCAAATATACAATGATGTGAAAATTTTAGTGTCATGCTTACAAAAACAGAACATAAAATTATAGGACTAGTAGGATTTCTACAAATCATATTATGTTAAATAAAAGCACAAAAAAAGGGCTGGGCACGGTGGCTCACACCTGTAATCCCAGCACTTTGGCAGGCCGAGACGGGCAGATCACTTGAGGCCAGGAGTTCGAGACCAGCCTGGTCAACATGGTGAAACCCCATCTCTACCAAAAATACAAAATTAGCTGGGTGTGGTGGCGTGTGCCTGTAATCCCAGCTACTCGAGAGGCTGAGGCAGGATAAGGCTTGAACCTGGGAGTCAGAGGTTGCGGCGAGCTGAGACTGTGCCAGTGCACTCCAGCCGGGGCAAAAGAGAGAGACTCAGTATCAGAAAAAACAAGCATAAAAAAAGGAAATTACAGTAAGATACTTACAGTGCCTGTCTCTGGGTGTGATTCTAGATGACTTTTTTTCTTTTTACTGCTATATATATATTTTTTTTATTAAACCTGAGTGATTTTTGTAATAAAAATGTTTAATTAATTTTATAATAAAATGTTTAATTTTATAATAAAAATGTTTAATTAATAAAAAAAAAAAGACAATAGGCAAAGTTCAGATAGGAAAAAGCCAAAATTAATGCAGATGGTTTCCCAAAACCTATATTCCATGGTTGGCATGATGGCCACTGCTAAACCTCCCTAACCCCCAGCCGAGTCCTCATCAGCCCTCAGAGTGTAAAACCTGCCCTTTCACAAGCCATAAACCCACAGTCTTTCCCAGTCTTCATTTTCCTAACTGCTCCCTGCTCCTTGGAAATCTCCACTTGGGCGATGTCCCAGTGAGGTTACGTCCTCCAGCCACGTCGGGGCTATCTGTGTCCACAGAGCTGTTTACTAGCTCATTGTGGAGTTTCCACGGAGGCAGGGACTTTGTCAAGCTTGTGCTCT